>CM076965.1:33811980-34031980 GCA_039105355.1 Benthosema pterotum | reverse complement strand
CTTACAGCCACGGGCATCGAGAGGTGTACGAATGGATCAAGCCGCTGGCAAGGGGGGCCCTGCTTACAGCTCTTTCTATGTCCATGGCATGGTGCAGTGACACCTAGTATAGCAGAGAAAGTGCAACCAAAAAAAGAAATATATATAGTTTTATCCATTTTGCTGTACACAATGATATGACATACTGGAGTGTGTATTTGTCCATCTGCAATGTAATACTTAAAAGCTGTTTTGAGGTAAAACAGTATTTTTGGCAATGGCACACTTTGGGCACATTAGCTATGTAAATGGCTAAACATTGGGATCTGTCTAGTTAGTACAATGACTAAAATGAGAGTTCTATGACAGCACATTTGGAGGAATGGCAGTTCAGAAGTTGTAGAAACACATGTCACAGTATAAGATATAGTGCTGTTATACAGTATATGGGACTAAACAGGTTAAAACGATTTTGATGTTATATCAATTCATTTATCTGGGGATCTGGAACCTTCTCATGAGCACCAGAGTTGCAGGATTGAAAATATACACATGAAAAGTAATTCCAGTCGACGATTCAAGTATTGTAGAATAATAGTTATATACTGGGAGACAGTTTTATTGGAAACCCACTAACAAGCCATCATAGCACCAAAGTCTCAATATTTCACAAGATGAACACAGTATATAATAGGTTGTCACTGCCTCATGTTGCTATGACAGTTGTCATAGCTACATGATCAGATACAAAATGCAGATACCAAAGATGATTCTGGAACAATCTGGTTACATTGAGAACATCTGATCAGAGTGACCTAGGCTACGTTCTCCTGAAAACAGTTATCACTCACTTTGGCGACAGAGATCTCATACAATGACTGCATGGTAGTAACTATAACAAGGTTAAAATCACAAACAGCTAGGACATTCTGAAAACAGATTATGAAATGACAATCAAGAACTTTCTGTGGTGAACAGATGCATGATACAGAGACATGATGGCACCCTCAAAACAGCAGATCTACAACGTACGTTGTACAAAGTGGTAGTCAAAATCCATGGTGACATACATTCACAATAAACTCAGAATTCCCAAAAATATCTATCAAGCACCTTAGATAAATGTGCTATATAAATGGCTCGATCATCGTTGGCACATGTCATAGAGTGTATGTTCTCATTCTCATGTAAGGAGAAGAGAATTATACAAAGCAGGGTGCATTGATGCCATCATTATGAGGCCAAGATAAAACAAACTGTTCCTGAAAGAAATTTAGATTAAAGCTCATATGATATGAAAGACTGATTGTTCAAACTACAACGTAGATCATTTGTGGGAATATAAAACACACATGGGAGCACCAAAAACACTAAAAATGAATTCCATGTTATTTCCCCTTTAAACATAAAACACAGGTGATGCGGGTTTGGCAGCCTTGACCATTGCGCAAAAAGACGGGTTTGGCGGTCATGCTGTTATGATGGTTCCATGAGATGGGAATCTCTGTAACTCAATTGAATGAGCTCACTCGAAAAAGCAACCTCAAAACAGCAGATCGACAAGGTGGTGGCGCAACCCAGTTAAAATCAGGTGACATATGTAAAATCATTTACAATAAACTCAGAATTCCCCAAAATATATATCAAGCGCCTTCGATAAAGGGCCAAAGGCACTGGCATCCACCATTTATAACAGAGCAAGATCTTCCTTGGCACATGTCAAAGAACGGTAAAATAATTAAAACTGTTATGTTCATTATCATGTAAAAATTAAAAGGGCCATGGATATGGGATGCGAAAGCAGCAACCCCCCCCCACCCCTTCACGTGCAGACAATATCAGCTGTGACACATGTGGGGGTGGCCTAGCTGTGTCCCTTTCATAACTTGTGTGAATAAAAAAAAACCTCTCTGGCTAGCCAAACAGTCTCACACAGACAACACCAGTATTTGTCATAATGTAAGTAACTTTGCTTGTCTTGGTAGTTAGAAAAATCATACTGTGAAAGTGGAATAAGTGTGTGTGTGTGTGTGTGTGTGTGTGTGTGTGTGTGTGTGTGTGTGTGTGTGTGTGTGTGTGTGTGTGTGTGTGTGTGTGTGTGTGTGTGTGTGTGTGTGTGTGTGTGTGTGTGCGCGCGCGTGCGTGTCAGGATTTTGTTTCAAGGGCTACTGGGTTTTCTACTGGTGCTGACTGCTGCAGACGCAAGTTTGGTGTAAGAACACATTTATTTGCTTTGCTCGTATGATGACTGAAATAATGTGTTATTGGAACGCAAGCAGAAGTAATCCACACTAGTTTAAAATGCATAGCAAGATGCATTACTACAGTCAGTATTTTTTATATTATGCACAACTATAGATGTATTAAACATGTATTTATTTTTGTTGTTGATTTTTTTGGCATTTATTCCCCTATACATTCTTGTTTTAGTCTTGCTAAAGTAGGGATCTCATCAATTCTCTGTTATTTCTTCTGAGATTTTGGGGGGTGATGTTTATGTATTCCTTTATTTATACAGTGTATATACACAGTATCACAGACAATATATGGGGAGTAAATGAGGAGAGAGAGAGAGATGAGGAATGACGCACAGCAAAGGTCATCTGGATCGAGAGACTGTTTACACCAACTGTACAGACCAACTGGTTACACTCAAAACAATTCATTAGGGACAATTACGTTATTGTGACTGTGAATGTGAAGATACAAATAAAATGAGCCTATCACAAAGACCTTCCATTTAGATAGCATTCCAATTTACCAAATCACATTTATTTTAATTTTGAAAAATGAGCTAATGGACTGGTGTCTTTCCATATAAGTATGAACATGAATCAATAAAAACACTTCCATGTTACTTGCATTTTAACTAAAAGTATCTTCTCTAAATGAACAGGGCCTCCTCCGAATCACCTTATCCCTGCACTGAGACCAAGGAATGTCTTATGTATGATCTGGTTTGTGGGTCTGACTACGAGGTGAGTGTGAATGACTTTGGAGTTTTAGACATTGTAAGGAGAAAACTCACAATGTTTGTCTGTGTTTTTTTGATTGTGTCTTCTGACAGGTGCGAAACTACAGTTCTCTGAAATGGGTTTCAACTGTTGAATCAGGCTACCCCATGGAAGCGCCAACCGTCAGAGCCTTCCAGAGATTGTTCAGATACATCGCTGGTGCAAATGAGCAGGGTACTTACAGTTTGTGTACAGTTTGTGTACCGTGTGTGTGCACGCGCGTGCATGCGTGTCCGAGAGTCCATGCATCACATCACATGTGCTTTCCATTTAGAAGGCAGTTGGAATCACTTGTGTCATCTCTTGCTTACATGTACGCATGAAACCTGCAGGTGCTAGGATTGAGATGACATCTCCTGTGATTATCAAAATTTCTTCAAAATTTCGACTACACCATGACTACACCATGAGCTTCTTGCTCCCGTCAGATCATCAGGCCAACCCTCCCAGACCTACTGATGACCAGGTAAGCTCTCAGAGAGTCGATATGGCCAAGCCATTAACCCCTTGAATCCTATTCTGTTCCTATTCTGTGAACATTTGAAAGAGCCAATCTATAAGATCGCAACATGTCATCAAAGTGTCAAAAAGGAGGACCCCAGGGGACACACCGGTCAACATTAATTGGGTTTAAGTGTATAATATTAATAATTATTTATTATGGTCTGGAGGATGATATCAGAACTCCTTTCCCTTGCAGGTGTTCATCACAGACATGCCAGATATGAAGGTGTATGTCAGGAGCTATGGAGGATGGATGAGCTCATTTTCGAACTGGCTTCAAGGGTACTATCTCCGGAGAGATCTCAGGAATGCTGGGGCAAACTACACCACCGACTTCCACTACGCCGTGGGATACGACAGGTTTGAAAACCACAAGTGCCGTTTTTTTCTTACTTAGTGCTGTGCCATAAGAGCTTGTTTGGGAATTTCCTGAAACAAATTCATTTGAGATTGGGGTTATAACAAAGAGTGTGCGTGCATGTGTGTGTGTGTGCCTATGCACAAAAATAGCAGATCTACAAGCACACAACTTGTCCTGATGTATGAAATTTCTTAGATTTGCCTACATCATATAATTATTGAAGAAAATACATTGCTTTTAAACTATGAAACTATTTACTTTGTATTATTATTATTAGTCTTGTCCCCAAACGATTGTCTGGAAACCAGTGTTATAAACTAACATCTCTCTCTCCCTCTCTTCTCTTCATAGTCCCAGGAAGGTTCTGGACAGGCACAATGAGGTGTGGTACGTGGTTGAGGGTGAGCATGTGTGCCCCTCCTGAAGACATTACATCACAATAAACAAAGACCCCAACACGGAGAAGCTGCAACACGGAGAAGCTGCAAGACCCTGAAGTAACTGGGTTACTTCAGGGTCATTCCGCACCAACTCACCTAAGGGTCCCCACATCACCATCTCAGATTTTGTTCAAAAAATTCTATAATCAAGAACCATATGTTAGTACCACACATGCAAAATATTAGCTCCCAATTCATTGTAGTTTTGGAACTACAGGCCTTTAAAATATTGGTGTCAAAACACCACATGCCAAAATTGGCTTTTTCCCCAACTTCAGAGACCCATAACTTTTTATTGCAGCTATCTACACAGTTGTGTTTGCAGATTCTTACTGAATGATACCCACTCTTTTCAAATCTGTTACCAGAAAGCCTCTGAAGGACATACTTTTTGCATAATAGGAAGCCAAAAATGGCATTTTGGCCAAAATCGCTTAAAATTCATTAAAACTTTAAAGGGCCTAGTAGAAATATGAAACTAGTGAGATTTTTGTCCTCATTACATAGTAATTGTAGGGTTGCGATGTGTTCACAGAAACATGTTTTGCGATGAAAATGATATTCCTGGATTTTTTTTTTTACAATTTTTTAAATATCTTACGTCTTTTCGGAGGGGGCTAAAATAGGGCATTTTGGCATCTTATTTGGTCATGTGGCTAGGGGTTTAGGATCTAATTTTTTGTGAAGATGCTCTCATATAAGATGCAACTACTCCCTGAGTTTTTTTTTAACAAACGCCCCTTGCTTCATATTTTAATCTTTTTTCTTTTACATGGACAATATCATTTTTCACTTTTTTCCATATTCAGAACTCTGTGACTCTAAATTGGAAGGTTCCTACTAGCAGCTATTTCAGATTTACATACACTGACACACAGATTTTTATATTTTAGTAGTAGTATGCCCAAGAAATTAATATTTTTCTTTCTATTGGGACCTAAAAACAGCTATTTGGCCAAAAATAACAAAAACGCTGGGCAGCTTTTAATAAACAAAGGAATAATGAAGGGGTGTTTTGCACACAAATTAAGGCATACACATTTCCTGAACAACTTTTACTGTATTGTACAGTATTTTTTGCAATTAGAAAATCTTAGGTATAATTGCAATTTTTGTTGAATATCCTTGGAAAATATAGAAAAATAACAACATTCTGGAGTAGTTGTGTAAGCACAAAACATTTAGCAATGAGGTTTTATTTACATATTAACACATTCAGTGATCCATGATCATGATGTTGAAAAACATCACAAGATTTGTACATAATTTTAAGTCAAATATGGGCATCCATGATAATGGGTAATTCATTCACAGGCAGTGCAGTTTCATGTGATGTGTTAAGACACACATAAACTGTCATCTTGTTAGTACATAAGTTAAAACTTAAGTCTGTCACAAGTTTGAAGTCACCCTCTGTTAGTTGGTATTGGCGTCCTCCACTTTTTATGTTTGGGGCCTCTACCACACAAAGGACATGAAGCAAAGGCACCCAACATTCATCTTTCCTGCTTTGTGGTGGCCATGAGAATGAGTTGCCTCGTCCTTGTGTCATGAAATTGACATAAATAAACATCATTTTGTTCTTCATTTCTGGTGACAATATTTCCAATGTACCATTTTCTGTCAAACACAGGCAACATATTTGCCCAGCTGGTACATATTTGATGCAGATTGGGACATTTGGCTTGGGGCCTGTAACTGGGACTGTAAAACTGGTGTGGTTTCAGGTCCTATCTCCACTACCGATGATGGTACCAAACCCTTCTCATCTCCAGCTGAGTGGGTGCAATTGGGCAGAAGCTGTGATGAGATCTTGTTCCAGGAAAGTATCATTCAGTAAGAATCTGCAAACACAACTGTGCAGATAGCTGCAATAGAAAGTTAGTCTCTGAAGTTGGGGAAAAAGCCAATTTCGACATGTGGTGTTTTGACACCAATATTTTAAAGGCCTGTAGTTCCAAAACTACAATGAATTGGGAGCTAATAATGCTATGCAAATTTGCTAAACTTGGCGGCACGTCTAGTACAACCATGTGTAAAATTGCTGTAAAATTGTTTTGCTTGAGTTCTATTACAACGCATATGGAGCATAAGTCTTAGAAACACAACATCTGCATCCTTGGCCTGCTGAGTGCTGCTAAATGCTATAGTGCTGTTATTGTCATGAATTCATTCTTATATTTTTAGGGGGAGGTTAGCCTCGACACCCAGGCTTTCATTTTCACTGCATTTGTGCAAAAACAGAAAGCTTGGACTAATTTGTTAGCTGTTGTGGCCTGTAAGTGGGAGCCAACCTTTCGGCGGGCGTCGCTCCAAATGATGTGACATAGCACTCAACGCAAACACTCACATACTCATAAAACGCACAAATTGGAGAAAAGGGCTATGTGTATTAGTGATAGACCGATTATCGGCCGCGGCCGATTATCGAATTCGATATTCATGATTTTATTAATAATCGGTATCGGTGCTCAAAATAAATAATCGAAAAAAGAGCAGCCGATTATTTGTATTTATTATAAATGTTCAAAAATGGTACATCGACCACTTTCATTGAAGATCCGGTAGATTGTGGTGGTAAGGAGATGTATAGCTGTGTGTCTCTGACTCTATCACCTCATGTATTTATAGATTTATCCAAATTACCCAAAATGTATTTTCTCTTTTTCTTTTATGTCTGAAGCTCTGTGCATGTACTTGAATTAAAAAGATGCATGTGATGGAGGGGAAACTGAAACACTTTTGCTGCTTCCGCACTTTTATTCTATTAAAGTAAATAATAATCGTATCGGTTGATATCGGCTATCGGCCTTTTTGATGTTCCACTAATCGGTGATCGGAAACATCTGCCAAAAGTCTGATCGGTCGATCTCTAATGTGTATGTGTTCCAATTACAGCAAATAAAGACTATACTCAACAGAACAAATACACATAGTCATGACATGATTGCATGGCACCCGCAACAACAACACAATGCACACATTAACACAATGAGCATCTCAAGGAGGGATAGAAAACTATATTACACAACCATTAACCACCAACAAATACTTGAGCATTACGCATATAGCATCTTTATATTCCGCTATCTCCACAGCGGGGGGAAAATGAGAAAAGGCTATGCATCAAAAATAAGCATGGGTTACTGGGCAATCTGGACTGGGGGGCACAAAATCTAATCTGGGGTGGCATTGCCCCCTGTACTGTATTCTAGTATCTGCTAGACTACTAGAGTATAGATATATAGTATTTTAATTGAGTTTCTAACTGAAAGTGTGTTAGAAACTCCTTTAAAACAGTACAAAGTTTGAAGTTTATTTATTATATGAACATTAATATTTTCTAGGTTTTATATATTTTTAAATAATTAAATTCAAACACCACAGCTCATTGCAGTCACTTTTGGCACAGAGGTTAGGAATGCTCCCCATCTGTTGGTAAAGCAGAGGTATTACACTTGAGCCAAACTATTCAGCCAGTATTAGTATGTGGACTTACAGTATACTGCATATACATAAGCGATGGGCCTATTTAACTTTTTTTCCTCCTTTTTAACCAGCAACTTAAAGCCTAGTGGTGGGAGTTCTGCTCTGCTTTAGGTAAAAGATCCGGACATTTTGTGTGTGTGTGTGTGTGTGTGTGTGTGTGTGTGTGTGTGTGTGTGTGTGTGTGTGTGTGTGTGTGTGTGTGTGTGTGTGTGTGTGTTGGGGAAGGGGTAGCCTAGTCTATTCAGAAAACCAATGAAATCTGTGACATTTTTTAAGCGATGTGTAACCAACCATTTGAACTGCGTTATCTCCGTCAGTAGGCATCGTCAGTAGGCATATGAGTTTGAGGCTTGTGGCAGACCAAGCTGGGTGAGTAATGAGGTTGAAGCCAATCGATGATGTACGATGACCCTGTATCAACATAAGAAAACTAAATTATTATTTTAAATTATTTAAAAAATAATTTAAACTGTCAAATGCATTTCAGATTGACCAATGAAAGACCAAAACCACATGAGAAAATAAAATATATCAATAACAATCAATAAGTCAATAAGTCTTGTTCCCTCTTCCAGCTAAGTGCTAGGTCTAGCATGACATCGACCATGTGTGTTTCAGGAAAGCCGCTAAAACCAAATAGACCAACAAATTAATATCCAAATAGTTGTTCTTTTCACATGTTTTATATGGTATCATCAAGTTGTGTTTCACCATGTTATTGATTCTTCTTGTAGGACCTTTTTCTGAGAGTGTACAAATGGAACCAAATGGCCTGTCTTGGTAGGAAGCCAGCTCACCAACGACAAGGTGCAGGCCGCGAGCTGGGACGCCCCACCCACCGCCCCACAACGGGGGAGGGGTGGGGTTGGTGCAACTAAGGATGTCCCGATCCTGTATGATTATCGGAAAAAAGTATCAGATCTCTTTTTTTCATATCTGTATTGGCAAATACTGTCGGTATCAGAAAAATATCAGTATTGGTGCTCATTTGTCATCATCAGGCCATATGCACATTTTGTTGGTTATGTTAGTTGCATTTCCCCATACATTTCCTATGATATACTGTATATAGCAATGGTATTTCATTGTATATACTGCAATTGTATTTCTGTACATCTGTGGTTGACCCCAGGAAGACTAGCTAGCTGCCTTGGCAGCAGCTAATGGGGATCTTTAAATAAAATAAAATATACTGTAGGTATTGGCAAATTTACCAGTCTAACCACAGATCAGACATAGGGGTAAGTGGTTGACATTTGTTGGGCATGTGGAATTTACTTTAGAGTTGCCCAAGTGAAAATCTGAGAGAAAGGTCTGTTATTCCAGGTTTGTGGACTTCAAATATCTTTTTTTCTAATTTGTATTATATACCTTATCCTCTGGTATCGACATTTGGTATTGGTAAACACAGAAATTGTGGTATCGCCCTCGGATTGGAAATGAAAAAACTGGATCGGGACATCTCTAGTGCAAATACATATTACAGTCAACATGAAGCATATTTACATTTGTATTTATTTAGGACATACAAAGGAGCAGTGAGAATTTGACAAAATTTAAAAAAAGGAATCACCACAATATTACCGAAAGCAAAAGGTCACGAATATTGTGTAATTACCATGTCTGTGCATCCCTCTGTGCTTTACACTCCATATATGGAGTGCGTCAGTATAACATTATTGACAAAGTACAACTTGGTCATCAAGCAGATAACCTTAATCCATATAGTAGCAGTTAACTTACCATGATGATTTGGATTGGGTTGAGTTGAGGAATCAAAAATTGTTCTTCAGGCAAGAAATTAAAAATCGTAAATTGTCTTGAAGAAATCAAAGTCATCAAATCGTCTTGAGGAAATGAAATTCATCAAATTGTCTTGAAGAAATGAAATTAGACAAATCGCAAATGAAATGTATGTTTCACACACCCACAACAGACACACAACAAGGTCCTAACGGTAAGTACAACCTGGGCCTCCCTATATCCTCTCTATATACAGTACGTATGAGCATTACAAGAAAAAACAGCATTTGGTCACACAAACACGCGCGCACGGCGGCACACGTGCGATAGGCCTGTCACAATTTATGACTTAATCGCTTAATTATTTGTGATAATTGCAATACTTCTGGCATAATAGTCGATCATTTCCCTGTTGGAGAACAGTGGAAGTATGACATTGACCTTACTAGATCTACTTTCACAATCCATGCATTATTATTATTATTTAGTTAGTATAATGCACTTAAATCAACAATGTTAACTTATTTGAACATCAATTAACCTTATTAATGTACTCCAAAACAAGTCATAATTGTGACAGACCCATTGTACCTTAATGCACCCATGGCTGGAGGTGCATTTCTCCTGGGCAGGGAGACCCTCCAGGGTCTCAACCACACATCCAACCTTGACCGCCGTCTCCACCCAGAGAATATATTCCACACAGAGGATCACCAGGCACCATTACCCTTTAAAAACAAATAAACACAAGTATTAAATATAGCTGCAAGCAGCAATAAAACGGGATCAAGCAAGCAGCAATAAGGAGTAAGAACAATACGCACAAATAAGCCATAGAAACATGGGAGCCTGAACTTCAGAAATACATCAGGTAATTATGTGTGAGACTGACTCACATTGTAATCTGGTGTGACTGAGTGAATGATTGGTGAGCTGTGAGTGAGTGGTGAACTGAGCTATGAACTGTCATTAGTGACAACATGGCCGAATAGTGACAGTCAAACAGCCTTGCCCAGCCATGAGGCCCATAGGGCAGGTGCCTATCTCCTGTTTCTGTAGCATGAGGCAGCTTGATGTACAAGTACACCCTCTGGACATGACGCTAGTATGACACAGGGTCTTACCCCCAATCCATCCCTTGATGCTGAGTGCCAAGCAGGGAGGCATTGGATCCCGTTTTTAGAGCCTTTGGTATGACCCGGCCGGGAATCGAACCCCGGCCTCCCAGTCTCAGGGCGGACAGTCTAACCACAAGGCCACTGATTTGGTGAATGAGTAAATGATTGGTGAGCTGTGAGTGAGTGGTGAACTGAGCTGTGAACTGTCATTAGTGACAACATGGCCGAATAGTGACAAAACACAACATGGCCGAATGGTGACAACCACCATTACATTGAGTTTTACCCTGGGTTACACATAGAACCATGAACTTAGATGTAGAAGACCACATGAGATTGTGCATGATTGACTCATATTACTAGGTGTCCGTGCCGGGATTTGAACCCAGGAACTCTCATTTCCAAGTCATGCGCTCTACCAATGAGGCTACCCAACAGACACAAGACGTACTGGAAACAACACACACATTCAGTGGACTGCTTGGTAAATGGTAAATGGTGCATTTATATAGCGCCTTTATCCAAGGCGCTTTACATAGATTGTGCATCACATTCACCCATTCACACACACATTCATACACTGATGGCAGTGGGACAGGGACACATCGACACTAACTCTGCAGGAGCCCGGGATCGAACCGGCAACCTTGTGGTTACCATCCGGTTACTCTACCTCTGAGCCACTACCGCTCCTTAAATATGCACAAATAAGCCATAGAAACATGGAAGAAATACATCATGTGATTGTGGAAACACAGCAGGGTTTTTGGAGACTCAGACTTTGTATTGTCAGCAGTGGGACTTGAACCCTCAATCTTGTGTTCCGAAGTCAGGCACCCTACCGACTGAGCTATCCTGGCACAATGATTTGCTTAGTTGTTGTCATCAATGAAACAACCCAACAACACGCCACCAAGCAGTAAGCAATATGAACAATATGCACAATTCAGCAGTCAGAGGGTGGAGCTTAGTGGTCAAAGTGACAAATGGAAACTAGAATATTCGCAATTTAAAAATTGCAAAGTGTGGTTGCCGTTGTCGCTTGCCCCCCGCAGCTCCCCCCCATATTGTCACTTGCCCCCCGCAGCCCCCCCCCATACTGCACACTGCGGTGCAGTATGCCCCCCCCCCCCATACTGCAGTACAGTATGCCCCCCCCATACTGCAGTACAGTATGCCCCCCCCCCATACTGCAGTACAGTATGCCCCCCCCCCATACTGCACACTGCGGTGCAGTATGGCCCCCCCACACTGCACACTGCGCACTGCGGTGCAGTATGGCCCCCCCACACTGCACACTGCGGTGCAGTATGGCCCCCCCATACTGCACATTGCGGTGCAGTATGGCCCCCCCCACACTGCGCACTGCGGTGCAGTATGGCCCCCCCACACTGCGCACTGCGGTGCAGTGCAGTATGGCCCCCCCCACACTGCACACTGCGGTGCAGTATGGCCCCCCCACACTGCACACTGCGATGCAGTATGGGCTTCAGCCAGCAGGCGCCCTCGTTCCGTCCAACTCCCGACCCCGTTGGCAACTACACCATGGTACATAGCGTTGTACAAAACGGTTTTCACACCTGCTTGTATAGCAAGCACCATGCAGCTCTAATGAGTGCTCCATCTCTGGTGTGTGTGTGTGTCTACATCAGTTCCCATTGTTGTACAACCAGAGGAATATAATTAAAATAGAGCTTGGAATTGAAATGATAGTTTAATAATCTCTAATTAAAAGTGGAACGATACAGCTTAAAATTGGAACGATACAGTTTAATAATCTCTGACTAATATTGGAATGATACAGTTTGAAATTGTCGCAATACAGTTTACTAATCTAAAAATGGAACGATACAGTTTGTAATTGAAACAATATAGTGTACTATTCTCTGACTAAAATTGGAACGATACATCTTAAAATTGAAATGATAGTTTAATGATCTCTCACTAATATTGGAACAATACAGCTTGAAATTGGAACGATGTAGTTTACTACTCTCTGAGTAAAATTGGAATGATACAGTGTGAAATTAGAACAATACAGTTTACTAATCTCAGACTAAAAATGGAACGATACAGTTTGAAATTGGAATGATACAGCTAAATTGTTCGAATTTCAGTCAGAAAAGATTAGAACGATGCAGTGCTTTGTGCTTTATAGCAGTGGTTTCCAACCTTTTTGAAACCACGGCCCACGACCTAAAGGACCCACAATGCAATGCAATCTAGCTAGCCTGAAAAAAAAACCCCACATATATTTATATATATTAAAGGTGTTGGCGTTAACACGTTAATGCGTTAACGCATTAATGCATTAATCTCGTGTTAACACAGCCGTGCGTTAATGGCGTCAAAAAAATTAACGCGAGATTAACACACTGACGATGGCTGTCCTCGGTGCGGCAGGCCACAGAAGTACTTTACGTCCACACACAAACACAGTGATGGTGTGTACAAAAAATGCAAACCGGCTTGTACAACAAACATTTGTTGTGCAAATCAAAAATCCAGCCAGAAAATCAGGCATGAGCATTTTTCAAACTGCTTAAAATGGCAGACACTCTGGGGGTGGAGCTTACCGGTCAATGTTACAGATGTGTTCCACATGAATCAAGGAACATGTAGAAACAAGTCCCATGATTTTTGGCCAAACGAGGCCCGAGTTATGGTTTTTCAAATGTTTCAGTTTCAAAGAATTGTTATAGCGCCCCCATTTGAGCAATTGGAGTAAGACTGGTTTTGCTGCTATTTGGCATCCCCCTCTACCAAACTGTAAAATCTCATAAACAGATTACTTTGCATGTGTAGATTAGGGATAATAGAAGAATTTTCACAAACAAGCAATTTTCATTGGCTCGTAAAAAACATCATTTTTTTCACTGAAAACAAAATTCACACCCATTTCATGTTTGTATGGCTTCAAAGTTCATGTGTAGGTCATTGTTATGCATTTTGATCAAAGATTGTAGGAGAAGAGACATTTTAACTGTTTTACATATAATTCAAGATGGCGGTTCATCTAAAGGTCAGAGGTCAAAAGTAAGAATACAAAAGTTGTTCGGCATAAGCAGACGCATAAGTGAATATAAGTTACATTTCTGAGAGTCGAGCAGTTCATGAGTTATGAGTGTTTAAAGTTTGCAATTTCAGTTGAGTGCTATAGCGCCACCATTTGACCAGTGGTCACAGGCTTCGCATCATCACCGTTTGGCATCACCCTCTACCAGATTACCAATTTTCGCGAAAACCGACTGCACGGTTCAGCCAGAACAGCTATTTCTGGTGGAAGGAGGAAAAAAGAGACAAAAACAAGAAGGGATCAAGGTCCACTTCGTGGACTGCTTGATCCCTTAATAACATATAAAAAGTATAATAACATTTATACTTCATTGTACAACATTATTGCGCATAGAGAACAGCTGAAATACAGGATCACATAGCATCATAGATATATAAGAAAGCTAGATGGCTCGCCCACGCTTCTGGCCAATGGGGAGTAACATTGTTACGCCGCGGCCATCTTGCCAGAGTATATAGCATAACATTGTGTCTATGAGCATATACGTTTAAAGTGATGATAACTTGCTTATTTTCAACCGATTTACAAACGGATTGAAAATCACGCAAAACGGAGCGTCTCGCGAGACTGCATGCGAGGCTGCTCTGAGTCCAATGTAGCAGTAGGAGTATGCAGAAATGCGTTGGACTCAGATATTTAATCCAGCATTAATGACTTTAAAACCCCTGTTCTTTAATAATAGTACATCATTAACATTATAGAGACTGTAGCCGTGACTGAACGTTACTTTAAAACAGTTGTCGTTTTGCATACGTACCTAAAAAAGCTCTTATTTGCGCCGTTCTTTTCATTGAAAACAATGTATTCCCAACTGCAGTTAGGACTCAGAGAGTCTCTGCATAGTCACGTGACGACTGGCTGCTCTGCACTGGTTTCTGACCCCTCAATATCGTAACTCTCCTACGAGAAGGCTCTGCCTCAAGCCATATAGATGCACCTCTTGGTACCACAGCACCTCAAAAACCTTAAAAGCAAGGCTACAGACCTCCCAAAATAAACTTGTCAGACTGTTACTTGGCCTCACACCCCGAACCCACCTCACCCTGCCCACTTCGACAGTTTGGGTTGGCTTAGGGTTGACGACAGAGTACAACATACAACACGTATACATGTATACGTATGCACGTATACATGTATACGTATACGTATACACATACACGTATACACGTATACACAAACACGTATACACGTATACACGTATACGTATACGTATACGTGTATACAAACAAGAGCTGAGGGAGAGTGCTTGTTTTATACACTGACACACACAAACAGCAGGGGGCGATAATGCCTGTGCACCGACCAGGTGTGCACCTGGTGTGTGTCAGTGTATAAAACAAGCACTCTCCCTCAGCTCTTGTTTGACAAGATGGCAGCTCATGTTGTTTGTTGAGGACTACCCAGGACAGAAAGTAGCTCATAATATGTCTATGGTGGATTTTTATGGCACAAAACCCTTGCAGATCGACAGAGGATGTGTCAAGCTTTCTCTACAGCTGCAAAGTTGGTGAGTTTGACTTGTTTAATACAGGCAGATCACTGATGACATTTCTCTTTATGGGCGAGTGAATGGACGGAGTTGCAACTCTAGATGCAATTCCAATTATCAAAGCATCTAGAGTTGCATTGCGGCTAGGAACACCGTAGCCTATAGCCTAGCAGTGGTTTCCAACATGTGGTCTGGGGACCACCAGTGGTCCTTGAGAGGGTTCCAGGGGGTCCCCAGCTAAATGATGGACAGTAGGTAACCAAATGGCTCCTTACAGATCGTAAAATTATACCTACGGGAGCACGGGGCCAATTTATTCAATTCAAGAGTTGAATTATATTTAAACATCAGAATTACTTACTTTTCAATTATGTATTCATCTAGAAATGTAGAAGAATTGTTAATTTGACCAATGTACGTTTTGCCAATTTATCTCCTAAATTGTGGACGCAAACTTGAAAATTATTTTTGGGTCTGAAAGACTAAAGTCATCAAACAGTGGTCTGTGGCTAAAATGAATATCAACTGAAAATATACCCTTAAAAGTAGGCCGATAGTGTTGCAAATAAGTATCATTTATTACTCACTGTCATGTTTGTAGGGGAGAGACAGCGAGACTGTACCTCTCCCCAATCCTTTCCACACAGCAATCCAAAGCGTTGCCTAAATATAGGCCTATTAGCCTGGTGGTATATTACTATATATTACATCTACCTTCTCACAACAAGTTATATCAGTCTACAGTAAATTCCTGTTAAACTGGAGGTTTAACAGCCCATTCATTCAGGCAGCTACAGGTAGGCCTAGCACGCCATGTCCACACGACAGAACATCAAACAGAGCTTCAGTGATCTCACGAGATTTAAACAGTCAAAACTGCCGCTCTGCTCTGGGCAGGTTGGCTCCTCGTGTGTGTGTGTGTGTGTGTGTGTGTGTGTGTGTGTGTGTGTGTGTGTGTGTGTGTGTGTGTGTGTGTGTGTGTGTGTGTGTGTGTGTGTGTGTGTGTGTGTGTGTGTGTGTGTGTGTGTGTGTGCGCGTGCGTGCGTGCGTGCGTGCGTGCGTGTGAGAGAGAGAGAGAGAGAGAGAGAGAGAGAGAGAGAGAGAGAGAGAGAGAGAGAGGGGGAGAGAGAGAGAGGGAGAGGTGAGAGAGAGAAATCATTTTTCAGTACTATGTGATTCATTTCTAATTTGTACCCTACACTGGTACTAGCGGCCACTAGATGACGCCCTAGTATCGGAAACAGATTGGCCTACTAGCCTGCATAGTGGCAAATTCTGAAGCGATGGATTCTATATCAGTACCCTAGGCTAAATATGAGACTATTAGGGGAATTCTACCCATTTTCAAGATTTTTTCTGAGAGGGTAGGCTACAAACCATTAGCATGGCGAAACAGTACTTGATGAGTTGTGTTTCACCTCACCATGTTACAGACAAAATGGAGGAACTTTTTTTTTTTTTTACCATGCCAGGTATATTAATGACAGTAAAATATTGAAATTGTGTGGGGATTCCCCTTACTTTATTATTTGCTGAACAGAGGCAAGTAAAGGTTTAGTAAGTGATTTCTCTTAATTCAAATAATGAAGTAGCTGTTTTGGTTAAAGACCTCCAAATACATGATGTATTTTGCCATTGTCGAGCTAAAAACAGCTGTGGTCTTTTTTTCCCTTCTTTTTTAAACATAAATTTAAAAGTGATTGCTTTTAAATATGCAGTATGCTCGGCTCAGAGCACTATAGTAAACATGAAAGTAATGATAATAATAATGTTATCATTAGGAATAGTGATAATAAGAAAAGTAATAATATTAAAATAATAATAATGATAGTAATAGACAAGAAAACCAAATAAACATGCCTGGGATCAACCAATACTGATCAAGAATGGTAGAAGGCTAGAGGCTTGAGACTAGAAGCATGAGCAGGGTGTTGAGAGGTAGTTGAAAACTTCCTCTTTGAAAGCATTGAGTGAGGTTATTGATCTTATAGAACTTGGTAAGTCATTCCAATCGGATGGAGCTTTATATTTGAAGGCCCGGCGACCACCTTCTCTTCTTATCCTTGAGGCTTGAGGGAACCATAAAGTAGGGGTGATTGGTATATGTCCCCCCAGTGTCCGTTACAAGGCCAAGGAAGAAAAAAAAACTTCCTTGCACAAGTCTACCTGTGCAATTTACCGGTAGGCTGAGCGATTGATGCATGGCATGGTTGTTGTGTTCTTATCTTGTCCGTTGTCTCCCATTGCAGTTGTTCCACAACGAAAATATGGAAGAAACTGTAACATCCACACGTTCGACTGTTCTTAACGCGTTAAGGAATTTACGCCTACTACAGTCTACTGTATGTTATGCTCCATTGCACGACAGAGCTTGAGTAGGCCTATATAATTTCTTACATTCTTCAATGCCCATAACTAGCCGACTGTATATTTCAGGGCATGAACCATGAATCATGCTAAGTACCACAGTCATGATATTACAGCCATTACAGCCATATACAGTGCCAGCCAAGGTAGAGTGGTAAATGGGATGAATGTCTAGGCCATGTGCTGAAGGCTTAGAAAATGAATTCCGTTCCCATGTCAGGGGGACTACAAATGCAATGCATTTTTGCATAGACCATACCCTTCTGAACATTGGGTTAAAAGTTCTACTCATAATATCCTGCAGTATTTTGTCAGGAGCCAGATATGTACAACAAGTCTGTAACTAAAAAACGAAAATTGTATGTTGCTCTTTTTGCTTGTAAAATGTGATCTATTGATTTTGGCAACCCAAAATCTTTCCCAAATGTCATAAATACATATACCTAACATCTAAAACAATTATTGGTGCTATAGTTTACTCATATGTGAATTTAGATCATGAAATATAGCAAATTTGTTCAAAAAACGCTTCACCTTAAGTGATTGTCATCCAGCACAATGTAACATGCACATAGTAAATTTAGCCAAAAACTATGTTTCATACATAAAAATGTTCTCAACCTACTGTGTAATGAAATGCATTAAAGAACATCAACACATCCTACCCCAAAATGGATGATAATCTATGAAAATGTTACCACGCCCCTAAATTGGAATATGGCAAAAATGCACATGACTACAAATGAATGCACTGAAAGTCAGAATTATTGCAGCAAATGGTATGAAACATTTATTAAAGTGTCACAGCATCTGTCATTTGTGTGTGTGTGTGTGTGTGTGTGTGTGTGTGTGTGTGTGTGTGTGTGTGTGTGTGTGTGTGTGTGTGTGTGTGTGTGTGTGTCTGTGTCTGTGTCTGTGTCTGTGTATGTGTGTGTGTGTGTGTGTGTGTGTGTGTGTGTGTGTGTGTGTGTGTGTGTGTGTGTGTGTGTGTGTGTGTGTGTTTGGTGGAGGGCTGTAAATAACAGTGAACAAAGGCGTCTTGATGGCAAGCTGAAAGGTGTGACCTCCCAGCATTCCTACCTAAAACTTATTGTTATTATTTTGTCTCATAATGCGCGCGCGTGTGTGTGCGTGTGTGTGCGTGTGTGCGTGTGTGTGTGTGTGTGAGAGAGAGAGAGAGAGAGAGAGAGAGAGGGGGAGGGGGCTTACCTGCAGACAGTGTTTCTGCTCGAGAAAGTTGATCCTTCGTCCGTTTGCCTCCCATAGTAATATATTTGTCCACTTTTTTACAAAGTATGCAGATGGCTGGAAGCACAGGGCCAGCAGAGCGGACGGGAAGACCCGTCCGCTTTTTTCGGGGGGTTTCAGAAGTGGTTACGTCGGGGGTGCTGCTCTCGGGCGGACCAGCGACTGCTTCTGGCTCTTCTCTCTCCTCCGTCTGTGCACAGCGTTTCTCGGCCAAACCCAATCGTCTTTTGCAAATAAAACGACGGTAACACATTGCGTGAAAACCAGCATCCTCGGGAACATTATTAAACTCCACGTCCACGCAGTGTTTAAAAGTTTCGGCGATAGCTTTACTTTCGCCGTCCAGACAAAGCCATTGTTTGACGACGGACCTGTAAGTGTCCCACCTTGTTTTAGTAAAATCCTCAACGTCCTCATTCTGTACGGTCAAAAAGTGCATATAGCATCGTTTTGAGTCGCTTGACTGCTTTTTACGTACTTTTCTTCTTTGTTTTGGTTTGTTTTGCTCTGTTTCGCCACTCGAACTGCTCGTCGCCATGTTTCTAAACTTATTATGGCCCAGAGAATAAACCTAGTCCCCTATTGGTCCCCGTGACCAAAACCGCAGCACTCCCCTCGCAGAGATTACTCCGCGCTGAGTGCGCCTTGAAAAAAACAGTGCCGTCTTTGACGACCGATTATAAAAATACTGCAGGATAAAACGAGTAGAACTTTTTTATCTGCACTTTCTACCAATAGATCTATTTTATGAGGTGAAAATTATTTAGTCCGCCTGCCGTGGAAATGGGATTAAACGAAAATCCATATCACAATATGGTCTACATTCTACTGTAATGTATTCCACCTTACACCAACTGTCTTTTCTCAAAAGAGTGACATCTGTTGAGATAATTATGGCACACATAATAATTATAACACAGTATCAAAGTTTTATTACTTGCATCAGTGAGCAGAGCGGGTGCAAGTTAAGCGATTGGTGTGTGTTCGGCGGTCCCTTGGAGTACTCTGATTGGTCGGCTTAGATGGTGACATAATGGTGATGTAAGTACGAAACCTTAATAACTAATGTCATGAGTATTGGCTCGCTCTGCTTATACACGAGTAGGCCATCGCCGGCTACTTGTGTGCAACGCTCAAGTTTGCACTCTACTGAGTGCTGATCTAGTGTTATTAGTGGGGTTGCTTGAAGGGGAACCCCACTATTGTTATTGTGATGAGGTTTTTTTGTAACATTTTTTCTCTTTTTTCACCTTGTGATGACAATAGCCTATACGTTGTATAATCGAAATGATTTGATTGGCTGAGCGAGGAAGGTGATGTATGATGATGTAAAACTTTATTTTACTACGTCACCATGTTTTCTCTGTACCATATAAATCCATGTATGATGGATGTCACCCACATGGTGAGTTTATGATCACTGATGTTGTAATGTTGAGATACATCATACATCACGTTCTTTGCTCAGCCAATCGAATCATTTCGATGTTACATCCAGGAAATAATGGTAACCATTACAATATCATCGGGGCAACCCCACTTTGCAATTGCATAATTCTATTTCTAGTTTTTACATACGGCCTAGCCTAGTTCATGTTTGACAAAGCTGCTGTCAGAGACTACAGTTCATTATTTCCTGCTATGGATATAGGCCAAATAACAGAACCTTATAGCCATTATGCCTCTCCTCAGACACTCTCTTCTACAGTATATGGCCCCTGTTCTATTAATTAAATGTTTTCCTTATTGGGCAAAGGGTGATGCAAAATGAATGGGCTGCATGAATACATTCCCCTTGATTTAATAGACAATATATATTCTTTATTCATTGGATAGGCTGTGTCTCGCCATACACACATGCATAATTGCTATTCCTCATGCAGCATAATATCGGAGAGTAAATTGTAAATTCAGTTAGGGCCTTACACAATGAATCCACACTTTTTCTTTTGATAGCCTTCCGTATCTTGTTTAATTTTCTGTCCTAGGAATTGTAGGTCTACTAATGAATCATGGGTATGGGGAGGAGTGGTGTGGTGCTTGTAATGGTGAAGAAATTGGGAGACTGATAGACCATATTGTGATATGGATTTTCGTTTAATCCCATTTCCACGGCAGGCGGACTAAATAATTTTCACCTCCTAAAATAGATCTATAGGTAGAAAGTGCAGATAAAAAAGTTCTACTCGTTTTATCCTGCAGTATTTTTATAATCGGTCGTCAAAGACGGCACTGTTTTTTTCAAGGCGCACTCAGCGCGGAGTAATCTCTGCGAGGGGAGTGCTGCGGTTTTGGTCACGGGGACCAATAGGGGACTAGGTTTATTCTCTGGGCCATAATAAGTTTAGAAACATGGCGACGAGCAGTTCGAGTGGCGAAACAGAGCAAAACAAACCAAAACAAAGAAGAAAAGTACGTAAAAAGCAGTCAAGCGACTCAAAACGATGCTATATGCACTTTTTGACCGTACAGAATGAGGACGTTGAGGATTTTACTAAAACAAGGTGGGACACTTACAGGTCCGTCGTCAAACAATGGCTTTGTCTGGACGGCGAAAGTAAAGCTATCGCCGAAACTTTTAAACACTGCGTGGACGTGGAGTTTAATAATGTTCCCGAGGATGCTAGTTTTCACGCAATGTGTTACCGTCGTTTTATTTGCAAAAGACGATTGGGTTTGGCCGAGAAACGCTGTGCACAGACGGAGGAGAGAGAAGAGCCAGAAGCAGTCACTGGTCCGCCCGAGAGCAGCACCCCCGACGTAACCACTTCTGAAACCCCCCGAAAAAAACTTCGGTCTCGGACGGGTCTTCCCGTCCGCTCTGCTGGCCCTGTGCTGCAGCCATCTGCATACTTTGTAAAAAAGTGGACAAATATATTACTATGGGAGGCAAACGGACGAAGGATCAACTTTCTCGAGCAGAAACACTGTCTGCAGGTAAGCCCCCTCCCCCCCTCTCTCTCTCTCTCTCTCTCTCTCACACACACACACACACACACACACACACACACACACACACACACACACACACACACACACACACACACACACACACACACACACACACACACACACACACACACACACACACACACACACACACAAATGACAGATGCTGTGACACTTTAATAAATGTTTCATACCATTTGCTGCAATAATTCTGACTTTCAGTGCATTCATTTGTAGTCATGTGCATTTTTGCCATATTCCAATTTAGGGGCGTGGTAACATTTTCATAGATTATCATCCATTTTGGGGTAGGATGTGTTGATGTTCTTTAATGCATTTCATTACACAGTAGGTTGAGAACATTTTTATGTATGAAACATAAGTTTTTGCCTAAATTTACTATGTGCATGTTCCATTGTTCTGGATGACAATCACTTAAGGTGAAGCGTTTTTTTAACAAATTTGCTATATTTCATGACCTAAATTCACATATGAGTAAACTATAGCACCAATAATTGTTTTAGATGTTAGGTATATGTATTTATGACATTTGGGAAAGATTTTGGGTTGCCAAAATCAATAGATCACATTTTACAAGCAAAAAGAGCAACATACGATTTTCGTTTTTTAGTTACAGACTTGTTGTACATATCTGGCTCCTGACAAAATACTGCAGGATATTATGAGTAGAACTTTTAACCCAATGTTCAGAAGGGTATGGTCTATGCAAAAATGCATTGCATTTGTAGTCCCCCTGACATGGGAATGGAATTCATTTTCTAAGCCTTAATCTGGAATCAGCACACGGCCTATAGACTCTGCGTTGCATTCTTATCTTATCAACGGAGGAACTGGTATTTAACCCCTATGATAGGAATACTAACCTGTACACTACAGGCTATCAAACTACACACTAAATAAATTAATCAATGAACTAGCTAATGAACTAGTTAACGCTGACAGCCTTAATATATATATATATATATATATATATATATATATATATATATATATATATATATATATATATATATATATATATACACACACACACACACACACACACACACACACTGTATATTCTACAACATTGTTCGTCATAATCTGAGCAGCTCTTGTTCTCCTGGCGTGATGTGGTGTACGATCTTCTGATTGGATCAATGGAGCGGTGGATATGACGTGGGGTAGTTTGTTTCTTGGGGTCGATGACTGTCCTTGACTGTAGGAATTCCTTAGTGTGTCCAATATTGTTTTAGGAATATGAACATGTCACAGGCCCCAACCTTTGGTAGTGACCTTGCAGGTCACGTCACTGCAGTTTACAGACAGAAAGGCCATGAACAGACATTTTAGTTTCATGTTGAGGTGTCTTAAAGCACTAACTAATTCAATCTTTGATTGTCCATAAGTTACTCCGGGATGGCTGGTTGACACTGTAGCCAATTAATAGATAGTTTCTCCGCAGCTATTGTCCAGGGCGCACTTCCAAATCTTGACCGATCAGGGCCACCTGCATTTTCAGAGCATGTTTATGTAATGAATTGATTTGTTCTTACTGTTATATTATTCTT
Source organism: Benthosema pterotum (assembly GCA_039105355.1). NCBI lineage: Eukaryota > Metazoa > Chordata > Actinopteri > Myctophiformes > Myctophidae > Benthosema > Benthosema pterotum. The sequence goes on along the minus strand of CM076965.1, from coordinate 34,008,632 downwards.
CAAATGGTTTCAAATATTTGGGGGCTCCTTGCAAAATCCAATGGGCTCCAGCCCACAGATACTGCAGATGACTGACTGACTGACGGTCTGTCTGGCTGGTTAGCTGTGTAGGAGTGCCAGTCAGGAGAGATTTTATGACAGTCACTATGGATCAAAGTCCGTGTGTGGGGCTCATCGAAGCATCAGTCCACCAGGGCTGCCCGGCCTGCCTGCCTGCCTTTCTCTGTCTCTCCCGCTGTCTCTGTCCGGACTCCTGTTCTTTTTGAACATGATGAACAAACTGGTCTGATACGGGCCTGTCCGTGGCCCATCAACCAGAATGGAATTACCTTATCATCACCACCACCACCACACAGAGCAGCAGCACCAGCCTCTGGCCCACTGTCCCGCAGAATACTCCCAGGATCTGTTGACTTTAGAGGACTCTTCAACATGTGAGTATTGACCTGAGAGAGCACTGTACGAGTAAAGCTCTCACTGATTGACTCATTCGGGAAAGAAGGAATTGCCTGCCTGACACAGAAAAACAACTTTTCATAATGAGATTGCTTCTGGAATTCTGCTGAAGATCATTTCATCTACATTTGTCATGTACATTACAATACACTAGGTATATTAAAAATATATATGTTTTAATGTTTCCATTGGCAGGTATTTTCCTTTGACGGTTCAATTCATAAACTATGAGCATCATGAAGAATTATGTAAGAGTCCTATCTGAGATTACAGTGAATCTGACTGATAAGATACTAGTTTGTCCGGCCGCCACATAACTATTGTGCCATTAACTCCGCTATAAACTGATCACATGACCCACTTATACAGTACATGTCAATCCAGCTCTGTCATTCCGTCAAACCACTTGAGTCGATTGTACAGTATATTTACTCATTAGATTCACAGCTGATAAACTGTATTCTGATTCTGAAATGAAGTTTGATTTGACATAATCCTCCATACCCACTGTTAGGCCAGCTTGACACTGTACCGGTACATACAGTACACTACTGTATATCAGTCTCATATCTGCTGTTACTTAATGGGGTGTGTGTCTGTGTGTGTGTGTGTGTGTGTGTGTGTGTGTGTGTGTGTGTGTGTGTGTGTGTGTGTGTGTGTGTGCGTGTGCGCACTGTGCGCGTGTTCATGATGGATTTTCTGTTTATTAAATTGGTGTGTCAGGGAGAAACCTGTCAAAGACTTCAAAGTCACAAAAAACTTTTGTGACTTTAATTCACTTTTCTCCACTTTGTAACATTCTTTCGCTTTTGGTCTGCTGTTATACTTGAGTTGAATTAACATTCACGGTCTTACAGTGATGGTGTTTTTACATTAAGTTGTAAGCCCTTCTCCTCTCAGCAAACATGACACTTTATTACTTTGTTTAGTGCCAGTGTTAATGCTTTCAATCCATACTCATTGCTTGTTAACGGCTTGTCAAGGAGTTTATTGGCTGAAAGACAAAATAACATGTACAGTAAAGTCTGTCATGCCATGCGTTTGATGTCACTCTTGTGTGTGCTAATGCAGTGGTTCCGGGCCGTGGGTGACCTAATGTATCAAACTGGGGTTTAAAAAAATGTGTTAATGCCTCCTTCTGTAGCCCAGGAGCCAAACGCAGAATCGGAGACCAGGCCAGAGCCTGAGGAGAGTTGTCCAGTCTGTGGAGACAGAGTGTCTGGTTACCACTATGGACTGCTCACCTGTGAGAGCTGCAAGGTATAACTCTCTACCACAGCTAGGACCAGTGGTGCAAATACATTTGCTAAAAAAAAACAAATAAAAAAGTTTTTAGTTTAGTGTTTGTCTCCTTCCTAATGCATGAAATGGGATGTGCAATTGATAGAAAATCTTTTTTTTTGGTGGGGGGGGGATACTTTACTTACTTAGTTGTATCTATATGTATTAGTATATTTGTTTTTGTACATTTGAAAGACAAATATTATACTTTTGACTCATACATTTCTAGGAAGGTAACCACTGGGACCAAAACGTATGAAAATACATTATGAATTATTAAAACAAATGTGAACGGACTGATGTACCAGCTCACAATGTGCCACAATGTGACATGCTGTCAATAACTTCTTTCCACTTGTAGTTGAGTAATATTTCTGCTCCACCTCTGGCTTTATAACCATACAATGGCATCAGTTATGTACAGTCCAGTATATGAGCTCTGGCTGTCTCGTGAGCTGTCCTACTGAGAGTTTACATTCTCCATTTCTATGTAAATGCTTCTCTCCATGTTGCTCTGTCTCTCTCTCTCTCTCTCTCTCTCTGTAGGGGTTCTTTAAGCGCTCTGTGCAGAACAACAAGCACTACACCTGTGCAGAGAGACAGAACTGCCCAATGAACCCATCACAGAGGAAACGCTGTCCGTACTGCCGCTTCCAGAAGTGCTTGGCAGTGGGCATGAAAAGAGAAGGTACATTGTATTCTGCACACGCGCATACACAGGCAGATACATGCACACACGCAGGGGCAGGTTGAGGTTTGAAGTATAGCCTAACCCTACAATCTCCATGATATTCAGTGCAAATTATGCTACTGAAAGCTTTACAGCCTGAGCAATGTCCTAAACTGCCACTGACCAAAAGTGCACTTAAGTGTAATATGAAATGGCTTCTACTGCCCTCAGATACAAAGCAAAGTCCCCCACAGACCAGGCAGTGTTTGTGTAAACAAGAGCTGTATACACAACTCACAATAGTGTATAAATGAACAGGTAAAGCTTTGAATTAAACCTGCCAGTCTGCTTCTAGGAGTAATCTCTCCTGTATTGCGACATGCCCTGTGTTCCATTGACATCCCTGTTCCCGTTAACCCATATGACTTATCTGTGAACTCATAAACCAGTGCTTGTGTAGCGTAGGCCATAATGACCTACATAAAACATCCTGCATACGGTACAGCAATTTACAGAGACTACAGAAAACCAGTCTTTTATATTTTCTGAAGCACTAATGGAATGAACTTGGTCTGTCTCCAGCGGTGAGAGCAGACCGTATGAGAGGCGGCCGGAACAAGTTTGGCCCTCTCTACCGGCGGGACAGGCAGCTGAAACTGCTAAGGGCTTATCACCCGACAAACACTGCCTCCTACAGGATCAAAATGGAAACTACACAAACACACCGACCCACAGCTTCAAATGACATCCACCCCATGTCCAGTCACACCATGGTCCCCTTGTCCTCTGATCACTTCCACCAGTCCCAAGTCTATCCCTGCTCCGGCATGGGTCAGCCAAACGTCTCCATGCCCCTGGACTACACTGTGAACACAGACAGGGAGCTGGCATCACCATCTCTGCCATGCCCCCGCCTGTACCACCGGCCCTTCCCTGGGTTCCCCCAGGACAAGAGAGAGATGTCTTACACCTTGACGACACCTCTGACCCACCCGACAGCCAGCAATGTATTCCCGCCACCGAGCACGCCGACGCCACCGCACAGCTTGACGCCGAGCTCAACTCCTTCTCTGACACCATCTTCAACTCCAACCCCAGCCCTAACCCCAGTCCCAGTCCCTGGCCCAGTGTCCGCTCCTCCAGGCAACCTTCTGACTCAACTTCTGGAGGGAGAGCCAGACGAGAGCCAGCTCTGTGCCAAGGTCCTGGCCAGCCTGCAGAGAGAACAGGCCAACCGAGGCAAACACGACCGCCTCAACACCTTCAGCATCATGTGCAAGATGGCTGACCAGACTCTGTTTGGACTGGTGGAGTGGGCCAGGAATAGTGCCATCTTCAAGGAGATTAAGGTACAGAAGCAAAGGCTAAGGTGTGTGTGTGTTGTGAATGTTGTTTCTGAAAGTGCTTCAGTGTGATACCTAGTTCTAGCATGGAACTACACTTCATGGAGGGGTCCTGATGCTCCTTACAGGTAGAGGACCAGATGGTGCTGCTGCAGAGCTGCTGGAGTGAACTGCTGGTCCTGGACCACCTCTGTAGGCAGGTCACCCACGGCTGCGAGGGCTGCATCTACCTGGTCACTGGACAACAGGTGAGATGCAGGTGAAATAACAGATTTACGGCTGAAAAAAAGGCTGTATGATATTACTGGCTGCACATTTTTTTTATTCAGGACCTAATAAAGCATGTTATTAACATTCCTCCCATGGCACATACCTGCAGATCGAGGTGTCGAACATTCTGTCCCAAGCTGGAGTGACTCTGAGCAGCCTGGTGTCTCGGACTCAGGACCTGGTGTACAAGTTGAAAGCACTCCAATTTGATAGACAGGAGTTTGTCTGTCTTAAATACCTGGTTCTGTTCAACCCCGGTGAGTTTTTTAGATGAACTCAAAGGAGCTCTTCAAATGAGGCTCTGTACCCTAAAGCAGTACTTTAGGATTTATTGATTCATCATTGCTAGTGTCCATGTGACAGTTATTTTGTACCTGTATTAAAAAAAAATGCTTAATAAAACTATAGTAAAATAGTAAAGAATTAGTAAAATAGTCCTTCGAAAAAGGCAAAAGTACCAAAAGTACTCATGCATGCATTTCTCATTTCCTTCAAAATGTGTCCAAATTATACAAAATAGCAGATCTACAAGCTCACACATTGTGGGCCTGCAGCTCGGCAAAGTATAAAATGACCACCAGATATGCTTTAAAAAGGATCCCAGGCTAATAAGCCTCATTTGGATTATTATTATACTTACATAACTAGAATTGAACATTTAAAACATGTAATATGTTCTTTAGTTTACAAATAGTCCATATTTTGTCCCTTGGTGGGATGCCATTTTACTATCCATGTCAGGTATGACGTCAAAGGAGATTTTCCAGGGAAAATCTTGCCTAGGGCTCCAAATTACTTAGAAACGCCACTGCTCTCTGTGCACTACAGATGTGAAGTCTGTGCGGAGCCGCAGGCAGGTGGAGCACACCCAGGAGAGGGTGAACAGGGCCCTGATGGAGCACACCCAGCGGACTCACCCGGGACACGCCGACAAGTTTGGCCAGCTGCTGCTGCGGCTGCCCGAGGTGCGCAGCATCAGCCTGCAGGTGGAGGAGTACCTGTACCAGCGACACCTACTGGGAGACCTGCCCTGCAACTCCCTGCTGGCTGAGATGCTGCACACCAAGCACAGCTGAGAGAACTACAGCCCTGTCATCTGCCTTTCCCTTTTCCTCTCCTTTGAGACAGTTGTACTGAACAGAGCAGCCCTGGGGGGGAGGAAGGAAAACATCTGACCCTGGACCAAAACATGGAAGAGGAGCCTTTCTGAATATGCAACGCATCACCCAAGAAGCTAGTATTCAGTAACAGTATTAATTAACAAAGCTATATGAAGCCAAACTATTTTTTTTTGCATCACTGTCCAACATGTAAACTTGGGACTTGTTTTATGGATGGTAACTTAGTAAGACAGAAAACTAAAAAAAACAAACAAAAACAACTTTGTTTCCATAAAACAAGTCCCAAGTTACTGCATTGCTACGAGGAATATGTTTGAAATAAAAATACAGTTTTTAAATGCGCCTAATCAAATGAATCTCTAACCATGCACCCACTTTCAATGTGTTAACATTTTAACTTATGGATTATAATGGTCTATATTTGGCCTATTGCCACTGAGATCATTGGTATGAACTGAAAACATGGCTAACAAAACAAATATGCAAAGAAACTTGGAAAACATGGAAATGACAAATCAAAGATGAGCATGATTTAAAAATGATTTTTATTTTTTGTTCCTCTGGTCCAGTTGCCAGGGAGAGATTGGTAATCAAACAGTCTATGAAACAAACAACAGCTACTCTGCCACCACGAAGATAACAGAGCAAAAAGAAAAAGGACATCCATGTTAGACATGACATTTATGAAATGAATGAGTGAATAACAACCTTAAACCAAAAAAGGACATAAATAATACAATCTGAAACTAAACATCAAATGCACCATCTAATATCCATACCCAATAAATACACCTCCAGGTGACAGGATCTCTAGAGAATTGCACAGGATCAACTTACATAGTAATGTTCAGCTACCACATTTCTTAACAGATACGGTATATATATATATATATATATACAAACTCCCACAAGGTCCATCCACCTTCCCACGCGTGCGGTTTGAATCAATCGTCCACTAACCAATGATCTCTGCAACTGCTTTAATACGCATGATTTTTTTTCCACACATCTGCATTGGAATCTGTGAAACGCAACACATTCGTCGGAGGCAGTGTTAAATGTCAGGCAGGCAGCTGCCGCTGCTGTAGTGCTTTAAAGGAGGCAAGAAGGGGGACAGGAGCAGGCCAAATGTCCACAGCATGGACAGGTAAAAAAAGATAAGCATTTGGCCTATTTTATTTCATCAGTCTGCCTACACAAGCCCCACGTTGTGGGGTAGGGAAAGGGCTGATACAGTCCTGAATAATCCTTCATCAAGAAAAAGAATGCGATTTAGTGTCTGAACACTTATTTATACACAACGACACAGCCTCTTCATGAACTATACCAGGGTTTATTAATCCCTTGCTTCGAGAATAGTTCAGCAAGTCTCTCAGCTGTTGGACAATTCAATTTCAATTCATTCTCACTCGCTCATTCTCCTCTCAGGCAAACAAACATACGCACGTCTCACTAAATGAGTAAGCAGCAGGCTAGCTTATTTGTAGCTTACAAAGGTCAACTTACTTTATACAAATTATTGTCAAAAATGAAAAGAATCGGCAATAAACGGCATTCATTATATATTAAATCAGCATTGATTATCTTTTTCACACAGATCGAGCCAGGTATTGTTCAACATAATATAAAGCCCTCCTTCATGTTCCAGTATTATGTTTTTTTTTTCTTCTCGAGATGAGCTCAGGTAACATTCTATTAATTAACATGTACATATCAAAAATGGGTAAATAAACCAGCTAGAGGGGGGTTTAACGGTCTGATGAATTTCAGCTCCCAAAGGCTGAAGCGATTTGTCCAGCAAAACACATGTCAAAATTAGTATCAAAAGAACATCCAGATGTCTACAGCTGAAGTAGAGTTGGAGCTGAGTGAAGCTCGCTCCTACAGAGGCACAGGCAGTTTGTAGGTGCAGAAGTCCACCGACATCCACAGCAGCCATTCATAACGCCATACTCCCATGTGGAGCCACCCCCACCCCCCGACCCCCACCCCACCAACCCAATAGAGCAGAGTTAGCGAATTGTGCCCTACATTCATAAGAGAGCAGTGTTTACCTGCTACTTTTCAGCTGAGATCTCCGATCTGAACTGAGTGCCGAGATTGTACCTCTCTCAGATGAAGGAGAGAGATTGAAAGAGGAGGGGGAGAGAGAGAGAGAGAGGGGTCCCTGGAAGAAGAAAAGGCAGCAAAGGGTATAGCAAGAGGAATAGAGGGGTAGGACCAGTGTGGCCCAGAACACTGTTCTGGCTGGTCCCATCAGCAAGACGGTTACTCTCACCGTGAGTCCCATACAGGGCAAGGGGGTTGCAAATTCTTAAAAGGGGTTCCAGGGGTTACCTCAGCTAAATTAGTGTATAAGCGTTAACTGTAATCACTAGCATTTCACTGAGGTTCACATAAGGATGAAGGTCCTCAGGACAAACTCTTGTCGATAGGAGGATCAAATGTGTATGCGTGTGTGTGCATGTGCACGCACAGGGTGGGCATAATTTTAGAAACATTTGAAAACCACTGTCCTAGAGAACTCTGTGTGAAGGGTAGGCAGGGTGTATGGTAGAGGAGAAAGAAAAACAAAATCTAATCACATTATTTTACATTCTAGATAGAACTGGCTGAGTGAATTGCTGCTGGAGTTATATAAATGGCTGTAGTGACTGATTGGCCTCTTGTGTCTTGGCATAGGGTGTGTGTGTGTGTGTGTGTGTGTGTGTGTGTGTGTGTGTGTGTGTGTGTGTGTGTGTGTGTGTGTGTGTGTGTGTGTGTGTGTGTGTGTGTGTGTGTTGGGGGGGGGTCCAGTCAGTGGGGTGTAGTATCCCCGAAATCAAACCGTCTATACCATATTTAAGCGGCCTCTATTTCATGGTGCCAAGCTTCTTGGGGGTCCCTGGGCGCTTCTGCCAAAAGTGACCGGGGATGGTGAAGGCGTCCACACTCATGGACATGGTTTTGGACGGGATGGTGGTGAACTGCTTGCGGTCAGAGCTGTACTTGTAGATGGACTCTACCATCTCGGGTACGATGACGCGGGGGCCGGTGCCAGTCAGACGCACCATCTCCTCGGTCTCGGGGTTCATGGTGTACACAGCACGGAACTGGCAACTGGCGTCTCTGAACAGGATAAGGAAGTGGTTGGCTGTGCTCTTCTCCATTTCCTTAAGCGGGGAGGGAGGGGGAGAGACAGAGAGAGATATCAACCACACATGGGACTGTAAACATGCAGCAATCGACCTACAACCTCATGAGGCCTGATTTATATTTTGTCGTACAGCGGTGTATAAATTCAGCACCAAGGCCGTGTGGACTCTCACCTCTACAATCTTGTTTTTCTGTGGTTCGTTGACCTTGCCAGCCAGGCAGCATCGAGAGATAGCATTGTGGATGATGAACTTATTGGACTTAAAGCTAGGCTCCTTGTACAACTTTGGTCCTGCAAAACAAAAAAAGAATCAAATCATATATTCAGACAAGAAAACACAACACCCAGCAGGGGACTAGGCGAGCTAAACCAATACCTCACCTGTGTATTCCGGGATTGAGGCCGGAGACGATATATTAGAGCCAGTCTCCCAGTTCTCTCCGTTTTGATTGGTCGTTCGCCCTGGTGACATGAGTCTGGAGGGCGAATGAGAGCGGCTAGATGGGAAAAAGAAAAGCGAGCCGAGTGAGTAAAGTCTCCTGTAAACATACTGTAGTTATGATTATATTGAGCTAAATATCAACACCATTGAGCAGAAACACAAACCATTACTTTTGGTCCAAACAGTCAAATGTATGTAATTATTTAGTAGCTACAATCTCATAATGTGAGCTTGTAATTTGTAGATAAGCCATTTTTCCTACTGGCGTCAAACTACCAAGTAAAAAAATATATCACAAATATTGAGAATAAACCTGATGACAGTGATGAGGACTAATTTCCAGACTGATAGTTAGCTACACAGTCACAGAAACCAAAATACCAGACAAGCCACTTTGTTTGAAATGAAAAAAAGGGGAAAAAAAATAATAATCCTGGTCCATGGAAAGTTAATACCAGTTGTAAGATTACCTGGGGGACTTCCTGACAGTCAAGTTTCCAGAGTCATTAGCCATGGAAGACAGGTTCATGGTGGAGTGAGAGTACACCTTGCTCAACTTGGTGCCTGTGTAGAATAAGAGAATAAGGCAGAGTATGAAGAGGAAGTACAGGAAGGCAAGGCAGATTCTCCAAAATACTAACGACTCAAGTAAAATAATGAATACGAATTCTAAATAGTAGAAACTAAAGCAAACATTTACCCATAAAGCCTTTGGCAGGACTCCGAGAGATGGCCGAGTCATCGTGGAAGACAGTCTTGGGCCTCTGCTTCTTCACTCCGCGGACTGTGGTGGGTTTCTGCCTCAGGACCTTGTCCAGGTCCTCCATGATCTTCAGTTGCTGTCTGCGCTCATACTCCTGCTTGGTGAAGTCTCCTCTGCGCTGGGGAGTGCCCTCTGGTGGTGGGGTGCGTGACGCTTCCGGGGTGCCGGGGGTCCGCGGTCTGTCCTCGTTTTTGTCCCCCCAGCCTTCAATGATCATCCACTGAGGCTTGCTGATGTGGAAGGCGATAAAGACGTTTATGTCCCTGATCTAATTTAGGCCCAAAGTCTTTCCTCCATAAATTTCTGTCACTCATTGATAACAAGTAATAATTCTGAGAATTAAACTGTATCAGCAATTGGAGTTAGGCCCCGCTACATAGTCAATCAAGTCAAATCACGTGTTGTGAAGAGAAGCAGCAGTGCTTGCTTTTCAAACTTACACACCATTAATTCTTCACAAGATGGGAAGGGGAAATAAATCCAACTTATTTACAACTTATTTATAACTTTAATGGGTCATGAAGTTTTTTATGTCGATACCAGTGAGGTAATTAAACCCTACTTAAAAAGGTAATAGAGGCAACTTTTTAGCCAAAAATCAACAGATATATACAGTACGCTATATTTTTTGCCTTCTCCCCATCTACATTGCTTCTACTTTGATGCTGCAGCTGTTTCCCTGCAGACCGACACTTGCTTTGTGCTGCAAGACAGTCCAGAACCTTATAGTCAGTCTCCAGCAGTTTCATAAAGAGCCAATAGAGTGGAGGTGAGGTGGAGTTAGATTCTGTTTTTAAACACATCTGTTTACAAATACAGTGTTTGTACACACTAAAGTTGACTCTAATACCTTGGGGTTCGATTCTCTGGCTGGGTCATAAAAAAGTAAACTATTTTAAAGAAATTGATTAAATTAACCCTACTAAATAAAACCAGAACATCTGCATACGTTATCCAACCATTATTTCCCTTCCAAAAACAAAAGTCTTACTTGGATTCTTTTTCTTTCTCCTTTTCCTTCTCCTGCTCCTGCTTGCGCCTCTTCATCTCCTCTGCTCTCTTCTGCTGCTTCTCCAGCAGGGCTGCTCTCCGCTGGGCCATTTCATCCTCTGGCTTCATCTTATCATCCTGGTTCAACACATGACGCACAGACACTGTGAGCTGAATCATCACCGCTCACAGCTCTAACACTAGCAGCCCGATCTATAGTTAGTCGCACAGCTTGTCACGTACTGACACTAACACTTGCCCACTTGCCCGGGGCAAGTAAAAAAAATGGTGGGGCAAGTGAAGACTGCTACCTGGTTGCCCGATCGGGCAAGTGTGCAACATAGTGCACTATAACACAACACAAGATAAATTTGTCTTGAAGGCAGTCATTGCACTCTGCCTCTGTGTCTTTCCCTGCTTTCTAGCTGTCCACAATTCCAGGCTGGATTTGGGAAACAAAACAGGCAAATTAACACATCAAAATGACCATTAATCTTCTACAGTGTAGACCTGGGCTAATTAAGATGATGAATTTTAACTCTTGAGAGCGTAAAAATGAAACCAAATGGACCCGCAAGGGTCCATTTGGTTTCATTTTTACGTTCTCAAGAGTTACATCAGGTTAACCAACTTAACTGGGGACCACCTGGAACCTGGGGGGCAAGTGACCATGACCTGAGGGCAAGTAGAACCTGACTTGCACTTGCCCGATGGGCAAGTGCCTCAGAGATCTTAGTTAGTCGCACAGCTTGTCACGTACTGAAAATATCACAACTACAAGCTCACAACAGGTCATGCTGTGACGTGTTTTTAGGTTGTAGATCTGTCTGTTTTTGGTAAGTGACCTCTATGCACAACTAACTATAGCTCAAAGTAAATTGCTTTGCCGAAGAAAGAAAAGAAAATTGTCAAAAACACTCACCTTGAAGAAGAAGCCGACGCCTCCCTTCATGTCGGGCTCCGTCATGTCGCTCATGCAGTCGGGGAACATGTCCGGCCCTTGCTCCTCGTCCTCCGCCCCGTCCCCTCTCAGGGCAGACAGAGAGATCTCGATCAGGCTACTGCTCTTGCCGTTCACCACGGCGGCGGGTGCCTCGCTCTCGAAGGAGCACTCGGAGGGTGCCCCGGAGCTGCCTCCCCCGCCGCCCAGGTGCTCCCTTCTGATCAGGGTCTGTGAAGGCCCCGGAACCTCCAGGTCCATGCTGAACATGCTCTGGTCGTCGTTGGAGCCCGCGTCCGACAGGGCGTCGTCCGTGGCCGGGCGGGGGAGGGGCGTGGCGACGGGGCTGTGGACCGGCGTGGACGCGGACGAGCGCAGCTCGTCCACGCCGTCCGAGGAGCCGATGCTGAAGGAGGAGGAGGTTTGCACCTGGCTCTGCCAGGGGTTGACGCGGCGCCGATGCGGGATGCAGTCCACGTTCTGCGGAGGGGTGAGGACCCGCGATATGGCCGGCACCTTGCCCTCCATGGGACGAGCGTGGTGGTGATGTTTGGGGCTTTTCGGGGGCACAGACTGGGTCCTGCGGTGGGCGACGTGAGGAGACTTGGGCGGGGTGGTGTGGTTGGAGAGCTTGCGCGACGGCGACGGGGAGGACGAGGCCGAGTTCAGATCCCGGGTGGATTCTCGGGAGAGTCGTGCCGAGGTAGGGGCCGGGGTGGATGTCTTGGGGCTGGGAGGGATGACCCAGGACTTGCTGGGCGCTTTTTTCCTGATCATCTGATTCTGCTGCTCAGAGAGACGCTGCATGTCGCTCTGCAGGGAGCTCAGGGCAGCCGTCAGCTTGGACACGGCGTTGTTATAGTCTCCTAGAGGAGCTGCGCCCTTCTCGCCCGGGGTGACGGCCGCCTTCTCTCCCTGTGCACTGGCTTTGTCCCTGGAGAGGGAGAGCTGTTTGTCAGGCCCCTGCCCTGCTTTGGCATTAGCGTCCTCCTCCACTGAGGGGCGCTGTTTGCCTTGTTCACGCAGCTCTTCCTCCTCCAGTCGAGCCAGCCTCTCCTCCAGCGTCAGGCGACTGAGGTCGTCTTCGGTGGACGAGGTGCTCATCTGACCGTCCACTTCCTCCCCTTCTCCATCCTGGTCCTTCTTCAGCTGCAAGAAGGCACTCTTCCCAAGCCGCTGGCGGTGCTTGGCGAAGATGGCCTCGATGCGCTTCTTCTGGGCCTCGATGGCCTTGCGCTTCTCCTCCAGCCGAGCGCCCAGCTCAGACATCTCGGTGGTGAGTTGGGGGTTCTTGCTGGGGCTCTCCTCGGATTTCTGTGCCCAAGAGGTCATCGGCGGACCACCAGGAGGCTCGCTGGCCTTGGGCGAATCCAAGATCTGCTTCTTCTTGCGCTCGGCGAAGGTGGTCATCTTCACGCCGCTGTCGGGCGTCTCGTTGCCGGGGCCTCTCGCGGGGTGAGCGGCGGCGGCAGCAGGTGTTGCAGGCGTGGACTGGGCCTTGGGGAGGTCTTCTGAGGCGTCCGAGTCTACACTGCCGTCTCTGAGGACCGAATCGTCGTCCCTTGAACATTCAGATGCGTTTCGAGTCCGGTTAGGCTCTCTGGGGTCTCCAGAGGGCCGGTACATCATTCCTGAGCGGGAGGGGGCCGAGCAGCTTATGGGGGCGGGGCTGAAGTTGTTTCTGGAACTGGAGGGGTCGTCGGGGGAGTGCAAGTAGAAACCGTCGGGAGCCCCGTCCGGGTGGAGGCGCGGCTCCATCTTGCTCTCGTTGTGGATTATCTGCAGAGCTTCCTCGATGGTAGGCAGCTCTCCCGTCTCCTCGCTCTCCCCGAGGCCGTTCTCCTCCGCCAGCTGGTGGGGCACGGCGGGGCTCTGGGTGGACCACGAGGCTCTCTGGGGACTGTGGGGACCGGGGGACTTGCTGAGCATGTGGCTCAGGTCCTCCGGAGGAGTGTAGGGCACTCGGGTCATGGCCTGGACCGCCGGGTTGAGCTGGTCCGAGCTGACGGAGCGCGTGATGGGGTTCCCCTCCACCACGTCCACGTCACTGTCCAGGCCAAAGGGAATGCTGAAGGACACTGCTGACAGCGGACGGCTATGGACATCGACACCAATCAGGACCAATGAGTACCACACCAGAAATGCAAAAAACAAAACAAAAGTACAAACACAACACAACACGTGTGATGGCGGAGGTGCGGCAGCCTACCTGAGAGGTTTCTTGCTCCAAGTCTTTCCGGCTACTTCTATATGAGACATTGAGGTAGACTGAGTCAAAGATCCTGAGTGCATTGAGACACACACACAAACACAAAGTAAAGGCATGCACGCCACAAAGCACGGATTCACAACAACTCAAATACATCAGCACACAGAGAAGACACACAAAGAAATATTATACGTATACAATTTCAAACATTCTAACAACAACAACATGCCGACATGAACCACAGACAGACAGCAGGGGAAAAACACCAGATGGTATAATAAAGGGTGCCGTGACATTCAGGGTTATTTTTTTAAATCACATCCTTTTACATACCTGTCGGTATCCCCGAAGAGATGGGGAGGAAAGGCTTCTTGAAAATAGACGGAGAGCCACTGGAAAACACAGAGAGAGGGAGGGGGAGAGAGAGAGAGTCCTGGTTCAAACATGGTGATTCTTTCACCAGTAGGACATCAGACTTACAGATGTGAGAAATAGGAAAAGTTACCTGTTACAGTTCATACTTGGTGTTCCGGTTTTGGAGCCATCTAGAGAAGCAGCAGAACACGGCATGGTTAGTGGTCGTGTTGCTGCTGCTGCTACTGCACTCGTAGGACTGCAGTCAGTCACAACAACCCGACAATAAAGATGAGTTAAGGTCTCACTAATCCAAGTTGTCACCAGCTCCCTGCATTACAGACGGGAGGAGTGGCTCTCACTTACCGGCTGTGTCTATTGGCTGAACAAACTCTGGTCTTCGCACCTCAAACCAGTTGAGCAGCTCTGCTAGGAAGCTCAGCAGGTTCGGCTAAACACATCAAACACACACACACACACCAAAAGCGACTTGAGACTTGAGAACATGAAGACAGCACTTGTAGCACATGGTGAAACAATCACCCAGTGATTGTTTCACCATTATCCACCAGTATATACTGTATGATAACAGCGTGCATGTTGTGTGTGTGTGTGTGACCTAGGTACTGCACTTGCAGTAGACAGCAGGTTTATGTAGACTTGGACAGCAGTTTATCCATTTTGTAGCACTATTTACTATATCTATCTACCTGTACCTACCTACTTAACTGCCTACCTACCTACCTACCTACCTACCTACCGTGAAGTAACTGCCTACCTACCTACCTACCTACCTACCTACCGTGAAGAACCCCCACCCCCTCCTTAGAACATAAGTGTGACTGTGGCTTTAAACACCCTCATCAAAGGAAAGAGGTGGGGGGGGTTTCACACACATAGTGTGTGTGTGTGTGTGTGTGTGTGTGTGTGTGTGTGTGTGTGTGTGTGTGTGTGTGTACCTGAAGCTCCCGCGGTGCATACAGTACGTCTTCCAGAGACAGAGCGCAGCAGCTCTTCAGACAGCTCTCACAGAACTCCCGGATAAACTGCAGGTTGTACAGACTGTCTGCCACACTCATCGTCTCCTTCATACAAACATCTAACACGGACACAAGAAAGAACAACTATAGTCAGTAACTGCCCATATGGGGAAAAAAAAGTTTATATGCGAAAGTGGCACCTTTCATACAAGCCAAAGATACTCTGGATCTGATATCTTTTTTTGATATATAATTCTTATAAATCACAAAAGTATATTTTATGTTTCACTTTACAAAGAAACACTATGGATCTTATATTAACTTTATTCTCTTGTATGAAAGGTGCCACTTTCAAGAGTTTGCATATAAAATATTTTCCATATGGGTGATAATATCATGAATGCAGGAAACACAAAGAGAAAGAGAAGTGTTTGTTTTGTTTTGTTATTGTTATTACTGTCAGCATAATTACTTATCCTAGATTTGGTTAAGAGCTGCACAGGTCCCATTTCAAGGACCATTTTAAAATGGCACTTTGCTATGTATGTACACACTTTATTAGATTTATTTGCCATTACCTTCAAGTCTAAGCAGGCCAGGGCAATAGTAGTGAATGACAGCAGCGACAGCACAACCACTGGACAGGTCTTTCACTTCATTGACCACTGGGAAGGTAGGCTTCTGTCTGGATGCTGCCTTGTCCTTCCTGTAGCGTAGCTGTGAGACAGAGAGAGGGAGAAGAGAGTGGGTGAAAGTCGATCAGTCCTTCACTGAAGGTGAGCTCACTGCATACAGCTTAGCTAATGTTTGCTTTTTGTCTTCTTTAAAGGGTTTGTCCTATTTGGTCAACCCAAACAAATGTTACAGCCCGGACTCTTCAAACATGGGTGGATATTCAAATGAACAGCCTTACCAGCTAATACGAAAACATTCAAAAGAGATTCCAGAGATCGAGGGAATGGGAAAAAAACATGCTTCTAATGTACAAGGAAGGGAAGAGAAGTGACATGAAATGAAAGGAGAGGTAAGCAGGCAAATGACAGAAGGAGAGGGAGCTAATCAGAGCAGAGGCAGCCATGTTGGTGTCATTAGAAAGTGGGACAAGTGGGCTCTCAGGAGGCAGAGAGAGAAGGAAAGCAAGAGAAAGACAGACAGACAGATAGAGGAAAACATGTCTGTCACAATTATTACATAACTGTCTAATCCCATTATCAATTACTTAATTTTATTGCAAATATTTTTGCATGATGGTCATAGTCATTTCTATTAAAGAGGGATTCCACCCATTCCTTAGAGGATACAACTGTACCCTTTTCCTTTTGTACCCTCTCAGGAAAAAAGGGTCTGAAGGAAAAATCATTAACATGGTGAAACACAACTTGATGACGTCATCAAGTTGTGTTTCACCACGTTAATGATTTTCAGACCTCCATTTCTAGGAAACACAGAATGGGGGAACTTTTTTATTATGTCCACACAACATCTCTAAGGTAGGTATATTAATGACACAGTAAAATGTTGAAAATGGGTGGAATTACCCTTTAAAGAGCAATGTAATCTTTCTTCATGTTCCAACATTCAATGGAAAAACACACAATTAATCCTGTGTGTGAAGTAACAGTCAACCTTAATGCTGTAATCGTGTGATAACTGGAGATGAAAATACTCAAGTTCTCTTAACAGGTAGGAGAGAACACAAAGAGCTTACTGTCAACATACGCACACACACACATACGTGCACAGTACACACACACACACACACACACACCGCTCTGTCTCTCAGGTAGGACCGGAGGGACAGGATGCAAATGTCATGCGCAGACTGAGACCTGCATGGTGTATCGATGGTGATTAAAGATCCATTCAGGTGAAAACAAAAACACCCTCCCCTCCCCCTCTCCACAGGATGCAGCTCCATGCAGATGTGGAGGAAGGACACTTGAGGCACATCAGCAGATGGGGGGTGGGGGGGTGGGGGTGGCAAATGGGGAAAACAGATCTGACCATCAGGGAAAGAGAATTAGGTCACAGTGTTTTATGAACGAGCAGCGGAAGGAAGGAAGGGAGGAAGGAAGGGAGGAAGGACAGGAGGAAAGGCAGGTAGGAACTTACAGGAACAAGTTTCCAGTACCAGCGTGTTGGACACTGTCAGAGGAGGAGTGAGAGCAGGCAGAGAGGAAGGAGAGAAACGACACAGATAGAACAGAGAATAAGACGAAGAGGGACACGTATTGCAGCTGCCGAAAGTCTTAGGCAAGGCGTAGTAGACAAGGACAGCATCGCCCCAGAAGAACTAGCAAATCTCTTGTTTAAACATTCACTTTGGTCAAATACCAAACATAAAAGGTCAAACAGAGGCTGTTTTTTGTAGAATGTTTACTGAATGACGACATACCCAATATACATTAGGGATGCTAAGGGTAATGTAAGTGTTTAAAATATTATGTGTGTGTGTGTGTGTGTGTGTGTGTGTGTGTGTGTGTGTGTGTGTGTGTGTGTGTGTGTGTGTGTGTGTGTGTGTGTGTGTGTGTGTGTGTGTGTGTGTGTGTGTGTGTGTGTGTGTGTGTGTGTGTTGTGAGAGAGAGAGGGGGGTGGCCTTCAGAATGTACATACCGTAATGTGTGTGTTTCAATGTAGAATATTTGTTGAAAGACCTATGTACACAAGCATGGCTACAGAAGATGATCAGTGTGGCAAATACAACAACAATTAGCTTGCATAAATACAATGTGTACGTAACTGAAAACTTACTGAGGGTTGCACGGACTGGGGCTCCGTACTGGCCTGAGATGGTTCAAACTGGCTTCCTTCTGTCTGTTCTCGCAACTTCTGGTTTAACTGCATGACAAATATCATGTATCCAAAGTTCAGTTTCACAAAAAATACTTACAAGTATATGTATATTTTGGTCATGAATGGGTTAATTACCATAGTCTATTGCGTAAACAACACACGCTCCTCTGTACTCTCTGTGTACTTTACCTCATGTAAATACACGTATGTAAGGAATGCTTGTTACAACACTCTTCAGAGTGTGTTTCACCAAAAACAACCAGGATATGTTTAAAGTATAATAACACAAGGGGAACTGAAGCAACTTGGAGCCTTGTCTAAGGCTGGTTAATTTAGAAAGTTCATGTTAGGATACTCAGATGTGATTGTTATTACTAACCTTATCAGTCATACTGATATGCTGACACGTCACTCAATGCAAAGCCTTTAGGGGCCATTTTTTCACATTTTGCAAAGAGGTTTGGTAGGGAGCAGTACAGAGAAAAGTTTAATCTGCAACACAACACTTTAAACTCTGAAGAGCCCCATTTAAAGCTGCGTTCAGGATTGGAACGTAAAAGCATTGCGATATAATTTGTGTCCAGACGCTTGCGTCGCTTGATTTTGTTTGTGCATGTCGATGTTCGTATGAAAAAAAAAAGTCCTTTTACTCACATCACACACAGCTTGGCTTAGAATAACCAAATGGACCCGCGAGTTCACCCAAGACGGCTCAGTTCGCCCCACTCACCCCATGTCAAGTCTTTGCATTAACTTTGTATGCAATCGCGCCGGTTTAACCTTCCAAGTCTGAAACCCACCTTTACAGAAGCCCTGTAGACGCTCATCACACAATGGTGTAGAGGAACAGTAATTGGCACAGCATGGGGAGTTGGTTAGACAAAAGTGCATCCGCAGGGTAGATTGTTGCATAATTGTTGTAATGTACTTAAATAACCCATCCCAACAACAGTTCCTCCTTTGTGTAATAGCATGCTTGCTCCCAGACCTGAATCTCTTTTGCCTAATTTATGCTTGGGACGGCAGTGTCACGCGCCAAAAATAGCTGGATCTACAAGCTCACAACACATTGTGCATGTGGCATGTTATGATCTTGTTGATTTGTTACTTTCATAAGCATTAGAGTTTTCAAAAGAGCACACGTAGCTTATGGGAGCTGCTAAATCCTCTGTAATATAGAGTAGTGTAATCATGATGCAGATTTTATGGGCACTCCGTTCTATAATAGCACACTAATTCCCAGACGCTTCAGATGTCCTTGTTTTGTCGTTTTACCAGCTGCTTGAATGTACCCTAGTGTTTTTGTTGTTTTTTTTTCTCTCGCAAAACGAGTGTTAGAACAAGCATTCCTGTGTCCTTACGTACGTACATTACGGTAGGCAAGTACACAATGTTCCATTATTTAGGAACAGACTATCAGTGTGTTATGGCGTTGCGTTTTTTGTTTGTGTCACCGGATGAGTAGCTGGTTAGTGTGGCCAGCCATACTGTGGGCTTATAAAGATGAAAACACGTGAACAGGCATGTCAACACGACCCAACATCATAGAGGAGTGGTTTTCAACCAGTGGGGGACCACCCGGGGGCCACCAGTGGTCCTTGAGAGAATTCCAGGTGGTCCCCAGGCTAAAAGATGGGAAGTTGGTTTACCAGATGTAACTCTGAGCGCGTAAACATGAAACCAAATGTACCCTTGTGGGGCCATTTGGTTTCATGTTTACACTTTCAAGAGTTAAAAATATTCATCATCTGAATTAGCCCAAGTCTACACAACTAGAGAATGCAGAAGACTAATGGTCATTTTGATGTGTGTGTTTCACGGTTTTGTTTCCAAAATCCAGCCTGGAATTGTGGACAAAAACGAAATAAATCTTTAGTTTTGGGGTCCGTGGGGCTAAAAATGTCATCAAACGGTGGTCCGTGTCTCAAATACTGAATGAATAGTGGGCCCTGGTATCAAAAAGGTTGAAAACCACTGTCACAGAGAATGATCTCGCCTCTGTCGGGGTGGAAACCTCATACTGCATGTGAAAAAAATGTTTGTTTTCAGGACGGCAGAAGTAGCAAATCTACATCCTTGAACTTGCAGATCAGCTACTTTTGAGGCTCCTGCGTGACACTGCAGGTTGACCGGGTCAAAGTATGACGTAAACATTTTGCGCTGGCGAACCACAAAAAAAGTTGAACCATGGACATAGGAGGATTTGTGGCCCGACAGCAGCAACGATATGCATGTTGCCATGCCACAAAACGCTCCTTCCTTCCGCTCCTCACCCCGTTAACCCAATGAAGTAGCGTCTCCTCCCAGCCGGAGCCTCCTCCGCCCAGACGCTCCGCCGCCCCGCCCGCCGCCTTCACCGCCGCCAGCGTCTCCATGGCTCCCACTGCCATCAGGGCGTCCATCACTGCCAGGTGAGCGCTCTGCACCAATCACAGGAGGAGAGAAGAGCAGTCAGTGGGTGGGGTGGAGATGCAGAGAGAAAGCCAGACGGCCTTTACGGCCTCAATCAATTGTGGCTAACTGGATAACCGCTGGCCTGTGGCTTGCTGGCAGCTCTACTGGGCTGGCAGGCAGCGGAACGTTATACAGCCCCAGAGATAATGCAGTAAAGGCCATGGGGATCATTCAGGGCTTTTGGTGCCAACTGGGGGGTATTTACCACCTACAGCCACCAGGGGTCTCCACCGGGGTTGCGTCTGAGTCAGCAGAAACATTGACAACATGGAAGCTGGTGAGAGTCCACACAGTGAGCACGTGTTGTGTTTTGTGTGTGTGTGTGTGTGTGTGTGTGTGTGTGTGTGTGTGTGTGTGTGTGTGTGTGTGTGTGTGTGTGTGTGTGTGTGTGTGTGTGTGTGTGTGTGTGTGTGTGTGTGTGTGTGTGTGCGCGCGCAAGAGAGTGAGAGAGGGGGGGAAAGAGAGAGAGAACTTTGGATCGACATCCTACTATCAGTGAAAATAATTGACAATATAGGATAACATGAGGCCTGTCATTCCTCAATTCCCTAGCACTGGTGGATGTACCTTCTGTTCTCTCTAGGTTCCCCTGTCCTGTCTCCTCTCCTTCTATAGTACCTCCTCTGCTGTGCAGTAAATTATGTCCGTATGACTCATGTGGGACAGACTGCAGAATAGAGTCAGCGCTGTTAACTGACTCACCAGGAAGCATTTGAAAAAGAGCAGTATTCTGTTCCAGAAACAGGAATTCCACAACTCTGTTTCCAGTCTCTGTGTGTGTTTGCATGCACAGGAAACACCATGTAAAACCAACACAACTTTCACAAAACATTTAAGCTCTGCATGGCCATAAGAGCCTGCCAATGTTACATACAGAATGTCAAGTGTCCCAAACCTTTCCATTGCAAGCAACAAATACATTACTGGCTTTTTTCTCAGTGACGATAATCCATTACGGAGCCGCCTTTTACCAATGCCCAGAGCCCATTAAAACGCACTACCAACATTATCAGCTCAGTTAGAAAGAGCACCCTTAAGTCCCATAAGATGGTTAGCTCATTAGCCACAATGCTCCATTCACACTAGTACAAAGGCCTCGAGGTAGGCAGAACATGTACTCTTGACCATATTGATCTACTGCTGCTGCCTTCAACAGAGGTTATCCATTTGTCTCAAATATTTGAGCAAGCTGAAGAGCACATGATTTATGAATAAAGTAAACACATGCATGTCCGTTTAAACTTCCTAAAGAGGAACAACAGTCACCGGGAGGCAGACCTCTGTCCGACATGCCATAGGACCGACGGTTAGGCTGAGGCATCAACCCTGTGAGAGTTTAGGGTGGGGGGTTTAGGGTTAGATATCGGTCCGATGGTTATGTTCAGGTGCACTGGACCAGTGACATGTCAGACAGAACGCATGGAGCCACAGCCACCTGAAAAACTAAAACAAAATAAAACCTCCCAGTCCTGAGTCCTCTCAGTTTGTATTTAATTGGTTCAATTAGGCTTGTAGTTAATACTCACCACACACCACTGTCCGGAAACAAACTTTCACTCAAAAGTGGAGTGGATGTATGGTCTATATAACAGCAACGCAACATGAATACGAGGCAGGGAAAAGGTGCCTATAACTGAAGAGGGTGTGTAATCTGACGATGAGAAGAGAAGGGGCTTTGGGAGAGGGTTCCTCTGACAGCCAGCGACCCCCCCAGCCCCCAGCTATCCCCACCTCCCAGAGCATCAATGACACTGGACACCATCTGCAGGTATACTGGACACCTATCCTCACTGCGCTTAACTTAACACCCAGGATCATTTGAACACCCAGCTTTACTTGCAGAAGATCAGGAACCTGGCAGCAGGCCTGCACCCTCAACCCAAGAAATGCCTCTTCGTTTTGCACAACAGGATGACATACAATAAGATTCCGTATTACAGGCGGTGATTTTGGCATATGCCTTGGGAATGTCGCTGTGAAAGTGCTTACTCATGCGCCACCAAACTCCAAGTTGAAAAGCATTGTGCATTTTATAGCACTTGGCAACCAATGCTGATAATTCTTAGCCTCCACTAGGCTTAAAAGCTCTCTGAGCTTTACACAAATCCATGGCACTGCAGTATGGGTCGATGTTATGGAGATTGTGTTATTTTGTTGCTGTCATTCGTGTCCAAGAATTACTTTTGACCTTTCAGGAAATGGGAAAAAATAACCTGTGTACTAATGGACCGTGTCATTGTCAATGGTATTATTATAGTCTGCCACCTATCAATCCAACTGTATGATACTAGGACCACACACACACACGCACACAGAGCCATGCCATAAAATTCGCGAAAAAGAGATGATTGTAGATCTGTGCTTGTAGATTGGATGTTTTAATGTCATATGACAAACTAACATTTGCCTGATCAAACATAAAAAGATGCTCTGATGCTTTCCTAGCAGAAATGATTCTTTCCTTCTGTTTCTACCCTGACAAAGTAAAAATATTTCACCAACTCTATTTGCAGACATAATACTCACCAGTTGACATTCATCTCAGCAGCACAGGGACCCTCCCTCTTCACCATTGGCTCAGTGCTAGAAGCAACCAGAGTCCCAGTTATAATAATTAACTCCCGCCGGTGGGGAGGACAGGCAGGTCACCAAAGCATTCTTCTTATCACAGGGGCATTTCTTCAGTCCCTCAACCTCCAAGTCTGAGCCTAATCTGTGTAAACCAGTGCCTGATACCTTTTACTACTTTACAAATTCCATGTTGTTAGAGCCAAGAGCGTTCTTAACCTCTAAAGCTGGATTTATTTTTTCGAGAGGAATATCATAGTGCATGGCGTGCAATCTGTTGCTTAGCAAAAAAAAAATCGTGACAAAGAAGTGTGGACACATCGGTCAATAACACGTTATTTTGGCTTCACAGTGCCCCATATGAAGCTGGACGGTGATGCTGTTTCTCACATCAGTTCAGCTGCATGTCCGTCTACTCAACCTTGATGTAAAGTGCTGACCCAGGAGGCTGCCCCCCCCCCCCCGGTCACAGCAAGCGGAGGATAGGAGTCAGGACAGGGCGATGCTAGCCTGTCAGATAGCATTGGATCTGGCCCTCTAGATGACTGCAGTCAGGCAGTCACAACTGCATGGGGCCTAGTGGTCACTAGTCTCCATTACCCTGTAAAACAGTCAGGCCTAGAGGGAGAGTTTCGCCCAGTATGCCTGTGTGCCATGTCCTTGTCCGTTTAGTGGAAATAGTCAGCAGTACTACAGACAGAGACAAATGGGCAAATATGTATACAGAGGATTGTTTGTAGACAAAGGAATGCCAGGAGGGAACCACCGCCCCTCTACCAAGAAGTGACCGGTTCAGAAAAACATTACACGGGTCAAATGATTACCGTTCCAGTCAATGATAATCATTTCTACAATTATCTGACATGCGTGCCATTTCATGTGGTTCATGCATTCTCTGAGGATGCAGCCGCCCCGCTCTCTGGAAAGGTGAAGCCACGCAGTCTGGCCCTAATGTCACGCCTGCAAATTAAATTATCCCATCGGTCGAAACATTGACAACGACTGGCGAGGGAATAGCCAATCAAAGGGAGAGGTAAATGGGAAACGGAAGCTCCCAGAACAGAAGCAATGTGCCTTTGCTGAGTGGCACTGGTTTTCAAGCAGTGGTCCGAGGACCACCAGTGGGCCTTGAGAGGGTTCCAGGTGTCCCCAGCTAATTAGGTTAACCAAAAAAAAAAAAAAAAAACAGTTAGCCAGATGTAACTCTTGAGTGCGTAAAAATAAAACCAAATGGACTCTTGCAGGTCCATTTGGTTTCATGTTTATACTCTCAAGAGTTATAATATTTATCATCTGAATTAGCACCACTTAATTAAGAAGTCTACACAATTGGAGAATGTAGAACAATGGTCATTTTTATTTACTGTATGTTTCGTTTGCGAAAATCCAGCCCGGAATTGTGGACAAAACCAAAAGAAATCTTTAGTTTGGGGTCTGTGAGGCTAAAATGTCCTCAAATGGTGGTCATTGGCTCAAATTCTGAGTAAATAGTGGGCCCTGGGATCAAAAAGGTTGAAAACCACTGCTGTGTGGCATAAAAGCCGTTTTCCAAATGTAGGCAGAGCAGGCTGGAGTTATGTAACTCACTCACTATCTGTCACAAAGAGCAGATAGAAAACAAAAGAAATGCTAGTCATCAATTCTCTCTCTCTCCCTCTCTCTCTGCAGTTGACCTGCTAAATAAAGCTAGACTCATTTAACAGTGTTATTGATCTGGCCAAGAGAATCAGTGGAAACGCACATGGTCTGTGCTCCCCAAAATAGTTCCCGGCAATGTTTGATTGCCTGCATCCTGCATCCAAATTTTAAAATTAACGCAATTTATAGGTTTTGGATGCAATGACCAGTAAACTACAGCATCCCGTGGACCCATTACTGCACTGCGCATGCATAGTAAAAATAATCCACTGCGAAAAACAATCACAAACAATCTAATAAGAATACTGCAGCAGCAGCAAAACATGCTGATTGTGTTCAAATGCCCCAATAGTTAGTCCCCTAAGAGTTAAGCCTGTTTAAAATAACATTAGAAATACTGTATTCCCTAGCCCCATACAAGCAATACGTGACAGTGTGGATCGGGTCACCTTACTTTGGGAGGTTTGGGCAGCAACATGCTGCAATTAGGTATGGCCTTGTAGATGAGTTATTTTGATAAAAAATGGATAATTATTATTTTTCCATTTGCAATTTTTAAATGTTTGAATCACATATTGGTGCTATTGAATTTATTTTATTCAGTTAGCAAAAGATCTTTCAGATGTGCTATCGTGTCAATTTCCTTCAGATACATGCATGACACGACACTCTAACTATATGAAATGGGATTTAAATGTGGCAATTTGTAAAACTGGCAAAATATGACTCCTAACGTTGCAGAAGTGTGACTCTTCATAATTCCCTGGGACTCATCTAAAAGACCCTCCCTGCATCCCGGGACTCATTAGATTGAGAACCTACAGCACTGAATTCCACTTGGAAACCAGGGGCTTCAGGCATCACATTGCAACCCACAAGCAAGTGAAATATTAGGAATCTGGCTTACAATACTTTGGCTACTCAATTCGGCAATTGTGTGGAGGAACAATAACATTGTGGCCCTCAAAAAGATAGAGATACTAGTTACACTACACAATTGTTAACGACAGTGAATTAAGACTAGATAATCACATGCAGTATACAGGTACATACATACTGTATCTGTGTAATTATCGTGTAGGCCCATTGGTGTTTATCATCTTGGATGTTCTTGCATTGTTTTGTATTGCCATTTTATCATTTGTCCTCGGGTGAGGCCAAAGATGATTTCCAGCTGTCTTGACCAAAGGTTATGGGATTATACAAGGAGGCTGATCTTAGTCTGCTGTTACTTTAACTGCAGCCAAAACAATGACATCTCAACCCACTCAAGTAACAAAATATATTGGCTTGACGAGCAATTTCTACAGCATGAAAGCAGACGATAAAACAGTTAGGGCCTTGTGAAAAGCGAGAGAAGAAATAGAGAACAGAATTAGAGCCTGACAGATTTCTTTCTTCTTCTTCTTTGGAGTTTGCTAGACATAGCAAACTCCAATATTATGTCGTTCCATTCTGGAATTCCATTGCACAATCGAAATTAATGAATGACAAAAGATGGACCAACGATCACTGTGGTGCGCTAAAGGTGGGTGAGTCATATCTTGATAACCAGCCCGTTTAAAACACAGGTGTTGCCCTTAAGTTCTCATAACAGAAACTGAAACAGACATACATTCTGCTATTATGGCATTTTTATGTCGTTCAAAAGATCATTAAACTGTGATCCAGGACTGTCCAAAATCAAGACCAGCAAGCATTGATTGGACTAAAAAATATGGCGTCGTCTGGGCTCTACAGAGGATGAGCATTAAGCAGAGAAGAATGAAGGCCTCAGTGAGAATGTTGTTGTTATGCTGTACAGTAATTATTCTGGAGGGAGTGGAGAGAGGGTAATTCATTACCAAAGAGAGGAATGAAAAGGGAGAAGCAGGGGGGGCCTTGTGGATTCCCTGTTGCCAACGCTGGAGAGCTCCGCTAAGCCAAATCACAAGTTTCCCCTAATGAGAGAGGAGCGAGGAGCAACTCTGGAACACACAGCACACAGCCTTCCAGCCGGATCACCATAACAACCAGCTATCTGACCCACAATGCACCTTAACACAAGCCTGCACACAGTAGTACTCCCAGCTTAACAACACCGGCTTGCCACTTGGAAAAGCCTTGCTAGCTTAACATGCCATTAGGATATGTCTAGCTAGCAAGCAATACAACATAGGGGCAGCAAGAGCGCCGGTGTTGGAGAAGTGCCAGACACAGAGAAGATGCAGCAAGAGTAAAGCAAAGCAGTAGCACACTCGTAGCCACGAGTGCTAAGGACAGATGCTGAGGTCCAATAACAAGCAGAGGGAAAGGAACATCGACCAGCAGAACATAAATCATAGTCATTAATGCCATGTCTGCACCTGTCAATAACAGCACAACCAATCTGGAAGTAAAGGCATCTTGCTGGTCGTTACATGTGATTATGAATGATGAAGGCTAAATCTGATTGTATGTGAAATATGACTTAACCCCTTCCCACCCCAATGTAGCGACTGATGCCTATTAGGGGGAGAGATTGAGACATGAGGATCAGGCAGGTCCTGGGGCCCGATTCGGGGTGTTGGAGAGAACGTTGCCAAGCCGACTCCCACGGTTCTATCAGCACCGACATGCCCAACTGCTTAAAGGAAGAAAAACTAGGTTAGCATTATTCCAGTCCCCATCTGGATAAGGCCAGCACATTATGGGGTCTGGCAACAAGCTTTTATTGTCTCCACTCGCAAAAAGAAAAAGCATAATTGCTTAGCCCACGCTAGTTTTCCGTGACAGAGCAAATGTTGCGAGACAATGTTTACCATTCCTGATCCGGGGATAAGAGCGTGCCAGTGCTAATTTCAACTGAGCTTTTGATTGATGCTCGCTTGACCGAAAAAGCTGCCGACACAGCAGTACGGTTTGAGACCAAGTGTTCCGAAAGAGCTACGGCTACGCAACTGACTTCATAACAGCAGGAGTAAATATAGTAAGTATAGAACCCCAATAGCCCCAATAACTCCAAGGTTTTCCATAGTATAAAACAGTGGTTTTCAACCAGTGTTCCCGGGTCACCAGTGGTCCCTGAGAGAAAGTTGGTTTACCAGGTGTAACTCTTTGAGAGCGTAAAAAATGAACCCAAATGGACCCGCAAGGATCCATTTGGTTTCACTTTTACGCTCTCAAGAGCTCATCATCTGAATTAGGGACAAAAGCAAAAGAGATCTTTAGTTTTGGGGTTAAAATCTCCTCAAATGGTGGTCCATGGCTAAAATGCTGAATAAATAGTGGGCCCTGGGATTAAAAAGGTTGAAAACCACTGGTATAAATAATAATACATTTGAACACTTCACCCTTATATAGCATTTCTCTAGAAACAATGAGGCGACATATAGGTTTGACGTTTTTCCGGAGAGAATGCCAGATACATCCGTGGTCCTCGCTGATGGGTCATGTGCGGATGACAGTCCGTCTGGCTGGCAGATTATCCCTAATCTTCACAGTCAGATCTTTATCCTCAATCTGAGGAGTGATGGGGGGATGGGGGGCTGGGCTCACCATGCAGCGAAAGACTGCCAGCTACCAGGGCATGGCAAAGGCAGCAGGGAGACCTGTACAGTTACAGTACACACAACTGTGGTTTATTTCAGAGAGGCCTCTGGGTGTGCCTGCATGGGCTCTTCCACGCAGCGTTCCTTTTCAGGATAACTCGACACGTGTGGATTTGCATGTCTGTCTGGTGCGGCATTGGCTGAAGTTTAGCTGAGCCAATGTCTAACAATGACATGAGATTTGCCAGTTTGCCTACAGTGCATGGTATGACTAATGGTGTTCAGAGTGATTGAACGTTCACAGTTTGTGTCAGTGTCTGTCATGCATGCACCGTCATAACCAATGTTCTTCTTCCATATCCTCCTGAAAAAAGTAACTGTTGTGGGCATGCACGGTTTCCATCCCACGGCAATTTGAGCTTTGATATGCAGTAAAGCAGCGCTGCATGCGGCAGATTCCATCCTGCTGCTCCAAAGTAAAGCGGTTTATTGGCCAAGGCCCACATCGACGGTCCATGCTCCTAATGCTGCTGCTGCTGCCGCATGACCCACTTTTCCCTGCCTGCCACACTGACAATCACACACACACACCATGTGCCATGTCAAGGACCCCCAGGTGAATATGTACATATTTGCCCACAGACTCCCATCTGAAAATATTTTGTGCTAGTGAAACCATAAAAGATTTGTCTTAATAAAATGTTTCAAACATTGTACATTTAAGAACTTTTCAAGATGTTTGTTTTATAGTCCAACAACCATTAGTCTAACAGATAAGAGTCCCTCAAGTCTATGTTAGGAGCGCCGTAGTCCCGCCCATTTTCATGACAACGACAGAGCCAACTCGCATAACTCATAACGACAAACAATGTTTGGGCCAAACAAATAATTAGAAAAATGGGGAAAAAAAGGTGTTGTACCCTGCATTTTTGTTCTTCTGAAGTTAAATTATATTCACATTTTTTCTGTATTTGGAAAAACAAATGACGAATCAAGCAATCTTGAACTTGAAGTGGTTAAAATTACTTTATTTATATTAACTAATTTAGATAGAAGGACCCTCGCTCACATAGCACTGCAGCCAACTGCTAATTTACGCAAAAATAATTGCAATCAGGCGATTATGTAATAATTGTGACAATCACACATAGCACTGCAAACAACAGTAGCTGCTGCAGCAGCAGCAGCAGCAACAACACTAGGTTTATTGCAGGGCCTTTGACAGTCAAAAGCCTATACCTGTAGTAGTCTGGCCTGTTGGCAAGCATCACCCACAGCTGAGACAGAATACACACTCAATGTGTCATTATAACACATGTACACACACAGGGGTATATAGTACATGCACATGCATATTCCACAAAAACCTTGAACACTTTGCCTATCATATTTCTGCCGTAGCATGCTAATGGCATAGTGTGGGATACATAGCACAGAGAACACTACAGTACAGTATCATTGTCATGGCCACAATGTTGTAACCACTTACTGGTTTTACCAGCAGATCAATTTTAAGTACCTTTGAGGCATACAGGTTGGAACATTCAGCAGGTGAAACTACACCACAATTTCCTTTCTCCTGCAGTGCTCTTATTATTATCATCACCAAATCAATCAACACAGCTCCAAAAGCTAATAAGACTACCGCAGTTTTGTTTCTTGAAATCTCAATGAAATCTTAAGATGTGAATAATGTGAATTAGTGATCACATGCAACAGAATATGACTGTCTATGATGTTTAGACGAATAAAATAATCATGCATGCTATGGTGTACAAATTGATAAAACAGTACATTGCAAGCAATGTATTGGATAATACAATGTATTGCATTATCCAAAGCAAGGGGAAGTGGTCTGACAGATTTAGTAGCCCTCAGATAATAGCCCCAGTACAAATTGCAATGCTATTTTTCGTTTTGTTTTAGATTAGATTACATCATTATACACACAGGCCGGCAGCACAGGCACCATTACGCTCATCATCACCATGGCACTGGCAGGGACACACACACACACCTGACCTGCTTCAGTGGCCACTAGAGAGCATATGGAGAGAACAGCTTTCAACTGACTGCGAGGGGAACTCCTTCCCTACACAGATCCCAAGAGATTTCCTCTCTGGCTTTCAAAACATAACCTGTGTGTGCATGAAGCAAGACGGCTGGGCTTTGCTTGGGCTTTGTCGTCGCATAATGAAGACAATGTGATGGATGAACTGATGAAGGATGGATTTCTACGGAAAACTGGGTTACAGTGAACTTGCCTTGCCTTGACAAGTAGGTCAGAAATGCAGTCGTTTCTCGGCCTGAACCGCCAGCGTTTCGCGTCTTCCCATTTCCGCATTAAAATAATTAAAGTGAATAAGGCAAGCACATGAAGACTGAGCAGATGCTAACACATCACACAATAATGGCCTCACACTGACCACGTTTCCATAAGCCCTATTTTTGCGCAAAAACGGCTCTTGCGAAGAGAATGTTGAATGGAAACACTCCAAAATGCGAATAAGTTTCCATTTTGCGCAAAAATAATTTCTCGCTGAAAGGTGCCGTATTTTGGAGCATATCGGAAGAGCCTAATGCGCAAATGAGGTATGGAAACAGCTTGCGAAAAGACTTTGTATTGGAAAGCACTGGCACGCATTATAGCGCATTTGAAGAGTTGTGTGGCCTGCCGATGAGAGCATTGTTATTTGTTAATATAAGTTATATTTCTACAAAAAAACGCTCAGAATGGACGAGGGACGCATGGTTAATAACGTTCAGACTCCCATCGCGTTTGTTCATGAATGTCGCAAGGCAACTACAGGTCCTATATTTACAGTATCTGATCTGTATTTTCATGCATGATAGCTAAGATACGCAAGTGATATCATAAACAGCTGTTTTACATGACCGGCTCTGCCCTTATAGATATTATTCCGTTAATAAAGTTCAAACCCCTTTTCCTCGCACGTGTCGCGCTGCAGATGACATGGTGTAGTCTACAATATCGCATTTCATCAGTTAATGGAAACAGCGGACAATTCGCTCTTCTTTTTTCGACTTAAGTTCATACTCTTCCTATTTTCGCAAAGGTTTTATGGAAACGTGGCTACTGACTGGACATTTTGTGCCCTTTCTGATCTTCACCAATACCATCAGCTGCAACCCAGCGACTACTACCACTACATCACAATAATAATTAAGCAAAATGTCTGTCTGTCTGTCTGTCTGTCTGAAACAGGCATAAGTCGTCACTGACTACAGCAATCATTCTGAGTTTTATAAGCTACAGCCTGCTACTCACTACGGCTCACAGAGTTTTCTGCCCTCGCTACGCGCGGACCGCGGTGGGAAATAATTGATATAAAAGTAGGCTACTGTAGCCTGGCCTCAGTCTGAATAATGAAGTGAAACGAAGTGAAACGGAATGGCATTCCGTTTCACTTGAATCACAAAGAAAAAATAAGGTAGTATTCTTAAGATGCTGATTCAAGGCTACTGTACACAGGAAGCACCAGGACCCCTTATGGACTGTTCCGTTTGGTGGTCCCTGGAAACACAAGCATCAAACAGCGTGCGACACTGTGTGTGTGTGTGTGTGTGTGTGTGTGTGTGTGTGTGTGTGTGTGTGTGTGTGTGTGTGTGTGTGTGTGTGTGTGTGTGTGTGTGTGTGTGTGTGTGTGTGTGTGTGTGTGTGTGTGTACTAAGACTCACCACCCTCCACTTTCTAAAGTGGTTTCATGATGTTCACACAAACACCTACTTTAATGCTACAAAAATATGTTGCATTAAAGTGTACCTTACTTTGCTATGACTGCTTCCCCTTTTCCCATGATCAAGTATCCACAACTACAGCAGTACTTCATCAAAATACTTACATTATTGATATTGATATTAGGCTAAATCACATTAACCACACTGTAGATCATTTGGTGTTCATATATTCACAACGGGTAAGGTCCTAGTCAACTTAAATCATTACCAACCCCCCCCCACCCCCCTCCCTACCCCAACATAAACTGACTAGAGAGAGAGATAGGGGGCGGAAGAGAGAGAGAGATATAGACACACTCATTCATTGTCAAGAGCTAGGATGAAAAACCAGTTCCTCTTGATTCACAGCCCGCGAGAGCATAATAAGAACATAAGACAGGGAGCAGAGTGCTCTCTCGACACGGCATCTCCAGTTTCACTGGAACTGTTCCGCCATTGTTCCCCACCTGATCTGGACCACCTATTGTGTTCCCGTCCAGGCTCTCCCCCCTCCCACCTCCTCCTCTCGAGAATTAAAGGCAGCATTCATCCTGTGACACCCAGAGCAGACTGCAGTGACCCTCCCAGCAGCCATCCACTCAGCTTCAGGGATCAGAGGCAGGGTGGGTGGGTGTGTAGGGGGGGTTCTGGGTTTCTGGAGGAGATGGGGTAGGGGTTTGATGTTCTTTAATCCCCCACATATATCAAAGCGTAAACAGGTCTCACATCCACAAAATAATGCCATCCTGCCACTTCTTGTATAATAGGCCCCCTGGAGAGCAGTTCTCAATGCTGAGGATGATCAGCACATGGGTCCCTATGAGTCAAGTCAAAGGCATGCGCTGTGACTCATCTGAAAAACTGGGGTCGCCTCTCGGGCAAACATAAATCAATTGTTCCTTAAATTCATTCATTATTAGTATGGCCAGGACAAGCACACAGACTGCCAAACTGGTATGGCATAAGTTATGGTAAGTCTCCAATCCTGCTTGTGTGCTCTCTCTCTAATTGAGAGTCTGTAAATGAATCCAATCTTTACCATTTTGATGGGTTTGTGGCGGAGGTCTGCGTCGGTCACCGGCGTGCCTTGGTCGTCGGCGGGGGCCACGCCTCTCTTATCAAGGAGCTGCAGGAGGGCATGGTTGTCCTTGGGGGGAGCGTCGGCGGCGTTCGCCCCCAGCAGCAGGCTGTACGTGCGGCAGTAGAGTTCGGAGGACAGCAGGAGACGGGTGACGGGCGGTTTGAGGTGTTCCTGCTCATACTGGTCGCAGTAGAAAGGGTCACGCAGCTCCACGGGGACATTCTCTGCACGAGAGACAAAACACAGAGAAAGAGACGTTTGTCGTCAGAGAGATGCCTGGGAGTACTACTACGGAGATAAACCTTAGTACTGTCAGCAAACAAAACACAATTGAAGGGTGGAGAGAATGGAGATGACAAAATAGGATCCCTGCGTGTTCTGTAAATAGGAATAGATTAGGGAGCACTGGCTGACGTGACACCATCAACTACTAACCTCTTCAGTCAAAGAAAAGCAGCCTTGTGATCTTGCTCTTTGCAAAGTGGCTCTGGATAAGAGAGCATCTGCTAAGTGCCAAAATTGTAAGTTATAACGATGGAAACGCCACGGCTGTGCAGCAGACACGCTACAGAGGCAGATTGAGACAACTGGTGACAAGGTCTATACCCTGGGGCTGTAATCATCCGAGTGAGTGAGCCTAGCAGGGGTTAAATGAAGCATGCTTGTTTGTGTATGTGTGTGCGTTAGAGTGAGAGACAAGGCAAAGGGGCTTAGGAGCTAGCGAGAGGAGAGAACAACTACTATACAGTTGCGTGTGTATTGTTTTAAATCAACCGTAAATAAATACAAAAGGCCTGTAGGCAGTCAAGCAGGGTAGGAGGGACGACTTGGGTCTAATTTCACCTTTTCTACTGTAAAGGCTTATGCATTTCCTCCCTCCTTGTCTACAGTGCAAACAACCCTGTTCTCCCTCCACTGATATGATGCCACGGTGCATTCCAGGAGCCATCAGGGTCACATGTTTATCCAGAGCCAGTCAACAGCTATCACGAACACATCCAGTAGTAGTAATCAGCAGGCGTCACAGGCATGTGTGGCCCAGAAGGTTAGCTAGCGTCTGAGGATTACCAGATGCAATGCCACTTGTTTTTTCAAGGTCTGTGATAATCTGCTGTTGTGTTTCTAGATGTCAGAGCTCTATTCCCCACATGTAAAACCGGCATGTAACATGTGAGTGGAGTGAACCATAGTAGTTGGAGCCGGATACGAACAGGGAGAACTTGAATTCCATGTCTGAATAGCCTGGTGGATGTACAACAGTGTATGTCAATGCTATGCACTGTGTTAGCTTAATTCCTGGTAAGTGGTGGAGTAGGCAATCAATTAAGCTATTAGTAGGTTAAATAAACTTTGTTGACCGTTTCTTCTTTTTTTGTCTGCAAATGAGACCAGAATAAATATTTTCCCTGAAACACAATTGACAGACTTGCCCTCTGGGAAACTGGTTTCACTGCATTCAGAGACAAAACAAGCCAACCCAAAAGTCCAACACAGCAATGATACTTGACCTTTGGACCTCAGTTTAATATGCATTAGACCACGGAAAACATTGGAAAAACAACAACAAAATCTCTCCTGGACCTCAATCTACACTGTAAAATGTGTTCATTTAACTCCAGCAGTGTACAAATGGGAGCACAAATGGATTTGGTACCATTTGGTTATTTTCAGAGTTACAGACATGTAGGGAGTGTCCCCGGTTGTCCCCGGAACGACATCAAAAACCACTGCAGAGGCCTGTATGAGTAAAATGAACTCATCATTGTTCTCATTTTTGAAACGGCCCTGCAGCCAAATGTTGACGAGATGAAATACTAACCACTTCGACAACTGTGTTTGTGTTTTGTGCAGTACCGAGAGGGAACACTAAAAAAAAAAGGATCACCACCAACCACAGGTGAGAGATATATGGCTATGCTGTTGCCTCATGAAATTCCTGTAATGTATCCATTGACAGCAGACAATGCAACAGGACAAAAAACCATGCCACGCTCTGTGTGTGTATACAGAGCACTGCGTGCACCACGGCTCACTCTCGCTGCCTGATGACTATAGGTGCAGAACAGCTGTGTGACTCACCCCACATGGCCCATTTTGTTGTGAACACCATTGTGTGCCTTTCAACTCCGATGGGCAGGCCAGGGGCATATGGAAAAAAAACAAACCCTTCCAAATTATTCTTACTTTCAGTCACTAGCATTCAATGTGACCGCTTAAGCCCTATCTGGATGTTTTCCAACAATGTTGATAGGGCAAAAAATAGCCTGGTTGAAAAGTGCCTAAAACTAAATAACGCATGAGGGGAAAAATACTGATGAGTCATGTCACAAATATACTTGATGACGTGTAAAAATAGAAAAAAGAAAGGTAAAAGAAAATGTAAAGCTGGATGCAAATGACACAGCTCAGAGATTGATGTGGTCGATAAGAGTATCATTTCCCTACAGGAAAGGGGAGCCATGAATGACATTGGTGTTTCACCTGCAGTGCAAAAAACATATCCAAACCATTTTCTTGAGAAAATATAGAGCAAGAAAATATAGAAGAAAAGACAAAATAAATCACCTGAATGTTGACACCACGACACACCCACAGGATGGTATTTAGATAGTAAACATTTGTGTCTGCGTGCAGAAATGACGTAAGTGAAGCACCAGCCTGTGTATTACTCTCATGGCTAAGAGGGCTATGGATTTGTAAAAGGCAAAAGTTAAACATGTCTCTTTGTTAACCACACACTGTACAACCTGCCAAACCTATTTTGTTTTAAGTGAGAAAATTAAAGAAAATCAAACAATTTTGAAATAAATACAGGTATAAAGAAATACCAGGCCTACATGTTAATAATAATAACAATAATAAACTTTGTTGTCCCAAAGGATATTCTTTTTACTCTAACAAGTCTGTTCAAAACATCCATGAAAAAAGACCAGCAAATCCCAAGTCCCAAAATCATACCAGTATCACCAAGACAACAAATAAATAAATAAGACGGCTCCTATGCACAGAACTATCCCATCGGCGGGGCAGTTTGTTTAATGCTGCGATGGCTGAAGACGAAACTCTTACTAACGTGGATCTTACAGACAATACAGGTGATGATCAGTGTCATTTGATAACAACATTGCTAAATGTGTGATGGCATTACTGTTCATAACAGAGAGTATGGGCATAGGAAGTCTGATACGATAGAATACGACTTTGTCAGCATTCACTGAAATTTGTTTTGCATTCATGGTATCCACTGTTCACAGACAAGACAGCATTAGAACATACACAACATTACAATACAATACAATACAGACAGGACAACAGAACAGAAAAGAGCAGAATGTGACAAACATGACCTTGGAATTATCGATTTTGGTTTAGAAGTAGGACAGAGTGATGATCTTGGAACTAAAGCAATACAGGTAATACATTTGGAGCTTGCTATAATAGTTGTACAAGGTCCAGGTATATAGGGATTGAGTGGTTACAAACACAGAACACAACACAGATATGTGAAGATTACTGTACGTAACACTACTACAGTATACATACTGTATGTAATGGATTTAACGCAGATAACATTTGCCAACGTTGCTTCAGTGAGCTGTGAAAGCTTTAGTATCCATCTCTGCTGACCTGTAGGCCTGATAGGCTATCGCTGCAGATAAAAAAGGGCCATCATGTGTCCCTCCCTCCACCAAATTGATTGATTGAGTTAGCAAAGCACGCTGGTCATGTCACAAACATTATACACACACACGTGTCTGGCAGGCCGTCACCAGACACAAAGAAACAAACACATTCAAACAAAAACAAGGGTCAGCTCAGCTGTGTGGTTGGTGTGTGTGTGTGTGTGTGTGTGTGCCAGCCAACCAGGCTACTGTAGCCCCTCTGGGGACTAATTGGTAATAGGGCTGCCAGCACCTATTGATTATTTCCTTAGAGTGATCTTCTTCTTGATGCGTATTGTGATCATCAAATTCATAATTCTTAATCGGTTAGTCTGACTGGCCACTAAAGAACTACCTTTAATACTTCATAATATGACTATCACACACACACAAAGATAGCTCACAGTCACAACAATGTTGCATCACAACACATTGTGAGCGTTTATTTAGATCAGTTATTTTAGGTCCCCCCCAAAAATCTATGACTTTCTTTGATTACCTGTTTGACCCCAATCAGTAAAGCTTAAACCTGTCCCTCCTCCTCCTCCTTCCACTTTAGACCCAAGAGGACTGACCGTGCAGCATTGGATTTTGAGGCTGGTCGTCATGGCGACCGAGTGAACATTAAGAAGCTCTTCGTATTAATTAAGTGGCACAGCCGTCTGCAAAAAACGGCCTGATGACGATGCGCGTTGCCTGGCCGTGTGATAGAAGCCCTTCACCAAACACTGGTGTGGATTCAATAATTCATAAGAGCTCAGATGTGCAGAAGTGTGCAATCTAAGCATCCAGACAGAGGAAGCTTGGGCTCAAATGTCATCCTTAGCAATAAACAATTTCCCTTTTATTCGTAAGGCTTGGTAATTCGGTTCTACACTAAGTGCCACTTTTAACCAGTGCAATGTCTTTCAAAAACTATTATAATCATCTGATTGCTGAAAGAGCTGTTTATAGATTGAATACTTATTCCATTATACTAAATTATAATAAATTATACTAAAATAAAATACAAATAATAATAAGTCACCTTTTGTTTTCCTATGTGAATGTATACCTAACAGAGAGGATTATATGCTCTGGTTTTAGGACAAAGCCAGGTCTTGTTGTAATGCTCCAAAATGGCAGCAGTGAGAGAGGAGGCGTGCCATTCTCTCTAGCCTACATGTGACCCCAAGTCCTTTAATCCCAGCACCTTGATGAAAAAAAACAGGCATATTGAGAGTACAAAGCAAAGACTACAAGCAGTACAGCCATAAGCCTAGCAGGGAACACCAACTCTCTGCAGGAGATCAGTCAGATCAGTTTAAAGCTAAGTGCAGTAACTATTTTCAGACACCGACGGATTTCTGTATCCCAAAAGTCAAATTAGTATTTGTGATTATGATAAACAATTATCATGAAGAGATATACAATTAGTGTAATATCACTTATATGTTGGTATCTCATTTAGGTGACCAGTTACAATTAAACTCATTTTTCAATTGCATTTGGGTTCATATTTATCGCAATTTAGCTTAGTTTGTAGTCGTCAAACCTTATCATGCCATGAAACCCGCTTCTCACCAGAAGACAAGGCTTAAATTTAAACTAGTCAACATTAGTCAACCTTAGTGTAGTGCTCGGAGCATATACTTTTCAAGTGGAAGGTTGTGGATTCAAACCCTGGCTTCACAGGATCGATGTCAGCCAGGGCATGCGGTCACAATGGGATCCTAACAATAATCAATTGGGTTCTGATCTGAGTCTAGGCTGCTGAAGCCTGTCCTGGATGGGGTATCAGGACGTAAAAACAAATACATCCATGATCGGATAAACAGGTTAAAATTATTGTGATGCTATATTAATAACTACCTTTGCTGGGTTGCATGTTATGTACAACTATAATATTGCCCATGCTCAGCACTTTTTTGTGGTGTGACATCGGATATCTTTTTGCAGTATAGTCATTAGCCCATATTAGAATATTATCTTGAGTAAACAGGTAAAGTATGTTGGTCAAACAAATGTAATTGTACAAGGAAATTGCTTTCCCTGTTCCTTTGTGGAACAGAAGGAGACTGTGAGAATGACCACTGTGTGGTTGAACGCTATATCTAACCCTAACCTAACCCACATCCACATCTCTGTACTATTTCTAACTGCTAAACAGGTCATTCTCACTGAGTAACCAACATACAGCCTGCCTAGAACAGTGGTTTTCAACCTTTTTGATACCAGGGCCCATTATTTATTCAGCATTTGAGCCACTGACCACCATTTTAGTCCCACAGTCCCACCCCAAAACTAAAAATTTCTTTTGCTTTTGTCCACAATACCAGGTTGGATTTGGTAAACAAAACAGGCAAACATACAGACCAAAATGACCGTTAATCTTCTAGTTGTGTAGACTTGGGCTAATTCAGATGATGAATATTTTAACTCTTGAGATTGTAAACATGCAAGGGTCCATTTGTAACTCTCAAAGTGTTACACTATTTGTAACTCTCAAAGAGTTACACTGACCAAGAATCTACTGAAATCAATGATTATTGATGACACTAATATACTCAAAAAGTAAAACACTTTATGCTTTGGCCATTAAAACAAAATTGAAAATCCATGCAAAACTTTTTAGATAAAAGGTTTTAACTACAATCTTTGCTTTTATTGAAAATATTTTTTAAATGGTGGGTCAACAGTCCAAAACATAATTTTATGGGTCCTTGACATCAGTACCACTCATACAGCAACATGTTTTTCAGTATTTGTAGTATGAGCCTCTGGTCTTGATATGTTAATAATCTGTCAGTAGACTGCAATCTGTATAGAGATAATTACACAAGA
This sequence comes from Benthosema pterotum, assembly GCA_039105355.1. Classification (NCBI taxonomy): domain Eukaryota; kingdom Metazoa; phylum Chordata; class Actinopteri; order Myctophiformes; family Myctophidae; genus Benthosema; species Benthosema pterotum. The sequence goes on along the minus strand of CM076965.1, from coordinate 33,969,411 downwards.
AAATAACCGTTTTTCAACTGACACTTCAGCCTTTTTATGGTTGTTAATATACGCCAGGGGAGTAATGAATAAACAATCTGAAAAAAGCACTAGGGAATAGGTTTACATTAGAGTATAACTTGCCCTATTCATATATGCTGAGGCCAATGATTTGCTATGAAAAATGTACCCCAATCTGAAATTTATCGTGACATAATATTTGCATTTTATTCTGTCTTACTAATGTAATTATAACAATCAATGATACATAGAGACAGGATTTTGCTTTTTGTAAATTGCAATATTGTGTCTTTTCCTGATTTTATTTGATATTTTATTGCATATTAATATTCTCTTCTGAAAACATGCCCAAAACAGCAACCCCAGGTTTTAAGTGATTAAAGTTTGCATTTAGTGCATTGCGGTATGAAGTGAATGCTCTTGACTTATGTGAATGCTCTATAGCTGCTCTATGATTTGCTTTTAACACACTTGGTTATTATACAGTCATTATTAAATGATGTTAATAAAATTGAAACAGTGAGATTGACTGTATGGGATGTGTTCAGACCTTACTAAAAGCATACTTATTGTAGTAATTCTGAGTCAAAGTATTCTAATTTGTTAAGTGAGCTTGAACTTGACACACTTGTAATCTGGTTTCCAGTAAAAGATAACTTGGGACACTTAAAAGAAAAACATACACTAGATTTGAATTAATAGATGCTCCCACATTATCCCCAAGATGGTAAGTAATCAAGTGAACGTATTAATCAACTGGAAATAGGACATCCTTTTACAACTACAAACAAGTCTGTGGGCTCATGTCCCGTCAGATCATAAGTTTAACATCAGAAATATTGTCCTTTTATTACTGAGTGCGTGTAATGAACCACAATGGAATGGTTAATACTAAAGATCAATGTCAATATTAATTTCAATAGCCAGAAGAACCCACTGTGATTTCAACAATAGAACGTTCAGTTCTGCTGGTCTGGTCTCGACATGATTATATACTTTCAGGAAACAATTTTAGATTTGCTGATGATATCAACTAATTGACTGTCAACATTACCATTTCCCATTACTATTATTAGACTAAGAATAACTTCAGTCGAGGACAGCCCTGCAACAACTAAGCAAGGATCCTTCTCAGGTCCTGGTTATAATGTTGACTCTCAGCTACACTGCTGGGGAGAGGATGAGTAAGTATTAATCATACAGGCATTCATACTGATCCAAACAGCTTTGTAGCCAGGTGGAGCTAATGCAACAGGTTTCGGCTATGCAAAAACAAACATACATTTTTATAACTCTCTGTCCGTAGACATGGAACTTCCACTGACCCCCCCCCCCCAGAATTGTCTCAGAGAGGGACCAGAAAACTGGACTGGGGAGATAATATGAGCACCACTAGGGACTACCTAACTAACTGTTGTTGTTGCTCCGAGATAGTTTACAAACAAGCACAAAGGCCCCAGCCAGAGCGCCCCTAAAGGGAACGTAGAAGAGAATCTGCATGTGTGGTTCATAAGTTTCTCCCAGGGGCTGGGATGACAAAACAGAAGATGCTGTGTGGGGACAATTTGATGGAATGGTAAGCTGTGGAGTGTAGCATTTTATGAGCGCACTCTTGAAGTAACTGTCAACAGAGGAATGTTCAGTTAGTTCCTTGATGTCAAACAGTGCTCCCATTTCTACGTTTAGTAGACGACGTTGTCATGCTGGGGCCAAAATAAAGCACACTTATTTCTCAATGTATTATTTTTTGGAACAGACAGGAACACATAAACCTAACCTACTAAATAGACTCCCTGCCTGCCAGGAATAACAAGCTGCTACAGTCCACTATAGCACTACACCCAAAAACTCTGGGCTAAATCTGGAACACGTGAAAACACATTTAGTGAAAAGTGATTCAGGAGATTAACCTTGTTGGCTACACCATGAGGATTAATGACACTGATGGCCTGAGGAGTGATCAGACAATCTGCTCCGACTCCTGATGATGTGCCGTGTTGTTCCTACCAGTTGGATTTCTGGGAAGGGGATGGATAGATGATGTCATTTTGCCTTAACAGGAATAAATATCAACCGAGACCGGCTCAGCAGCAAGGCCATTAAAAGCTGGCAATCAAGGAGGGACGCCGTCTGCACACCAACACAAAAAACCTGCTGCCATTCTCAGGCCTCTCCGAGTCCTTTGGACTGACAGGGAGGGTGACATTGACTAGTGGGCGTGGTTGAGGTGCTAAACAGAGCACACACAGAGAGGGAGTAGACAAACAGCAGAATAGAATCCTGGACCCATGGCCCAAGATTGCATAACACATACTTTGTTTAAAGTACAATCCAGTTCACCTCGCCCAATTCTGAACTTTAGCGGATGATTAAACGCTTTAATAGAGCCTTAGAGGCCGGGTAAACCAGGACTTTTACCTGTATACCTGACTTTGTGAATGTTTTAGCCTGTGTTATTGTCACTGATTTGCACAAACCATACATATTAGTTTACTACTACTTCTTTCCTAGGAAAGATGACCCGTTTACCTCATCATGCTGGTGAGATAACCAGAGCACATATCTCAGTGTTTGAGATGCTGTGTGAACATATCTCAGTGTTTTTCAAACTTTATAGTTTCAAAAAGGACCCAATATGCATTCAACCACAACGCCCCATTTGATACATTTTTAATTCTGGGCCACCAATCTAAAATCCCCAGTATTCATGTAACTCTGTCAAGTGTATAAATGTAGCCAAACCAACAACAATGTAGTTACATTCATACACTCAAGTGCTACAGTCATGTAGCGGTCCATTTGGTTCCTAACCATCAGTCGAACAGCTTGCTTTAGCTAGCAAGGGCCCCTGTTGGGGATCCTTGAACCCCATTTTGAGAACCAGTACAAATATGGGGTCTATCAGCCTACTCAGCTGTTACTGTTTTATGGGATGTACAGGGGGTACACAGACACTAGGCTGGCAAACAACAAAGCAAAGAGAATGTGGGAACAAGGCTTAAGTAAAACTCCCTTCAAATCTGCACAGACAATATTGCGAGATACAATTGAAACCTGAGGCAAAACCTGTCCCATGATAGCTTAAGGTCTTAAATGCAAAGGAGGATCTTCTCATGTGGATGTGGGTGTGTTTGCGCATCATGACTGTGCCCTGGTGGTTGGCTTGTGAGCTTTGTTGGTTGCACAGTGCCTGGAAAAGTCAAATTATAGCCTATACATTATGTTTACGCAGTAAGTTAAAGAACACAAAGGCAAGGTATTTGGGCATTTTACATGAACACAAAAGCAAGGTATTTGAGAATTATACATGTACACAAAAGGCATTTTCTGCAGCCTGGGGGGGTAGATATCTGCAATATTTTAAGACTACTACGACTAGTAATAGTAGTTGTAGTACTACTAATAGTGTCTGTCTATGCTAGGGGTTAAAATACAAAATACATTCATGTTAAAAAACTACACGTTAATTAGAATTAGAGTTATTGTTTGACGGTTATAGTAGCCATAATCGATATGCCTGGGCAAAGAGAGGGGCCTGTTTTTTGATACATTTATGTCAAACTGTGATCATCTGAGTGAGAATGAAATGTGTATGGGAGTTATAGAGGTGCATGGTTCACCTTTCATGTGCTGCTGCTCTTTGTGTGCCCAAAACCGCTGAGCTCGTGTGTGTGCAGTGACACACACACACACACACACACACACACACACACACACACACACACACACACACACACACACACACACACACACACACACACACACACACACACACACACACACACACACACACACACACACACACACACACACACACACACACACACACACACACACACATTCAGTAGGATACTGCAGAAATGCTGGACTGTGCAAACAATAGTGGTTCCAAAACAGACTGAATAGGTTGTTAACCATCGGGCCCACACACAGTTTATACACACTGACCTACCTGCATTGCCGTAGGATTTTGCCAATAGCCATCCGACACTTGCGCATATTTTCGCCTTAGTGCAATCATACAAATCCAATGGCTTTATGTCCGGTACTACAAAAGTCTTCCTGGCACTGGAGTCCACCATAGCGAGTCTGTGGAATCGTAAAAAAATATATAGGAGCAGTTCAAGCGACGAGGCTTTACTAGGCAGCCCTAGAAATACAAGCAACCATCCTTCTCGTCTCGGTAACGTTGAGTCTATTCCATATTATTACCAGGGCTGGAATACGGATGTGGGTAAGCGTTTTGTCAGGAAAAATATCCGCCCGGGAGCTGCTTCCAGTCTAGTCCAGAGATCCTTCACCCCCTCCGGGTTGGGAGACAATATCACGGCTTAAATCATATACAATGGAACCTAGCGAAGCCACCAAACCATGGGATTATCTCATAAAGCCGCAATATTCCACTCGTTTTGCCCTCTTCATCCGCATTGCTGCTACAGCTCAGTGTGTGGACCGGAGAGAGCCCCGCCGATGACTGATTCCCAGGTACTCCATACGGACATCACTCATCCGGCGAGGCGTCCAATGGGAAGCGAGTGTGAGCGGCGAGGGGCGGGACATAAGCCGTGTGAATGCAAACAGCAGGTATATAGGTATGTTAACAGACAGGTGCATCTGCCGGCTGGCAGGTGGACAGGCAGGGGAGGATGCCTCACAGTCAGTACAGGATAGTATGCATACGCAGACATTAGCTGTGTTAAAGAGGAACTCCACCCATTTTCGACATTTTAATATGTCATTAATATACCTTAGTCATAGATGTTGTGTGGACATGATAAAAAAAAAAACTTCCCCAATTCTGTATTTCCTAAAAATGGAGGTCTGAAAAAAACATTAACATGGTGAAATACATCTGGTGACATCATCAAGATGTATTTCAACATGTTAATGATTTTTCTTTCAGAACCCTTTTTCCTGAGAGGGTACAAATAGAAAATGGGGAAAAAATGAAAATGGGTGGAATTCCCCTTTAACAACCCAGGAAGTGTACAAATTAACTCTTCCATAAATTCCATTTCTATACTAGATTAAAAGGTGTGATCCACGAATATAATTACATATTTTCTGTCAATTACAGATTACAATAAAGGCTTGGAATTATTGGATTGTTTTTGTCACATTCCTAAACCAATAGTTTGATAGCAACTGTGTGTCCTTACTGTCCTATTGACCACTGACCAGTGATTAAGTTTTCAACTACTCCTTTAACCTTGACGATTGTTATGGCCAGTGCATTCATGTAGACATTAGACATTGTGAACCAATGCCAGTGATGGAAAGTCCAAAACACATTGACATAATTGTAATTCTCTCACCTGCTACATGTAGTGTTTTAGTACTTAAAATATCCTTATGAAGGCAGAGACATTGCCAATTTCCTAATAGTATAATAATAAACTATTTCCCTGCCTTTTAAGACAGTGTGCGGGAGTCCCTTCATTTCCCAGCACAGATACTAACAGAATATACAAGCTGACAATAATGTAAACAAGTCCCAACTTATAAAATACATAACCTAAAGCCAAACGGCTCAGCGCTCAATTAAGAATACCAAGTTGGGGGTTGTTGTTTCCTGCCGTACTGTCCATAATGAAAACATTCTGGAAGTACCTCCCATCACATGATGTCACCGACGGCTCCAAGAGCTCTCTTGGCGCCCCTCGGCCGTAAATTTGTAAGAGGATTACCATGGAACTATTTTAATCTAAATGGCACTAGAACGCAATTTTCCTCATCCTTGTTTCAACAGTCCTTAAAAATCTAAGTTTGGAGCTGTTATTCTACGTTTTGTTGAATCGCATGCCAGTAAATACAACTGGATTACAATCTCAAATCATAGTTTGGCTGTCTGAATGCCAGGTGTGGTCTTTAAATAAAACAAACAGAAGTTTTGTGAGAGTAAGAAAGCACAAGTTCAGGCCAGTCTAGCATGGTTTGTACTTCCCCAGCTCCAGTTTCCTTCTGGCAGGCTCCTTTAATCCTCCCCAAGGTATCTGGAGAACAGCTTTCTTCCTTTCAGTGTCTGTAGCATCACAGGTGTTGAACAAACAGTACGTTTCACTATTAATTCATTTTTCACTAAAATATGATAAATAGACAACACTTCAAAGACTTAACTGTGGTCTACTTCAAAATTGAGAAACACTGACACCTTGTGGCCAGTTCAAATACAGATGAATCCACGTCTACAATACAAATTGAGTAATGCATAAGCATAACACAGTACCAAGAAAGCCCACTTCTTCACAGTCGTGGTTATTTATTGTGTACAATACAGCATCACCTACAGAAATAGAGTGGAAAAGTGGAGTAATTTACATGGTTTTGAAAACAAAGGAGTCCTTTGACTAAGACAGTAAAACACATTTCATGTTATTGTGTGGTTATCAAATGCTAACAAGTTACAGGGTTTCCATATTAGTCATCTTCTTTCTGCCCTTCTTTAAGCCCTCCAAAAACAGCTGTTGGGACACTCTTCTGTTCAAGTTGCACCTCTGTGGACAGAAGAACAAAAATACGATAAGCATTTTCACGGTTTAAAAAAAACCAACCCATTTGTATCCATCATTCTGTTTGCCACTTACCTTCTGGCCCCTGTCCTTCTTCCTCATCCTCTTCATCATCATCGTCGTCGTCATCAATGTCAATCTCATCGGGATTGGCTTGTTTGGCAAGCTCAGATAGCTCACTGCGAGAAGTGTCACTCCTGCACAAGTCAACATACAGACATAACACACAAAGTTTCTATTGTAAATGAAGTTTACTACAGGTCAAGATTGACAACCAAGCAAAAAACAAAATAATAGAAACTAAGGAACACAACCAAATCTGCAGAGATAAGCTTACATATGTGGAGCATCAACTACAAACCTGACAAAGAGAATCTTTTCTTTGGGCTTGGGTTTGTCTTTTTCAGCTTCGGCAGCAAGTTGTTGTGCCTTTTGTTCAAGCATCTTCATGTCATCAAGCCCCATCTGGCCTGGAGTGAGGTCTGACACTGCAAAACAAGACACGTTAAAGCAAAGACAGAGATAGACAAAGATAGAAATAATGTGATCCAGTATACTACATCCTCATGAGTTAAAGCTTGGTAGTGGCGACACAATCTTGAAGTGGCTTCTTGGCAGACATTCTCAATAGGACACTGCTATTAGGACTAGTGATTGTAATAACATGTATGGTTGTCCGAACATTCTCTCACCAGTGCCCGTGGAGCTGGTTGTGGCCTTCATCATCTGAGCTGACATGAAGTTAACCTGTGTGTTGTATGTTGCCTGGACACTACGCTTAATCCTCAGCATCTCTCTGATGGTGTCCTCATTTCCATGGCGGATCTCAAATTCCTTCCAGTTCTGCCAGAAAGTGGCAGTGGTCTGAAAGAAAAGACACAGAGACAGCACAACAATGAATATCTAAGCATTACACATACAGTATATAGCCTATAATGGAAAACGGGAATTAAGTATTAATTAACTTGTGCAGATATCTCACCCTAGGATCACAGATCTGAGAGCAGTAGGAGTAGATTGCTCTGCCGCGGTCAATTTCACCCAGCTTACTCTCCATGTCAGCAAAACGCTGGCACATGTCCCTGGCATGTTCATCTGGAAGGACCTGGAAGAACACAACTGTTACCCTAATGCCATGTATAAAGGACAGATGATGATATGCATGTACGTAAAATGTACAATTACCTCAATGGCCTTCTGATAAATGGCTCTGGTGTAGGTAACGCCATAGATTTCTGCAGCTCTCTTGATGTAAATGTTAAACATATGATGCCTTTCATCAGGCTCCACTGCTTGGGTTGCCCTTTCATAGACTGCCATAGCATGTCGAGCCAAGCCATACTCCTCTTCCAGTTTAGCATACAACAGGTAAATGGCTAGAAAACATGATGGCACAATGTTAGTACTGTATAGCATAGGATATAGCATATAGTTTATACATTAAGAATCCACTACTCCACTTGAAAAACCCAAGAAAGTACTTCAGCCTCAGCGATGGAACATATTACACATGGTGAAATACAGCCAAGTTGGCTGATACTTCCAAGGCATTTGAACAAAACTACTTACTCTTGGCAAACTTGGCAGGACAACCATCCAAAGCTTGCTCAAACAGATCTCGAGCTCTCTCCAACTTCTTGCCTCCGTAACGGTCAATGAACTTGGTGAGGTATGTGTTCCAGATGTCATAAACATTGGGCCACCTGAAGAGAGCGATGCCACGCTCATATGCCTAGAGTTCAAATGAACATGATTAATGGAGTAGCTGCTCAATAGCTTTGACAGGAATCACAACGCTGCACAATGATACTGGATTGACTAGGGAAATATGGGCATAATTACTTTGAAACTCTCCTCAAAGTAAGTGTGTTCTTCCAGGAACATGGCATAATTAATGATGATCTGTGGTGTGGCAATGCGGAGGTCAATAATACGATCATAGACTGCCTTCGTAGACTGAGGAGGAAAGGGAAAATAAAAAGCAGGCATTAGACAAAATCCATGGACAGCAATGAACTGATTTATCAGGACACACTGAACCACCAGACCAGGGTTTCCCCACAGAGCTTGTCAGCTGACTTGAATGAGAGTGATTAAAATTAAATCTGTAACAATTTTATTTGGAACAAACTGTCACCTGAGCTTGACATCCCCGGCTAAAAGGCTTACTGTAAATACTACTAGGCTAGCACTGGGGAGGGAGTGGCAATGAATGTCACAAAAATGCCCTTATTTTTTCGAATTAAAACATCCCTTGAACATACCTGGAAAGTTCCAAGACTCTCTTCTAGGTCAGCCAGCATTGACCACACCTTGAGGGACTTGTAGACTCTATTCTGGACTGGCTCGGATGCATCAAAATACTCTGCCTTCTTGGATGGGATGGCTGTGGCTTTCTAGATTAATGCAACAAAAATGAAATGGTGTACATTAAAGGATTTAGACAGGTGAAGAACAACGTGTTATCAATATTTAATCATAAAATAATGGTGCCCTTGTGTGCAGTTGTCTCACTCTCAGTATGCGGAGTGCCTGGTCATAGTTCTCATGCCGTAGCTCCATCTCGCCATATTCACACCACACCCCCGCCAGGTCATCCACATTTTTGTAGTTGACCTTAGTGGCCTTTTCAAAGATGGTCCGAGCCTGAGTGGCAAAGGAAGGGACAAAAACCCATGAAAACGAGAAAAAACGCTACAGATGTGAGAAGAAAATACAATTTTGTCCACTTATTGGTTTACAGTGGGATGAAACCTTTGACTTACATCATCCAGTTGTTCGTTTTCTTCATAGAATTTAGCAAAAGAAACCCAGAGGGAATGAGGTTTCCCAGTGGCTTTCATTGGATCCACAGTCTGCACTGCCTCTGTGTAAGTATTGATGATCTGTAATTGAAAATGTGTCACAGAATTATGATTCCACAAGAAGATGCATAGGAATTCTTGTCAGGTAGTAACAGACTACCTAATGATGAAATTCACCTGTCGTGCATTGCCCTCATACAGCTTCACCCTCTTATGCCACTCATGAACATTATGAGGATTCTGCCGCAGTAGTACGCTGTTCAGGAGAAGTGGCCGCCGGGTTATTAACTGCTCAAAACGGGCCAACCGGAGTTCCAAGTCTATGTCCTCTGGAACAAACAAGGAACCAAAGGTTACTTAAAAAACAACCAGCAGCATGGCAAAACAATATGAACACAAATTTTAGTTCTCATTTTTAAACCCATTCCCCACACACCATCTTCATCCTGCCCAACTTCAGATGTGGTCTCCATTTTGGCAGCAATCATGCTCTCCTCAAATTGGGCATAGCTGTCAAACACTTGTGTGAAGTCCCTTACGGTCACCACTGTCAGAATGGCTTCTTCATACACATCACGGGCCTGTTGGGAGGTAGAAATTGAACTCAAATAAATGCACGGATGGATAAAAAAAAAATCCTGAATGAATAGTTTCTTACGGACTGTATATCAATTGCCATCTTTTTCAGAAACCCCACCTTCTCAAAGTGTCCACTGCGGATGTAATAATCAGCCAGAGAGCACCAAAGTTTGCCAAGTTGGTCTGTGAAGCGTGTGAGGCCTCCTCGGATGATGGCTCCTACATTCAATGAGGTGACTTTATCAGGGTTCTGGGAAATCAGGTCACATAACTCGTGCCACAACTGTCAATGGAGATTGATGAGGAGAAATATTTTAAGTTAATATTTGGCTGTTGTTAGCGCCTTTATGAAAGGTGCTAACAAAATAACGGATAACTTGGGCATGGGAGCAATTCTTACCTGGTAGTTGGATTTTCCCTCTTTAGATACAAAGCTTTCATCATTGACAACTGCTCCTAGTCGTACAGCAGCTTCATCCAAGCGTCCAATAGAACGTAGGTAGTCTATATACTCCTCTGCATTCTCTGGACACAGCTATGGAGGGCATGGAAAAGTGGCTCAACATAATGACTTAAAGGGGGGCTGAAAAAATTGAAAAATAAATTTTTCACACTTTTAGACCACATCTATGGTCATTATATACAGTAGCAACAATACATGCAAAAAAAAGGGAAAAAAATCTCTTGTGTGTATTTTTAAATAAAAACTCCATAAGTTATTTTTAATTACTTCCTGAAAATTAAAATGTGCTATCCCATATCTGAATCCTCCACCAACGCTGGTGTCTTAATTACAGTCAGAAATGGTCTGTTTTTAATCCCATTCTGGTGTATTACAGTGTATTACTCAGTTTAAACTTAATCATCATTTTAGAATATATATCTGAACACATAATAGTAGAAATAAGCCACATATCAGTACAGCGGCAGAGTTTGTAAACATCCGTGTGTAGCGTGTGGTATATACAGTAGCTCATTGTACAGCTGTCCCTCACTCATTGCGCACCCCTAGTCTGAACGGATGCGAGCTCTGATTGGTTCAGAAGCTTCAGATCAGCGTTTCAGGCAGAAACTTCAAGTAAACTGCCCTCCATTTCCGGTTTACTGGACCTTTAAACAAATACACACTTCTCTCAAAAGCATGTTCAACTTACATTACCACGGTTGAACTGCAACATTAGTCTTCAACAAGATATAGGCCAAATTAAAATAGCACCATGACACAAATACAGCACAATGTGTTTTGCTTGTTGACATATCATGATAATGCCTGGGGGCTTCTATTTAGCAAACGTTTAAACACTCTCATAAGCATACGCAGATTACGCAGATTACGCACCAACACAACTGATCTTTCTCCTGCGCTTGCCCTCACACATTCCTTTTGGTTTGCTTCTCTGCTTATGTTTGTCTTCATTTGGTCTTCTCTTCAACTCTTCTATTTTAATTTGTCAAGTTATTCCATTGTGATTGTGGTGTTTGTTTTGTTAACAGATAAATAAATACATTGACATCTTGGGTGTTGGTGCCCAAACTAAAGTATTTAGTGTATGCCAAATTCAGACCAGAACTGTCTTACTTCACTAGTCTTTCCTCTGCCTATGGTTAACTCTTTGACAGATCAGCAGAAAAGCTAGGCTCGCTCCCATTAGGCTCCAGTTGTCAAGTGTGTTAGGTGTTTTCTATTTTTTGTAGTGCAATTACCACTTAAAGGACTACATGAGGTGGTGTGCAGTGAGTCAATGAGCTTGTTAATAAAACAGAACCTAAAACGACTTTTGGAGTGATAATCAGACACAACGGAATAATCAATCACTCCAAAAGTCGTGGTAAATCTGTTAAGGAGTTAACTCTTCAGTTTATCTGAATGAAGCATGAAATGAAAAAATATGACCCTTTATTTCTTTTTCATTAGATGCAAGTGAATGATCTCAGTGTATTCTATTACGCAGACAACAGCAACTAGTCAGGTGTCCGACTTAACTAGACACCTCTGGGGTTGAGAATCAACGCGTTCTCTTACCTTGAGGTACCTGCGATAGACTCGGATAGCCGTCTCCGGTAGAGGCAGATTCCTGGCAAAACGAAGGTACAGAGGCCAAATGCGAAAATGCTGGGTGACCGGGAGTGCTCGGAGAGCACGGTCAAACGTCCGCCGACTGCGTGTGATTTTGCACTGAGACACAAGGAACTGGCAGTAATCAAGCCATATTCTCGGCATCTAATTGTGGAAAAGCAAACCGTTAGAAGATGCACAAACCACACATAATGTACTTTGTCTACTGACCATCGAGTTCTCCTAAACTAGGTTGAGGAGCATCGTCTCACCTTATGCATGAATACTAGTGCTCTCTCATGACAGTTGTTGATCTCCTCGTATGCCGGCTCTGTGATGCATTTCCCTTTAACCTGTTTCCGTCTTTCTCTCAAGTAGTTGTACCAAAGCTTATAACTGTACAAAGAAAAAAGAAGAAGGTGAGTGAACAAACCACGGTTGATCAATTATGAATAAATACCAACATGTTCAGATCACAACAACATGAATGCTTCCCTATTGCATTGAATGTAGCCTGGCCTAACCTGAAATGATTTTGGCCTGGGGGGGTGGGGTGCTGTACGATTTTGTTGGCAGATGAGCTGATCTGATTAGATCTCACCAACGTGTCAGACTGCTGTCTGACACATCATAGGACCGACGACGGTTAGGTGAGGCAGCAACCTCTGAGAGATTTGCGTGGGGGGTAGGCGTGGGCTGATGCTTAGGTTTAGGTGCATCAGACATCTGATATGCCGGACAAAACACATGCACCCAAATAATAGTGTTATAACAACATCCCAGAGACAAAGCAGACACTGGAAGTTCAGGGGAATGTCGAGAAGGGACAGCATGACCCCGCCATGAGGCATCACTGTGACCTGAATCTGATGAGTATCCATAACTAAATACTCACAATACTGAGGTATTTCACTTACAGTACATCTTCAAGACTTCAATACTTGTTTTACTTCTACTACACCCCAGAGAAATATATTTTACTTTTACTCCACTACACTTATGGAATGTACATACTGTCATACTACAAGTATATTATAAACAAAACATATACAGTACATTAAGCATGTCAGCCTTAAACATATACTGTATATTCCAGCCATTTGAATCCGACAAAATGTGACATTCCCCACAATGAATAGTCCTATTTTCCTTTAAGTACATTTGATGTCAATACTTTTAATACAGGACCTCCACTTGTAATATCTGTATATCAACCTTTAATTAAGAAAAACCTGTAGAGTACTTCTTCCCTACCTTCCAGGCAGCTCTTTGAGAGCCCGCTCGTAGATCATGTTCAGGGTGGCTTTGGCTCCATTCTGTTTAAACTCTATGTATCTCATCCAACACTTGACCGAGTATGGGTTCCTGATGATCTCCTCTTCATATGGAAGATCATCTTCCTCCTGCGTGGAGGAGGAGATCGAACAGTTTGCATGATTACAGTACTATATTTCAAGGCAAGCACAACTCCATACAAAACGACATCACAAATCAGTACACTACACTTGTTTACAATAGTGTGGTTCACCTAGCTCTTAGTACAACTAATGCCCCATTATAATGTTATAGGTTGGCTCATGAACTTTTGTTATTCGGCGTTACTGTGGTTAACTATGTGCGCTGTGTGACTACTAAGTGCTGATCCCAAAATGAAATCCAACGTTAATGTTACGTTTGGCCAGGCTAGCGCACTTCCTTAACATTTATGACACTGTAACTATTAAACCAATGATGTAACACAGGTACGTAGCAAACTAGGCGGTACGTTAATCGACTTACAAACATGACGCTCGCTTTTCCATTGATTGGAGACATTGTTTTTTGTTATCCTTGACAAGTTACAACACCATAAACACACTAAACAAACGACTGTAAAGTTGCCTAGTAGCCAGCGGCTAGCATGGCGCGTGCTAATGGTTAGCTTCAGCCTTCAGCGTGTTGTCTTCTTGTCTTCTTCTGCTGTGGATCTCAGCGGCAGCCTGACATCATTGGAGTTGCATTACTGCCATCTACCGGAGGTGAACTTCAACTAACAAGACTACCTCATTTCTCTGGAGAGAATTTCAGAGAAATTTCAGAGAGAGGTAGGCCAATCCATCTAATTCTTCACCTTGTGAAGAATTAGATGAAGGTGAATGAATGTGAAGGTGAATGAATGAATGAATGAATGAATGAATGAATGAATGAATTTTTTTATTAACAGAGATGAGAGTTACAGTACAAGTCAAGTACACACTGCTACAAAACTGATAACAGCTTGGAGAATTATAGTACAATTCAAGTACAACTGCATCAAATCTGAAAAAGCTGATTGGACACACTAGTTAAGCATACACTTGTTTACAATAGTGGCCAACTTGTTCATTTCATTGAGGCATTCAAATACCGTACATACAAAACAACTACTTCAGTAAAATCAGAAGCAGCAAATCATGGAGGCAAAATCATAGTGGAGGTAAAAAAGGGAAAAGAGAAATGTACAATGAGGAGAGGCGGGGTGGGTGGGGGGATTTTATATCTGTATATCAGCCATCTGTAGGTGCCCTTTGAGAGCGGTTTTGAAGGAGTCAAGGGATTTAGCGCAGCCTGTCTAAAGTACTTCATTATTGACAATTGTCTGACTTTCCTGACCTTTATGATCCAGAAATGGTTAGGATGTGATCTTTCGTTCACATGTCTACTGTCTCTACACCCACACACGCACACGTATGGTTTCAAGGTTCAAGTTTATTTGTCATGTGTATAGATACAGCGAATGTATAAATACATTCGCATGGCAGTGCGTGTGTGTTTAACACACATCACAGCAGCAGCAGTTCTCCAGCAGTCAATCCTTTAGGAATATGTATTAGATGTACTGTAGCAGAGTGGAAGTCAGTCTATGACTATACAGTTAGACTCGTGCCTGTGTATGTTTTCTCCTCCCAACACACACAATGGGTACTCCATGTCATACACATACCGGGTATACTGCTACATACTAGGCTACTATAATAATGAATACAGTATGGTAAAGGCCCTAAAGAGTGTGTCAGGCTGCTGGAAATTGAACAAACTCTGCTACCTCGTCCTCAGACAAGGCTCTGACTGTGACAAAGTTGCCATACATCTGGTCAGCTTTTTTGCTTTCCACACCAGCATCTTTCTAGGTTTAGCACTAAAGCAGCACGGCCTCTTTAATATGGCCCTACATTAACCCACAGACCCCTATTTGATTGTAATCCCAATCTCTAATGTAAAATCCTCATCATTAATTTAATTTAATGGGTCTGTTTTGTTGGACCCCTGATGGTCCCTTGACGTAATATTGAGTTGAATGATGAAAAACACATTTTTACTCAGAATTAGAGAAATGCATTCATGAAAAGCAGTCAGTTTGTTGGTGAATGTTAAATATTCCAGCGTTTATTACAATATTGTTTGGACTGTTCCAGAACAGCAGCATTCATTCGGTGTATCTCAACCCCTACTGGATACGATATTGACAGGGGTGAACAACATTGTGAGCATGTGATTGTGATATAATTTACCTTTTACAAAGTTGGATACAAATCAATCAATCAATTAAGATAAAACTATTATGACACACTTTACTCTAAATGACTTTACTTGCAGTGATTTGACCTTTTAAATAAATGAATGCATTCATTAAAAAACATTCGTTAAAAAACAGGAAGGCATGTGTCATTTTAGATTTTTACATTCAAAAATTGCAGTTATACTAGTACATCAGCTGTTTTGTTTTTTAAATTGTGAAAGGGAAGACTTTTCTCTAAACTACTGTTTTAGAAAACATTTGTAAAATCAGTCTCAGGACATCAACGGTTAATTGAAATAATTATCTTTGTTATGTGCCCTAATCAGTGAAATACATAAATACATCAATAAATACATATAGCAAAGTTCAGTACAAACAAGTGCTTGAATTCCCAACAAAACGTATAGCTATCTTTTCTTGTCTTTCTTCCCCCCACCCTTCCCCTTTCCCTTCCCCTTCCCATGCTCTGTCTTTCCCTTCCCCTTCCCGGGGTCCCCTCTCCCCTTTTCTTCCGCGTGACTCGTCCCCTTCTGCTGCTGCTGGGCTGTTGTGTGAGCCCTTTGGATGGCGTAGAGATCTGGGCTGACAGCAGGACTTCCATGTACCCTCACTGCATCCCGATGAGGGCTTGCAGGTATAGATCGTGGGCTACTCCCTGCTGCTGAGTTAGGAGAGGAGAGCCTGGAGTGAGCATCCGCAGGCTTTGGTCCCTCTTTAGGGATCAGATTCAGGTTGAGGGAGAGAGGTCTGCCTGGCAATGGGCTCAGAGGAACCACAAGGCTCTCTCCCGGAGATCCCAGTGTAAGGAAGACCTCTGGGAATACACATGGTTGCCCGGTATTCTTACGTCCCTTTAAAAAAAGTAAAATAAAAAAGTTAATATTAGTGTAGACCCGAAAAATAATGTCAGGAATAATGTTAAGAACCTGTCAAGAATGCTAAAGATATACCTGTTGTGGTGTGACACTCATGGTGACACTTAAGGTCATCTGTGTGGAAGAAATATTTCAGTGTTATTAAGTTTTGACTAACAGCATTTTTCAGACTATGAAAAAAACCCTGCAAGGAAATTTTCTGAGGTGTAGTCATCATGCCTGGCAGAAAGGTCGATACAAATTAAATGTAGAGTAGGAGTATCACCAATCACCAAGTATCACCAATCTACCAGTATCACATTGTAAGGGAAGGAATTACCTGGGGCGGGGAATGTTGCATTTTCGGATGTTTCGTGTCTGGGCTGAAGGAGGTAGATCTGGGTGGAGCTTTCAGGGCACTAGAATCTCCTATGTCTGCATACGGATTTTGAGGCATGGTGGCAGATCTTGGACAGGCCGTCCTTGATGTTCCCGGTCTCACCTCTCTCAACACCAGGTGTTGTGCAGGGCTCTGGCAGAAGACAATCAAAAGTTGTCAATAAGACTCTTGACCACAGCAAATGATAATCTGTATGGTGGTGGGTAAATAACTAACCTGAACTCCATTTTTTACATAATTCCCATTCCGCTGTCTCCCAGTATTGCCACTTATTCCTGGCAAGGCAGGAAGGCAAACACGCTGGTCATCGAGCCGCTTGCCTTGACTGCAGGCCAGAAACTTGAAGAAGTCATCAGCTTCAGGACCACCTGTGAATCAGTGGAGGATTGGTCGTGAATGACGCACCGCTTATTATGTAAAATATTTGAACTTTTAGTAGTGTTATAGTCAAGACCACCTAAATTGAGATCAAGACAAGACCAAGACCTAGAGGGGTCGAGACTGAGGCCGGGGCCAAGACCGGCTATCATAACCTGCCCATACTAGCGGCGCCAGGTTGAAAAGTTTTAAAAGGACAGGAGCAGTCCCTACTGAGTGTACAATTCTCTATGTATGATAAAAATATTTTTTTTATATATTTTAGTTATAGAGGCTAGTAGGTACAGAGTTTTAAGGAATATTTGTCTTATTAGTCAGGGACTAAACAAGACTGCATTAATTGCCCATAATACAGTATGGGCTCCATTTTCGTTAACGCTAAAATCATTTTTCAGTAGTTCAAATGGCCAGTCTACAAGATCACAACTTGTTAATAGAATGGCATGTTGAAATATTCCAAAAAGTGTTTCAAAATAGTAAAAAAGAAATAAGGGATTTGGGATAAGGGGTTTAGCATGTAACAAAAATGGAGCCCTAAGTCTCCAAAAAAGTCAAATAGTGATCAATATCGGCCAGGTTCTACTGGAAATCCACACAGCAGACCATGAACGGCAGTGTTTGGCTCTGACCTGCATGTACAGGCACCACGTGTCCAACAGCACCGTTGTGTTTGGGCGTGGTTGGTGTACTCCTGCTAGGCTGTAGAATGCATCGTTGCTCGTCCATGCGTCCACGTTGAGCATGCCGCATCATGGTATAGAACCTCTCTTGCTCAGCTGGAGATGCTTCCTGCTAAAGGCACAAATAAAATGTTATCCCCTAACCCTAGAACAAAAAAGGAAATCACTATTAGGCGGCATGTTATACAGTACATGATGTCGAACCTTCCGATGCTGGACACTCGGGACAGTGTTGAAGGAGACAGACCTCGTCGGGGGATCGGCATTCCCTGATGGGATGATCAAATTCTGGAGGATATGAGGTGCTGAGCATCTCTGTTCATCCATCCTGGAGCCCTGAGAAAAAAACATTTTGACGTTTGTCATTCTAACGTTGATCTCGCCTCGCCGTAACATCAAATTGTCAAAGCCTTTTTCTTTATAGTATTCATAGTCCACAGTAAATTCTGTGTTCATTATTTATCTATTTGTAACTCTGACGTACAAATGCTAATGAACAGATCCAGTTGATATTGGTGATCACTGATGTTTCTTACGTTTGTACGTCTTGGAAGATATGGGGCTCACCTGGATTTTGGAAACCATGTAACACAAATCATCCTTTCCTGCAGTAGCTGAAGTGGACCCCCCATTCTGTATCCCTGGCAGTGTATGAAGAGTTACTCTCTGATCATCAAGCCGGTGGCTCTGAGAGGACGCCAAGAGGCTGAAGAACTTTTCAGAATCTGGACCTAGGAGGGGTAAATACAGACATATAGGCTACTGGGATAGGTACACTATATGAAGCAAGAATTGAGGACACAACACTCTTTTTCAACCACTGAAACACAATTGTCTATGGATGTCAAACTCAAGTTACACACAAGAATCAGTTTACAAGGACGTCCCAGGCAAACAGCATGAAAGTAATTTTCCTTCAAAAATCAATGTCTCTTAATAATAGGAAGTTAAATGCAAAGATGAAACTCCTTGCATTATAAACTGAAAATGTATTATTAAAGCTCAGTTTCCTGTTCCATAATACCCACAAAGATCTGCTATTAAAATTAAATCGATTGAGTTGAGAAAGTAAAACAAGTTGCATACTTTTTTGTCATGGTGTGTGCATTGTGTTGGACCAGTTCTAATAGTCACTAAATATCATTGATGGGCCGAAGATAATTGATTTTCGATTCCACAGGCCTTGAGTTTGACATAATACTCTATGCTCTATAGTCCAATAGTCCAAAGGACGTGAGTTATCTTAACAAATCATTTTGCCAAATCTACATGCTCAAAATGCATCGGAATTTGAATATTCCCCTCTGAATATATGTTCATATTATCCTACGGTTCATATTTATTTGACTAATCTATCAGATTTGTAACTCACTGGCTTACTCAAACTTGATTACTTAACTTCTCTGTCTCAGACTGTAGTCAAGGTCATTTAATGAATATATTGCTTGAAGACTCACATAATATGTGAAAAGGAACATATTATCCCCTCTCTCTGTAGAAATCTTAGGAGGCTTTTTAAAAAAAATGTTTTGATCCTTACCAACAAGTCTACCAAACAGCTGTTTTGGCACACAGACCTTCAGTGAATGTGTACTCACCTGTGGGTACAGTACTACCCGTGTGTCCGGCTGCAGACGTGTTGGTCTTGCTGGGAGATAAGACACAGCGCTGTTCATCCATTCTACCACGCTGAGCATGGCTCATTAGTGAAATGAACTTGTCCTGCTCAGCTGCAGACATCGTCTGTATTGTACACACCATAAAAACACAATAATAATTATAATTACTTTTAGACCTTGGCTGAGAACTTTACTAGTAAACTTTTCATCCCAATCTCTTCAGGGCAGCCTATAATTACCAATCATAGCAAGCACAGCAAGACTATCCATATTTTCAGGTTCCCCTAAATGTTTTTGATTGACACTTGAAATACTGTATGTTGGACTATGCATGTATATGTATGTATATGTACTGTATGTGACACATGTACTGTATGTGACGCAGTGGGCAGCCAATCTAAGTTTGTTCCCAGGCTCCTGACTTAGTGTGGAGACTTGAAGTGTCCTTGAGCAAGACACTGAGCCCCTGATTGCTCTCGGGTAGGTTGGTGCTTTGCATGGGTTCCTCCGCCATATGGCTGAATGGAATGCACATTGTAAAGACAATATATAAATGCACACTTAACATGAAAAGGTAACGGGTGCATTTATATGGTGTCTTTACAAAATAAATTAGCTAGTACATATAATTATGTATGAATACCAAGTAGCAAGTTGAAGTTGAAAGGTTTTGATTTTACTAAATTCATTTTATCCATAGAGAAGGGCACAAAGACTAGCAGGATAACATAATATACCTGTTTGGGTTTCTGCCGCACTATGTCCGAGTTGAAGCAGGCAGATGCTGAACGTGGACGCTCTGAACCAAGCTCAGAGCTATCCTTACTGTTGGGAAGCTTGATTTGGGGTAAGGAGCACCTTTGCTCCTCCAGTCTGGAACCCTGGAAATGATTGATAAAATACATGATTATGTTTGAGCAACATGAAGGATTGACAGCATGTAAGAAGAGAGACTGTGATGTACTAACTTGAACTTTGGAGACCATGTAACACAAGTAACTTGACTCTGATCCAGCAGTAGATTTGGGGTTTGGGTTTTGATGCTGCAGGCCCGGCAAAGCAGGAAGAGTAACTCGCTGGTCATCAAGCCGGCGACCTTGAGAGTTGGACAAGAGGCTGAAGAACTGGTCAGGATCTGGACCAGGATCTCTTTTCTGGAATAGTTCACAGAGGGAACTGGTTAATTTCACTGTTTCACTGTTTCACCAGCTAACTCCAAACTGTTAATTTCTCAGGAAAAATAAATACGTTTTAAGGAAATTAAGAAAAGCAGGTATTTTTTTTAAACACTGCTGCCTCATCAGAGTTGGTATCACGACTTCATATACTGTCTATTTCCTTACTTTTCAATGGTTCAAACCATCATACAAATGTAGACAGTTATGAGTATATAGAACAAATGTATTGTGCCGTGGATGCTCATTTAAAATATTTTGTGCCAGTGACCCACACCCTGAAAAAAAGATTGTGTGAAATTGTTCCGTGGAAAATCATTCCAAAATCTCACAAAATATTTGTAAAACTAGCTGATGTACACCTTCACAATGTGTTGCATTACAGTTCATTGTGAGGGTTAAAGTTAAAATGATCTTATTCCTATACTAGCTGAGAGATTTAAATTAGACTGCCAAAACCTGAATGGGCTTGGACAGGTCCGGAGGTGATAGAGTATGCACTGGGTTGATCTGTCTTCTTGCTGGTTCTGGAGTACTCTCAGTCAAAATGATCTGAGGTGCAGAACGACTCTCCTTTTCCATCCGTTGACTCTAAAAGAACATAAGAAGTTGTATCTTACAGTAGTACAGACATCCACAATGCTGCGAAGGGTTGGGTGAACACTGATCTAATGGCTTACCTGTTGGTTGAACCCTGGCAGTGATGCCAGTGAAACTCGTTGGTCGTCAAGCCGATCCCTCTGGACATGAGCCAGGGTATGAAAGAAGTCCTCACTGATCTGGCCTGTGGGTAGCAGAATGATCTTTACATAACACATAATGGATGCAGTGTTGTTGTATCTTATATAGAATGAGTGTATGTGTGGGTGTTTTTTTATATACAGTCTATATTTATGTTTTTATTCATTTATCCATGTCAAATAATCTGGCTGCATTGTTTAGTGGGTTGTATTGTTTAGAGTTGCTTTAAAAAGTTCTAGTTGTTTGAACCTTTCATGGTCCATATTCGTTAGAATTGTTTGAAATGTTCTAGTATAATAAAGGCAAAATAATTTGTGTGTGGGGGGTGCTATATATCGAATCGCAACATAATTAAGAATCGCAATATAAATTGATTCAGCACCCTAAACATCGAGATTGTGAGGTAAGTGAATCGTCCCACAACTAATGTGCGTGCGTGCATGTGTGTATGTATAGTGTATCAAGAGTTCCAAGACTGTCCTTTGCTAAACACTGTAATAGCGATATAGCCGCTTGTTGCACCTTTTCAAAATATCTTCACCAAAATAAAGGTACCAGGTTGAATGTGTCAAACTGGCACAATAAAAGTTCATGTACTCATATATAGATACAGTATGTTTGTATGTTATTACGTTGTAGTTTTTCCTGTTGGGTAATTGTGACCCCACTTTGAAAACATGTACATTTATCTGTCACTATGTTTCTGTAACCATATAGCCAGGAACGGTAGGGTTCAATCCTTTTAGTAGCATTGTATTTGTACAAGTATTAAACTATATTACGCCCTTTATTTTACAAACTGTTCAATCAATCAATCAATCACGACAGTCTACTATCCCAACCTGAGGATCCAGTTCTCATTTGTACAGGTGTAACGGGGGCACTCTTGCTGGAAGCCAAGACACAACGTTGCTCATCCATGCGCCCACGCTGAGAATAACTCATAATGGCCATCACCTGATCTTGGTCTTTGGTTCTCTGGTGGGAATAAGGTGAAATTATAGCTGAAATTGTTATAGACCACCTAAAAGAAAGTTAAATTACAAAAATAAAATACAATTTACATAATCTCTCAATACCAGACCTGTTTAAATGGATTTCCACCCATTTTCAACATTTTACTTTGTCATTAATATAGAGATGTTGTGTGGAAATAATAAAAAAGGTTAAAGAAAATCATTAACATGGTCAAACACATCCTGATGACATCAAGATGGAATATGAGACAGAATTGCAAAAAAAAAAAAAGTATCTAAATTCAGTCTCCTGCTGAAAAATATTTCCTTTTCAGCAATTGCAAAAATGCAAACAAAACCAAAAAGCTTTGACCTTGGAATTATATCACACAATGCACCACTATTAATACCACCCACTGATGGTTCCCATTCATCCTACCACCACAGCGCTGTCTGCTTCCATCGTTGTGTCCACTCCAGAAGCAGTCCTCGTCATCATCAGGTACCACAAAATAGGAGGTCCAACAAAGAAATGTCCAGCAAGTTGATATAACAATCCTGGTAATAGAACGTTACAGAGATATATGGTTAGATGTCCAAACATTCAACGCCTGGTCAACAATACGATCCAGTTTGATGTAGCTCCAAATTTGTATCCTACTGGTTATGGCTTGCAAGCACTTTAAATAGACTTAAGCTCTTAGTATTAACCCATTGCCATTAAGACCCGAACTGCTGCCCCCCTCTTAATATTGCCATCTGTAATCCCAGATGAAAACATAATCCCTCAGCATGGAGAGGGATGATCTTTTCACTGGTAGTAAGGTATGCTCTCTCAACTGACCAAATGCTGACATGACTTATACACTTCACGTTTGCGCTTTGCAAACAGGCGTATGCCAGGTCAAAGTTGACGTGTTCAGAGA
This sequence comes from Benthosema pterotum, assembly GCA_039105355.1. Lineage (NCBI taxonomy): Eukaryota > Metazoa > Chordata > Actinopteri > Myctophiformes > Myctophidae > Benthosema > Benthosema pterotum. Next base: position 33,946,196 of record CM076965.1, on the reverse strand, counting down.
ATCAGATCTAACAGTATAGTTTCCTTTGTCATTTAGATCAGCCGTTTCCAGACTTAAGGTCTTGAGGGCAGGCCATCACTGTGAATAAGTGAGAAACCAAAGGCAGAAAGTTAATTAACAATATAATATTTTTATTTTAATCCAGTTCTTTTTGTATTATCATTCTGTATAAATAGATTGAGCTGAACTAGGCTATACCACCGGGGGCCCCTGGACCATTTATTATTGTCATGTGTCACATGGTAAATTGTAACACAAACCTTCCATCTTAATGCCTTATTAAGACTGAATACAAGGACTACCACTGAATACAAGGACTACCACTAGGAAGCAAAACAGTATACTGGGATGACTATCTGTTTACTGCGGAGACAACTTGTGATTTCAACAGTTTATTTAAATGTAACTGAATTACTAAAAGTAATATTTGTGTTGAATTCATCATTTTGAATTCTAATAATGGTTTGTTTGATCAAGTATTAGATGGTATGTTACTTACAGTATGGTCATGACATTACTTTCCCTTGCCTGACAATCATAGGCAATCAATATCTTTGTTCGCAAATCACATCTCCCACTAGGAATCTCCCTTGCAATAGTCTTGCTAAGATCAGTAAAACCAGAATGGTGTAAGTATTACCAGTTTTGGGATGAAGGTAATATTGGAATAACTAGGTCTACTTTTGTGAAATGTTGCTCTAAAAAGGCATTAGCTTTTTTCACGATATTGCTGTGTTATTACTCTGGTTTATAGCCAGCACCTTTAATTGCAACCAAAGTAAAACAGTCTGTCTGCTTGGTCTTTGCTGCTGTGGTCCCACAAGATATAATTTCCCTAATTTTGTGTCAGTTGCGCATTCTGACAATTGCAGGGGCATTCCCTATTCAAGGCAAGTCTGAACCGATTTAATTATCCTGTAGGTGTTCACAGACACAATCTTACGTCACTGACTGGACTAAAGCCTGCCCAGCTGCTGCCGTTTGATCTATTCTGGGCCTACTCTGTGACAATGAACATTTGAGTTACGTCACAGCTTGGCTGTTTCAACACCGATGCCATCGAGTCTAGCCTATGATCAATGAAAGTGGGTGGTAATAAATAAAGTTTCAAATAGCTTGTTTAGGAATTGAAAAATATAAACTCTAAAGGCTTCTACAAAGCGTGTAGCATCATGTTGTAAGGAGGTTTTGAGTGACTATCTAAGAAATAATGCACTTAGGCACAACATTCAAATAGCTATACAGTGTTTCTTTTATTTATCATCTTGACCAAAATAGCAAAAACACCCTACACTCGGTCCCAATCCTATATACTGTACAAGTACATGGTAAAAGTGCATTGTTTTAAAATAAAACGCTACCAAGACTAAGAGTGAGTGAAAGTTCAAAGAAAAGAATCAAAACATGGCACCTCGACTTCACTGGTAACAAACATTGGATGTCAGACATAATTCTCACACTGCCCTTCAGACATGAAGAATAAACAATCATTAAAACAATGCCTACTTGTGTCAGTCAATATGTGTAACATTTGACTCATGTTGCAGATTTGCAATAGGATTATCCAGCTCTGTTGGGATTAAGACATCTCATAGGTACAATACAAAAGGAGAAGAAAATTATAGTAACATAAAAACAATTTGAACTTTGATGCTATTACATACATTAATCAATCAACCTTCATAACGTTCTGTGCATTAAATTAAATATTTGGAATACAATTTCAATCACAGCAGCTGTATATACAGTACATTAACCATTTCACACCAAGAATTACAGTAAAAATATTATTCTAAAGCAAAAAAGGAGAAAAAAAAATCACAAGTAAAGCCGGGTTTATGAATGGTTTCGTGGCAGTGTCACACAAGGAAAATAGCAAATATGCTAGCTCACAACATGTTGCCGTCTTATGCACTTTTTAACTATTTTCATTGTGCGCTGCCATGAGCAACAGTATAGTAGTATAGTAGCTAGTATATCTAGCCGTTAAGTTTTGTCGATTCTGACATTCGTGGTTGATTCTTACATCTTCATGTTTGGCTTCAGAGACTTCAAACCCTGTTACAATACCAGTGCTGAATCATGTTGAACGAAAGACTTGCAGGCATAATCCCAGTGTGCTACTCCACGCCCAGCGACGTTACCTAACAGTCAGGAGCAAGAACCTGGTCCAGTCTCTTCAGATCATCCAGGAAGGTGGTGGGGGTCAGGACATGAGATGAGCCTGCAGGGGAGAACAGAGAACGTACATTCTGATGAATTTAAAATGGATGATATAAAGTGTTGGCGCTTTTCCTGGTTACATCCTTGTGCTTTTGTTTGAAATGTACCCATTCTACATCCTGTGAATAAAGAAATTCATCCAATTTCGATCAATCAAGCACAATCCAGTAAGGTGTCTCAATTGAAATTGTTAAGAGACGGCCCAGACGGTTAGCTCAACTATCTGGCCAGCTACCAACTGTACAGTATATATAAAATATATTTTTTAAAGGTTTTCACACATTTTCATGCTTTAGTTAGACGCCAATGTGACACAGATGCGTTCCAGCTCTTTGTTGTTTTGTTTAAACAAGTACGTGCACAGATGTGCAGGTCAGTGTGTGTGTGTTTGTGTGTTGCTTACCAATCAAAACCTCCCACTTCCCTTCAGTGGCTCGAGTCACCTCATAGGCAGATCGCATCTCTGAGTGTGACACCCCTCCGATCACAAAGATGATGAGGCGAGGACCTGAACGATACTCTGTTGGGTTTTTATTTTTGTGCCATTTTGGGCCATACCGTGCACTGCAATTTTAAAAACAAAGAAAAACAATGAGGGAACTTGATGTAACATATTTTTGCGCAGTGCAGACAGTCTTAGCGTTTGACGCAATTGTATTCATTATTGGTCTTCTGTATGGAGCAACTCTTTGCTGTGATGCAAAGTTGTATTGCAAATCCCTGGGATCTCTATTATGAAATTGTTTAATGCCCAAGTACGCTGTCCTGCGTCATAACGGAAACATCTGGTGTGTGTGTTATCATGATTATTAAGACATTAAAATCGTCTGCATCTGTCGTTATGTACACATACATACAGTATACACAGTAGAGTACAGTTAACAGTTGGTGTCATTAGACAACAACTGTTATGTGAGTGTGCATGGAGGATTTTAAAATCGTAGTCATACCTAAACACGTGGCAGACACAGACGCAGTGACAGATGTTAACGAGACATGACAGCTTTAGCTCACACATATACATATAGTACAGATAACAGTTGCTCTCATGTTGATATTAATGACACCTCAGATTTAAACTGAAATAATACTATGGCAAGCAGGAACAAGACAAAGCGCTGTCCATTAGCAAATGCAGATTATGATCTTCCCAAGTTCATGATAGTGGTTGCTGTAAGCGTAAAGTAAAACTGGCTTAATTTTAATTTTTCACCTTCAGCTCACTTTAACAAAATCTTGGTCGAAGATGAAGTAAAAACAATCATCTAACATTGACAATCCAGAACCAATTTCAACGCAGTTAAACATAAGCTGAACCTTTTCAAAACACGTGCTCAACTGCAGGTAATTGTAATGATGTGCTAAAAAGAAAGAGAACATGTTTTCATAGTAACACATGTGTTCCATGTCTAAATAGAAACTAAAACAAAAGTAAAGTACGCACATCTCTAGAAGAATTTACAGGTGCTGAACTACAAAATGTAATGTACAAATGAAATAAAAATAGTTTGCCGAAACGTTGTCCGTTTCGGTCTTCTGGGTCTTCTTCAGGTACACCTGAAGAAGACCCACAAGGGTCGAAACGTTGTCTGTCCCAAATAAAGGTTCCTGGGAGCTGCTATACAGTGTGCAAACTGCCAGGTCTAAATAGATTAATCTACATTTATTTCAGCTTATTTATATTACTGCACAGACTATAACATTATCCATTCTCAATAGTACAAACCTGACGGCTGTCTGAGTTGTATTGATCTGAGCAGGCTCAGAGATGAACGGCCACTGCTTTTTGTCCAGTTTGTCATCAATAATGTTCTGCAACACATGGAAACGGATACGGTCGAAGTCAGGAGTGAGAATATCCATATTGATAAGTCAATACTGAGTATGTTCCAAGTCTGTCCACAGTAGTTCCTGCCTCCCTCTAGCGTTCATACCTCCATTATGTCTTTAATGGTAGGTGTCCATCTAGAGAGCTGGTAGGTGCTTTCTGTGCGCTCTTTCTTCTCTGGAAGTGTTTTCCCTGCATTGGGTCCCTGACAGAAAGGCAAGGAAAATGGTATCAAGGAATGCTTGGCTTAAAGCAAAGGGAGACTGTGACAAAAGAAAGTATTCGTCGAGTATTTACCCCAGAGATGATGTTACAGCCCAGATGCTGCATGTTGGTAATGATGTTGCTGTCAGCATGTATGTTGGCATGCTGGATGAGCTTTGTTAAGCTCTCTTCTGCAATGCCTACATGGGGAGAATCATATAAAGATTTTTCTTTTCTTTTTTAAGAAATAGCCAAGATCATCTGTATCTTTCTACAGAATTTCAAAACATTAAATTAGTCCTTCTCAGTGGTAGTCTCATGCAAACAGATACAGTATGTGCTTATTCGACCAAAAGACAAACTGGTATGAAAAAGTCCTTTTTAGACAGAACGTATATTTGAGAAGGACTTACCCTTCTTCTTGTGGAATATGTAATTCAGAATAATGCGGATCTTTTCGTAGGCCTGGACCTCAGGGTTGAGGAGCACAGGGACAATGCTTTTCATGGCATCTTTTAGAGGCTCTCCTTCTGCATCCGAACCCATGGCCAAGTCCTGTGGAAAGCATCGGTAGATCATTGTCATTGTATGGTCAGTTTTGGCAAGAGTCATATCAGAGAGACATACTCTACTTCCCACAGATTACACACACCCAAGGCAATGTCAAAAACATGAAATGTGTACAGTCTACAGTCTTTGCTCAGCACCATGGGTGGATGTGTGCGTTTACTCTCTTCACTTTTAATGTCAAAAACATGACCACTGACAAAAAAACTCCCATAGCGCTGTCCCAAAGTGAAAGCAAAACGGATTTACGATGCAAAGTGATTGTGACATGGGTCTGTTTACATATGCTGAACCCCTTCCAACTGTATGCTGTCCCCATTTTATAGAGGCATTTCAGTTTGGGAGAGTATTGGACACATTTGATATTTAAGGGAAGACCCATACATTTATGAAAAAAAAAGAAAGAAAATTCAGATGTCTATCTAAGGTTCAAAAACAGTTCAGAGGCCTTGCGGTTAGAGTGTCTGCCCTGCTACTTATTCTTGGTATTTACACAAACTAAATTTAAATTAGGGGAAAATAAGAAGAGTGACTGATTGCAAGAACAGCTAATGATGTAGATCAGCCATTCTACAAGTCCTGTCGTGGCGATGAATATAAAGTGAAGAACCTCTATTGAAATATTGCCTTTTACTGACAGGAAGCAAAACATCCTCCCATAAACTGATCATTCTAATGTAGCCAATCTGCATGCATGATCCAAAGGCTATTTGAAACTCAGTGACAAAAATATTGGCCACATTGGTTTGATGTGTATTGCTAGGGTTGGGGGTTGTTCTTTCTAAATGCCAGTCCAGTTGCAACTCTTCGCATTGCAGCGTGCAACTACTTGCTTGTATTTCATTTGCAAATATTATCCCCATTCCCAAATGGCAGTTGTGTAGTCTGGCTTTTATAATGGAAAGTTGTAACAGTGCGTAATCTTCCTAGGAATCCCCAAACCCAGATAAATCTAGCACAAACTTATGCCAATTAATATCCAAACACTTCAACTAGGGGGGAGTCATCATTAATACAGTTAGAGGGAGATTTGGATGGAGCTGCACAGAACAATGCAGCACAGCAGTGCATTCAGACAAGGACAGCCGACAGTAGAGAGCTGTGGCTGGCTGTCCCCAGCTGTCCATCTTAAAGCCAACACATGCCTCTATGATTATAGAGACAGCTTTCAGACATACTGATGATGATCCATTAATGGACAGAGAGAATCACTCAAACAAGTAGCCCATTAACACTTCTATCACATAATACCACAATCATGCAAAAAATGCCTGTGACTCATCTGATATAAGCCTAAGTCCGGTAGAAAACAGACCGTAAGGTAAGGAGAAAAGGCATGGTCATGACGTCGAAACAAGTGGTCTGGGATGTGGCGGCAGTTTTACCCCAGGCTGATTCAGGGGATTTCTGGACGGTAGAGCTAGTGGACAACATGCTGAAGGCATTACTCCCAGTAATGACATAAGAGCTTCCTGTACATTACTATGCACAGGATGTCTCGATGCAATATTATATATTATGCAATGTTACCATTAAGATTGATGAACGTCACAACACTGTGCCAATGCCACTTAAACCCAGATTACCTATTAATAGAGATGCTACCATGGCTTGCCTTTATACTGTACGGATTGAGGGCGCAAGCATTATGGCAACGGCAACGCACTCTCAAGTCAGTGGCTAGTGCGTTATGTGGCTATGTGAGGATAGTGGATGGAAAGTGATTATTTATGCTGTAAAGCCTCGACTCCAAAACAATCATGGTACGATTTCTATTTTTGCTTGCAATCAAAAACAAGACAACCACAGCTGTTGCTAAGCACTTCACTATGCTGCTAACGCTATGCACCTGAATTATCAGAAAATATATTAGATTAAGTCATTTTAGTTGCCTACCTAATATGAAATGTTTTGATTATATCTCCCCTCATCTTGAATGACTAGTTTGTAAAGTGAGTGACTAGAAATACCTCACCACTTCAGCTCCACCCACTTTCTTCACAGAAACTTAACAAAGCTGAAGAAAACTTGCCAATCCACCTACTGGTTTGTACTGAGCAGTGAGCACCATTTAGATGTCACGCTGATTCCAGAAATGCCTTCTCAGTCTGAAAGACGTACCTAATCTTCATAAAATAATGCTGCTCTCGACTAGTAAACAACAGGTGTTCCTGTCTTGAAATGGATACACCTATTTCGCGCACGCGCACGCGCACACGCACACGCACACACACACACACACACACCCCCGTTGTGAGCATTGCAAACATTGCAATCCTTTTCAGATGCTTTCATTTTTGAATACTAGAAATGTTTTGCCTACAGTATAATGACCTACCCAAAATGGTGATAACGAAACACAGCCAATAATATTCATACATTATATATACATAAAGGCACTGACCTGTTCCACCTCACAGAGCTTATCAGCAGAGGTCTTGAATTTCTTCATGCAAGCATCAGCTAGATGCAGATGAGTGGAGTACTGTGAATACACAAAGGTAAAGGTTAGGTCTAGTACAGCACTGTAATGGATGTAGGCAGTATGTGCATAAGTATTGTACGTAGATATTTCAATGTGCATTGCCACTTTAATCGAGAATCACTATGTGATACTAGAGATGAAAAACAAAACAAAGATGCCACCCAAAACAGAACTCACCATGCTCAACTCCTTCTGATACTGTGGCATCTTCTTTACCATTTGAGAGAGATCTTTGATGTTGGCCTGACGACAAAACACATGTTCAAAACTAATCAAAATGTAAAACAATGATGAAAAGATGTTTGAAATAGACCGAACAATAATTCCCACTGAATATACCGGTATGTATACTTACTTTATCAGTTGTCATTCTCTTACTCTCACAAAAGGTACGGAGAAGTTCTGTTACTTTCCTGTAAAACAGTAAAGCATTTGACAGTTACTTTGGATGCATCATTCATGGTAAATCCTTATAATCATGAGTTGACTTTTAAAAATAATCATTCAATAAATAAGACATGTCATATTTGGAATCTCCCAGGATATTATTTTGTAAATCGATTGTCAAAAATAGCAACTTCAACCATGCGTTGCATTAGAATATGGAATCATGCATTTCTCATCGGTGTGTTTGGTTGGTTGGTCACCCCAGGCAAGCCCAGGTGAACATGAGATCATCAGGGATGTCAAAGTAAATGCAATCTGCTGTCGCCCACAACTACAATTCTCAACCGACCCACCTGTCCATTCAAACTACTGACGGACCCGCCCCAAAGTTAATAATTTAGCCACACCCAGGAACCAGCGAAAACTAGAGTTCTCAACAGGCCCGAAATACATTAAAAGGTCTGGTGAACTGTTTTTTTTATTATGTGATAATGGATGTCATCATGCAGCACACTTTTGTTTTCAGGAAGCAATTAAAATTGACTTTTATGGCGTTTTTATTTAAAAATACAAGTGAAAGTTTTCCCATTTTTTGTCATGTATTGTTGTCCCATGGACGCAGATACATGCATGGGATCTCGTTCTTTAGGGCGAGGTTGCACTTAACTACATTCATCCGATGTATGGGTTTACTGGTAGTTACATAGCATTATATGGCATAACCTTGTAATGAAAAATACATTTTATAATGACACCATCTTCCAACACTGGTTTTGAAGGCTGACTCAGGGACAGGTTTCATCAACCGTTCTACTCACTTGCTGACGTCTGCTATGTGCATGTGCCTTAGCTGAACCCACAGATCATCGTCTTCATCCAGCAACACTTCCCGCTCCTTCGCATCACCGATTCCAGTCGTCTGATACCTGGACAAATGAGTGTTGGAATTCAGTCAGGTCAAGTAGAGCAGTCGTTCCCAAACTTTGCACAGGTGTTGTGAAATCCATATTCTTATTCTTAATCCATATTCCTATTCTTAAACTTTGAAGTAAATAATTAAAAACAAACAAATGTCTCATAAAAATGTGTCTGTTTGGGAACCAGTGTGTAGAGAAACTCACTGGTAGATGTCCTGCTGGATGTCCAGCAGGTCGTAGGCCATGGCCTGGAAGGTCAACTCATGTAGGAGGGGTGACACAGGGTCAAACCCACGGTCAACAATCAGTAATTGTGAGCATGCTTTATCAGGACCCTAAAAAAACAAAAGGACGCACGCACGCGCGCACGCACGCACGCACGCACGAACGCACGCACACGCACGCACACGCACACGCACACGCACACGCACACGCACACACACACACAATAATGAAACACAATGTTCCTTCTAGACCTAGCACTACAAGACACACTGAAACAACCTTTGAGTACTGTACATGCTGTGTAAACATAATTAGACATGCATGCGCATGTGCACTTCTGTACACACATACTGTACATAGACATGCACGTGTGTCCCGTACACATAGTACATACAACTATGCATGCACTTATCCTTGCAAATGCATGTGTATATGTGCACACTAGGCTCTTTTTGGGCATATCAAAGACACTTCATGTTAAAGAACGGGCACCAGGGAGGTTAATAATGAGTCAGGGAATTCATGAGCCATGCAGCTCAAACTCTGCTGCTCCTAAATACAAAAACAGCCATCGTTCTTGGTATATTGCTACTTGTTGGCTGAACTGTACACAAATAATAGGTGCAATACAATAAAAATCTATCCGCGGTGTTTTACATAACGTCACAAACACGTATTATTGTCTTTGAGATGAATAGAATAAAGGAGATTAGCAGAATAATACACAGGCTCAGAAAGCAGCAAGAGCTGAAATAGGGAGGAAAGAAGAAGAAGAAGAACAGGAAAATGCCATGATATGTTGACATACGTACTATATTTCACGATGATATGGGCAAAGAGGGAAAGGTAATACATGCCTGTAGGGACTCATCTCAGACGCAAGATGTCAGCTATGAAAAACAGAAATGAAGAAGAGAAGACAGAGAGCAAGGTCCAGCAACAAGTAGAAAAATAATTAACAGGAAATAAAACCAGAAAGCACAGAAACTCCCATAAACATTGAAACCCATAGAGAAGCATAATTTCAGTGGAGCTGTTACAGGAAAAATGTAAGAACCTCCTTTAGCTAAAATGCATCTCACACCAAAAGCTGTGCATTCATCCGCATTGACATAGCTAATCATTAAAATAATAAATCCTCAATACATAAATTATTATACAAAGTGAAATACTGGGACCACTGCAGTAGAGCCTCACCTCTCCCATGCTTGGGTTGTCTGCTTTATGAGCATTGAGGCGCTGGTAGACTTCCTCTGCTAGCCTTGCATTTTCCTCTGGTCCCCTGGAGAGTAGAGGCAGGATGGTTGTGGCACTTTGAACTGAGCAGGTGAATGGATGCCAATAAAACATTTATGTTGGGTTACTATACCTGCGGTAGCGGATAGCAGGGTACTCCTTCAGGGTGTCACAGAGAGTGGCAATCTGCTCAGCCAGCTTCTCCATCATTTTGCCTTTGTCTGTGGACGCAACAGGGCTGTAGAAACAGTGCATGGAGGTAGGGTCATCCAGGGTGAACACCTGAAGGGTAAGGGAAGGAGGTGAGTTTGGAACTGGCTTATTCAAAAGAATGGACCAACTTGAGGAAATGTAGGAAAGGTATATCCTCAGTCCTCACCCACCTGAGACTCATACGGCAAGAAAGAAACATTGATCTCTTTCAAAGTCTTGATGACCTTTGCGACCCGAGATCTCCCAATTTCGGCAAAGAGACCATCTGGACAAGCTACAGACGAGAGCATCAACATTTAGAGACACATCAATAAACACCAGAAGCCCAAACATTGTCTTCCAGAAATGTGCACGCCAATACTGTACAATACTGTATACTAAAAACCTATGTAACAACTTACATTCGGTGAAGAAGATATGTGCTGCTTTGTAAGTAAAGGCAGTATCTTTGAAGTCATTGATCAGAGCACGGACCGACTGTAATTCAAATAGAAGGCAAAAAAAACAATTAGGAAAAACATAACAACCCATATATTGGTTATGGTTGTGACACTGTAAACAGCATAGCAAGTCTCAACTCTCACCTTCTCTATTGGAGAAATCAGATAAATGGCCTCCAGACTGCTGATGGGCTCCCTGCGTTTATTAATATCCTCCACAACTGTGATGGAGGGAAACACATTTAAATAAAATATTATCACGTTTGGAACAATACTGCAAAGGCAATCAAGCAATCATCCAATGACGGGAAGTCCCATTGTTATGAATGGAATGTGGGGGAAAAGATCACTCATGAACAGATTTATATATTAGTTATCAGTCTTATCCGGCAATTGGCCAGGAAAACACTGCCTACAATAACTAAGCTACCAAAAAACAGAAGTTGCCAGAACTTTCATGTGCATTATTACTCAAATTTGGGATAAAAACGTTTCAACTTGTAGACAGCATGACTTGTAAACAGTGTGAATAATGATTCAGTACTTAATAAATCATTGATTCATCAAGTATGATACAGTTCCTAACGTTGTTTGTAACACCTTCACAATAAATTCAATTGCCTCGATACTTACTGGTCACCCCTTCAGCCAAAATGTCAGACATCTTGCAGCAAGATGACAAAATTCGCATACTCATGTGATCCACAATGAGGACCTGGAGTAGCAGGAGAACAGGCAAAGTACAACAAAACAAAATTAAAGCTGCTGTAACACAGAACGTGAAAATCAAACAGAATACAAAATGAGTGAGGATGCATTTTTTTTTTAAAGATGACAACGCTCACCTTCCACTCGCCATCTTTCTTGATGCTTTTAATGACTCCATTCAGAATTTCTATGAAGAAACAAGAGACCAATGTTGATTTGAAGTGATGAAGTTAATCACATGAATCATGTAGAATCACTGTAAATTGGACCATAAAGTCGTGGAAACAGACAAATCGCAACATGTTCTGAGCTTGTAGATCTGCTATTTTCCTGGGCAAACACAATTTCTCTTTTGCTGGAGATGTAGCCTATCAATTTTGGTATGTGTGTTAATAGCGAGAGAACTTTAAATTGAACTGTGTGCAGTTAACTTAAAGCCCATTGAGGAGGATAAGAATCTGGAATGTGGTCTTGGGTGTTATCTCTCTCTATTTTAGCAGCAGACAGACAACTTCTCTGTTCTTCAATGACACACTAATGATGACACACTACACTGTGACCTGAAGCATTGAGCTTATATAGCTCTAATAATATGAATGTGATACTAAACCTAGACATAACACTAAAATATATCACGTTAATTCTGTTGATTTATGAATAGATGAATACTTAACTGGCACAATACTTTGTGGTAATGAATTCAATATATAAATCAGCAATAAAGTAATGTTTTAAGTTGCATTTTATGTCTTGAAACCAGAGTTGTTCTGATACCGATAATATGTTGGAAAAGCTGCGGATTACTTCCTAAAATTATTGTATTGCCACTCCATGCCATTCCAATGGCAGGGAATTTATCACAGGATATTTCATAATGGCAATATATTTTCGGTTGATGTTACACTCAAACATCCCATAACTGACAGTGTTCAGCATCGATTTGATTCCATATCTGTACACTGATGCTGTACACTGTCAAGAGTAAGGGAAGGGTCATTTTCATAGTCATTTAAGCTGTGGGTATCGATCGGAATCTCTGTTAATTGGGGAAGGAAATAACGGTATTGGTACTTCTCTTCTAGAAAACTGAGGTGTCATTTGCTAGAATGACAAAGGGAGAGTGGCAAGGTATGTCACACAAGTAATGATGAGAAATGAGGAACTGATGTTATAATCTACACTCAGTATTTCCTTGTTTGACGTTACTTGTTGGCACTGTAGCAACTGTCATTCAGCTAAACACCTGGTCTATTGGTATAAAATGTATAATGTTGGAGATGGAGTGCATTGTTTTGTGATTATGAGCAGATACAGTAGATGGATATGATAGCAAAAATAAATAGTTCTCTGTGAATATTTGATGCTATTGGCTGAGGTTAAGTAGTATGACCTAACATCACCATTACAAGGCACATTCCTTGTGTGTTAAAGGCAACTTGGATGAAAAGAAAGCAGCCTGATAAACAGGTGAATAATAGTCTGTAGGATATATAGCAAGTAGCAACTATACATCACTACTGCCATCAGGTTAAGATCATTGGAGATTGGCTTCTTGGCAGATAATTAGTCACCACCACCACAACAGAGTTATAATTGGAAAGCTAATGCACGTCATTATGAAACGTGAAATTACTATGATTCATTCATACATCATTCTAAAACAACCCCTGGTCTCTCGCAGAGAGAGGCAGATGAGAAACGTTTTCATATTTAAAATCCCATTCCTTTTCCAACTATATTTTAAACCGGTGAGCGCTTTCCCCCAAAGCATTTCTAAGTAAACATGGCAGGTGAGTAGTACTATAGAACTTCCTTAGCTGACACCTGTCAACAGCAGCAAGCTAACGCTAGGTTATGCCTCTCAATTCTACGTGTATTCAAATCAACTTTATATCCCTGGTGAATGTAACGACTACCATTCATCGATTGGCATCAAATGATTCACATTTATTACAGTGGTCATTTTTCCCACAACAAAACACGATTAGTTTATCTTTGTGGTGTGAGAAATCACTTGGGCGACCGACTTACGTCATTCACCTTTTTTGCTATGCAAACAAACACACGCTATCAAAAGAACCAGCGAGAGCAGCAGCATGGCGTGTTTAGAATGAAACAAACATCGCACATTATCGTGGCCGCTATAAATATATATTTTTTTGAGCATACACCACCAAAAAAGGTTACTTACTTTCTCCGACTACTGCCTTCAACCCACTCGGTGCCATCTTGACAACTTTGTGAGTCTGTCACTTCCTTGTTGATTTCTCCCCAGTCAGTCCATTCCGTTCCATTCGCGCAACTTTTGAGGCTAAACATCACCCCCCAGCGACTGGTGTTGGTAATGCATGGATTGTGAGTTAACAAAACCCAGGGTTTCATCCTTTTTGATAACCGGCCCGGGCACTATTTATTCAACATTTGAGCCACGCACCATCATTTGATGACATTTTCACCCCAAGACGCAAAACTAAAAAAATCTTTTGGTTTTGTCCACAATTCCAGGCTGGATTTTTTTGCAAACCCAAAAGGCAAACATACAGTAATTCGAAATGACCCTTAATCTTCTACATTTTCTAATTGCGTAGACTTCTTAATGAAGTGGGCTAATTTTAACTCTTGGGAGTGTTAAGCATGAAACCATTTGGTTTCATTTTCACACACTCAAGACTTGAGTCACATCTGGTTAACCAACTTTTCAGATGGAGTTTAACTTCGTTAGCAGGCTAGCAGCCCATTCAGGGCTGTTAAAGGATTGCTATGGCAACTCTAGATGCCAGATAACATTACATACAGTAGACACTAGGCTAGGAAGTGAGTTGCTTCTGTGTAAATAAAATGTATTTCAAATAAATATACCAGTGTCTTTACAGAATGACAATCTACACACTTCCTTGAAATAATCTATAGGTAATGTATATAATTTAAATAATTTACTTTTTATTTAGTTGGCATTAACATGTTAATGTTAAAGAAGTAATTTTTTGGAATCCAAAGATTAGTTAGACTTCACTCTATTTTATTTATTATTAGTTAAATTTGTGGGAGCGTCATATTATACAGCATGTCATTTCCAGATTAAATAAAAGCAAACACTGTAGTATCCAGAAGTGTACTAAACTGCAGGTGATCTATAAATCAGTTTGTATTGAGTTGTGCTTTAATTGTACTGTAAGGTCCCTATTTTGATTGTCTTAAGTATCAGGTCTTAAATCTTAAGTCAAAACTTGGAGGTGTGGCAAAGCTGTTTGGTCACTCAAAACAGCTTTGCCACACCTCCAAGTTTTGACTCAAGACCTAATATTTAAGACAATCAAAATCGTGTCTTTTTTTCTTTTTTTTTTTACATATTGGAGATAGAAAAGAAAATCATGTTGCGTTTGTGTTGTTTAAGTTTGTAGTTTGAGATGCAATGATTAAGTTCTAATGCAAAGCAAACACATTTAATTAAACTGTTCATATGCTGATGAGGAAATTCCACAATACAAAACATCATATATAATACAATAATAACAATTTCTATCTGATGCAATCAGATATTTTGGGGCACAACCACATAATTGCAGCTGAACAAAGCAAAGCACGCACAGAGTTGAAATGTAAGCACTGCAGTTCAGAGATTAAATTGAAACTGATAGCACTGTTCCCAGGAACAAACACCGCTGGGGTTTGCAACTTTTGAACTCAGCGATTTCCAAATTTCCATGCTCCAGCACCAGTCCAGTGGCTGCAAGTCGAATCTCTGGGTAATGTCATTAGGGTTTGGATCCTTGAGGAGTTCAACAATTCCGTTTTAGTTAGGATTCCGGAAACCATGTTTACACTCTCAGAGGTATGGTGGTCCATGAGAGTCCAGAGATAGCAGCTCTTAAGAGTGTGATAAAAACAGGTTTCCGACAGTTCCAAACAATTCCAAAATTAAATCGGGTTCCCCCAGTTCCTCTGGTTATGAATCCTAACCCTGAAATGTAATCTTCAGTTTTCAGTCATTTCTTTTAACATCCGCTGCTCCTTACGACGTCGCATTCGCTCTTTGAAATCTGCTAGCTCTTGTCTCTGCAAAAAAAGATTACATAATCTTACATCAACTATCCTACAAAGCCATACATCATTGTTGCTTTTAATAACATATGGTAAGTAACAAAATGGCAAGACAAGATAAAAAAAATATACTGTAGAACTAATATATAGTTGAAATTTCTGAGACTAGATTTTGTGTAATGGGTGAATCTAGAGGTGCCTAATGCCTCAATTACATCAAAGTTTTGAAAAAGCATCCACCCACCCAACCGACTGCCCGACCACGAACCAAAAACAGTACTTGCACTCGAGTAAAGAGGATCAAGCTTTCTGTACAGCTGCAATTTTGGCGAGTTTAACATTGTTTAATATAAGCAGATTGTAAAAGCAATTTGGATTAATGGTACAGATGTCAATGGAGGCTATTGCAACTCTAAATTAATCCCATTTCCCAAAAATATGTAAAAATACACTATAGTGCTAGAGAAACAAGAGCAAGAAGAAGAAGAAAGAAATATAAATAAAGATGTCCAAGGGTTAGTAGTTAGTAACTGGTCCAACCCTTCAATAGTTTGTTTGAATTAATATTTGAATGTTGGTCTCGTGTCAGGACTATAATTGATGACAAATTATTTCTTCATTATTAATCTAAAAAGAAAACAATGCCCCATTAACTTACATTTGTGTTCTCATCAGGAGGGAATAATTCTCTCTGGACATCACAACGAAAGAGGGAGAGAGAGAGTTTTAATTCATAAATCATAAACAAAGCACATGCTGTGTGTTTCATCCAGAAGGTCCAATATGTTGGTCTCTAAAACATCTATTGAAAAAGCGAATGAACAAAATGAATTCCGACCTTTCTCTTCACTACATATTCTTCAAAGTATTCAGCTTGATTTGAGAACCAGAACATGGCAACTGGAAATGACAGATACATCATCATCTGTTCGGGGGGAAAGAAAACAAGATGCATTTCGATCGTAGATATTAGAACGATAAAAAAACATGGTAATGTCACTTTAATCATGTCGTGAGTGAGCCACTATGGCTAAGGCTAAAGGCTAGTTCAAGTGGACTGATATTCGCTAGGGCTATTCCCACTGTCCCTACGTAAAAACGTAGGCTAAACGCTGTACTTGAAATTAACATAGAATAATTTAACAACTCACATAATCTTATCGAACCATTTATTATTCTTACTTACACGAAACACCTCTAATTTGACGCCCGCCATGATGTTTACCATGAGATAACTCTTCACGTTCAACCTTCACCGGTACTTCCTGAACAGCTTCACTGCGTCATCACGAAACGACCCAATCACTGACAAGCTACAAGGAAAAGGGAAGTAATTGAAAAAGTAGATTAGGCACTATGAAAAACATTGTACCCATTATAAAACAGATATACAGTGTTGGGAATATTACTTTACCTTGTTAATATACTATTTATTAATTATTACCTTTATTTTAAAGAAATATATTATATTACAATCTTACTGTTTGAGCAAGTGTAACATATTAATATTACCATTACATATTACTTAAAAAAGAAACATTTTACAAAACATATAATTAAATATTTAGTATCACTAAACCAAATATTGCTAGGCCAGTGGCATACCTACAATAAAGCAAGTGCACTTGGATATCTGGACAAATCCATATGAAATCAACTTGAAAAAACTTGAAACCTGAAAACAGTCCTGGCATAGTACCTACCTCATCCTACTCAGACTATCACAGGAGTTAAATGTATTCCTTGAATTCATGGAAGCCAGTAAATAATTTGATGACAAATTATAGAAAATAAGTAATTATTTAACTTCTGCAGTACTGTCAAGATAACTTTACAAGAACACTTGCAACAAGACAGATTGACAGAAAGTAGTGCAGTAATGCTGAAAGAAAAGTATAATATACTAGATTTTTTGTTACATTATATATTCATATTACAGTTACTGCATTTGGTGATATATTATGTGATGTATTAAGTTATGTAGACACACTGCACATATAACATTATATCTGGTAACCTCATTCATTCACTCACTCACTTATTATATTTCATTCAAAATCTCTGCAGAGGTTACATTCATTGGCCCCAAAGGTGTCTAATTTATTAACGCCTTACATATCTAATAGTGTCTACCTACTGTGATGTGAAGGACCCCCCATTATCTTTATAGTAATATATATAATAGTAACATTATCTCTTGAGTAATAATGGCCAACGCTGCTAATAGGTCTTGTCTTGTATGTACACTACAGTATGATAGCACAGCAGTCTACCACATACAGTATACTGAGCTGCTCTGAATCTAATCCACAGGACCCCAATCATCTGCAGTGCACTCACCAAGGCAACATCTTCAATGGGGAACATTTTGGAACCATGGATCAATGTGTGTTCACAAATTCTAAATTGATCTAGATGTCAAAAATCACTGTTTGGAAGAAACATTGACACTAAACCTTGTGCAAAATCAATCTTATTGATCGGATACTTAAAAAGGCACAATACTAGGACTAGTAAGAGGATTGAAAACCCCAAAACGCCTATGGCTTGAACTTCATATTCATTCGGATACTTAAAAAGGCACACTACTAGGACTAGTAAGAGGATTGAAAACCCCAAAACGCCTATGGCTTGAACTTCATATTCAATTAATAGAGGATAGAAGGGGACATGTTGTATTTTATGATTCAAAGATGCAGTTATAGACTGTGGATCAATAAGTCAGGTCTTCCATGACAACAGATATTCTAGTGGAAACACTATATAGACAGGACAATATTAAACTAGAATTGCTATACAGCTCCCACACAACTCAGTTCCTCTGACATCACTGACAGCATTTGATGGATCATATATTTTATGGGTACATAAAAAAGACCAACAATATTCATTTCATTTTTTATTTTCTATAAAAGAGATGAGTTTATTCAATGATCATAACAGATTGAAGACCTCGATAGACCACTCACATACCAAACAATAATCGAGGAAAATGTCTGAACACAACCCCCCTCCCCCCAAAAGGTGTAACACAAAATAAAATACCTGAATAAAGCAAACTCTGGGCTGAGCTGCAGGTCAGCACATTCTCTGTAGAACCCATGGCACATTATGTCCAACACTTATTGTGAAAAAGAAACAACGGCATAACCCATTTAATCCTAACTTATGTCTTGTCATACGATGGTGACGCACGTACAGCGGAGCATAAATTAGGCATCATGTTGCTTAACAAGAATAGTATTCTCAGTTGAAAATACATGATTTTCGTCAAGCACAGTCACGTTGTTGTAACGTGTTGCTTTTTTCTGTCGAAAATAGTATTTTTGCCGCACAGCACTTTTTTTGCCGAAGCATAAATCAGGCTTTAAAGGAATGAAGTTTTTCTCTTTAACCCCTTTTCTTTTTTTTTTAAACCATTCTAATAATAAAAATTATATATATTCATATATGGTGGACTTCATAGAAATAAAAAGGTGACTTAAGCAGAGAAACAAGTTCTCCTGAAGCATTGTTTAATCTCCTCACCAACAGAATGCTTATCTACAATGGGGAACATGTCTCCCTGCACCACAAACAAAAAAACAAATACAGTCGCACAGCCATTCAAATATACACATTCACACACCTAGACGTACACTCAAATGCTAATGTGGCAATGCGGAAATGGATCTATCTAAAATTGCATGATTGAACAAAAATGAAAAAGTAGTTGTCAAGTGTGTACACTCGTCATAGAAGTCCAGCTAAAACTAAATTTAAAACCTGATTATTGATAATGGGTAAAATATAAAATGTTGACTTTTCTTTGTACACAAAGTTCCAAAATCTCCCTCCCCACCAAATATTACGCCACCCATTCCATATTCACCCCTTCCTACCCCAAGTGTAATAAGCCACCTAGATTCGCAACACAATACAGGCACTGGAGAAAACACCATAACAGACAAGTCAAGAGGATGAGATTAAGTTAGATTTAAAATAAAAAAAAATCCCGATCCTAATAATGTCTCGGATAACAGAATTCAGAACTCACATCCACTATTATTGAAAGAACAATGATATAAATCAAGACTTTTTGTATTTTTCATCGTTTTCTTTTTCATAACTTCTGGTTATTGTACTTGCACTGTCAAAAGCGTGCCTTCAATAAATTAGGAAAATGTGTTGTAAAGACTAATCGAGTGTTCATTGCCGCATTCCAAATCCCCGCAACAAGTACAGAAATCTCTACAGAAAGTGTTTCTGTTATCGGGGTAATTAAGTTGTTCAGTGTTTTATCTCCTTGATTGTTTTCCCCTTTGCATATTGCTATTAACTCAAAACGGGTAACCACTTAAACCTTGTCTACCCCTTACAACTCTATACCAGATCCTCTAGTATTTCCCATTACATCAAATCTCTTAGCCGAAAATACTAGAGATTTTATTTTCACCAAATTTTGCCTCCGAATTGGGATGCTTGGGTTCAAGTGGTTAGCTCAGATCAGAGCAGTATAAAATCCTGGCCAAATGAGGGAACAAAGGACAAGGAGCATGACCTTTTTCATTAAAAAAACAGGTTCAGTAGTGTGAAATGTGTGCTGGTTGCAAAGAGGCCAATGAAAGAAGTGTTCCCACCGCCAGGTGTAATACACATAATGGTGTTACTGTCATATGAAACCATAATCTAACTAAAGCTCAGAAACAGCTGGACCCCCCCCCACACACACACTCTCTACCAGCAAGATCCTGCTCTATCTTCACACAAAGAGACATGGTAATACGAAAAACTTCAAATTATTCTGTTTTTGATAAATACTTGCTGGAATAACAATAATGCATATATTAGGGAAGTTTTTGCTAGCTACCTACATGATTTGGGAACAGGACTTTTAGCATAAAAGGATGATGGATTGTTTGGCATAGACATTGGTGGCGGAGTGTATTGGTGAGAAGATAAAAACAAAGCAACAAAGATCCAAAATAAACAGTTATAGTACTATAAGAAAATACTTCTTTCAGTAGATCCTACATGATGAAAAAGATCTGCACTGCTCCCACTCCTGGTTTTAACTGTTATTGGTTTGTTACTGTGT
This sequence comes from Benthosema pterotum, assembly GCA_039105355.1. NCBI lineage: Eukaryota > Metazoa > Chordata > Actinopteri > Myctophiformes > Myctophidae > Benthosema > Benthosema pterotum. The sequence continues at coordinate 33,925,645 of CM076965.1, read as the reverse complement.
CCAGGCCACAGAACTTACCATCTGTATAGGAAATAGTGTGTAAGGCAAACTGTACCTTCTCTGCTGAGAAATATGTTTTACAGTATGTAAGTTATTTTTTTACTCTCCTTCTTATCCCTCTCCTGGAACCCACCCTTGCATGTGTTCAACATACAACAAAACTAAACAGAACATAAAAAGACCAGTCTTCTTCACCACCTCAGACATCTGGCAGTTTCACAACACCTCGGCAGTCTGTCAGTACTTTTTCAGAGCATTTCTTAGCTGTTGGGACGTCTTTTCCTTTTACAATTATTGTTCGCCTTTGCTCCCACACACGCCATTTGAGAGGCATGTGACAACAGTAATTGTGTCAACAGGAGTCCTTTCTCTCTTGTTACAGTCAGTACAATGCTGTATTCCCTGTTCACCATGTCCTTTCGGTCCCCAGGGCTGGTAGCTGATGACCGCACGTCACTGTGGGCCAGTCCAGCTATTTAATTCAGTCTCTGAGGTCCATGCCATGTCTACACAGACTCGTTGTCCCTCTGTAGTACATGATCACTTTCATTTCAGAGGAAGATCCTTTTCTTTTTTTGCAGTTAACGTTTCCACTGAGCTCCACCTTAAAAGAGATTCTCTTCAAAAATAGCCATTAAGTCACTTTGGAAGTTCATGTCAATGGTTGCTGTCATCTGGAAAAGGAAAAAAGTAATGGATTAATTGTTTTGAAATATTGTGAGAGACCGAAAACAAATAGAAAGACTTTGTCTAACTCATACTTCATCCCATGAACATTTGACAAAACCTTTGTTGAGCAAACCTTTTGTTTTATCTTTAACAATTCTATACAGAGGCTAAGGAGACGCAAATAAACAAACAGCACACATTAAAAACAAGGCAAAATCTCACCGCTTCTCTCCTCCTCCTCTCTTGTTCTCTGCGGCGTGCTAGCTCCCTCTGTTGGTCCAGTGCGCTCTGTGCTGAGGCCTGAGGTGGTGTGGGGGGCTGGGGTGGCTGCTGGACAGCAGCAGGTGGAGGCTCTTGCTGCTGCGAAGGGGCCTGAATGTGCTGCTGCTGCTCCAGCCGCCTACTGCGAGGTTCCTCGTGCAGCCTTCTGGTGGGCTCCATTACATCCTCCTCATCACGACCCCTGGGAAGGCAGAGCGGTGAATTAATACCCAGGGTCAAGTCAAAATGCTTAAAGCCGTAGCGTCTCCTCTCAGCCTGTCTTACCGTAGTTTTTCCTGCTCTCTGCGGAGCCGGTCCTTCTCTGCCTGCTCTGCCTGTGCTTTCAGCGCCTTTTCCCGCTCCTCCTTCTCTCTGGCAGCACGGCGGAACTGCTCAAAGCTGTCACTCGAGGACTTGACCGCAGATGATGGGGCCGACGTGGACTTCTGTGCCAGGCTGGCCCATGAGCCCATGTTCTTTAGCTTCACATCCTGTAACAACAGGAAAAGAGAGAATAGTCATTGATACATCCTGTTGACTTAACAACAAAAGTGGCTGCTGTGAATTAGCGAATGCCTAACACATTAATGTCTGTAGACATCTAGACAAACACCCACCTGTACCTTTTTGGGGGCAACAGGCATCTTGGGCTCTTGCTTGAACTTCTCCTTGTCTTGCAGTAAAGGGGATGGCCCAGTGGACTCTGAGGAACGGATGACAGGGCGGGACGTGTCCATGGACTTCACATCTGCACAACACAAACCAAAGTCTCAGCATCCACCATACACTCTTGATCACAGACAGGCAAAAAGGGAACAGGAGCAAGTGGTCTTATTACTCACTCTGTTGGCCGTGGCCAGGTAGAGAGGGCTTGTTGTCAGGATGTTTGTGATGGTCTGGTCTCATTGCAGGGTTGAAGGGTTCTCCTCTCATCACTGGTGTGGGGAGAGGTTTCTCCTCCTTCACCACAGCGTGACTTGGAGGGGGCCTCTGCTGCACCAAGAAAAATGGTGACAGAAATTTTAGTTGCATACCAAAATTTGGATTGTGGTTGAATCTCTATTATCATTATGCTAATGTTAGCCAACAGTGCTTGGTTATCTAGTTACAAGAATATCAACCGTTAACAGGTAACAGGTAACAGGTAATAGGTAATGTGCGCATCCAAAGAACAGACCGTTTCTGGGCCTGGACTTTCAAGAGTTAATTTCAAGAACTGATTACTTCAGATATGTGCTGCATTTTGAAACTGACAGGGCAATTCACATGCATCCTCTTTTGCTTTGAGCAGTCCAACATTTGTTTTACTCATCAGATCTCAGAAATACTTTACAAGTTACCTTATAGCTACGTAAAGGAATGTTACTCACTTTTTTAGGTTGCATGATCTGAGGTGGAGACTGGTGAGTGACAGGTGGGTACTGGGGTAGTTGTGGTGAGTGCATCATGAGAGGGGAAGGGTTCTCTCTGGCGTGACCTGTAAGACAGGAAGAAAGCCCTTAACACCAGAGTGTGCTTCATCCACGGCAGTGTGTGCTACAAATAATTATATAGCAGGGGTGTAATATAGTACTAATCAAAACATTGTTTTTAATTTAAAAAAATCAAAGTATATTGTATGCATTAATACTGTCCATGTATCATATCGTCAACAAGTATCTTGATACGTATTGGAGCGCTGTCAAATGTGTTGTTTCACCCCTATTATATGGCTATACTTTTTTTCAGGGTTCTTTTCTTCTTTTTAACTTACCAGTGTTATACGGGTCAGGTTTGATCTGACGTGGGGAGGGTTGCTGCTGAATAATCTGCTGTGCTTTGGTGGTTGGCAGGGCTACCTTGTGTTGCGTGGCCTGGGACTGGCCAGTCTGACCAGGGCCTTGCTGGTAAGCCATCTGCGGTGTGTGTTGCATATGGCGGGCTGGGTTTGAGTGCATTGGTTGGGGCTGGGTTTGATGTGGCGGGGCCGGTGGAGCCTGAGACTGGGCAGAGAGCTGGGGAGGGGGCAGGGAGGTCTGAGCGGACAGCTGAGGCTGCACATGGATAGACTGCAAGAGAGGCGCTTGGCTTGGTTGCGGCTGCTGCTGTTGTAGCTGTTGTGGGTGTTGATGTTGTTGTTGCTGTTGGTGCTGTTGCTGCTGCTGTTGACGTGCCTGGGCCTGGAGAGTCTGCATGAGTTGCTGGGACTGCTGCGTCTGCTGGGACTGGCGGCCTTGGATCTGCTGCAGGTAGAGCTGTACTTGGCTTAGGGGCACTGCGGGTCCCGGTTCCTCGTCCTCCTCCAGCAGTATCTGGGGAGGCTGGGAGGAGATCAAGCCTTGGGGGGTGAGTGTTGGAGGGGACAGAGGCCGCTGATGCACCGGCTGAGGAGGGTGGAGCATGTGAGAGGGAAGCTGATGTTGTGGAGGTCCTGTTGACTGGGGTGGCTGCAGCTGCTGTTGGATGGGTGGCGGTGGCTGCTGCTGCTGCTGAGGTGGTGGCGGTGCTGCTGGCTGGTGCTGCTGGGGGGGCTTGGGAGGTAGCGCTGCTGCTTTGTGACTGGGGCGAGAAGGCTGCTGGGGCAGGGCGATGTGCAAGGCTAAAATGTGGTCAAGAAAGATGGGAAAAGAAAACGTTGATTAACAACTAGAAAGGGTGCTTACCTATAGTGTGCCAACTTCCCTCAAACACTGTGCAAAATAGACGCTTTTCAAAGCAGGAAATAACTCCTTTGGGTTTGGGTGAAACCATACCTGGAGATGGGAGGACAGGGTTGAGGAAGGGGTGAGTCTCCGGAGACACTGGCACAGCGGCAGGGTGAGCGTTGAGTGGGTGAGGGGGGGCGGGTGAGGAGGAGTTACCAGCATGTTGGGACATATGCATGAGGGGCGGGCCAAAGTGCGTCGTCAGGGAGTCAAAGCTGTTCTCTAGCATCTGGGAGGACTCCAGAGGTGCTACGGGGGGAGCGATGAAGCCTGTGGGGGGAGGAGGAGGATGCTGCTTCAGCGGGACGCCAGGATGGATACCTTGTGCCTGGGAGCGAGGCCCAGCCAGGGCCGCAGTAGTAGGACCACCCTGAACATGGGTTGGATGTGTTTTCCTCCCTTCCTTCGCAGACTGGACTTTCTTCTTCTGCTGTTTCGGGGCCACTCCTGAAAAAAGGCAGAGTTAGTTTCACTTTTATATAGGACCACATATTCAGAGGTTTCAAGTGACCAAAGTACCAATCCTTACCTGTTGAGTCCTCACGCTCACTGTCTGAACTGGAGCCACTGCTTTCTGAAGAGGACCCACCCTTTTTGGAGGAAGTTGTGGTTTCCATGGGTTTGTCAACAACTGCAGACAGGAAAAGAGCAACATAAATGATCATATCATGTTCAGGCTAAATTGCATAAGATAACAAAATGAATGGATAGGAGAGTGACCAGTTCTGATTCTCCACAATTACTTACCAGGAGTCTTCTTCTTCTTGCGAAGGCATGACGACACGTATCTCTCCAGCTCACGCAGGGTCGAAGGCTTTAGCGTCTCAAAGTCGATCTCGATCTCATCAGGGTTGGTGTTCTTGAGTGAAGGCTCTCGAGACTGGATGATGTGAACGACTCGTCCCAGCTTGTTTCCAGGGAGCTTGTTAATGTCCAGGCTCAGCTGCCTCTTCTCCTCGTACGACATAGGCTTGCACTTCTCCCCCGAGGCTGACGACCCAGCTGCCGCAAGGTCATCCTCCAGACTTGGAGCAGACTGCATGCTCACCGGGTGGTTGTTTTTCACCACGTCCTTTTTGCTAAAGGGTCACAAAATACAAGCAGAGCTTTTAAGAGATTGGGGAGAAAAGACAACATTGCTTTTGCGATTACAAGCCAATAGAACAGGCACAGCACACCAGGGCATTGTACAGAAGTCTTACTTCTGCATTAAGGTGTTGGGCTGTAATATTAATTGACTAACCTAGACTTCTTCTTGGGAACAACTTCCTTGTTGGTATTGTTATTGTTCTTTGTCTTCTTAGGGAGCTGGGACACTGATGTTGGGTCGAGGTTCTCATCTACCGGGCCAGGCATTACTCCTTTCTTCTTATGCTTGTCTTTCTTCTTCTCTTTCTTCTCCTTCTCTTTTCTCTTTGGTTTGCTGGTTTGAGGCGTGGACAGTGCAGCAAGCTGCTCATGTACGGCCTTGAGCTGTGTCGAGAGAAGGAGGGCAGAAACACTTTAAGACCCGCTAAAGCAGTGGTTCCCAAACCTTTTAGCTCTATAGCCAACACCCAAAAGAGAAAATAGACTTTTGCCCGGTTTTGATAAAGCCATTAATGAGCATCTATGAGCTTACTGACCTGCTCCTGGAGCTCTGCCAGTCTCTGGGCGCGCTCCTCCTCGGAGTCGTCTGTGGAAGACTCTGACTCGGAGGACGAGTCACTGGAGCTGTCGGAGGAGGCGACGACGGGAGCCACGCGGCACAGAGGCGGCTGGGGTTTGACTGGGGCAGGGTGGTGCAGGGGGGGAGGCGGAGCAGGCACCAGCGGCTTGGTCTCAGGCTCATCTGGCATCTTAGCGAAGCGCATCTCAAAAACATCCTGGTAAAGGAGGAGAGACGGACAATCTGAGAAACGCCCTTGTATGATTATTTACAAGGCAGAAAGAGTAACCCCAACAAGCTATGGGTTTAGATATAAGGCTGTCCGAGTTAACTAGTTAATCGCGAGTTAACTCAGCCATGAGTTAACTCGATTAATTTTTTTAGTGCGAGATTAACTCAAAGTAAAACCAAAAGCCAAGTGGGTCCATTTGGTTCAATTTCGCCAAATGCAGGTGAATAATTTTTAAATATCTGCATCAGTTAAGTTACTTTAAAATAAGTCTACACAATTACAGAATGTAGAGAACTTTCTACAAAATGTGCATGTTCGTTCCTAATGATATCGTTGACAAATTCTTTAATTTAGGCCTGGAAGTCTAATTAAATGTCATAAAATGGTGGTCTGTGGCTCAAATGCAGAATAAATAATTGACCTTGATATGAATATTCTTGAAAAACACTCATTTAAGGTATATTTAGAACTCATGAAAATATGCGATTAAATTGCGATTAATCAAAGATTAACTATGGGCAATCATGCGATTAATCGCGATTAATTTTTTTAATCGATTGACAGCTATAGTTTAGATAGAACCCTGCCATGACAATCTTTCATCAAAGAAATCTCACTGAAATTAAATCCATGTTAACTGCTTTACCTGTAGTTTGCGGGCCATGGCTACCACCTCATGGTCTGGTGGATTATACTTGTAGCAGTTGGAAAACATTAACCGTACATCAGCAGCAAACTCCTGGGCTTCCCTATATTGCCTGTTCTCCAGCTTGGCCTGTAAACACATCAATAACATTGACAATGAGCTATCGTACAAAAACTATGCAGCTCGTCCAACAACATTTTTATATTCTTATAGAACACTTCTATAAGAACACGACTATATCACAATGGTACAACATCCCAAATCAGAGACAATATCTGGTTAAATATCATTAAATTAATATAATATTGACAATAAGGAGGTCCCAGTCACACGTCTTTGCTTCAGATCTGATTCCGATCATCAACACTATTTTCTTCCTACCTTGATGGTGCTGAGGTCCATGGGGTGTTTGATGATGTCATGGTAATCGTGCAGTCCCAGAGCGGCCACGTCCACAGGTTTATAGAATGGCCAGGCATAAGCAGCGTGCTTCTTAGAGAGCATGTCCTTCACCAGGCTGGCACAGTAGCCCAGCTGATCCTGCGGCTTGGGGCTATGGCCTGCACTTGGTCCTCCCAGTCCCATGCCCATATGATGCTGGGAGTCTGGGGCCTCCTTCTTTATGAGTTTGCTAGGGCGCGCGCTCTCTCGCCTGGGCAGCGTCTTCCCAGACTTTGACTCTACGGGAGAAGACTCGCTTAATTGGTCGTTGGCTGTGGGTGTGGTAGTGTCTGCTTTCCTTTTCTGGCTCTTTCTCTGCTGGAGATGGGGTGAACAGAAAGAAAGCAAGAACGGGAAGAATGGGAGGAGAACACGGAAAGAAAATGATTAGGTCAGATGCCAAAAAACAGAACACCCAATGCTGCACAATAAGCTTAATTTCACTCACTTTGGTCATGGTTACGGGGCCCTGCAGCATGGGGGCAGTGCTGGGTGGGTGGCTGATCTGGGTTGGTGGAGGCACAGAGGTCATCATTGGGACTTGAGGGTCCGACGGGCCCAGGGAGTATGGCGGTCCAAGCTGCGGTGCATGGCTTGGTAATATAGGGGGCACGCGTGGGGGAAGGCTCTGCATGTTGGGCTGGGGAGGTAGAGAAGGCGGGCCCTGCGCTGGTCCTCTGGTCTGCGTCGGTGCTGCCGCGGGGTTGGCCAGGCCGCGGGTTTGTGGCGTCGTGGACGGAGAATCAACAATGGGTCCAGGTTTCAAGTTCAGTCCTTGATGGAAGACACAGATAATGAGATGAAAAACACTGTCTGGCAGAAAACAGTAAATGTCTAAATGTGATATGCCATTAAGACCAGAGATCAATTCTAAAAATATCTTCTTAAATCCAGGTTTTCTGAAATGTTACCATTACAGTTCACACTCCCACACCCAGCCACAAAATTATATATTTGGCCACCAAGCCCCATCTTGCACTAGGTAGTGAGAGGTTGTTGCTGTGAAAGAATATATACAGTATTCCAAAATTTGCACACAAGATGCATTATGATTTCTCATACATAAGATCCAAGGTGAAACAAACCTCCGTCTCTCGGCTGTCGGCCCCGACCTCGTCCCTTGCCTGTCATGACAACGATTTCAGTCTCTTGCTGAGGCATTTCGGAGACCTTCTGGAGGAAAAGCTTCTCCAGTGCCTCAGCCATTAGGACTATATCATCTCCAGGCTGTAGGGGGAGACAGAGCGCAAGAATCAGCATCCATCAGCATTACTCGACAGCTTGAAATCCATGTGGTTTCGGTTTTGCAGCTTCAGAGCTTCAGTACATACCTTGTTGTAGATGTAGCAGTTGGTAAACATGGTGTTGAAGTCTTGGATACATTCTTGGGCATTGAAGTAGTAGCTGTTCTCAAGCCTTTTCTTGATTGTTCCCATGTCCATAGGAGTTTTGATTATTGTGTAATAGTCCTAAAAGGAACAAAGGCAAGATTAATTCAAATTTTCATACACAAGGGGCAGATCTAGGCACACGGAAGCATTCAACAACTTGAGTAAGGAGAGATGGCTTCCATCACATGCTCTAAATAACACACAGGAAGTACAAAAAATAAATTTGTTCTATCATAAGCTGTGGTAATTATTATTAACACTGCAACGTGTAAAGTAATGGTGCGGCTATAATGCAATCTTCAACTTTAATCAATTAACTTTACTTTCAACTGCCTCATTATGCGCAATGAAGGGATAAATAATACAGCAGTGACTGGAATCAAAATGGTTGACTATGTGGGCCGCATATTTGCTGCATCTCTGACATTCCTAAGTTGCGGTGGTACTGTGAACAAAGAGACAGATAGAGAAATCACTCACCGGCAGATTAAGCTTGGCCGCATCAACCGGAGTCTGAAAGGGCCAGGAGAAATGGTGCCTCCACAGAGTCTTCAGCACCACCTTCAGCAGGAACTGCAGCTGATTGGTCTGACGCTTGGGCCTGCTGGGGTTGATGTACTCTGGAATCACAATGTTAGGAACCTGGGCAGGGGGCTGCCCCTGGCTGCTGCTGCCCGACATCTGTGCTGTGTCCAGGCCGTCCCGCATGCTAGCACGGCTGGGCGTAGGAGGCAATGGTCCCGGGGCGGGAACTGGAGCAGGGGCAGCGGTGCTGGCAGGACACCAGTTCAGTCTTGGCCCTGGCACAGACTCGACTGACAGAGTACTGCTGATCCCATTGCACTCTTCACTGGAGTCTCTGCAATGGAAGGAAGGATACGATCATTAGCCGGGGAAAAATATTTACTCTGATAATGCCATTGGGAGCTTTTCTGACACGGACAAAACTCCCAATCTGACACAACATCTGCAATGTTTTGCTCACTGTGTGTTTCAAAAAGAGACTTGTGTGTGTGTGTAGTAGTGTGAAATAATTAGCAATCTGACCGGGCCCTACATAACCAACATACACAATAATTTATTAAATGCAAGACAACAAGTAAATAAATCAACATGGTCATTTTAAAATACTACTCAGAGGGAACTGATAATAGCCTTGAGTGTCTTGGAGATACTGTACAGTTTCGGTTAAACCTGTTTTCTAACAGACCCTTTCAGATTTGAAGATGGTCTTCATCAATCCAGTAGCTTAAAAGCTTGGCCATTAGTTCTCCCTTTACATTACGATCCCTGGATGTCAATAATCAATGTCATTTCCCTTGCACCTTTATCCGTACTTTATTGTTTAGTGTGCATTCGATTCACCCATACATTCATGTACACACTCAGACACCGTCTGTAATGCAAGCATGCAAGTGGCTCATGTGGATCAGTAGGTTAGGTGGGCAACCATGACTCCATTCCACACCTGCGGTGGTGTAGAATGGAGTCCCCAGTCAGCAGATACGGATACGCATCTGGAATAGCTCAATTGTATACCGACTTTTGGGATGGCCAATCAGGACACAGTATGCAAACACATTTGAATAGGCTAAGGGAGTCAGTGCATTGCCCCGGGCCGAGTCTGTCAGACAGCCAGTTGTCCAAAACCAAAACAAAAGCCACTGCCCACGTCTGGACCTGATCTCCATATATACTGTATGAATTTCCCTGTTTTGACCCCACACAACTTAATATTTGGACATGCGGTGCACGTTTTATTTGACATTGCTAATACAATAAAATAATCTGAGTAAGCATGACTGGACTTCAATATGATTTCACATCAGTTCATCTTCAGCTTGACTGGGTTTCACGTTCTCAAATGTCTATCAAATGTCTGAAACAGGGATTTTGTGTGTGGGAAATGGAAAACACCCTAATCCATTCCTAACTCATTTTATACAAAGCCAAACACAAGCCCCAATCACAACCTGAAGATAGACAGGATGGATCAATGGTGAACGTAAGCTAAAATCTCACCCTGAGCCATTCCAGTAGTTAGAGAACCCTCACCCATTTCACACAAATAAAAATGTCTCTTACATAATATCTCTTTAGTTTTCTTTCTTTGACAGTAGTGTTGTTTTCAGTCCTCACTTATTTCAACAAACAAACGAAAATGTTGTTTGTCATTATCATAACTACAGAAGAACAAATTGTTTTCATTTTTAAGAATAGCTACTTTAGTTTAACTATTGATATTACTCTTGCAGGCTACAAGACTGTTGTTTTGTAAGTGAAACTTACAAGCAACACAAATGTAGAACTAATTTGAAGTCAAAAATAACATTATTATGCTTATCTGGAAAAACAGCCTGTATATCTGTGTATAAGGAAAACCTCTCTTTCAGCTGCAAAAATGTTGGTCCTTGTTGGCAACACACACAGCTTGCAAAGAGTAGGCTAAACCTCTGTTTGTTAGACCATGGCCTATCAGTTTGTATTGTTCTAGACTTGTCTGTCTCAGGCGGAAACAGTAAAGACCAAGACATGATGGGGGAGGGGGGGTCCAGCACAAAGGTAGTATGTTTTATACTGATAGATGTCACAAAATCTCAGAAAGAATCTTAGGAATGTTTTAATGGATGCATGATGTGTGCTTCAGCAGGGGCAGTGATTCTCTACTGCTGTTTCCAAAACTACTTCTGGCTACGGCCAGATGCACAAAATAAATTCAATTTTCTCCAAACACAGACATGATCAAATGTGTTTAGAATAGAGAAAACAACTCCATGACACAGGGTAGTCTGGACTTCTGTACTATACTAACTTTGTTGCCATTTAAAATGTAAACAACCAAAATACTGGTAGGCAACAAATGGAAACTCCAAATTTCTTTAAAATGGACATAGAGAATTTGGAGGGCCAGGTTTACTTAATTACAAATGGTCAGTGACAAACTAACCTTACAATTTTCACATTTGAAATTCTCAGGAGCAGTTACAAGCGCTCTATCTGATGTGATCAACACACAGAACTGTACACTTTACCTTGCAGCTGTAATTTCAGTTCAATCAGTATCTCTATGGAGGAAGTCCACCACCAGCCACTGTGTGTCAGGCAAACATACTGCTCTAGTGTATGACGCCTGCGTGGTCGAACCCTTTCTCGAAGTAGCTTCTAGTGCTCAATTGTCGATGCTTCCAGGTTTGCGGTGGTATTAAAGTAGTCGTGTTTTGGTAGCCAGTACAGTAGCCTATTTAAACAGGTAGGCCTACGCCCACTCTCATTGATAAGCAGCCACTAATGCTATCAATGTTAATTTGCTCTGTAACTCATGATTGGTTGGGTTTCACATTCAAATGACCATCCTAGAAGCCAGAGGTGTGATTCGGGGGAGGGGGTGGGGGGGGTAATCACATGGGTGATGTCAGTGACGGGAAAAGGTGGGGGTTCAAGGAGTCAAAGGACATCCCTTTCAGGAGAAACTGAGTGTTCATGCATAAACAGCAACCCCCCACCTCTCTCGCTGAAACCGGTTCAAACAGCCAGCCGGCAGCCCACAGACTAGTTAGCAAAGCCCAACCTCAGTTTTACAGTAAATACTCCATGTATGCAGAATATATATGAATTATGAAACTTTATCAGCACTGGTTCTCAACTTATTTTGACCACCAAAATATTTGGCTCTCCAGGGACCATCATTATGACTAAAGTTAAAATACAGTGGCGTACACCTAAACTATCTCATCCTATTCCCACAGGATTCTAATAAATATATATAGAATACAAGAATAATATACGTTCCACGCACAAAAACTACAACAACCTGGCAATTCAGACAGGTTTATTCTCACACAGACAGACAAAAAGATAACAACAATACATGCGTTACTAATGTCCTTAATAGGGAACACACGCAAGGTATTCCTGCTTCTGGAAACACAGGTAGCATTGTTTATATATATATATTTTAGACTGATCTGTGCTTAATGGAGGTGACATCATTCTGGTAATCAAGCTATACTGTACCAGACACAATAGTGTCTGTTTTATAAGCACTGTTATACCTATTGTGTCTGAAATAAAATATATACCCTATCTAACCTTGCACACAGCATCTTGAAGCACCTTCAACCGACTGACAAACTGTTCTTTTTGCTACAATATCAAATTAATAGCCTGATTACTGTATGTGCCCATACACAAGCTGTAACAACAACAACAACAACAACAACAGGGTGGCAGTGGTTTCATGAGGAACTGAAGGTTGCTGCACTTCCCAGTTTTATCCCAGCCCCCCCGGGTTAGTGACGGAGTATCCTAACACATGGATGGTAAGTTGCATGGTTTCCTCTGCCACCTGTGTGTGAATGGATGAATGTAAAAGCACATTGTAAAGACCTCAAGTTAGGATAAAGGCGCGCCATTTACCAAGAAAGAAAGCCTGAGTGTGCTTGTTTTTGGTAGAATAGCGTGAATGGGTGTTTTTGATTAACTCAGATTACCTCAATAGGCCAATCTAAAAAGATCAGCCAACACAGGTACCGGTAAGCTAGGTAAGTAGGTAAGCTGTCAGAACCTTCTCTAAAACATCTGGAACAACATTCAAATTGTACAAAATTCATATATGTTCTGGCTCCCAATCTGTGGATTAAGAAGATCTACTAAATATCGAGTCTTTCTAAAAGACACTTTGACACTATCTGTGGGGGAGGCTGGATTGGAACTGGGAACCAGTTGCGACTACCATCCCACTCTACTCTAACCCTGAGCCACCACCACTGCCTACATTGAAACAAAAATAGATAATAAAGCACAAACTTGCTTAAAATTGAACCATTCTAAGAAGACATGTGTGTGAACTTTGAACATTTTTACATAAGGGTTAACCCTAGCAGGGGCTCTCACACACGCACAGACACATAGTTTGGGAGTAGGACTAGTCCCAAAGGACGAGAGGGGGGCTGGGACTATGAGTATCAATGGCTCTGGTTGCATATAAAAGGGTTGTATACTGTATACTACCTGTGCTAGACGACTACAACTACATTTGCATATTTAAGTGCCAGTGCTCTTCCTCAGACTTCGCTGTTAAGTTTTACAGTAAGAAAGACACAGCCAACACTCTGAGTCCTTCTGGTACTTTTAATTCATATTAAGACACACAGACTGACATGTTCTGGTGTCAAGCCTTCTTGAGTGTGTATGAAAATACAATTGCGTCAATTTTATATGGGGGACCGTGGCTTGGTCCATCTAAAGGTCTCATTTAGGCTTCTTCACAAATAATATGAAGCACAAACGCTTTTTATATAGAACTATGGTACTTTACAAACATAAATACAAAATACTAGACTAGAAAAGTTCGAAATGGTCTCCCCGGCACTCACACACAATGATTTGCTACACATTCCAATTACATAATCCTGATAACATTTTAGTCACTATCCAAGATGAAATTCCAGTCAAGTTGTCTATTTATCGTAACATTAAGCCTCATTCTCCAACCATTTTACCGTTTTCATAAGGATTTTTATGACATAATGTACCCAATGTTTTATTTGGCGCAATTTGTTCTTAGGTAACAGAAAATGCACATTTAGCTTTTTTTTTTAAAGGGGCTTCACCATGATTTACATTTTTCAAGATTTTTTGGCGTTTTTACCATCCCCAGTTTTAAACAGTAAAAAGGTAAGTGTATTAAAATTTAATAAATAAATAAATAAATGATATTCATTTATGATATATTTACGTCCATGGTGCAGCCCCTTGAAATTCTACGCTTGAATAATATAGGATTGAAATGACCCCCACACCCCCCTTCTCAGGTGAAATTTAACCTCTGGGCCAGTAACCAGGACATCTAGCAATGTACACAAACACACACACACAACACGCACAATGCAGCCAGATATAAGATGTTTCATAACAATCAACTATCAAGCTTTTGTTCTACCAATTCCACTACATTTTAATATAATAATACTATTAGCACACATACACGATAAGTGAACACTAAACATACTGACAGAGATATCTTGTTGATCACGTTATGTTAAAATAATGGTCATATAATAGTCACAGCTTGGATTAAAATATTTGATCGTGTTTCCAATCCTGTTATTAGAGATTGTAACAAGAGACCTACAGGCGCAATGGTAAAGATGATAGATACATTTTCAAAAGGTGACTCCCTCTTCGGTGAAACACATGATTTCACAAAAATAGATCAATCAGCACCATGTTTGACCTTAAATGTTTCCACAATAGAATATCTACACACTTGACAGGATATAGGGAAGTATAACTCATGCTTAAGAACAATAAATAAATAAATAAAAAGTTAATTCACAAAATTTCCACTATTAAAAGGGCTGCTGTGTGTCAGTGTGAGTTCACACACTAGTGGGTTGGCTCTGGGTTTTGGCTCAGAAGGCAGTGTGCTTTACGTGGACCTTTGTCTTCCCACTCAGTCTGGGGACCTGGCAGTGTTTTAGGGGGATGTGGGCGGACGGGAATGGGAATGTTTGGCGTCATCTGGCTGCCGAGGAACTTGTTCCACAGCCTATTATTGCCCACCCCCGTCTCTGCTCGTGTGTGTCCTCTCCTCGGGCCAACACGGCAGGGACATTGCGTCTGTGTGAGGAACACGGAGGCCCTGGGGATATTCTGCAATCCGCACGCAGGGAAATTCTCAGTATTAGTTTAGCCCTCGTTTGGTCATTCTTTACATTCTCTGTTAAGCGAACACTGAGGACTTTAGCACTGTGTAGTATATGGTTCAGACTTCAGACACACCATTTCTAAAAACTGGTTCGGAAATACACTAGCATTTCTCTCCATGACCTGAGATTAAAAGAAATGAGAAAAAATATGATTGCTCTTAAGGATTTATTTTCACAAGCAAAACTAAACTACTAATACACGTCAACGCCGTCACTCCGTCGCGCACACAGAGAAACACGCCCTTGCAGAGGCCCTTAAAAGATAAACACACCACTGCATGAATCTGTGTGACTAATCACATTCTTGGTGAGTCACTGAACCACTTTCTGCGAAGGCAGTTTCTGCACCACACCACATGATTTCTGCTACAGCCTCCCAGAGGCACTCACACTGACGGGCAAAGCAACACGTGGAATGACAGCAGTGGATAAGAATTCACTAGTGTGTGATTGTAAATGTAACTTTATGTTGCTATGTAATTTATCGTCTCTATATGTTCCAGTTCAGCACTTTGGTTTGTATTCCGTCAATGTGAAATTTGCTATATACATACAATTTAATTTGTCAATATATCTTCAATAAGAATACAACAGCGTTTAATTGTAAGCAATCTATTTTCAATAACAATTCAACAACATTTCATTGCATTTCCCATATGCCGAAAAAAGTAGGGTTGCCCTAATTTCCCATCGATTGCCATTCCCTTCGTAATAGAGCAGTTATCCAATAATCATTGCATAAGTCTAGCTTTGCAGAGCTTGAATAATGAATCAATTGATCTAAATGTGGACAGTATATGTAACAAGAAGACATTGAGACTAGTTTAAGTCACTGCCTCATGTTTGCACTGTTTACAATCAATTGCAGTATAATGTAAACGTCACTGTCTGAGATGGTCAATGAGTTTGGGCTGAGGACCTGAGGCACAAAAGGTTGTTGACAGATAGAGCCTAACATAAATGTCAGATGTTTCCTATTTAATGGCAGGGTATAAAACCAAGATGCCAAACCTTTAGGTTGCCAGAGGCGAAAAAAACATGAGCAGTAGGATAATATCTATCAATGATGATGTTTGGCTGGGTCCAGAGTTAGACTAGACAATAAAGTAAAACAGAGGTTTGGGAGAACGATATGAGAACCTTTGCTGGTGTATTTGACAACTGAAAATAGTTTGGCAGGACTACTGTGATTGATCAAACGTTGGTCAGAGATGTTCTGCATGATTTCCGCACTAATTCAGCCCAACGTCAAGATTATTCTGTCATCGGCGAAGCCAGTGAAAACAGCTAAACGTCTGTCTAGTGACCATTCATAAACACACAACCTCTGCGATCTGTTGCAGCAATTGCTGATAGCTGTAGTGTACATGCAGTCAGAGTAAACAGTGGCATTTGTCTGTCCACTGTTTTATCAGGAAGCCCAAACAAAACAAACTCACGCCTCTTGTTGTTCTGAGCCGAGGTCCAGTCAATCAATAACTGTCAACAAAACTTATTTTAATATCTTTAATCATTGAACAATTACTTAATTACATGACTTTATTACACTGAAATACAAACACCACATGTTACAGTGATACATTTGGGTAAATAAGTGCACAAAATAAAACAGTCCTAGGGACTTGTTTCCATTTTGAGTATTTCTGACTCAGCTCTGAGTCAACAGCATCTCCTGGAAACAGAGACAGGTATCGTGCAGATGGTTGAGACCAGACACCAAAACCCTCCACAGGGACTAATCAGAGGCTGTTAGCAACAATATGAGCCTGGTCCACAGCTGTCAGACAGCAATCCATAGAGCACATCCCAACATAGTATGTAGAAATACTAATACAAAGCTACCAGATGGCTCACAGCAGATCATTAAAGGTTTGATTTACTGTACTAACAATACATGCGGTGCCGCACATTGAAAATAGCAGATTTGCAAGCTCACAGCCCTCAACGTTACTAAAGCAATGGGTCCATGCAGGGTGTAAATGAGAGGAGGGTCTTTTCAAACATGAATCTTGATGGGACACCCATTCGAACCGTCAAAACAAAAACAATCACACTCGGGGGTCTGAGATCTTTGAATGTGAAAACCAACAAATCTTATAGTGGAGAGGTGTGGCACAAATTAGCATGTTGTCTATCTGTCTATCAGCTGTCTACATACATATCAATGGTTTATGACTGTGAACATGTCAACTAAGCACTTTACTGTGCCAGCACGCAGAAGGTTTTAGATTTTCTCACCTGCTTGCATGCATTTACAACAACAATCATTTACATTACAGCCACGGTAAACTAAGTGAACCACATATAGTGTATTTTTTCCTTCAAAACGTACTGTATAGCATAATTCCATATCAGCGTTGCACCACCTTTATTGACACTGGAGTAGGGCATTATTTTCTTTGAACACAGACGCAACCTATCAAGGCTGCAATGATTAGTTCACTCGACCAAGAATCTGACCTCATGATTAATCACTTAAGTCAGGTTTATAATGATGACACCATCAGTCTGGGCCTATTCCCACTGTCACACTCATCTAACAGACATAAATACTAAACAGAGTGTATTTAACTTGACCAGTGCCAGCTCTGTACTTAGTCAGTTCCTTTTTACCGTGTACAAAAATGCTAGTACACATTCTGCTGATTCTAGTATCTACCACCTTTCAGCGTTTTGAAAGAAGAATGTTGTGCCTTTCTTTCATTATGCTCGAGGCAAAAAAATCCACCTATTCCACAGTCAGTGCAGACATGTAGGGGAATATCTGCAAAACAAACTGCGGCTTTCATTATAAGGATGTGTTCATAATGCTTACAAAAATATTACCTAACTGTAGGGATTAATTTGTTGGTTGGTGGAACTCGTCTGATGAAAATAACCTTCAGTGCAACTCTTAATAAATGTTAAGGTAGATCTGCTCCAGAATATGAAATTAATCACTTCTGGTCTGTTCTGTTCTGTCTTGACAAATGCCAGTTTTTACAGAGTTAATCAGGCTCGGGATATATTCCTTTATAATATCCAGAGGCTTTGATTTAATTAACTTGATGACTCTTGATGACATCATATTCAGTGGCGATAAATGCAATCCAATGTCAGTCACAGTCACAAACGACAAATCAATCAAATTACATAAATAGATCATCTACAAGCAATGTCAATGCATGCCTAGAAAGCAGCAGCTCCAAAACAGCAGAAATTCAAAAGGCCACAATGTAAAAAGTATTAAGTGTCCATTTGTAAACTCTGAAGGTCCTAACACAGTGAAACCGTCACATGGTTGTTGCAACATCAAATGCACCCATTGTTTGCAACAGCTGCTGTAACCACACTGAACCGAAGGCGTCAAAATTTCTTTAAAAGCATGGTTCTATTTTGGGTATTTTTTGTACAAACCGCCAAAAGGTAATTTGTGTGTTGTACCAAGGAAGGCAAGGCGAGTATCAACTATGTAAAGTTTGACTGCTGCAGTGCAAATTCTCTTGAGAAACACATGTTTTTAATTAAATAGACAAGGTCTGTATAAATTACAGAAGCACCCCCTGCTTGGCACAAAATATGGATGAGGAGAATTTGTCCTATCGGACATACCGTAGGACAAAAAAAAGATTGCATTAAGGTTGGTATCTGGCAAACATGCGCTAAGATTTGCAGCCGTGGCTAACAAGCACTTTGAGCTAGGTTGTCATTGTTGGATCAATACTATGCAGAAACTAAAGGTTGCACCCGGAGACACATCGGACAAAAGTCATAAGTCTAAGTGTAAGTCTAAGTGGGATGGAACAGTCCTAGTATTCTTGCATGTGTGTTAAATTTCTCATCATTCGGATTGGTGACACAGTTCGAATTCACCCTTTGTCAAGTCCCGCCTGTGGCCTTCTTTGCACCCAATGATTCCAGTTTCATGGTTGGGTATAGGGCTTCACAATTAATCGAAATCAAAGTTCCAGAATTTGGACTAAGTAAAAAAATGAAAATCGAGATTTCCCATTTACTAGCACTTTTACGGTAGAACTGTGTTCTAAGCCCCTGTGGATTCAAATATTATTTTAAACTTAGTGTCAGACAAAAGGAACATCACAGGTGCAGAATTGTGACTGGGAATCTCATTTGCTAAAATTATGTTTTAGCAAATTCAACATAAACAGGGTGGGGGGAAAAACAGAAAGAGCCAGAGCCAGTCAGTCTGGGACCCAATCTGGGTGACAAATAGTGAATTATGAATCGTGTTGCAGCAGAATTTAACTAGACAATTTGATGCTTCAAATTCTGAACAAGTATCCAAAATCACTCACGTCAGTGTCAGGGTCCTAGCCTGGATAGTGTCTCAGAGTTAACAGTCTGGCTTCACCCTCTCTACATGTGCTCTACCCTTCTCTGGAATAACAGTTGACCTCTGACCTGGACATAGATCACCCCAGACTGCTGTGGAATGTTTGGAGGAGAGGAAGTAGCTCTGGTTACTGGGAGGGGGTGGACAACTCACACCAGGAAATGTGTTTCTATGCTAAAGCCACTCAATGGCTGCCCTACATTAAAAGGAGTGGAGGGGGTGAAGGCGAAACATCTGTATGCCGCGTGAAAGTAAACTATAAATCATTAATCTACAAAGAGGGTCGCAAGCACACAAAAAAAGCAGGCACATAGATTCCACTTGAAGCTCAGAGAGTCAGAGTGAGGGTGTGTGTGTGTTTTGGCCTGAGAGCAAATAAATAAATAATTAATGCCACTACAGCAACATGGCAAAGAACACTCTTCTCCTCTTTCATGCTATCCCCTTCAGCACCACCTCCAGGGAGCAGCATCTCAAAAAATTCTGCACTGCCCGCTAATATATACAACAGTGACATATTGATTTCCACCGACACACAGCAATAATTTTGTTCATCCGGCTCTGTTGAGTGTGTACGTGCATACCTTCAAACAGGGGGGCTATTGAGCCAATCAATTTCATCCATTAGCCTAGGATGCATTATGACATTTTACGGAAGTACCGGTAGACATGCCAGTAGGGGATAACATTCCCATTAAACAGAGATTATATGGCTCACTCATGATGACCAGGCCAGGTCACAACTCATAAACACATACAGGTAGTAGAAAGCATGAACCAAGTGTGAAGGATATTGTCATGTGCTGCCTGATACTGTTATAAACTGGACAACAAAAGTTCAAAAACCTAATGTTGTGATTCCCCCCTCCACCTTAATAATACCTATTGGTATTGTGTCTCATATCGTTTTAATCGTTGATTAGTCACCTTTACAACAAATTATGGCATGCAGAGATAAGACATGGTGGGAATGAGTAACCCTGCTAAACGTGTGCATTGCACCCAAACAATATTGCCAAAATTAAATGTTCTGTTGACATTCAGTTGTTTTGAACTTCAAATGCTGGCAGGTGTTTGACGGTCACAGGTGTGTGCCACTCAGTCACAGGTGTGTGCCAGGAACATAAGCATGGTTGCCGTCACTTTCTTGACCTGTGCAATAGAGCAATGGTTGGTTTCCCACCATACAGAGTGGCAGCATCATTTGGTGTCAGCTCTGGTACAACCTAACATGTTTTGTGAGACTCCATATCTTCATAATCTAGGGCATTCTATTCTAGGCAATAACGCCATCCTCAAAGATGAAGAGTAAGGGTTGAAATACCAGCCATTTGGCAATTTTTCTGCGGGGTGCAACCCACATCGTTACTCATTACCGGAATGTTCACTACATGCCATACCATGTTGTAAAGGTGACTAATCAAAACAAGACAATGTAAGAGGTTTCAATCTGTGTTATTAAGGCATAGAAAAAAATCCCACAATTAGGTTTCCAAACTTTTTGTGCCCAATTTTGTTCACGATGCAATATCGGATACGTTTGACAAGTATATCTTAGTGCTAGACGACTGAAGTTTTAATGGTGCAGTTGTCCACTGCATTAACAAAAGCTATGACATGACCATGACAATCATTGCCTAAAACATATATTGGTGTTCTTTGGGGTTTAATACGGATATTGTAGGCAAAGTAGTCAAATAACCCAACCTTGAACTGCTTGCCATACCATACAGAGCCAAAAATACAGCGCAGAATGGTAGCCACAGTTTCTATGACAACACCCCCCCCCACACACACACACACATACACACACTTCCTGGTATTACACTGTATTTAGCCGTGTTACTGGTCTTCATGCCTTAACATCCATGAGCTGAACTTCTCTGATATGACGAATGGCAGAGATCCACAAAGTTGTGTGGTGTGAAACCTGGACCAGGAAATGAAGCTCAGATGTTTCTTAGGCTTTAATAATTGCACACATTGATTTATTTTTAATCATAAATTCTGTAACTTTAGCTACTGGAAGTGTGTGTGCTGGTGGAGGGGGGGAGTGGGGGTTGTTGTGAGGTTGAAATGGAAGATCATTTTGGTTATGCCAACATCAACTGTGAGTCAGAGGATGACAACATGCCCTGACACAGAGACTAAGCATGACTCAGTCACATTGTAACAGGAAACAGCTAGAGCTAGCCCGCTTTTTTACATTTTCTTTCCAGCTTCTTACTAAGCAAGCCAAGCCCTGCCAGGAATCAGGGGATGTTTAAAAACCTAGAGGCTATACTGCCACAATACATCTCTCACACACACACAGAAACACACACAACCCCCTTCTTTTTCTTCAAACCCCCCTCTTCCCACACACCCTGCTCTCTCACCAGGAGGTTGCTTTTCGTAGCTTCTGGTAGTATCCTGAGTTCCTGGCTAACAATGCAGTCCTAACACTGAATACTTGCTTCCAAGTAAAATCATTACTCTGAAGGAGTATTTAAAACTAGCCATATACCAGTGTATATGGCTAAGTTGGTCATTAATTTAGCCTTCATCCTAGTATAGACCATATGCCTCAGTGAATTATGTTTACACTGTCAATGTTCTCAGGCAGCCTCAATATATCTCAGAGGTGAGGACATTCTACCCAAAAACAAAAACAAGAATTACCTTTTCACAGAGACCGAATGTGCAATTTTTTCCAGAAGCGCATCCAGTTTCTGAAAATCCAGCAAATCACTTGACTTGGCATGCATCTTGTAATCCATTTAGGAACTTCACTGAACAGAAAACAAAACCGAAAGGGACCAAATTAATAAGAGTTTTGCTATTCCTTTTTTTATCTTGCTACGCCCAGGACAGAGGACTCCGGTGTGAAAATCCAGCGGGACAGGTTTTGTAATCCTTAGCCCAGTTTGAACCAACAAGGTGGCCGTTACAAGACAAGGCCCCAGAAGGGAGCCTGGGACCAGAGTGGATCCAGGCGGAACGAGGGGAGGCTGTGGAGGCCGGTAGCCGGCAGGCTGTTAGCTGTGCGCACTGCTCTCTTCTCTACCCCCTCCCCCTCTCGACACAGTCGGCAGTACAACAGCCCAGTTGCCACAGGCTCTTCGCTCCATTGTGTGTCCGTCTCCTCTCCGGGCCTCCCCCACTCAAGCGGACTCCGTCTCCATAAGAGAGAGGGGGGAGGGATAGGGCAGAGGATAGGGCTCCGGTGAGATCCAGGTGGATCACTTTCTTTCTCCAGTACTATCTCTCTCTCCCTCTCTCTGTCGCTCTCTCCTGAGCTTGGACAGAGAGAGCAGCATGCAGTTGCTCAACAGTAAAAATGGCTCTGCTGCTTCCTTATTCACCCGCACCAGAGCCTCAGCCCACACTCACACACCCCTCCCTCTTGCTCTGTTACACGCTCTTCTCTCTCTCTCTCTCTCCACCCCTCCCATCTTTCCCATCAATAGCCTGGAGGTCCCTTGTGTACACTCCCTCTCTCTACCCCCCTAGTCTTACACCTTCGACACCCCTTCTTCCCTCTCGTTCACCCTGCCCCAGCCCCCACTCATTGACTCATCCCTGATCTTGCCTAAAGTGTTCCCTTATCTGCACTCCTCCTCACTCCCACATGGCGTGTTGTTGCAGGACACCCAATACAAAATATGGCACTAGAAGGCCTATCGAACAGGCTCAATTGCAGGACAGATGAGAGGCAAGATTTCAGGTCAAAGGGTATGTTTATAATCACGTGACGATTATAGACTGCTTGCCATGCCTTCGGTGAAATATAGTAATAGATAGCCACAAGGAAAACAACATAAATTAGATAAGAGGCAGGTACCCAGTCTGGCGTGACAATGGCTGATTGGCTCCCTTAATGTTTGCGGGAATGACAGATATATCCTGTGTGTATTGATTTGATCAATCAATGAACTATAGGATGCGTAGTTACACCTAGCTATGAGTCCAATTAGTTTTAGTTTCAATCAGTGCTTACATCAGCCATCCCGCATTTAAAAAAATAGAAATATAGAAATCTTCTTCTATAGAAAAAAGATTAAAAACAATTGATCCACGGTACAAAAACAACATTTGACCATGTAATTGCTTGCATCGTTAAGGAACGCTAAAATATCCCTTTCACTCAATGTCATGAAACACATGACATAGCCACCATTAATATCCTGGAAGATTGGAAATATTAGCGTCTTTCCAATGAATGTTCTCTTAGTAGGGATTCTCAGGGCAGTGTGGTTTTATTTACCATGCCCCTCTCTACCACAATGTCTCCTATCATCTGTCAAATGAAACAATACAAATTCATGTCATAATTGCTTATGACATTGCACCAATTAGTGTGCGTATCAGCACATAAACCCCAAAACACTGGTCATGTAAAAGTCTCAGAACTAAAGTCCCAGATCTCTGAAGTGTAGGAGAATAGAGAGCAGGACATTGTGAACGTTGACAGCAGGGATAGGAATGCAGACATAAAGGGGACGGGAGTGGTAAGTGAGAAATGAGAAGAAAAAGTGTGTGAAAAAAAAAGACTGAGAGACCACCCATTGTGCCCATGTTAGGCAGAGTAGCCTGCAATAAAAATGATGGTACGTGCCAACAGCTAACACTTCACAGGGGGTAGGGTGGGAGACTCCAAAGTTGAGCAACGTAACCATTCTTTCAACTAATATGTCTCTGTTGGGCATGGCATGAATTTTATGGATAAACTGTCAAAAATAACAGAAAGAACTACAAAAAAACAGAAGAACTACATAACAGCCAAATGCAGAACAGGAAAAATATCAGTTTCTATTATTTTTTTCCCCAGCCAAAACATACAATTGCTCGCCACACTAGATAAAATGTGTAATTTCCCATGCCAAATAGCAGGTTGAAAGTGGTTCAATTTGACAACAACACTAATTCACTAAACTACTGCAGGAACAGACTAGTGCTACACGACTTATGTCTACATACCACTAGAGGTGAAGTCTGAGTAATGCGTACAAGGGCATTTGCTAGGCAGAGTCACACTTCTTGCTATCTCAAAGAACAGATGTGTTGAAAATGTAGCCCAAGGTCCACTCCACACACCCACATCCTTTCTCCCAGCGTGTCACGTAATGCTCCTTTACCCCTGCCATGCACACACGTGCGTACTCACCCAACTCACCTACTCGCAATCAAACCTCCTGTTCAGTGTTAAGTTCACCTGCCCACTATCAAATCTAGGGCTGCAACTATCGATTATTTACATAGCGATGATTCACTAGTTTGGTTTCATTATTGAACTTTATTGAATAATCACAGAGGACTTTTGTTCGACGTAAATCCAATGTTAGAGAAAAACATGCAAGGCACCAACCTGCTCATCTGGAGCAGTTAGGCGTTCAAAGTCTCAAGGCAACTAACTCTGGGGGAGCCCACGATCCAACTGGCTCCTCTACCAGCCTCTATGTCCCTGTCCCTGCCACCAAGTAGTTGCAAGCAACAGACTTGGCCGTCATGCACGGACATGCAACAGGACATGCTGGGACGAACGCTAAATTGAGGGAGGACACAATCATGTTACCCTCAGAGGGTCCTGGGATTAGATGCAATAATGTTCTTAGTACAGATCTCATTCTTACTATAACATTGTTGAAGTAGGACCCTGTGACTCATCTAAAAGATAGGTCCCAGGCCCCATTGCATTGAAAACCTATTTATACATAGTGTTGATCCACAAGTTAGTAGAAGCACACGCATGCATAGAGGCTGTTTTATTCCTCAGTAACATTGCACGGTGCGATAATTGTAACAAATAACATGTTTAGAATCATTCAGTACGTAGCACAGTTCACTAAAAGTTTCATTCTATTGCTTTGTTCACCAGTTCGTTCCGTGTGTTGCGATGTCACTCACTGAACTGGCAGTTCATGTCCTGTCGGGAATCAGTCAGAACAACATGTTCACCCAAATGTCATGTCAAGCTATGGTATCTAAACAACTGCAGGCACTTACTGCAAGGAGGGAAATGTGTGTTAAAGTTCAATAATGCAAATATGTCCATCTTATATTGATGAATGGCCTAAACTACACAGCTTAAAGAGAGAACTTCAGATTATTAGACAAATAAATACTATTCAAAGGAAGAGGGATATAATTCAGCTGTTTTCATGTTAATTTTGCAAAGTTGTTACACAAATATGTTGTCTTATGTGTGTTGCTGCACATAGCTGAATAGCAGACTGGGGGCATGGGCATGTATTCCTCATCAGTAACGATAAGTAGGTTTTCATTTATCATGCTTTCAGAGACACACAGTGTAGGTTCTTCTATATCATTCTGTCTATAATCAATTTTATTAATCGTGTCGTTTTATAATTCAAAAATATCTTATAATGAATATTATTGATAATTTAATTAACTGTGGCACCTGAACTCAGAGCACATAAGGGGTAGCTGCAGGTGGATTGGTCAATTTCGGGCACATGGCACAGTTTCAGAGAGCATCTCTCCTGAAATACTTTTTCACTTTTTTGTCCACAACTCACCAAAGCCAGTGCACATTTGAAAACTGACCTCATGCCAAGGATCAAACAACTGAATTACACACATACACCAATCTGAGAGGCCTTCACTTTAGAATTACACTCTTGAATGTGGTGTGCAGTGAGAGCTGTGTGCAGTATCTGATTTCCCTGATGAAACCGAGCGCAAGTGTACTGTAGCCAGACACAAGACACTGACATCCAGGACAGTGCCATATGCACTCTTCCCAGAGACAATGTCGCAGCTGCCAGAATGACAAAGCTCCAACCCTCAGCAATTCAGAGGAGGTTCAACCGATGGCCCCGTCACTGGAAGGGTGGGTGGGGGCATTTTCAGACAGGGAGTCAGGGATTGGAGGAGGGTGAGCAGGGCTATGCATTAGGCTGGGGGGTTGGGGTCACTGGAAGAGGCAGCAGTGCACACGGTGATGAGACTCAGCGAGGAAGTCTGAAGGCGGTCCCATTAATCATCTGCACACCGGCGCAGCCAAAACCAACAGGGACACCGAGCAGGGGAGAGAGGGGACAGGCAATCTGCCAACATGGTGTATGTGTGTGCCTGCACATGCGTTTTCAGTGCAACTGGGCATGTGGATAAATAGGGGATGGTGAAAATAGCAGGGCGGGTGATAAATATGGTAGTCAAAAAGACAAACCCACTCTCTGAACTTCGGACGAGTCATTGCCCTCTAAATTTCTGAAACCAACTAAACATCTGATGTGATCGAAATGTTAGATTAAACGTTTTGTTAGAAATGTTTGAGTAACCATGAACAGTCCAGTAAAGCTAAAACCACGATCACTTTAGAAACATTACATTATAAATCAAATCAGAGGCTACTCTGACTGTCAATATAGAAGTGGTGTTTAGTGAATGACCAGATATTCACGATTTACTTTCCGCTATATTTTACTTGAAGGTTGAAACAGGAAACGCATATATACACCTTAATCTGCTGCTAGCAGTCTCTGGTGAACGACCACAGGCGTTAAACCTATGTGAAACTGAACACGAACCGGAAAACAGTCTGCCCTCTGGACTAGTGTCTCACACACACACACACACACACACACACACACACACACACACAAGTATGTATTTCTGCTATATGGTCCCACATTATGGAGGCCTATACATACTGTTTTATATTCAACCTTGCTACAATTCTTGTATGCATGCATAGATGATGAGAAGCATTGTTTGCTTTCAATTTATTTCCATGTTAGTCTGCCGATATCTAACTAATTAGCTAATGTTGTGTTGTGTGGGATTGACTGAGTGGGCTTATCAGTCACTACTAGTGACGACAACTGACTCATGTCCCTTTTGGTTAAATGGTCATCCTGCTTCATAAGAACAATGTTGGTAGAACTAAGATGGCTTAAAAATATTGGTAGATTTGTTTACATGTGTTGATTATCCAGCCTAAATATTAGAATTCCCCTTTGGGATCAATAAATGATCTATCTAGACTCCCCAATGCGGTGCAATGTCATTGGACATTGTGATTAGTGAAAACATTATGTAGAGTTGCAGCCCTTGATTGATTGAACACCTTATTAGACGGAAATTTAAACAGTAACAGAGTACAGTCAAGCAGTCTAAAAGGAGAATATAAAAGTCATTGTGATATTGTTTATGTTTCATTACATATTTAATTCATAAAACATGATAAAAAAGTACAAATAAAGTCAAAAATAAATGAGAATCATCGCAAAGTAGGGGTAACCCTACGCTGTATACAAATACGTATGTATTGTATGTCTCACACATGCATGGAGCATCATTGGTTCCATTATGCCTAATAGTAAAACAATTTTTGCTTTAGTAGCACCACTCAACATGATCATAGTACATATCGCACAGTAGTATAACCTTTATAAGCACTATTGCATTTGTTGGATGAATACAGAGATGGTCAATATTGACAAAGTCAAATACAACTTGCCTGCATTTTTTAACCAAGCATCTCAATGTAAATAATTTAATGGTACAGTTGACGATAGACCAAGCTAAGCCTGTATCACAATATTGCAATATCCAAAATCCCAGTGTAGTTTCAAATGTCAGTATCATTCTATGAAGATATATTGCCCATCTCTACACTTTTTAAAAATAGACTTTGTTTGTTCAACAGACTTCATTCCCAATCTAATAAGTCATCTTCTTTCGGAGGTCATTCACAACTAGGTCAGGGCTGTAGTTACCATGGCAACCGAACCAGCAAGAACAATCAAAAGATGTTCAAGGACAAGAAAAATATGTTCTAGCACAGTACTAGTATTTACAACGAAGGCCAGACAGGGGGCCAAGAGAGAGGGAGGGAGAGAGAGAAAACAAATTATGCGTTTATAATAGAAAATAATCTATACATTTTTCAGTTTCTTTTGGGCAATTTGTAGAAGGCTAATTACCTAAACAAGATACTTTATACAAGTACCATACTACAAATTAATAACTCTTGGTAATAACAATAGTGCTCAGAAAATTTCAAACTGGGTGCCATTTGTACGTGTTTTGTTTATGTTTATAATTGCCTCTAATGTGTCTGAAATTCAAACAACGGTTATCCCTGAAGACTGTTGAAGTCATGGTGTCCTAGTGGCAAATCACATCCCTTCAATTGCACTTAGTGCACATCTACTGTACCCTGTTACCTTCTGACTGAAAAAAGTGGTCAGAGTTGCCAACTTCTGCAGTTCTGAGATCAACATTATGAAAATAATAAAAGGCTAATGTTAAGAGGTAAGAAAGCAAGTTAGGCAATTCAAGTAGGCATGAAAGCAGACTAAACTTAATTTTAATGTTTTTGATCATAATAGTTTTGTCTTGTAAAGCCACTTCGGGCACCAAGCAAATCACTGCTTATTATACATTGGAAATACTTTGGATGTATTATTAATTATATTATAAGATTACATTTTATGTCAGACTCGTAACAAAAGGTTAGCAAAAGTGTCCAGGCAGGAATTTTATTTAACCATAGATAAACACAATTTGTATCCAGAGCAAAGATAATGTCAATACACAGAACTAACAACACGAAAAGCAACATGATTCAAAACAATAAGCCACCTGGAATAAATACAGAGTAGACACACACACACACACACACGCACGCACGCACGCACGCACGCAGGGCAAGTGAGGTAACGTTACATAGTGGGCCCATATACACTAACATCATGCGTAATCTGTTTGAGAATAGCAGTCAGCTCATCTCCATCGCTTTGTGTCTACAAGCAGCAGTTACAGTAGCTTCGGCCGTACATATCGCCATCGCCACACACACGACAACAAAGTCACATACACATTCACGACTAAATGTATGGGTCCTAATGCTAAAATAGCAGTAGGCAAAATTGTCACTCGTAGCAAGGATTCGCCGACAAAACAGACAATAATGTGACTAGCTCGGGGCCACTGGGGGTCTGGTTATTGCCTGGAATGGATGCTACGGGGCCGGGGAGAAGGTTGTCCTGAGATCACAATGAACTTCAGAGCAATCGTGTTATAACATGTAATAACAGCTACAACAAGCCGCATTTAGTGCTGCGGCTACTCGGGCAGCCGGGGGGTAAACTACTTCGCCAAAAGATGAACAACAAGCAGTTGACGTGCATCTGGTTTCTCAGTAAATAGTCCCATCCCGAGTGTGCGCCATCATCACTGTGAGTCGGTAACGGTGTGTCGGGCGTAATAATCGAAGAGTTCGTCGGGCGATCCCCCTTTTCCGCTCGACAACAAGATGGAATTACGTTATTTTCGACAGGAAACAAAGTGTCCACGCGGGTCGCGTGTTTCCAGTTGAAAATAACTTCATGGACGTAATGCAAAAAGACATGCGAAGAAGTCTAAATATATGAGCCTCTTCATCGCCGTCCTCCACCAACACACACAAGAACAGTCGACGAGAAGGAGGCTAGCAAGCAGCGCAACCCCCCGTGTGTGTGCATGCGTGTGTCCGCCTGTCTGGTTGACAAGTTGTCCTTGTGTACATACTATTTAATGGCGATAAAGACAATGGGTGTTGGTATGCACATGCAATGTAGTGTTGTTGTTATTATCATTGTCTTCTTGGTGTTAAGAGAGAAAAGCCAACTAGCATTTGAGCTAGCCCGTTTAGCTAGCAACGAGCAGGCCGCCGTTCATCAAACGGTTGGTGGCGCACACTGTTTGCGACCCCCGGCCGGCGCGAGCCGTGGCTTTTATCATCACCGCAACAAGTCTCACGGTTCGCTCTCTCAGACAACATGGCTAAGTAAAACGAGCTTTTTTGAAACGACAACGTTTACCTTGTTTTTAATATGTTGTCGGGGCGCGCGGGATCTTTCTTTCCAAGGATCCTGAACACCTCTCTCTCGTTGCCGCTGACGTCACGCGCAGAACAGAGCACCGTGAGGACGTAGTGAGTGACACTAGATCCGCCCGTGGACCGTGATGATGACTAGACTATCGGCTCTATTCGCTTAGCTGCTAGCTGTTCCGGTTCGCGGCCAGGGAGGGAGCGGATACGGAAACGCCCCGTAAAAATGCGTGTAAGCCATAGTTACTCTAAGGTGTAAGCCAGAATCACCGGATACAGTATCTGGGCGGGCTTGCTTTAATTTGTTTTACTAACAGTTTGTAGAATAATGGGTACAGTTCAAAATAAACGTAAGAAAGTTCAAGTATATAAAAAAGTATATAAAAACTGCTACTGAGGATGAGGATATATCGAAAAGACAATACATCATCAGGGTTATCCATTTTCAATTCATCCGAACACTTAAGACGTAGACACATATACACTTATATGAAAAGAAAATAATCATATATACAGATAAAGACAGTGACAACAAATGGTCGTATATACGGTGATATAGAAAAGTGGGGGGGTGAAAATTGAAAATATATTGTCAGAAGTGGGATTCGAACCCACGCCTCCAGGGGAGACTGCGACCTGAACGCAGCGCCTTAGACCGCTCGGCCATCCTGACTATGGGTGCGCTTGGTGGGTACACCACCAATACAAACTACTTTATTTTCGAACGCACCCCTGTATAACTCATTAAAAGGGTGAAAAACAAAAGGCTTGTTGCGCCCCCTGGGGGACAGCAACACCTGTCAACATTATTTCGTTTTAACAAGGAGAATCGGAGAATCGGTACTATGTAATTAACATACTGAGAAGATAAACTGCGGATTTACTAAATCTGTGGGTAGGCTGTAGGCTATTAAGTTATTATAAGTTAGGGACTGCATCACTGATGATTTTCCATATTTCTTCTGAACACTCTTTGTCAGTTACTACTAGGTTAACCATGTTAATCAATAAAAGCACTTCTTGGGCTGGCCCCAAATTAGGCTATTTAGTAGAAGAACCTAAGGTCATTAAGATACTTGCGTGAGTGGAGCGGGCGCAAGTTAAGCGATCGATTGGGGTAATTGTGACGTAATAGTGGGGTAGAGTCTACCCCACTATTACGTCACAATTACCCCAATGTTGTCTACCCGGTAGACAACAGACCTTTATAACTAAAGTCATAAGTAAATTTAGCCTGCGCCGCTCACGCACAAGTAGGCCACGGGCAAGTATCCTATGCACTCAAGTCATGTCAAATCAACATATGGATTGAATTCTGTATTGGCCATATGGCCAGTAGGCCTACAGATTTCAATCCATACAAAATTCATTGTGTAGCCTACAGGGTTTCATAAGGTCAGGTCAACATATGGAATATTAGAACAGGCCAGCTCTATATATGGAGCTCTAAGGGTTTGAGGTTTGAGATCAGTTGTCTGATCTAGCCTACTATCCAGGGTTAGATGAGGTCAGTGCCATCGTGTCAAAAGGTGTGATGTCAAAAGGCGTGATCATATGGAGGCATGACACTGTATTGAAAGGTAAACAATCCTACCTTTTTTCCTTTTTGCATTTAGAGACCTGTATAGGCAGGCTCTACATAAGAGATTTTCAACAGAAAATGTGGAGCTCTCATTTTGTTCTGTATATTAAATAATAAAGTTATGGTAAAGCATAGACGATTTTATATTTTTGAGGGGCACTAGCCCCTATGTACTCGCAGATGTTCATCCCAGACAGATGTTCCACTCCCATTGACAATAATTGTCAATTATTGAACATGCTAAGAGCGCCCCTCACTTCACACGTGTGGGATTAAAAAAAAACAATTAAATTACTTGTTATGAACGTAATATTAAAATGTCTCTCAGAAACCCATGGAACTTTCATCCTTTCATCAAGAAACCCTCTCAAAAAGTATGAAGGAACAAACTTGGCGTTATGCATGTTGTGCTGTAAAACATACAGTAGCCCAGATATACTGTCTGACTGTGTCCCAGCACGCATACTTCTCTCTGGCCGCCCAACGATAACAACATTAACTTGGAATAAGCCAGCCAATAAGCCTAAAGGCATCTACAACAGAGCTACACATTAAAATCCTGTTCTTTCTGTTAATGCCTCCCAGAATTTGTCAGCTTGTGTGCGAGTGCGACTGTGAGTGCGTAGTCTATGCAAGGCCACACCTTTTTTAGGGCCACCAAAAACCTTGGGCTGGCTGTGAATTACACACATGTTTGTCTTCTAGGCTAGGTAACAGCTGCTTCCCCATTTGGCTATACTTTACCTGCCGACTTTTACTTTCTATATTCGGCTCGCGCGCTCATAATACTCGTACGGGCAGACCCAGTTATCGCTAGTTAAACTAGTTAATAGTTTAGTAGTATAGTTACCCAATAGATAATAGAGTAGCCTAGCTAACGTTACAACTCCTGCTCCACCCATCAAACGGACTTGAAGACCAGCTGAGTTAAGTGAAGATGATTCCTAGCCGCGGCGCGTAGGTCGTACCGCTTCAAAATATGATACCGCCATGATAGACTGCATGTTTTTTATAGCCAACTATGCCTGTAGCATGGTAACACTTTGAGTTCTTTAAGGAGTCGCTTTGGATGGAGACGACTAATTCAGTGGTAAGTTCTATAAATAACATTCAACCCGAATAAGTGCTCATGATGATGATACAGTACATCCGTTATTGTGTGATGGAACCGCAGCAGGTGGATTACAATTTGTTGCCAAAGGCCTGAATATAGTGGCCAGAAATAACAATAGGCCTATTGCAAGACAATATACCACACCACTGAGTTCTGAAACAGGTTGCAACAAGAATTCGGATAACAATCTCAACTCAAGGGACTATCTCTTCATCTTGATAGGAATCATGGATTTAGCTAGTATACTGTAGATGAAAAAACCTGTAAGGCTAGTAAGACTACATACACAGTATACATGTACAGTAACTACTTAGATTGCAATAGTATGGAGTTAGTTTGTTTACACAACTTTGTATTTACAACATCACCATGGATTCTTCCTTTCACACCTGTATACGTGTTTATGATATGTGACAGTAGGTTAAATCTGATCAACCACTGAAAATGACTGAGTTATAGTAATATGTGCACAATATTTACAGTTTCTCTCTACCTTTCTGTGTTTCTCTTTTCCTAGTCATGGCTATGGAAAGTAGTGGGAAGAACGTCTGTGACTACACCCACAATCTTACCTTCTTCTACAAACTGGTGGATAAGAAAATACCTGAAGGATGGACAAGCCGGGAGGTGGCAGTGCTGGTAGTGGGTCTGACACTTTGCCTCATAGTGGTCCTGGCAAATCTGATGGTAATGGCAGCTATCTTTAAAAACCGTCGCTTCCACTACCCCATCTACTATCTACTGGGCAACATGGCTGCGGCTGACCTGTTTGCAGGTATAGCCTACACCAATCTGATCCTGAACACGGGCCCCTGGACCAGAAACCTCACCAAGCAGCAGTGGTTTGTCCGCGGGGCTCTGATTGACATCAGCCTGACCTCCTCTGTGGCCAACCTGCTGGCCGTGGCAGTGGAGCGCCACCAGACCATCATCACCATGCAGCTGCACAGCAGGATGACCAAGCGGCGTGTGCTGGTCCTGATCATATGTATCTGGGCCATCGGCATCCTCATGGGACTCGTGCCCTCCGTCTTCTGGAACTGTGAGTGTGATCACACGGACTGCTCCACCATCGCTCCTCTCTACAGCAGGAAATTCCTCGTCTTCTGGGCAGTTCTCAACCTGCTCACCTTCTTTGTCATGGTGGCCATGTACGCGCGGATCTTTATCTATGTGAGACGCAAGAGCCAGCAAGGATCTCGGCACACCACGGAGATGTGGCGAGGGCAGGCGGTTGTCAATCTGATGAAAACCATCTCTATGGTTCTGGGTAAGGAGCACATTTTTCTGTAATGACATCAGCCCAGATGCTAAGTATCAACAGTTCCAGTCTATGTTGTTCTTAACGTATCACAAAGTTATGCTTGTTGCCACATACCAGCGGTGGGGACAGGCTTGATTTGCACTCTGGTTGTGTCATCAGGTAATGTTGAGCAAGCCAAGGCGCCGTGTTCAAAACTCAACAGACTGGTAGCTGCTTATGTCTCACTTCCGTAGTTTAAAACAGGTTTTTCGACCTTACAACTGCACTATTTGGTCTGTTCTGCCCTGTCTGGTTTCATTATCTGTCATTAAATGTCTCCACAGAAGAAGCGACAGAAATGTGACATGTGGTCTATGATGTTTCTATGTTACACCCCTGTTTACAACATAATTCCCGTCATAAATGAGCACACACACCACATACCTGTCTTAAGGTTGTTTACTCATATAGCCGAAAGCCAGTTATCAGTGAAGCAAACGGATGACTAATTGAACATTCATTTGAACTGTACTTTGAACTCTAATTGCGTAATCATTGCAATCAAACAATTGGACAGAATTGACTTTTATTCCATTTGTCAAGTCAGTGATTCACTAACTGATTGCAAACATTAACTTTTTAACAATAACTCCCATCGTCCTCTTCCCATCCTCATAGGAGCATTCATCATCTGCTGGACTCCCGGCCTCATCGTTCTCTTACTGGACGGGGTGTTGGGTAAAGCCAGTAATGCTGTCAAATATGAGAAGTACTGTTTGGTGATAGCAGAATGCAACTCTTTGGTCAACCCCATCATCTATTCCTTACGGGATGATGAGATGCGGAGGACATTCAAGAGTATTTTGTGTTGGCTTTGTGGGAGAGGTTCAGAGGACAATCAGAGGGGGCCATCTGCTGTCCCGTTTGGAGCACCGCAGCTAGAGGTACTAGCAGTGCATCACATTAGAGATGGGTAAAAGCTGGCCATACCTTTACACAATAAACCTTGCATTACTACTTTACCATGACATTTACATGTTGGGTGACTGTCCCCTCTTTCATTAACATTGGTCTTGGTCAACAGGAAGGGAAGTATAGTATTGGTTATTGCTTAAAGTGTACATTGTTTTACACAGCATCTAGTTCCTTATTCGTTCCAGTTTGAATTACTCAGATCTCCATTACTCCTTTTTAAGTGAAACGGATCAAAAGAAAAACAATGTTGGTACCAGGCGCCAGCAGGAACCAGGCAGGAACATTCCTCCATTCCTTCCTTTCATCTTGTTACTCATGAATTTGGTCCCCTGACTCCAATCTCTCCACACATTCAAAGTTTAAAATGATAGTGTTATTTTTAGATATTAATGTCAGTAAAGGTGAACAATCTTGCACGGAAACAAACAGTAGAGCATATGTTAGGTATGCAATAGGCCGTACTCTTGGCACAGATTGTAATATTATGACAAGTCTTGAATTGTGATATTGGCTGCAATGCTATAATTAATTCTGTTTACTTTTACAGGAGGGTAATGTGGTTGTTCAGAAGTCTGATGACAATGGCATCTATATGTCACAGACAGAGCACATGAATGACGGGCAAAAGTTGGACTATGCGATGGTGACCTCTAAGTTTCTACAGCCGGAAAGGATTTAACCTCTTTAGCTGTCTTCAAAGATATCCAGTGTCGATTAAGAGAGCCTGCTTTCATTTAGCTGTCTTTTTGTAGCTTAAGCTCTGCTCTTTCACCTCCATGAGGATGTGTCTGACAATGACCACAGCTTGTTAAATACGTCTTTGCCATGCTTGTATCTGTAATGACTTGAACTGTGAGAATATAAACATGCATGACTGCACTGAATTGAAAATAATAGTTGTTGGTGATGTACGGTCATTTCAGGATACTGGATTATTGAAATGCTGTGTTGGCTTGATTTCTAGATTCAGATGTTATACATCGTGCAACTTTAAAAAATATACTGTATATTTGTATATCATCAACACAGCATTTGTGACTGAAGTTATTGGCAGACATATTGGAAAGCCAAAGTGTTGAGATTTTGTTGAATAAATGTACTTTACAATAAATATGTACGTATGTACACTAATAGACATGTACAGTATATACCTTTTTGGGAGCATATGTGGTACTATTGAAACTTGAATGTATAAAGCATGTATAATATAACATGCATAATGCATTTTAAGAATTGAGGCAGTATGAAAGCTCACAAACATCAATAATGCTTGTTTGACTAAGGTCTGTAATCCCCCACTCCTGTATCAAGTGTAACCTGGCATGGCATCCTGTAACAAGACATGGGTCCTGGTCCTGTGCTGCACCTGGTGAGATGTAGGAGGGGTCAACACACACAGCCTAGTAGTCCTTCCACAGGCCAGATCTGCTAGTCCTGGCAGAGTAGTTTGGGAGCGGCGATCTGTGTGACCCCGTCTTTCATTAAATGGAACTGATCGTAAGTAGCTACTGGAAGTAAATCGGGACTTGATCAGATCGAGTTAGGGGTACGATGATGCAAGACCCAAAACCCTGATGACCTTAGGATACATCACTGAGTATATGTCCCAGGTGCAATCATGCAATGTTTGCTCTTGTAGACTAATTTTAGTTGTCAAATAATAAAAAAAAAGATACATTTACGGTATACATTTGTGATTGCTCCCAGTGGGTTTCACCTTTGACACAATGGACCAATCAGCGATTTGGCTGAGTTTGATAAATAAGTCCCACCCAAAAAAAACTGACAATAGGAAATTCAGATTGATGTAGCAAAGGAGTTTCCACAAAAAATCTTCTGAAAAGCTGGTAAAACTCCCATAATTACATGTAATTTGGATGGAGATAGCCCCATATCATAATGTTTCAGGGACCACCAGAAGAGAAAAATTGGAATTTCACAATGTTCACGTTAGATCTAACTCATACCAGATCCAGTGTTGGGCAGTAACTAATTTTAGATTACATATTACTGTAATATTACTTTTGCTCCAAAAAGTAAAGTAACGAGATTACTCTGAAAAAATGGGTAATAAGTAACGCATTACTTTGCAAGTAATGCCAAGTTACTTTTTTACAGATTTACAAACTATCGACAGGTACTGTAACAGAGATGTGCACTAGATTGTAGATCTAGTCCACACGCTGCATCCTGCGCACAGTTATGTACACTACAAATCGCTTGCTGCTTTATTTTGTATTTCATTTCTAAATACAAGGCCTTAACTGTCTTTGAAAACAATTGTGAAAAAGTTTAAAAAGTCAAAGAGACAGATTTTGTTGGCTTTGTTTTCAGGTGCAGTTTGTGGGATTGGAGACTATTATTATTCCAATAAATTGGATTCAGTTCTAAAAAGAGCTCGCTGAACAGATTATGTTGTACATCTCTATTTTTTCGGTGTTGAGAACTTGGGAAAGTAATAACGTAATATGTAATATATTACTCTTCGATTCCAGTAATAAGTAAAGTAATGATATTACTTTGTCTAAGGGGTAACGAATAAAGTAAAGAAGTTACTTTCCCAAGTAATATTGACCAACAATTCTGCTATTATTGAATAGCCAAAGTATTAAATAAGTTAAAAATCTAAAATGACAGTTGTTTTCCTGGTAATATGTTATTGGTTCAATCTGGCTATACAGCGTTCTAATGTATTCCCAATCTCAACCCTACAATTTACTTTCAAACACCAATTACTGCATCAGAATGAGAGAGATAGCCCCCTGTCATTTCTGACAGGAGGGCTGCCAAGAATAAAACATACTGAAAATAAATAAAATAATAATCACACTAAATCATTTTATTAGTTTTCTAATAAGAACACTACAATTTGTCATATTCTTCCTTTTAACTCTTTCTAGAACAATTCTAAAGTTGAGGTATAAAAGGAGTTCATACAGACTCACAAGTCTGAAAACAGTGGGGATTATATACAAGAGAAATGGAAAGACAGAGGTAGAGAGGGGTAAATACAAGGGAAAGTGAAGAAGGGGAGATACAAATATACTAATAAAACAAAGTAAATGGTTAAATAACATTTGGTGCTGTGGAAGTCATTCATAAGTACAGCCTACAATGTCACTTGACAAAAAATAAAATGGCAAATCTAAAAGCTCATGCTGAAGGTGCAATCAAGCTTGTAGAGGTGCCATTTGATTTTCGGCACAATGCTGTTGTGGAGCATAAATTAGGGTGTACAAAGGCCAATGCTGAAGAGGCATACAAAAATAAAATAGTATAGTACCATAGTACCATTTTCAAATCAATTCCTGCATTAAATGTATGTCCTTTTCTTAAGAACTGCATTAATGCTGGAAGGAAGATGACCAAAGTGTACACTTATGGTGCTTATTTTGGATCTGAATGGTACAGCGACTGATGTTTTTATACATCAAAAGCCCTTTTTGTGCATGGTTCCCTAATTTCAGGTGCCCAATGTATTGGCACACATTCCAATTATATCCAAATACACTGTGATTGACACAACATCTTTAATGTTAGCATTTTATCCATGGTGACGTCTAGTCAAACTCGGAGAACCTAAGAGCAACATACCTACAGGCTGCTACAGGAATTTCCCCAGCTACAGAACTTCAATGGCAATTGGCCGTTTTGTAAACAAATTAAGCACTTCTCCCCTGAAAACCAACAATTACAATTTGAACTGGTCAGGTATGTTTTTGAAGGGGAGAGGGAGTAATTAACATACATAAAAGGTAAAAGAAAAGTATCAGTACGATAATCAGTCCACTGATTAACAAAATAAATGTTGCATATGAGAAACCTCCAATTGATCTTTCCACAGCGTCAAACATTTTATACATGTAAACCCCATATTGTAACCCAGTTATGTAACAAAAAGACCCAAATTATATCCAAAAAAAGAATGATAAAAACAGAGTAATTGTGACCCCTGCGAGACAATAAAGGCCAAACAAATCTCACCCAAACAAAAAAACGTCAAAAAGGTATAAAAGAGGAAAAAAAATACTGAAACATTCCACAAACTGTACAGTGACATCCATTACAACTGGTAGAAAAATGGGCTAAAGATAATTTGGTGTAGTGATAACACTATTTGTAAGATATAGCCATATGAAATGTAAGTAACAGCAAACAAATACTTAAATGTGGGATATACAATGTGATGGACCCAAGTTTTGTTCTGTAACATCGTTTCAACAAAGTTTGGATTTACATTGGGATTCTTCATAAGGCTTTATCTTATCAAAATGCTTTGTTATTCACACAATAATTGATGTATAAAATATTTCAAAGGGTTGAAGTCCAAGAACATCGGCTGCGGGTCTTGTACACCTGTTTTGAATACACCCAATGCTGCCTTTTTGGTAACAGAGAGAGGAGCCCTTGCCAATTGGCCAAATCAAAGAAAATAAAACGGAAAACAAAATACTCTGGTTGACCAGAATCTGTTCAATTATAGGTAAGTGAGAAAACATGCCTTCTCACGGAATGGGTGCTCAACTGCACACAATACAATCAAACCACAGGTGTGATACGACAGTCCTCAATCCACCCATCTTCCCACAAAGTACCCCACACCCCGTCCCACCCAAAAAAAAAAATCAAAACAACTTGAGGAATGACAACACCACACACAGAAAGACACAGATACAAATAGAATTCCCTCCTCTCCTCAAACTGAAAAAGGTGGCTGCACACCTACTTTAGTGAGACAGAGAGTCATAATTACATTGTTGATCATGATATTTTTGGTACTATAGTAGAAGGTTGGAGCGTGTCGCCGTGGGCCTGTGAGCTTACAGGTTTCAAGTTATGAGGAGATCCCAGTCCCCCATCCATCCCCATCTAGTTTCTCATTGGTTGGTGGAAGCACCCATGGACTACATTCCCGTGAAATGTATTGGTGCATCAGCCAGTTCAACCGAGTCGTCCAGGGAAAACGCACACACGCAGAAACACACATCATTGCAGTGCATGATGCATTTATTCCTTTTTTTGGTCTGTCTGATATCATAATACCCTTTCTTTTGTTAATAAAAAGAAAAAGCTAAAAAACTTGAAGATTAAATGAAAACCATATTATCACACCTAAAAATCCTACATGCATGGAAGACGGTCACGTTTCTAAAGTCATGTCACATTTGTCTCAGATATATAACCAACGCCCCCCAGAATCTCTCCTTCTCCTGACCTGTTATTGAACTACTTTTTTTTGGTGGCTGGTGCATTCTTGGTGAAACAGCATTAGAAAACAAGCTACAATCAAATAAAACTTGTTGAAAGAAAGCAAGAAGTAAAGTCTAAAAGCCATCTACTACACCCTCTATTGGTTAGCAAAGAAAGGGGCTGTTAGTTACATCCACAGAGGATCATTCTCCTCCATCTGCAGCCCTGACGTGTCCTGTCCGGTCCAGATTCAGAACTGGCTATAGCAGTGACTCCCATAACTACAGTTACCAGGTAGAGGCACCCATGATAAAAAGGTGCAAAAGTTTGTGCTTGACAGATCTCCTATGTTTCCTTTCCTGGAAAAGAATTGAAAAAGGTGGAGAGGTTTGTGTGTGTGTGTGTGTGTGTGTGTGTGAGAGAGAGTGTGTGCTCGTGTTGGTTGGGGTGCATGCACATAATGTGCAAAATCTGAACTATTGATGTACGTATTTCACGTTAAGAGAAGCCCCACCAAAGCAATTACATCAAGCATCGAAGGATGGAAGATACAATGGTGTTATTTGTGTTTAGTTGCCAGTGGTTGTTCATGAAGGAACATAAGTGGTGACAACTAGTTGGGCAGCACTTTGGTACAAGCAAGGTGAGCAGAGCTCCCTAGTGATCCATGTCGGTAGAGCCTCCTCGACTCTAATCAGATGCCAATGCCTTGTGAGGTACAGGCGCTCACGCGGGTTTTCCAGAGCAAAGGGGGCTAGGCTCCTCTACCGAGGGAAGAGAGCAGAGCGGTCAATTAGGACATGGGCAGGTCGTGTGGATACATTGTGGAGAGTCAAGACGTGCATATACACAAATAATGTACAGACATCGTGGTCGTCTTACACAGCCGGGTCGAGTGATATTCAACAGGTATATTGAAACCGAAGATCGCGTTATCTGTTTGTGACATCTGTCCATTCTGGCCCGCTCTTCCGTGTCAAAGAGTTACGGAGCACATATTCCTCCTGGCTAGTGTCCAGTTGTCCTTTCCTGCACTCCAGTCAAGATGTGTGCATATGAGGATGTGTATTACAACTTGGTGAGTCTCCAGGAGTGGCTGGTGGTCAGCAGAAGGTGGGGACAGACGGTAGTGGTCAGTGGAGATGGCGGGGGGAAGTGGTAAAGTGTTAAGGAGAGGTGCCAGCTCAGTTAGAGGTGTCAGAATGGACGCTGCCAGGAGGACCAAGAGGAGAACTGACTGACGGGGGGTTGGTGGCATCCTGCCAGCTGTTGTTAGCCTGCAAGCAAGATGAAAAGAAAACACGTCTTATGTTGGCCGTCAAAAACATTCAGTGAATTATTCAAAGTAGTTGCTAGATTTCCCATCTGCTACGATGTGCGAGTTTCCAGACAGAAAGAAAAGCGTCACATCACACCGTAACCATGGTAACAATGCGAGTGCAGCCGTTTCATGGCAAGCCAACTGTGGCAACATTACTACAGCTGTTTTATCTCAAGCCAATTGACGCCAGAACTTTCCAGGCTGATCGGAGTGCAGCGCACACAAAGGCAGACATCTTTTGGCTTGTCAGAGCTTTGTTATCAAGTTACTACTGAAATAGGGCAATAGTACTCACTTCCAGGCGGTGAGGGGTGTAGAGGCCGCTACCTGACAGCTCCTCATAGCCGCCCGTCAGGTGTGTAGCATGGCGCAGGGTATCCACCTAGCAGAGACAGAAAGAAAGACCACATTTGAGCACTACACATCTTTATGTTGGGACACAAAGCACCACCACATACAGCCTTCTTTCAGACTGCACACAGACATTGACCGGGCAGAGAATTGACAGCTTCCCACAAACCTCTGCTGCATCCATTAATGCCTATGCAACATTACTTGTGAAGGTTTCTCCACTAGCAAGCTCTGTCATCTATTTTCGCTCATTGGGTCATTGCTGCTGCTTGACACCATGGATAGATTGGATACCCACTAAACACTACTTTGCCAGTTCTGCTCTTATTCCCATGGAATCAATTACTGAATTTGAAGCCAGAGGGGTCAGGGTTATATTATTCTCCATCCACCATTCTTTTCCTCATTCTAATCGAGAAACACTGAGCCGGAAAAACACAACGGCAGATCACTGGATCCCTCAGAGACAACAAAACTATGTGCTTCCACAGTGTGCTGCACACAAGCACAGGGTAGTATGTTTTTTTTTTTTTTTTTTTTTTTTTAAAATCGTACTCTCGCTGGATTTCTGGCCATTCTCTCGCCACAAAGCATTTGAGTGCAGTACAGGGTACAATTTAGGCCATTTTGCAGATGCTCTTAATCCAGAGTGGTTTACGGTAAAGCAAGATACAGTAAACATGGTGTAATATATCAAATGCATAGAAATAGTAAGCTTGGATCAAAGGTAAACAAAGAACCTAATAATCAGTCTTAAATCAAATATTCTACAATCTGTACACTGAAAATACACACACACACAGACAGTATAGGATGCCAGGGTACCACAAACAAGGGCCACACAGGGTACCACTAACAGACTCGGGGTACCACAAACACAGGGCACAAACACAAAGGTGGTCAGATCTGAGGAAATGTAATGTGCAGAGATGAAATGATTTGAGATGGTCTGAAGGGAACGATGAACACATGCAACCAATAGTCGTTGAGTGATGGGATTGGGCTGAAGTACCACGGTCACTACACTGGCTGGACGGGTCAGGGAACCACAGGGCGTGGGGCAGGAGGGGATCAGGGTAATTACAGGGCAACATCCGGGGCGAGGTCGAGGCAAGGGGGTAGCTACGCTAGGGGGGTTGAGTGTCCAGGGACACCAGGGGGCTGAGTTGAGGGCACTGGGTGGGGGGAGGTTCTGCAGATGTCCGTACCTGCGGCTGCAGGGAGGGGGCTATGTTGAGACCCTCCCCGTTGAGCGAATGCAGGCCGAGGTAGGCATCACCTGTGTGAGACAAGTTATATGACCCCGGTGACCCCGTAGGCAATGCACGCAGCCAATCAGGCATGTCAGGGTGCCCTGGGTTCAAAGGTCACTTCTGGTCATGGGCACTGATTGCCAATAGGACGGTCACGCCTTCATGACCTCCGCCATGGCTTCAACATAATATATTGATCATGACTGCATCTTATTTACAATACTGGGATAATGAACCAAAACGCCCATGAAAGGCCTCAACCAAAGGCGCTCCAGAGCCAACTGACCCAGATTAATGAAATGCCTGGAAGCCACTAATGCGTCACCGCTCTCTCCCAACACCAACGGGAGCTATTAGACACGTCTCATTTTGAAGCCCTGGTGGCCAGGGACGCTTCAGCTTATCAATCAATACGTATGCCTGACATCTGCTGTGCTCACATGTAAACACCTCTAAAGTCTAATAAAGGGTTTCTGTGGCAGAGCAACACTTTTGTTTTTATTTGGACTATTGAGTGAATATTCAAATCAAATATTGGCTCCACTGACTTGGTGAAGTTCCTCCGTCATCAGAGGTTGACAATGTTCTCAGGTGTTTGACTGACAGTTATGGAAGACAAAGGGAATTATAGGGAATAGGGAATTAATAAGGTAACCTTGACATAAACTGATCGCAACCATTGGTGGAAATCGTACTGACTTTTTTTTTTTAAGTAAAAGGTATCAATACTGCAGTGTAGAAATACAGTACAACAGTAAAGGGGTCACAATACATACAAATCTGAAAATTGTCTCTTTTCAAATGGCCAATGTACAGCGTATATAGGGCAGAGTGGTTACAGTACAACTTCTAATTATAATGGTCAAAATCTACAAAGCAACGATTAACTTGAGTTTTTTTCCCCCAAATGTTTGTAGTGGAGTAAAAGTACAATATTTGTAGTACTCTGGAGTAATAATA
This sequence comes from Benthosema pterotum, assembly GCA_039105355.1. Lineage (NCBI taxonomy): Eukaryota > Metazoa > Chordata > Actinopteri > Myctophiformes > Myctophidae > Benthosema > Benthosema pterotum. The sequence goes on along the minus strand of CM076965.1, from coordinate 33,881,819 downwards.
ATAATATTCTAGTAAGGCATCTTTCCACCACTGATCACAACATGCTGCACCTGTGAGTAAAATTAACTGAGTGAACACCTACCTGCTCCAATGTAGCAAATAGAGGTTACTATTATCAGCGTGTGTGTATGTGTGTGTGAGACTGTAAGTGTGTGTGCATAAAAAGACAGTGCACAACAGATAGCAAGCAGGGTGACACGTCATTGCATGTAGTAAAATGAGCAATGAGGATGAATGACGGACATCAATCAATAACTAATAAAGGATGCTTTTTAAATTCATGAAACACAAGCTTGAATTATCTGCCCATACTGCTAGCAATCCAAATACAGTTTTTTGTTTCTCTCAAAAATGTCAAAGAAAGCTGTGGATAAGCTGTGAAATACTGCCGTCAATCATAAGCTTTACTCCAACCTAAGCATAAAAGACCAGCGCACTACTAACATGACTACACATTAAAACTACTCCTTTGTCCAAGGCGCATTGGTAATGTTTCAGTCTGTATTGCCAAGTGATCTAGTCAGATTATGACTGATTATTCAATTTATTTATTTATTTTTAATCCACAACTGATACATTGATTTTGTCCAGTATTGAAACATACTGAATAAGGGTTTTGCCGATACTGAATAGCACCTAACACAGCCATATCAAGGCTACGTAATCAATTCCATCGATTGTCAAGCATTATTTATAGATTTTAGCAATTAGTTGTCACAGCTAAAATCCATGAAGATCAATATGGGACAAGCTACAGTGAAAATGGTCAACATGGGTCAAGCTACATCCTCAATGTTCTGAACATACACTTAAGGAAATCATAACAGATATAACACATCACAAGTATACTAATGTACTCACATGCAAGCAGAGACCTAAGGTACCCCAGACTGCACAATATACAATACTACACAACATTCATAGCCAATCAATTCCTCTCTTAGAAATTGTTTCATTTGAACCATTTACTAATTAAAAAGGTCATATCCTTCCTTGCATGTCTTGAATAGTCATGGTCAAAATCTTTGTATAAATTTCTGCCATCTTTGTTCATTGTTGACACAATGTTGTGTAATGAGGCAGCCATTTTTGTGATCAGAGGCCAGTGGTTTAAGCATCAGAAACTTATTGTGGTAATAATTTGAGTAGACAGTTGTGTCAAAAACAAACATACATCGAGCAGTCAGTACAAAAGAAATGCAGATAGGACTTTTGGAATAATGATACATAAATTATCAAGAACACAGACAGCAGGTCAAATACATCTAATAAAAGCGTAAAAGATCATGAAGGAAGGATTTGGTGACATTATGTGTAGATTTCTGCTTATGTTAGGGCCAGGGAATTGTGGAAAATATATAAATATTATGTTGATGTTTTCTGAAAGCAGCAAAAGTCAAAATATTGTGACAATTGATTTTGTCCACATCATCCAGCCCACACTGTACGTTACAGTGCTCATATGTTGGCCAATGCAAATGTCAGTCAATTGACGTGACATGAAATAGGATGATCCAACTGGGCTTCACACATGCATGTTGTGTGCCAGCTGGCCAGCCTGACCGCAAGATCCAGTTTCTTGTGCAGTCTGGGGTCACCTCAGGACAAGAAGGGACTCTGATCACATTTGTTTCATCAGCTTAGTATGAACTCAAGTGTGAGTGTGTGTGTGTGTGTGTGTGTGTGTGTGTGTGTGTGTAGAGGCACTGAGGTCTAATAACAAGGGGAGGGCTATGAGAGACTAATGGAACACGTGGTACCTGAGTTGGGCGTCGCTGGAGAGTTTGCCTGGCTAGCCTGCGCCGACACATTGGCAGCATCCACCGCTGTTTTAACCGCGTAGAGGTTCGCTTCCTCCTGGAACTTACCAATGTTCTTCTTGTAGCGTATTCTCTTGTTGCCGAACCAATTAGAAACCTGAGGAAGAGAAAGAGATGTAGACATTCTTTTTTTTCCCCCAGTTACTTTTCCCCCACCACTCCCAATTTAGTGATTATGCCAATAATATATTCCCCATGTACTCTAGTCTCTTATCACTTCTAAGTTGTACACTTGCTCCAAGGAAGAGCACAGACAACCACTTCTCGTCTGATGGCGGAAGTTTCTTTTCACCTGGTAGTGATGGCTTTCCCGAGGGGGAAAGCAATGCATGCAGAGAAACACAACATTGTTCACAGTTCCGCTCCCAGATTAACAGGTTGTACACATTTGGTCGTCCTAGACTACTGATGTTTTCACTAATACTTTGAGTGAAAAAAAATATCAATTTACAACACATTGCTATGCTTTGAGGGCTTGTAGATGAGGTGTTTAAGAAGCAGCGAAATGAGTAGCTCAGATCTGCTATTTTCACTGGTTTAGAGCATGGGCTAAATGTCTCAGTTGGCAGTGCTGCTCACCTGAGAGACAGTGATCCCACACTTTTTGGCCAGTTCCTCTTTGGCCTCCTCACTGGGATAAGGGTTGGATAGGTGGGAGTAGAAGTACTCGTTCAGCACCTCTGTTGCTTGCTTGTTGAAGTTACGCCTCTTACGTCTGAGAGACAACAAAGAACAGATGCAAATGACCAACATGGATGACACTTGACATGTTCAGATAATACTACCAGACTCTAATCACAGAGAGACAGAAAGACAAACATAGGTTTGTCGCAAGGCAGAATAGCAGAACTTGTAGTTAAGTGCACAACACTGGTATATGATGAAGTCTAAATCAGACTTAACAATAGGGGCTTTTCATGTCACTTACTCTTATTTAGACTTTCATTATGGCATGGTTTAAAAAGCTTCCGTTGTCTGTACCTTTTGTTTAAATTGAATTGTTTAAATGTGAGAATTATACATTTGTTTCAGTATCACCACAGTATCACCATGTTAGAAGAGTCATTCTTGGCATTTTTTGCCTTGTAATTCGTTTGAGTGAATTGAATGATGGGAAATTAACCAATAAAACATTAATTAACCAGGGTCCTCCAGTGGGCCCTCTACCCCAAATCTCTAGGCAATGTAAAAGCTCCACATCGCCTTGTGAGCTTGTAATAACCTGCAATAACCTCCTCAAGGACCCATAGGATCCAACTCGAGGACCCCCACTTTGAAAACTACTGCTCCAACTGCCCACAGGCAGTGAAAACGGACACCACAGACACACAGACCTGGCGTCGAGGAAGCGGGAACGCAGGATCATGACAGCCTCGCAGGTGCTTTGTTTGAGCTGCATCTGGATGGAGCTGAACTTGCGATGGATGATGGCAACCATCCGCTCAATCTCCTTTGGAGAGATGGGCCGCGTGCGAGACTGCTCTCTCAGCAGGTTCATCACGTGGTTGGTGAACTCACTGCATGCCTGGAGTGACAAAGTAGAGAAGGGAACTTCATTAACGGGAAGACAAGCGACGCTGGGCAATATATCTACCGTATGTGATATTGATAGGGTTAGAGTCTTGTTACAAACTGGGACTTTGGATATTGTATTGTTTGGTGTTGCTGTGTGTTATTAATGTAATATCCATTAAGTGTTGTTGTGTATTATTATTAGTTTTTTTAAACCATTGGACTGTTAGTTGGCACCATCAGTTCAGACCAACATTCCCTACCATTCTATTAGGTTGTATAAGATCATCTTTCATCTCCCATATTTCACACGTGCGGTCACTGAAAGTTGCCATTTAGCTACTAAACACGGTCCCTTTGTTCATCTACCACGGTCCAGAAGACCAGAAGTGCCTCAACAAGAACACACCTTTTTTCAATGGCTGAAAGCCAAACAAACACAGAATTGCGGATCGACTGAAAGCACTTTGTGCATAATAAGTCAAATAAGTATTTGAAGCAAGCAACCGACCTGCTCGTATTTCTCCAGCTCAGAGTGGTATATCTGACGGATCTGGGCCAGCTTGGCCCTGTAGTCCGAGTGTTCGATGCTGCCGTCATTGGGCGACCCTCCAGCTGCTGCCGCGGCTGCGGCCGCTGCCGCCGAGCCTCCGCCCTTCTCTGGTCCCGACACGCCCTCCGCCAGCAGCATGTTGTCCAGACGCATGATCTGAGGGTCCGGAGGGTCCTCCTCTTGCACGCCCCGGATACTTAGCACTAGGAGAGAGAGAAAGGAAGAGAGATTTATTTAGTTATTCGCTTAGGTTTTGAAAATGTGCCCAAAATAAGGATGCCAGCATAAAACCGGGAAATCATGTCTGTTTCGTAAATCATGTCTGTTTCGTACACTTCGGATTTTAACCTCTTAAACTGTTTGCTTTTGAAAACAACACATATTCAAAGATTCAAAATATAAATGGAGTTAAACACAAATTCTTCTTTGATCTGGGAAACAGCATATTTTGAGATGGGTTACGCCAGTCAGCATATCATTTTGGTCTGGCCATTGACATGAAAATATTTGACAATTGGGACCACTGACACAAAACATGCACTTCCGTAGAAAGGGAATCAAATCTTTTTATTAAAAGTACTTTGAAAGCCGAAAATGTCAGCCAAGGTAGTCCTCCCACCGCCTCCTCGTAGAGCAGGCTAATAGTGTGGGCTCTAAAGGAGTGCACGGGAGGACACTTTATCGATGCTAAAATTGTGCAGAGCTGTCAAAACCTCGGCAAACGCTCCCTGTCCTGAGTCATAGCAGCAGGGAGGGCACAGCCATCGGACTGAATCCTCAATGAGCTGCCCTGTACCGCCACAGCGTCCCGACCTGTTCTAAACAGCAGAGGGCAGTGTAGGCCCTCGGTGGCAGGCTGCCAGGGAGAGCGTCACATGAGGCATGGCACTAGTAATGGGAGTGCATGTGCTGTCACTATGAGCCCCGCTGGCCATAAGTATAGCTTTCAGCCGCTCCACTCCACCACTGTATTAAACCAAGACCTCTGTCAGCCTGCAGCCATGTGCTCATCTCTCTCTCACACACTTTACAAACACACACACACACACACACACACACACACACAACCTGGCTTGCACACAACCACTCCCACGCTGAAAAGTTTCAATCACAGCAGTCTTTCTTTGCTGTAGACAATGGAGTTATCACTAGTGCCCAGTCTTCCTTCATCCCTCTCACTATTGATGAAGTTAGTAGGACAATTAATTGTGATTAAACAAGGCAACCTTATGCAACAGTAAAATCAGACGTGTTAAGGTAAAAATCAAATAGAGATGGATATTGAGATTAATCCTAAGTGGAAACACAAAGCCTTTTGTATTATGCTACTTGGTCAGAGCTCAGGGGGTGTACTCAGAGTTGGGTGAATTACTTATTTAGCAGCTTTGCTGGTTACACAGCCTGAGCTGTCTAGAAGATAACAAAAGGTTCACCGTTTGGCCTGTTCACTCAGTTTTTACAGTATTTGCTGTACTGTAAAACTCACCGTCGTTTATTACAAATAAACAGCTGTTTAATGTGTGCATTTTTAACTGCACCACAACGTCCAATCTCTCATTGCCTCTTTTTCAGAGCCTCCTCTTAAGATTCAAACTTTTTTCCACCTCAGTTTTTTTCTTTTCTTCTTCTTGTTCCTTCTTGCCTGTTTCTCTCTCTCCACTTAGGTCTTCTCTTGCCTCTCTGACTCACATTCCTTCTCTCCTGCTCCCCCTTCTCAGGGCTCAGGAATGCAGCAGACCCAGCCGACTGAACTAATGACCCCGATTCGCCCACCAAACACCACTCCCTCCTCTCCTCTCTCTTCCCCTCCATCCACTGACAGTACGCCCATTTACCACATAGGTACATGGTGGCCATGATCTAGATTAACACCGGTTGGTTCCCAAACACTGGTCCAGGACCTCCGGGACCCATTTGTGGGTTGCCGATTCCAAAACATTTGAAAGAAAAACATTCCCCCAAAAATAAACTTTTCATGAATTAAAAACAAATAAAAAACATAAATTTTAACAATTACTTAAGATAGACAGAATCGTAGATCTATATCTCCCATTTCACTAGTTTGGGTCCCAGGCGAAATATGCCATTTCTGTTTTGGGTCAAACAGGCTAAGGTTTTTGGGAACCACTGCTGTAGAACTCACAGGCTGATCAGGCCTTGGTGGTTCTGCCATCCTGAGGAACACAAAGCTAGCCGTGGGTGACGTGCCTGCCTGCGCGCTCTCTGATTTGACGTTGGGACTTTTTCTCTGGGTATGTTCATACTTTCAGTTTGGGTCGTCCTGAGCGCCCCCCCCCCCCCCCCCCCTCCCCGTTCCCATCCCGACGCAGCTGGTCCGGAGCCATTAGTGGTGGAGGAAGAGGTCCATCTTCCACCGCGACATGCAGACTGTGTATTCACACACATTTTTATACACTGCGCAGGCAGGACACCACCTGACCTAAAGCCAAGAGGGTGCCCCCCCCCCCCCCCCGGCCCCCCCAACACACACACACACACACACACACACACACACACACACACACACACACACACACACACACACACACACACACACACACACACACACACACACACACACACACACACACACACACACACACACACACACACACACACACACACACACACACACACACACACACACCCACCCACCTCATTATGGCCCCCAGCTGTAGCCTAATGCCCTCACATTCTCCTAATTACTCCAATTAAGCCATGATTACCCACAACTGCATTCATACACAGTCTAGGAAGGCCTGGAGACGGGAGGCTGCGCAGTCTGACTGGAGAGAGGAGTTAAGGATACTGTACCCAATAAGGAACACATGACAGGGTTAAGAAGAGAAGAGCATTAAGAAGAAATCTGAATTCTTCTACCCAACCAGGCAGCCGTTGGCCAGAATAAAAGGGGAAGGGGGGAGGGGGGTTTAGGCCTACAGGCATGAACATTGTCTTGGTTGTTTAAAAAGGGAAAAGAAAAAAATCAAACCAGTTTGGTTTCCACTTCTTATCAAGCGGGTTTTGCCGGCAGCACTGGGGCTGTTTTCACTGCATAAAGCAAACATGGTCATACAATACTGTCAATTGTGATGCAGAAATGCAGATTCCCTTCTAATGTATGAGTCAGCCTAAATAGCCTAATTTTTACTTTGTCTTAAGTCAACTCATTTAAAACCAGGAAATTGGCCATTTTTTTTTTTTTTTGCGTTGACATAAAAACTCACAGCACAACTGTGAGAAGAACTACAGATTTAGATGGCATTTGTAGATTCAGCCTAGAATTAACAGGTTAATCGCAAAAGCGCTGTATATTTTCAACTTTTAAAACTGTCAACACTTTTTTTTGGTGACGAGTTAAGCATCGTTTTCGTTTCACACCGTGGCTGTTCAACACTGTATGAATTAGACTCAAGGCTCACATCGCTGCATCGCGAAGCTGCTCTTAAAAAAAAGAAGAAAAAAAAAAAAAAGCCACACCATTATGCACACCCAGCCAGCTCTCCACCCTGGCTGGGAGGATGTGTGGCGTTGAGAGACGGCGCAAGCAGCCCCATACTATGAAATATTCAGGGAATCCAGCTGGGTTTCCACTGCATACATAATCATTCTCATTTCTCTGCTGCACACGACGCCGACAACGCCAACGACGATCGCTATGGAAAACACGGCGTGCATGTATGCATGCATGCATGCGTGCATGCGGTGCAGACACAACACCGGAGCAGCAGTGGAGTGGAGTTAGGCGAGGGGCGGACGACCGACAGCGTATAGCACTGTACATTAGCTGTAATATCTTCCACACATCGGGAGAGATGCTCCTTAAACGTAGTCAGTATATCACTGCTCAGCTCACAGCACATTGCTCTCTCCCAGTCTGTCTTCTCTCTCTCTCCTCCTGCATGCATCCCCTTTTTCACTCTGGCCTCTCTGCCCCCCCCCAGCCCACACCCCCCCTCCCGAAACCCTCCCCCCCTCACGGCACCCCCCTACCCAGAACCCCCCCCCCCCCCCTGTTCTCCATTTCAGTCGAGTTCTCCATGTGAGCCGCAATCCCTCATGCTGTCAGCCCCCCCCTCCTCTCTCCCTCTCTCTGTAGACAGACAGGATTAGCATTTTAATTGCATCAGCTCCCTTGGGTATTCTCAGCCTTTCACTGGGAGCGAGAGAGAGGGAGAGAGAGGGAGAGAGAGAGAGAGGGAGAGAGAGAGAGAAAGAGGGAGAGAGAGGAGAAGAAAAAAGGTAAGAGGAGAGAGCGGGTGGAAGGAGAACCAAGGAGAATTGGAAAAAAGGGAGTCACATGAGATGTGTGTGTGTGTGTGTGTGTGTGTGTGTGTGTGTGTGTGTGTGTGTGTGTGTGTGTGTGTGTGTGTGTGTGAGAGAGAGAGAGAGATAGAAGGGGTGTACTACAGAAATATACAGAATTCAGAGTGCAGAAGTGCCAGAGAGAGGGGGGGGGGGGGGGTAGGACTGTGAAAACATCAGAGCTTTTGCTTTCATTACAGGCAGAAAATTCAGATAAAGAGAATGGGTCAGAGAGACAGAGAGAAAGATGTTTTTCTTTCCCCTTCCATAATAGAAATATGCGACATAAATATGCAAATTTGCCACAGAACGCTGTACAAATAAATCTCAACCACACCGCTAAAGAATATGATAAGTAAACACATTGGTTGTGGCTGCATTGGCCTCAAATTCATATCCAGATGGATATAAACAAGGGTGGATGATACATTGGTCAGCAAAAAAAATGACAGATGGGTACAAACCATCTTAAAAAACAAAGCTACAGCTGCACCGTTTCAAAACAAGAGGGGAAAAAAGTTAACTCTTCACAGGGAATTAAAAGAGTTCATTTGTTGTGCCTAGCAGAAAAAATAATTTTGGGGCATTGGAGACAGATTCTGAATCCACAGGTTGAAACTGTCCTTCCAAGCGACAGTAGAACATTTCAAACTGACAACATTGACAGTGAATGTTCCAAGCAACCATTGGCAAATACCAAAACCTTTTTAGAAACAACAACACTGGGTTCAATTATCTCTAACAGTACCAACTACTACTACTACTGCTGCTGCTACTGCGTCCAGAGTGATCACCGAAAACAATATGTACAGTAACTTCCACAATGATGGTGGGGCAATGGGGTATACCATTACAAGGGGAAAGAATTGGAGAAAAAAACTGCCTAATAAAAATATTCAGCAATGTGCTCATCCAATCCATGCTTGCTGATAGTGTAGTGTCCCATCGCCCAAACTTAGTAGTTAGCCAGCGCTTAACAGTAAACAAAAGATCACATGAACTGCCCCCAAGAGCCAACCGGATGTGTCCCAAGGTGGAATAGAGTAAGGGTTTTGTCTAGTCTCCTAGCAACATGAGAGCATACAACATGAAAGCATTTGGATTAAAGCCAATCTACAAAACACTGTCTCTGCCTGTAGTCACAAAGATCTACTGCAGGGGGATAATCTGTCTCCCCTGTCTCGATAATAAATGATAGGGAAGGTTGGAATAATGTGGTTGTAGACCACAAGGTGGCTTTTACTCTAGGACAACAGGTGTGTTCGGCTGTAATCAGAGATATATGTTTTCACAACTCCTGTGAGCTACCAACTGTAAAGATAAATGGTGGCCATGGGCGGTACAATAATGTCTGATTACCCTTTTGTGCATCGTGTCGTGTGCTACAGAGAGCCAATCTGCAAGCTCACAACGCACAGCACCAGCCATTATTGATGGTGTGCGACCTCCAAGCACCAACAATAAGTACGAATCAGGTGTACTATTTTCGAAGTTCATCCACCAAAAATATTTGATAGATGGGAAGTTTACATTCAATAAAGTGTTGGTTTCGACACTAGACCCCCAATTGTTTTTGATGTGCAGGTTGGTGCGTGGCATTGTTTCCGCTACCATCGGCGTATGAATGTGTGTGTGAATGGGCTGGGCAGAGTCTCAGGTTCCGTAAAAAAAAGTTCCATTTGCCTATAATAGAGGTTGGATTCTCTGACCGTACCAGAGAGTAGACCAGGCGGGTCTTACAGTGTATGATTTGGGATGGGGGTTGGTTGCACTATTTGTTGTGATAATTTTTACACATACATTAGTTAGTTAAAGTTACATCACAAATTATGAAACAAATACACAATTAAATAATAAGCTTGGTCCCATAAAGGCAGCCATGAGATGGCCCTGTGCCAGACTCACTCAGAATCATCGTTCCTTTTGGCTTTAGTCTGAATATGCAAAACAGGCAAAACATGGTATGACTTCCTCTATGAAATGGTACTGAAATTAGTTAATTTAAATTGCATTTCAAGCACTACCGTGTTTGACAACACACTTTAATAAAGATAACAAAGGGTATTTGCATACATTACAGTACATACAATATATGCCATTATGTTTTCTAATTTGAGAATAAATAAAAAAAAACTGTGAAAACTGTGAAATACACACAAAGGGAACAAATCTTGTCAGGTTAGTAAGTTCTAAGTTCTCAGTCTGTCCAGCATCTGTTTACCAGATTGGCTGTGCGTGCTCTACTTTTTGAATACAATAAACATACCCCATACAGCGCAGATATCTTGTTTCAATTTGGGAAACAGTAAATGGAACTATAAGGTCATGCCAAGCATGATTTTCAGCTAAAGCGCAAGGCTAACATATGTGCATCTTATCAAACAATTCATTTTATGATACTGATCATATTGAATTTGTATCATGAACACACACAAAAAAATCCAGCACTAGTCTGTAAAGGACATTTTGCAGCTTAAAAGAGGAAGCATTCAGAAGCACAGTTTCTTGCCTACTTAAAGGAAAACAAACTCGAAGTCAATGTGTGTGGCAAATCTGACTAACTAATAGTGAACCCATTATGTGTGGACCCATTCGACTTCAAAAATTGTTTTGTGCACGACAGTGAACTTTGTAAACACAACCCATAATCTGTATGTCCATTCCTTCGTTGTGCAGCTCACATTAATCAGCATCTGTTTGGCTGTATCACCACAACCTTTTTGCGTGCATCCCCATGCACGTGCGTGTGCGCACACACAGTGTAAACACATTGTAGCCTGATTAAGACATGAATTGTAGAACTCACACCTTGGGCAAACACTCCAATCCAACACATCATTAATCAGCCCTTAATTAACACAAGAGATCGAGACCGGAGCAGTGACTGTTCATACCCACTTTTAGGGTATGAGAACGAATACGAACAGCCCCCCCCCCACACACACACACACAGGCTGTGATAAAATGGATCACTGGCTGCACACAGAGAATGCACACACGTCTTCAGTTATCCGTGTGGTGTCAGTTCACCGACACAACAACCCAGCAGCACACTATCAAACCATCAGATCATTATCTTCGTTGAAAGCTAGACCCTTTCTTTAGATTCTTTACATTTCCTCAAATTATGTATGGTTTTCCCCCAAAGAAATTCCACACTGAATGAACAGAATAAAAAAAACAATTGTATAATACAGTATAAAGTTAATTTATGACCTAATAACCATCAATGATTTTCATTTATTTACACATTTTTACAAAAAAGTGATAGAAGCACACACCAATAGAGGGGAAGTTCTGACCACAGAGCTTTAAAAAGGAAAGCTAGCCATGATGCAAAATAACTTTTGTTATAAGATTTTTTTTCCCCTGCAGGGAAGCAACGGTCTTATGAATCATGACTACGACCTCTTTATTTATTTTCAACCTATACCTAGTCCAAGTTAGGCAACAGCAACTGATCAGAAATGGCTACCGAAAACAATCTGTAAACGAACGGAACCAAGCATTTAACAGTGGCATGACCATTTGGCAATACAAGCGAGTAGTACTTTAGAGCGAATACGAGCTACTAGCAATCCCACTGCGGTTCCTGCGGTTAGTTCAGCGCCTGTACCTGAATTTGTAAACACGACATCCCTAGTAGGCGAAGGCCGAGACAGAGGAAATGGAAGTGTGTAATTTCATAGTCAGGAAGAGGATAAGGTTTGTTAGCATCTCTCTCTCCCCCCACAGTCCCCATGCAGCTCTCTCCATCTCTCCAACTCTCATCAGGCCAGCTGCCTCCTGTGCTCATTAGCAAGACTCTTAAGGAGCTCCTAAAGACTTTGTGAAAAATGAACGCTCATTTGAGAGGTCGTTAATTTGCACTGTTATGCAAATTAGGTGGCAATTAAGCAATAGATCAGAAGAGCAGCACACATTCATAACAAGTGAACAAGCATTATGACACAGTCAGATGTTACCAGAGAGAGAGAGAGAGAGCCGGGCCAACACATTGACTCTGGGCAGGTCCAGCATACATCCTCTGAATCTATCAACTATTTTAGGAGCACAGTCCTGAATGATGCCTATGCAGTGCAAGCCAAAATGGAACATTCTACCAGCAGCCATGCTGTTTAATACAGGGCTTAATTGTCCATTCTGTTCAATTTAGTCATATTGGGGGAAAAAAATTCTAGTATATATTTTTCGATTTGTTAGTATTTTTTCCCCCATATTTATTTTTCATCTCTTAAATACGGATTATTCAATTAGTTTGGTTATGAGTTCCAATTGTCGGTTCTGATAGTTTTGTGATAGGATAATATTTTCGGTTCATTTCCCAGACCCTTGTTAAAGCATGCAGAATTAATGATCATCTGCGCCAGTTCTAATGTGCAGACAGTTTGGTGAAACACGTCTGGAGGTATTACCAGCTCCCCTTGGAGAATTGCCAACCCACGCTGTCCTCTTCTGTCAAGCCAAGACTGGGCCAACATTTTCCTGCTTTCCCTTTTGTGTTTTCTTGTGGCGAAACATTGCCCTGGCATACGTTGCCAGTCGCTGCATGGCCATAGTTTCAATGCACAATGTGACAGGTAGACTTGTACAGAGATAACAATTGTACCCCCCGCATGCACACGCACACACACACACACACACACACACACACACACACACACACACACACACACACACACACACACACACACACACACACACACACACACACACACACACACACACACACACACACACACACACACACACACACACACACACACACACACACACACACACACACACACACACACACACACACCCTTTACAGACCCCCCACCAAAATAATTGCACTTGAACTGTATCAATGTAAGAATTGAGGCATTACATTTTTTTTTACTCAGCAGATCCACAAGCTCACAACCCCTTGTGCTCTGAGGTGGTATGAGCTTATACATTAGTTTTTTCCCACAATGTGGAAACCACCCTTAGGTACTGTAACACAAGCACACATAACGGAGGACACAAAGTGACAGGCTGACAGCAGCCAACAGCTCTTCACAACTCATCCTCTAGACAAGTGATAAGGCCGTGTTGTGTATGTGTGTTCACACCTTTGCGTGAGACATACAGCTTATTCTAGATTAGCGGCTATACTAGCCCTAATACGTCAGTCCCAGTGTCATCCATCTAGACTCGCTCCATGACCAAGACCTCCAGAGACTTGGTATGAGAGTGGGGGGTTCCCCCCGCCCTCCCGCCCGCCCCCTCGGGTGTCTTCAATAACCCCAAACATGTTCTGGATCCTGGGATGGCTTGTGTTTGGGCCCCCCACCCTCTCACCCCACCCCACCAGCCCCTTGATATCTCCATCTCCCCGTTGCGCGGGGTTGGTGTGAAATATACAAACATACTGCCTGCAATGTGCCATGCTACAGAGGGGTGGAAGGCTCCCATCAATTGTAATTAATCCTTAATTAGTCAGGATTAGGAGCTGTGCTATGACACTCTTAAACCCCCCACCACCCAACTAATGCAATCCAGCTGAGGCCACATTTACATATCTTTAATTAAAGAGACGTTGGTTGCCTTTAAAGCTAAAGCTCAAAGCCGTGTGAGAGGCAGAGACAGACATGCTGAGAGGGAGGAGAGGCCCAAGAGATGAAGAGGATAGGAGTCAGCCTTGGACCTTCACAGCTCTGTGGGTGATGTGGAACCACACTGAAGGTTCACTCAGCTATAGCACAAGCTATGTACAGGATGGGTTTTCAGCATTTTTCATTACTTATTCTGTATTTTAGCCACAGAACACCGTTTGATGTTGAGTATAGTCTCCCGGACGCGATAGTAAGGATTTTCAAGTTTGTGCACTGTCCACAGTTTAGGAGAGATATATGTTCAAAATAACAATTGTTTTGCATTTTCTAATTGTGTAGATTCTTGAAAAATTAGTCATTCAGATGTTTAAATATAATTTAACTCTTGAGAGCGTAAAATGAAAATGGTTTCATTTTAACGCTCTCTAGAGTTACAGGTTTATAGGGGTCCATTTGGTTACCAACTGTCCATCATTTAGCTGGGGACCACCTGGAATCCTCTCAGGGACCACTGGTTGAAAATTACTGATGTACAGCATATCAGTTTTTCTTTATGTGTGTTGCAAACATATTACTGTCATTCTTAATTTGACAGTAACTTTGAAGGCAGGGCACAACCACCAACAGCATGTTTTTTTCTCCATATGTCAACATTGTCAAGTAATCACTAGGTAGGCCAACCAATATCTAATTTTAGCTAACACACATACCTTTCGCGGATCCTATCCAAAAATCATAATGCAGTGCACCCAAGCAAAGTCATTCCACTGTCATACCCATCCTCTAGATACAGCCATACAACATGCAGAGGCCCAATTCCTATAGGAATACTACCACATGGGAGAAGCAGTCAGCCCACACACCATTAGGCCTGAGCTAAGGGTTGGGGTGCTCCTGCCTCCCCAGTCGGAGGGCTTGTGTCGGGTAGCTGGGGGGGAGGGGAAGGGGTGTCTGTCAGGGCCAGGGGTCTGTGTGATATTAGCCGTCTGCCAATCTGGCTTCGGGAATGGACACCGAGTAATTACTGCTGCTCTTACTGCCTCATCAATCTCCCTCTATCGGTCCGGTGCCCCCCCATACCCCCCCCCCCTCTCTCTCACACTCTATCTTTTTTCATTCTCTTCTGCAAAGGAGGAGAGAGGAGAAAAAACGGATTGAGTGGCAGGGCACCACAAACCACAACAAAGATGCCTGCAAAAAGCAATGAAATGACCCGGCCGCTCCGCTGCATAAAGATTAAATGTAAATAGAACGGAGGGACGTGTATGAACTCTGATATAGCGCTCTGGGATTTTTGCCATGTAAGAAGCTTGGATGACGATGTACCTCCGTACAGCGGGGGAGCACTTGATCAAATTATCTCTGGAGTCTAGATTCTGGAGCCTTCATGATGCAACAAGCCTTCATTCTGTCTGCCAGGGCTGGTAATGTCTCAAACCCTCAAACCATTTTTTCTCCCTTCTTCTTCTGAAACATTTTACCACTCTTCAGTTAACAGTCACAGCAGGCTTTCCCTCATAAAACCATATAATAAAAGTCTGAGGTTTCCAACAACTCATAAAATTTTACGCCTGAGCTCAAAACGAAGCTCTTTGAAAATGAATAATAATTAACATGTTTTAATACAGCTCGTCATTCACTGGACTTCAGGCCCTTTACACACTATCAAAGCCAAGATAGCCGAGGCTTCTGGCTTTGACAGAGTAAAGAAAATAATAGAGTTGTAGTAGCACATAGCGATAAAAATGGGCAATTCAACCCACAATTAGCCCGTCCCAAAACGTTTGGCCAGATTTAAAGCACTTGGGGCATGATGGTCGCCTCATCATGTAATGCAGGGACTTGTGATTTTTGCAATGGAGAAACCATGGAAAACAATTTCATGAACACTGGCGTAAATGGAAATGTGGAGATTATAGTAAGTGGCAATGTGTCCGTCTGAGATTTCTGAGGTGCAGTAGAGTCTTGTTGATGCTGCTTCAGTGTTTACAACCCACTCTGTATAACAGTGGCTTGCAACCTTTCCAGGTCATGACATCACAATTTTACCCTTATATTATTTGACAAACTGGCCTATGTATGACCAGCCGGTTGGTAATGTTTACTAGTCGGTTGGTAATGTTTGATTCAGTTCTGGTTTTTAAGTAATTAAAAAGGTCTAAAAGGTCCTTAAGTTGGTTATAATAGGTCAATAAAATCTGGGGACCCATCCTAACATGATGTAGTAGACTGGGTAGTGGGTACGGACCCACAGGTTGAGAACCACTGCTGTAGAGAAAAGGTTTTCTACCAATTAGCAACGCACTGCTGTGAAACATCTCATTGATCACAGGTTCTGAACTTGTTTACTTTATCACTCTAACAGCCTTCATCAAGGTGCCTTTTGTTAAAACTCACACATAGGCTCTAATGTGAGAGGTGTAAAATGATAATTAGTTTTCCCATCGGTGTTACCAACTCCAGTGTTTGTTGACTTTGAACAAGCAAATGTCAGCCAGTGTCTTACACTTGCTAGCGCTTGTTTGTGTTGTTTTTTACAGCTGCAACTCAACAGACAATTACTAATTAGGGATGTTTGGTTGTAAAAAAGGACAAAAGTCAAAGAACACAGCATGTGTTATTCCTACAGGTTACATTACAGCCACACTTAAGCCCTATGTTGAACCCTAGGCACTAGAAGAAAAACACACATTTTCTTCCAATTCTAAACTATAACATTAAAAAGGTGGACAAACAAATAAACAAATGCTGTTTTTCAATTACTGCATATACCCACAACAGTGAAGTGTATATTCACTAGGACCAGAAATTATATAAAAATAAACATTTATGCTGTGTTGTTTCCAATGATATTGTAGTGATATGCAACATATATATAAACAAAACATTTTAAAAGATGGAGAAAGGGTCTCTGAAAAAAACAAAACCCATGCTTACTTTTTAGGGGAGATAAAAATACTGAACTAAACATGCCGTGCTCACTTTGAAGTAAAAGTGCCAAAACTATTCACTTCTCTTGTAGACAATGTAGTGATCAAGAATCCTTCTGGGTTTCTAGTGTTTTAGGTAAAACCGACCAAGGAAAATGGCAATTCATTACAAGTAATGTACTGCACAGCAGACTGCTGGGAGCTTTGAAGGGTCAGAACATATGGAATGAATTCTGTACTAGCCATACATGCAGCGTGTCTGGATTGTACAGGTTGTGATGTGATCAGATCATATGAAACATATGAAATGACAGAATAGGTCAGCTCCATATATGGAGGTCTAAGGGAAGGGCAAGGCCGCATGCACACATCCGCCTAGGTGTCAGCAGACTGCTGGGCGAGGGCTGGCGTGTTGGCATAGGGGATCGGAAATACGGAATGAATTCTCTACTGGCCATATATGGTCAGTCCCGCGGTAACCGACCAAACAGCAAAACAACCGAACTGACTTAGGGGAAATGTATGATTATGATTGCGTAGTAAGTGCCGCCACGTAGCGAAGCTGGCCAGCAGCATGGGTGAGGATGAGCCATCTAGCCTTTCATATAATAATATACTGTAGACGCACACACACCTATGCTCACGACCTCTAACCTGAACAGGATTGAATGAAATGAAACACTATGCAATAACTTCACCATTGAAATGTATAAAGTAGTCTGTTTATTGTGTCGTGACCAAAGAGAAGCAGAATGCATTGTCTGCCAAGCCAGAACTTGTTTGTCGAAAATAATAGCCTAATAAGTTCTAACCTGCAAGCTGAAGTCAACACACCACTACAGAGCCGACAGCTGCGCGCAAGCAAGCTATTATGCAAATTAAATTTTAGCCGAATATTATTCTGTACAAACTAGCAAAGCAGAACATGATGGCTGGAGAATTAGCTATACCTCTCTTTCTAAGACACACCAAGACTTAAGATTGCATGAAATACTTTAAACTTTTTAATTTCAATGACTTCCATAACCCATAGAGGGTACAATTTAGGCATTTAGCAGACACTCACTATCCAGTGTGACTTATGTTAGGTAAAAACAAACGTACAAATAAAAGCAAATGGATGGACTGTGATTACAGTCACATTTCACTTCATTTGTACAGAGTTAACAAAGGGTCAATTTGCTTCCATTTGTGCTACACTCTCAGCGTTACAGACCTGCAAGGGTGCATTAATTGGTACACTGTAACACACCTATAAGGGTCCATTTGGTTCCATTTGTACACTCAGAATTACAGAACTGCAAGGGTCTATTTGTACCAATTTGTTTTCGTGCATCCACTGCAAATGCACACGCATTTGGAAAATATGAATTTCCAAAAACAAATAGTGGAGTTGTATGGCAGCCGCAGAAGAGTATATAGCCTAGAGCATGGTAATTAGTCAAATAAATTGTCAACAATGAAAAAAGGAGTGAAATACCAAAAAAAGAGAGAGAAAGAACACCACCACCACCAAACCAAATCAAAAACTTCTGCCTGAGAAGAACTGCAGTGGCTTTTGAAAGATTTTGGCATAAGCTGTCCCACTGCACCAAGAGCTATTTTTACAGCAAATACCCATGAGAGTGAGGGGGGAAAAGAACTCGAGCTGAAGCAAAGCCATTGTCTCTTCAACTTTGATCATTCGCCTCTCTCCCTCCAAGTACCGAGGCTCACATTTTTTCCCGGAGATTCTCTGACAACAAATTAACAAAAGTGAAAATTTTCAACGCAAATCAAGGTCACGTTTAAATGTGAAAGCTCAGGACAACACAAGCACTGTAGCAGAGTAGTGGAAAAGGAGAGAGGGGGGGTGGTTGCTGGCATTTGCGCAGAACATTTCCTTTACAATGAAAACAATCTAACCAACTGCAGCACTCAGAGGAATTCACCTCCCCTCCCCCACTCCCCCGCCACCATTACATTACCATATCAAAGCCCCGAGTTCAGTGCAAGTCTTCTCTTTCAAGAACGGGAGTGAGGCAAAGGGGTGGGGTGGGGTAGGGTAGGGGGGGGACAAGACCGAAGCAGCAGGAGTAGACCCAAGACCGAGGTTGCTTTTATCCCTTGTTCAGTGTGTGTGTGTGTGTGTGTGTGTGTGTGGATGGGGGTTAGGGGAGGTAGGGGGGGTATCTGCAGAGATACTACTGACTGATTGAGCCTTCCATGAGTGGCACAGCAGAAGTCAATTCACATTCCAGAGGCACATAATGGAGCCTGCAGGGGGTCTACTGGGGAAGCAGAGAAATGTCAGGTACATACATGGTGCTGATAGGAGGGGTACCACCACACGGCAGGCA
Source organism: Benthosema pterotum (assembly GCA_039105355.1). NCBI lineage: Eukaryota > Metazoa > Chordata > Actinopteri > Myctophiformes > Myctophidae > Benthosema > Benthosema pterotum. Next base: position 33,862,781 of record CM076965.1, on the reverse strand, counting down.
GCTAGGATCTCCACAACACAGCCTTTAATGCGGGCACATTCATCCGCAAAGCAAGTAAACACCCACCTGTCAACCTCGAAATTGGTGGAAGAGTGTGACATTAACGTCATCATACCTATGAGTGTGGGTTCGCATTTTCTTTCTTTCTCTCTCTCTGGCCTGTGGTTCAGTGCAATCATATAAGCCCTTTCTCTCGTTTACTGGGAGAGTAAATGTGGAAAAAAATCAAAGTGAATGGCATTAGGGTAAATAAGACCACTGGTTGCCTGGGAAACAAGGTGCCCTACCCTACTCACTCAAGCCTACCCTTTACTTTCCTCCAATCGCTGGAGAGCAATAATACATTATTGACAGGAGGGTCACAACTGGAACCAGTGCTGCTGCACTTACAAATTGTATTTGAACTGGGGAAATTTGCTGTTAGAGGAGATACAGAGAGGGATGGAGAGCGGGTGATTTACAAAACCCCGCCCCATTCACACTACCATAACCATCAATCTGCCATCTACTCCTGCCCTCTGCCTTTGGACCGTACTAGAAATCTGTCAGCTAGCTGACTGGAATAGCTAACAAGATAAGAATAAGCATCTAGACCAGTTTACTCTGAATAAGACTTCTACTGCAACTACTGTTCATTTGACATTTTGTTTGATGCCACATCCAGCATATTTGAAATTGCCCAATGGATATACACACAATATTTCTCGACATTCCAAGACCAGTTCAAATCACTCTAGACAAAAACAGAAGCATTCAGCTAATGATACGATTAGCCAAAAGACAAGGTTTTTATTTGAACACTTTGTGTGGATTTGATGGTAGTATGGCACTATGGTACTATCTCAAGTACTCCTTTTCTTCCATCTGTTAGGACAGTCCGGTGGTCTTTCACATTTCCCCCATATATTTTGAGCTGTCAAAGCAAACAGTCCCTTTCTATAGGTAATATTTTACCCATTACACCCCTTCCCGAGAAACATAATGCTTGTACTAATTACTCCTTTTTCGGTACAAAACCAGCCATAATTCAAAGTTTGGAAGCTAATATAATGCACCAGGATGATGGCACGACAACAAGTGTGGGCTCAGAGAGTGCGTTACGCCATACATATTTGGGGAGCAATACATACAGGGAGATATCTTCTATTTTAGAATTTGCGAATTTGACTGCCACTGGTGCCACACTTTGGACGGAATGTGCTGGGCAAGATTGAGGAATCAATGTTGGGTAGAATTGACAATTTGTTACTCAAGCAGTATTTTTCCAGTGGGATTAAGTCAAATAAATTCAGTCCGAGTCCGTCAGCATGAAGTCTCGATAGAGGTCTTCTAACACACTGTAGGTCAAGGTTCTAAAATGGCATGGCCAAAATCAGGAATAATCAAGAAGAATAAGCCTGAACCTAATGATATAGTTTCAATCTCCTACAGCTAAATTAGTGCTACAACCAATAGGATCGATATATAATCAATGAGGTTCACTTCAAGGCCAATGAGAGATCAACCTGGCATCAAGGAATCCATTAGTGGAGCAAAGCAGCCACTGATACACTGTATCTAAACACTGACAAGTAAGCCGAGCAGACTGTGAGAATACAAAGAGAAGCAAGAGAAGAAGAGACTTACCCGTCTTCTCTTTGATCTCACAGAGAACACTGAAGAGGGCTGGCTTCATTCTGTGACAGTTCAGGGCATGTTTCCTACAAGAAAGCAGAGAACAGAAGAGAGAGGGAGAGAGAGTGAGGGGGAAAGCAGGATTAGGATAAACAGATCTCCATTACAAGGCATTCCATGTCATTTTTTAAATAATATAATGCAGGTAGAACTTAGAAGTAGTCATTGACTCAAACAGTCAAGTATGTTGTATTTTCCCACAAATAGTACTGCTGAGAATGATGCATTCACTTGGCAATCATATAAAGCCTTATGATATCATATGTTCAAGTGCACAGGGAAACATAAGAAGAGCACAAAAGAGAATTAGACAATTGTAATGTCTAGAAGCCTTTGACAGACCAAAAGCAGCACCATTGCTAAGTAATGTTAAAATGTGTTATAGGGTGGTAGGCACTATGCACACTATGCACATATACAGTATGTGCTGAAGTTTATCCAGGAGTACAACATTATTGTGCATCTGGTTCCACAGTCAATAAAAACTAATCTAACTTTGTGCTCTTTACAGAAAGATGTAATCTACAGTTAAGTTCATGGAAAACTGATGGGACTACATTAGGTTAAATCTAATTTGTCAAAATTAGCCCAAAGGCAAAAAGAGATGGTATTCATCCTTCATTGTGCCCATATTTGTCCACTTGAGGAGGAGGGGGTGCGCGCGCTCACACACACCCCCAGAAACACACACACAAAATTCACAGGTTACTACAAACAAACGTTTTCTCACAAGTACAGAAAATGCCCAAGCACAGAGTGACACATTAATAATAATAACTCCATAACAACCCAAACCTGTATGGTAAGGTTATACTTGACCGGCACCCCCCCAGGACCCCGCCCCCCTTCTTTTTGATGAAATTAGCCGATCCACAAGCTCTCAATTCGACCCGCTGTGAGCTTGTATTTGAGCCCTTTTCACCAAATGAAATGAAATGGCTGCAAACTAAAGACATCAGAGCCTGGCAGAACGGATGAATACGAAGTTACGATTCATTGCATTTCTCAAGTCTGTAACATTGTCTGGAACTCACATTGACACATCAAAGCACACATAACAAGAGAACCATGACATATTTCTAATTTGCGTGGTCTGTAAGCTTGAGTATATAAAAATAAAAGGCTACACAAAAAGGCATGAGCAGATATTCTTCTGTGGATATATGAATATTGTTACCAGTAACAAGAAGCACATGAAAGGGCAAACCTGCATCGACACAGTCTTTTATTACACAATACTTTTGAACCATGATTAAAAAAGGAACACAAGGATTCATGCACAACAATCAATTCAACTTGAGCGGAGAGAAAAAAAAAGAAGGATGAATACAATGAGTTTACAAAGCCTCCTATTTTTAGACCATCTATCCAAAACACATCACCAGAAACACATTACAGACAATCACAGATGAGTATGATAAGGCTACGCCTGACCTCAACATCAAGTCCAGTCGTGTGCGGCCAGCACAGCGTGTGGTGCGTATATAATGACTATATTTAAAGAAATATTCAGCGTGTATAGCCTTTAGATAACGAGTGTGTGCTGACATATCTGTAAGGAAGGGTCGCTATTAGCACAAGTAATTTCTTAAGGCGAGTAGCTATGTGTCTAAGAGTGATGGACGTTTCTTGTGTCCATTTGCATTATCAGTTTTTTTGTTGTTGTCACTGCTGGATTTGAGTTGGGGGGGTGGAGTGCCTTCATCATGGAGGATTGTGACTGAGCAGGAGGAGGAGGTGGGGGGTGCTCATGCGGTCCTGTACTGACCTGTGTTGGAAGTTGAGTGGCAGGCCACCCCCTGCCGTGCCCCCCCTAGCTCCCCCTCCCTCTGTGGGGTCGTCTGATCCGCCCCAATGCGAATGCGCCGGGGACTCCTCAGGCCAGCATCTGAACATAATATGGTGACAGGGTGAGAGGATGAGGGAGGGCAACGTGCAGGTAGGGTACGCTGCACTGACCGCACCGTGTCCCCGGCCCTGCCGCCCACACCACTCCCTATCCCAGCACACTGTCTGCCACCCTCCACGACGAGGGCATCACCCTCCCGCACGAGCAAACCTCACACGTTTTATGAGTCCATCGGAAACTAAGGGGAAGAATATTCTGTGGATACCAAAGATGTCGAAGTAATTGTTATCGGGATGATGTTTTGCACACAAGCAACTCCAGGCGCTGTTTGCTACCGATGCTGCTAAAATAGTGTTAGCAAGCACTAGTAGACCCGGGCTGTTCTGACATGACAAGCCTGCATGTGTTTTGTCTTTTCGATAGGGTAGACCCGAGCGGGAAAACAGCATCACAGCCATATGCTGGTAAATGTAGGGACTACATTGTTGTAGGCGGTGGCTGGAAAAACATGTCTTCTCCATCTGCCACTCATAAACTCCTATTCAGAGACTGGGACTTTTGGCAGTTGTATTACTAACACCAACATCATCTTTACAAAAAACAAACTGGCTTGTCTATTTTGAGCATATCATAGGCATTTGTAGATTACATAGAACATAGTAGATCAGCTATTTGTGCCATCAGTTGTACGACAAAGTATATATGCCTAATGTTATCCTAACTGGATAATATACAAAATAGTCCAAATGTTAAGTCCTCCATCCAGGAGTTAAAAGATAACATGCACATCAACACTTGTCAGAGGAAGACGTGCCAAGTAGGGGCCCAGAGTTCTAACACTCGCTAGTCGCTACACTACAAGACTAGAGGAACACCTTCCACTTTTAAATTAAATACAGTTTAATGGACTAATAATACTCCAGTCTATTAGACATTTCTTACATTCAGCTTTTGCATCTACTATTCTTGTACTCATCTCCAAGAAGGCTATTAACAAAAAGCAACCCCCTCCCCAAAAAAGACAGGGCAAAAGGCAAAGGCAAAACAGGGCTAATAAGAAACTTAAAACTAAAGGGGGGGTTAGTGAACACATTTCACTTAAAATCTAGCCTTTAAGTCATACCCCCCCCAAAAAAGGTAATAACCCAGTATTCATAAGCTGCCAGTAGAGCACCCCCCCCCCCAACACACACACACACACACACACACCGCTATCTCATTAATAGAAACTCGATTTGCGGACAGCTGCACTCGCGTACACATTATAGGAGAATTGATTGCACCCAGCACACAATGAAAAGGATGAACACCAGGGAGGGAGGGAGTGAAAGAGGAGTGAATTAATTAAGAGAACCAGGTGGTCAAATGTTGGGGTGGAAAATCACTAGCTAATGACACATCACACTATGGCCACAGTATTGCACTGGACGCTGCCCATTGTTAAAAATACTAACGCTGACTACAACTTAAAAAGATGACCTCTATGCACCTCCAAAGCCACATGGCATATGAATGTGGGTCACTTGCAGGGCGGATGTAACATTTCTCAATTGGGGGGCAAGAGAAATTTGTATGGGTGGGGCTGGGCGATGGTTCCAGGACTTATATTAGGCAAGTAAAGCATCAATAATAACATCAGTTGTTGTTGAAGTTGCAACAGACACGCAGCATGCATAAAGCTAAAGGTCTGATTGAGAGAGTTTTCTGTCTTCAATGATGAAATGCTGTTGGTGTAGTGGTGTCACAGTTGTAGTTACTGTAGTTAGTAGCAGTAGTAGTGTTTCAAATCATTTTAAGTATAAGCAATTTGAAATATCTTGGGTTGTTTTGCATGCCATGATGTTTGGTGGGGCAGTCAGGGCATTTAGGGGGGCATTCCCCCCGCCCCCATTCTAGATCCGCCCCTGGTCACTTGCTTATTGTTATACACGCATGCACTCCCTGAATCCCTGATATGTAAACACAAGCCCAGTACCCAAATGCAAATATTACCAGCAGTGAAGGATGATGATGAGGATGACTGCTGTCATCATGTGCCAGTACCAGGCAGATATGGCCTAATTTAAGGCCATCCATAATAATCCATACCTTAATTTACCAATCTAATTTGCATCTCAATGGCTAACATTATCGACACCGAGAGCTCATTAGATAGAAAGAGACGTTTGAGAAAGCCAACACACATTAATGAGATAACTTGGCTGTACATTTTTACTATAGGCGCAGGAGGTGATTGTATTGTGTCATTTTTGTTATGGTGTTGAACAAGTCCTTTAGGACTTTTGTGTTATACTTTTATACAACTCAAATGTCTAACTCTACTAAGTGGAATGAGCATTTATTATGTATAATTAATATTCAAATACACCACATACACCTATCTGTATTTACCATTACTACATCAAAGATTTTGTAACATTAACTTAAAGGGGAATTCCACCCATTTTCAACATTTTTTCTGAGAGTGTACAAATGCGACCAAATGAACCCTAACAGGTTAACATCTTGATGATGTCATCAAGATGTTTCAGCATTAGTGGTTAGTGGTTTTCTTTAGACCTTCATTTCTTGGAAACACAGAATGGGGGAACTTTTTTATCATGTCCACCCAGCACGTCTAGGGTATACCAATGACATATTAGAATGTTTAAAATGGGTGGACATCCCCTTTAATGTCTTGATTGACTGCTACAAAAAATGATAATAGCAGACAAAACTAAATAAAACACCGATCGCCTGGTTGTTGTCAGTCACTGATGAATGATGGATTATCAAAAAATCCCCAAAGATCTGAAGTTATGTCGACTCGCATGGCGGATTTAGACGGAGGCCTCCGAACCCCCCAAAGTTCTCTAGCATATCAAAGACACGTCTTTAAGGAATGTAATGGATTACACCATTGGTTTTCAACCAGTGGTCCGGGGACCACCAGTGGTCCTTGAGAGGGTTCCATGCGGTCCCCAGCTAAATGATGGGCAGTTGGTTAACCAGATGCAAGTCTTTGAGGGTAAAAATGAAAGCAAATGGACCCCATTTTATGTTTACACTCTCAAGAATTAAAATATTGATCATCTGAATTAGCCTGAAGTCTACACAATTAGAGAATGTAGAAGAATGGTATTTTTGATCTATGTTTGCCCCCTTTTCAGCCTGTTATTGTGGACAAAAGCAAAATCAATCTTTAGTTTTGGGGTATGTGGGGCTAAAATGTCATCAAATGGTGGTCCGTGTCTCAAATGCAGAATAAATAGTGGGCCCTGGTATGAAAAGGGTTGAAAACCACTCGATTATAGTAACCTTACCGTACTTAGTTACACGGGCATGGTCCTATAGTTACTACGTCTATATAAATACGTACAGGCCATCTCCATATCTCCATATAACATTATAATTGGAGGCCTAACTTTTTTTTAAATATACTTATTTAGTATCATCACAGGCAGGGGAGTTATCCCCAACTAGCTGCGTGTGTGCAAGACCATATAAATAAAACATAATACATACAAATCCAGATTAAACGCTAGACACAAAGGCCATGCAGAAACTGCAGAACGCAGAAAACACGTCTTCAAAGTGCATTAAAGCTGTATTGGGTATTCATGTCGTATATACAAGTTCAAACCCTAAAAAACGCACGTTTCAAGTCGTGTGGTTATCGTCACGTATCGTGTGGAACTTAAGCAACGTGCATATTCCAATCAAAACTTTTGCTTCTTATAAAACAACACAGCTCGGTCTATCGGCGATGTCCACAGCCTGTGTGTCGGGAGGGAGGGGGAAACATTTGGCTCTTACCTGGCCTGTGCTTCGTCCAGGCTCTCGTCGGTGATGGCCATTATTTGCTGTAGAATATCCCCGATGTCTTGCTGGGGCTGACCGAGCTGCTTTCTGACCGAGTCGGGGTCTCCGACGTCGGCTTGCGATTGTCCCCCGAGTCCTGCGAGGCCCGTCATCATCCTGATCTGGTCATCCATACTTTCAAAGAAGAAGAAAAAAAACTCGCCCGTCGTTTTTTTCTCTTCCCCTCCACCAGGCTCCTCAGTCGAAGAATACACACAAACAGCTAGCCAGTGTAGCTAGCCAGCCCTGCAAAGTATCTCCTCCTTGCTACAAATCATACATACACGCAACACTCCTCGATGGATCTATTATTACCACGATCCCCCCCAAGACGAGCTAGTGTCGGAACCAGCCCCGTCCCCTTTGCGTGCTAAAGAAAAAAATACGGTAAAGCGGATTTCGCTCTACATTCGCCCGCGTTTGCCCCTCACTTTATTCTCCGGAGTCAATGGAGCCGCCGTGCAGCACCGCCGTGCAGCAGCTAATTGTAGCAGCACAGAGCTAACAAACAGCACAGAGGCAGAGCCAGTGGAGCTGCTTTGCTTTGCTGGAGGAAAAAAAGCAGCAGCAGTGACGGAGCAGCCTGCCTGCCTGCCTGCTAGCAGCAGCCACACATGAACACAATGTGGGAGCTGCAGGCGGACTGTAGAGCCGAGCACATTGTCAAAGAATAAGTAAAATAAGAAAAATATGCACAATGTTTTTGGCTGTGCACGCAATTACAGTGCATTAAAATAATGCACCCCGCTTGCCGAAAGAAAAAAAATGCACCACTACTAGACGTGAAACCATCAAGCAAATAACTCCCCACCACCCGATGAAGCCTGTTATTATGAGAGGTTTGTCCCCATCAAAACAGACTAGCAGCAGCACGGAGTGCCATTGTTGTCGTGTGCTGTGCTGTGTGTGTGCGCTCGTTGAACACCAGTGAGTGAGCGATGCGCGCTTGCGTGTTGTGGGCTAATCAGTATGCCATAAAACGACACCCAATCATCCAGCTACTTAACAATATGAGGGAGTATTATAGCGATCAGAGCGGCGATGTGGCACAGCAGGAGCGACAGAGAAGTTATTTTGCAATGTAAAAAAAAAAAGGGGGGGGAAAGAAAAGATGCGCCTTTTGCAAGCCAATCTCTATTATACTATTGTTCCTAGCATATTCATGTTTCCTTTGAATTGGGGGCTGGAGGCACTTATCAGGCCGGGACCCAATTCGCCCAGATGCCCTATAAACAGGCCATCATTTTATACAAAAAAACTATAGGCCTACGACAGTCAACTGGGAGAAAAATATATAACCTGGGAATTGCTTTCCACCATTCAACTTAATTTGGCAAAGGATACTACTAGTACTTGGATATGGGGGGGAGGGGTATAGAGTAACTGGAAGAGTGGGCACCTTGAGGTTACAAAAAATGGAATATGGATCTTAAGAAGGCCGAATACATGCATGATTTAAACATGCTTGCACATTTGCCTGATATTTCCTACATGAATGCTTCAAAAACTGTATATCCAATCAACAAAAAGTTGAAGGATACATTTATTTTGTGAAGCATTCAAGTCATCATGCAGGCATATACTTTAAATTAACACTTACATATTTTAAAAAAAATATATATATATATATATATAATAGCCAACCTACTGTATGTGCCCAGTCTTTCTGTATCCAGTATCAAGGACTGGTGGGTGCATAGGTAAACTCCTGCTTCAGTAGAACAAGGTCCTGGAAGTGGATATTTTAATAGGATATTCCTATACCAACTATGGTGATGCTCAGATGCTCATGTTACATATTTAGAAGACAGTAAAACACACTATCCCCAGCTACGTAAATGTAAAAGTGAAATAATAGCCTACAGTATTAATCCATTTGTTTTGCTTATGAATTATATTGGAGACAATGGCAATTTTATTGAGCACTATTAGAGGTACAAAAAATGTGCACGGCCAGTGTAACAGCATCTGTTACATTGGACTGCTGTCCAAAGCTGCCAATGAATGAAACATCCCATCTGTCTTTCAGTATGAAAATGTAGACAGCACAGATTGAAAACAAGTGTCCTCGTTTTTTCTGCGAACGTGGACAATTCTGCTGTAGTTTATCACTCAGATCAGAAAGACAGCTTCCCAAGACGAATGGCTAGCTGAATGGACGTGGAGGAGAGGTGCAGCAGCCTCGTGTGCTGTATTGGAGAGATGATGGGTGTGCATGCAGGAGTGGGACCAAACTGGCAGTGGATTATGCTGACTCTCCACACATCCATCTACTACAATCTGTAGCTAATCAATCTAAAGTTAGAGAGAGCAAGACTAGAGAATACAGTCAGCCTTTGCTCTCTGCATGTGCATACAAGTATAATAGACCTGACAACTACAGTAGTACAGGAAACATTATTAAACTAAGTACAGCTTGTTAATATAACCCTCAAGTTAGCCAGAGTGACAGCAGGTTATCACAATGATGCAATGTTGTTGTGATGTGGAAAAAGTTGAAAAATGTGAGAAGACAATAAATTAAGAAACCTCTGTGCTGTGGTGAATGACTGATTTTAAAGAACGCTGCTGTGAACTTCTTGGTTTGTAAGCTATAGATGCCCTCCTCTCACCACACAAGCATCAGGCCTCATTTTCATCTAAATAAGAATCGATCTTTCCTGCCGTGAACCATCTTCCTTTACTCAAATGCTCACAGTCACCCCCCACCACACCAACCCCCAACAGAAATGAATACAATTACGAGCATCACCCACACCTTGCTGAAGACATGTTTCATTAGATTTTCTTGCTACATCTCTGAACAGGAAAATAATTAGTAGAAACACTGTTGGATGAATACATACGAGGTTCGACTGATGCTTTTGACTGGCACAATGTCAAAGCTTCGTTCTGCCTCAGTGACCCAGTCAAATGCAAGAGATGGGAGTGAGTCACTGTGGGGGAGGGGCCTGCTCTGAATGGTCAGGGACACTGGTGGGGTGAATAGATGCTGCACCATGAGCAGAGTAAATATAAAGCACTGGTACGGGCTTCGGAAAACTATGGAGCTTCTTGTTTGACCAAAATGGCAATTCTAATCAAGTAGGTAAAAAATATATTTTCAGATAAATTTCCTGTGGAGTTCATCTCTTATTCTTGAATTACACTTTATTTGCAACAACGTGTTAATCAAATGTCATTTGGACAAACAACTTATGGCCATTCAATGCTCATAATAACCAATTAATTCTGATGGCAATACATTTAGAGAACATTGAGTTCAATTAAACCAATAAAATTGAAATTTGCCTGGGTCATCACTTGCTGAGAATCAATGTAGTTTAAAAAATAATAATAATAATTTACAGGATGCACAAATCTGAGATCCAAATAACATTTAGTTCATTTCAGCATGAATCCACAATTTCAGTAGAAATAGTTAAGACTGTTAGTTTTGAAAAAAGCGGCAGCATTGCCACCTGGTGGTCAAAGTCCTGCATTACCTAAAGATAACCTGTGCAGTTTTAACAATCGCCATTTCAGTTTGTAAAACACCTGAAACAACTTTACTACATACAATAATGTAGGTACTAAATCAAAGAAATATGTACACAGACCTAGATAGTACAGAAGACTAAACATACATGTATAAATGGCTTATTTACAATTCTGGGGGGAAAAAAATCTGTATACCAACATGCCTTCCTCGCCTTTATTTATTTATAAGAGGTGGATCCTTCGTTGCCATCAACAGATGTCTGATGTTATCGTCACATGACTGGGTTTGGAATTCTGCCTCCACCTCTGAATAGGGAAATCATACATTCAAATTATTGCAGAGCATTGCTAATTGAAACAGTAACTACAGTACATAACACGTGTGTGTGTGTGTGTGTGCATTACCTAATCTCAATCTCCTACTGGTCTCCGTTACCAATAACTGTGCGTGGTCGTGGATGGCCAGAAGCTCTTGTGCCATTTTACGCTGAGAGTCCATCTGTGGGGGGCACATGGTCCAATTTTTAGTTAAAAAGCGCTTATAAAGTGAGAACAAGCAACAAGACAACAACTGATGGTGTGTTTCAGAAACTGCTATATTTCCAACATACCACCATCTCCATAGTCTGTAAAAGTGGTAGTTGTTGTCGGAGGATGCCACGATAATCTGGTTTGGTCTGTATGAGTTGGTATTGGGAACATTGTACCACAGAGGCAGAGTCCAACACTACACCACTCTCCTGAGCCTTTTCTACTTTCCTGTTGCAGAGGAGTGAAACTTAGTGTTATTTATAAAAGTGTGTGTGTGTGTGTGTGTGTGTACGAGCACACAAGAGAGATCATGCAATATCCTCAATGATGTATGTGTAAGCATTAACCCGCTTTTCTACTGTCATCACTGATCAAGATGAATGGACATTTCTGTAATGTCTTATCAGGTATTGTTGACCAGGTATTAAAAACCTGTATAATCCACAGGGATTGTATTTATCATCACAAGACACCTTTCAATGAGGTTTTCAACATCAATGGCTTCGTCCAAAGTTTGGTTTGCATGTTCTCCAAAATGATTTAATTGGTGTGTCATCAAAAAATATAGATTAAATGAAAACACCCACATTCTTCACTTTCCTACTATGAGGAGGATTAGATTTGTTTCTTAACAAATTAACTATGTTTTGCCTAGTGAAGACTACAGAATTATTTTTCTGGAGCACAAGCGGGACTGCTCAGCTCTATATAGCATCCATTGATGAGTTTCACCTTGTCAGTGCTTCTGCTTTACTTCGGTGTTTGTTCAGCAGTTCTTCCCAAGATTTACCCTCCAACTGTAGCCTTCAGATAAGGTGGGGGGAAATATTATGTGGCATTCACAAAAAAAAGACAAAAAAACAGTACACACAAGCTAAATAGTGTACAATGGAATAATGGTTTCTTGGATGATTGCTACATTGGCAATTCTAATTAGCTACCAAATTAAAATAACAGGAGCGAAAGAAAGAACTATACTCAAATACAGTATAAATTAAACTAGTGGCACTAGAGGCATAGAACCGGATTTGAAGGTCCAAATCACATGGACTAAAGATAAAATAAAATCAAAAGTTTGTTAAAGGCAAAGTAACATACCTGTTGATCGATTGTCTCATGTGCTCCATGCTCTGCTGTACTGTAGGGTCACTAGAGTCAAAACCACACAATGAGGAAGGGAAGTTTAACAGTAAGCGCAATTTGAGGAGAAATGTAGAATTGTATTTTTTTATATATTATATATACATATATATTTAAAGAGGTTTACCTAGCTGTACTACTGGGGATTTGCTGATATTGCATCTTATTCTTAACCTGTATATCCTTGGCCAAACGACACGATTCCTTTTGCATGTCCTCAACTACGACACAAAAGGACAAAATATAGTCAAAACATACATATGCCTACTTCACAGAAACCATGAGGCTGAAAAGATAAGCTTTATTAGCAATGCAGTACCAAATGTACGTAGGACCAACACTGACCTTGTTTTTCAAATATCTCCAATGAGGATCTTGGTGTTGACTGCAGTGAATCACGAGTTCTCTGTATTTCCAACTAGGAGAATTTGGACAGGACATTTTCCAGTTAGAATTTAAACTAGAAACAGAAATTCAATACACATTTTGTCTATTCACTCTCTGTATCTCAGAGGAGGGCTGTGGACATTTCAAAAGCACTCCGACCAGTGTATTGATGGGCAAGTTTAGTCATTTCAAACCAGATTTCAAATGTTTTCTTTTTCAATAAATGTGAGAATGGCTTCCATTATAACATGCACATTTTATATGAAACGAAAGCCTTCTGTTTCTATTAGCTTGGATTCTACATAAATGTCACTGATAGAGGTTTCTGAACTGTACAGAGTCGATCTGAGACAAATCAAGTAGACAGTAAAGTGTAACATTTTATAATAAACATTAGAAAGGACCATACATATAAACATAGGATGAAAAGGTACTAAGAGGCCCTAGGCTCGCATTGCTAGGCAAAAATGTGAACTGTACATTTCAACATAAAAAAAAAAAATCACAAACAGACTCAACTCCGTCTTATTTGTTCTATTGCTCCAATGATACAGTACATGCGACTTTCACCACAGCTGAAGTTAACACATTATAGGCCTGCCATGACAGCGATGATACTCACTTCCATTGCAGCCTTCATAAGCTTCTCCAGCCTCTCTTGCTGTGGTAGTGATGGGCTAATGCTCCTGCAGAGGTCTAAAGGAAAACAATTAATTAGTCAACCAGACCAGTGGCCTTGTGGTTAGAGTGTCCGCCCTGGAACTGGGAGGATAATGATTCCCGAGCACGGTGCGCGCTGCAGCTCACCGCTCCAAGAGATGGGTCAAAAGCGGAGAACTAATTTCACTGCGGTAACGTGAGTGACTAATCTGACGACTTTGACTTTTGCTAAACCATAGATATATGCTAGATGGCTAGCCCGCGCTGCTTGGCAATGGGGAGTAACGCCATTACGTGGCGGTCATCTAGAGTATAGCATAACATTGTGTATACTCACTCTGAAAAGGATTGTGGTGAGCAGGTAGAGAGCGCCTGCCTATGGTAGACCTCCTTATGGACTTCCGTCGTGAAGCAGCTGGACATTCAATGGGGGACGTTTGTTCCAGGTTTTCGCCATGCGTTAACACCGATCCCAACTCCAGACTGGATGTGTCTGGTGCCCCATGGATCTGTGCCGTGTACATTGGGAAACCCATGTAGTAAACAACATTGACCTTCGTATTCACCAGGTTAAAATGCATACAGTATATTGTAATTCAGTCCCCAGGACCCAGTCCTTCTCTCCACGCAAATAATGACAGCTGATCCCCATTTATCAAAACTTCCTTTGATGGTCACAAATGTCATCACAAATGTGTGGGATGGGGACAAAATTGGCAGTTGTGTTGCTGGGTAATTAATGTAACAGAATGTATAATAAAGTAACCCCACCTTTGCTGGTAGTTCCATGGGGGTTGCTTTGCATGCCTGTTGTGCTCCATCCATCTGTGTTGTTGTGGACTCTGGAGACTGCAGGCGAGGTGATTTGTGTGGTCGTCCAGGGCTGGAACTTGGAGAGCGACTTCTTTTGGATTCCAATACTTCACCGACATTGACCTTTGATTGTGAACATGAATGATAATTCAACAGTTCAGTTGGAAGTATCGTTTGTCTTTTTAAGGCTTTTAAGGCTTTTGATTTCAACCCAGCAGGGGCGGACGTAATATTTCCCAATTGGGAGGGCAGGAGAAAATGGTATGGGGGCGCATTCATCGCCCGTGTCACTTCGTGCCATGGGCGATGAAGCCGCACCCATACCATTTTCAGTTACAGGACTTTTATTAGGCAATTAAGCATCAATAATAACATCAGTTGTTGTTGAAGTTGCAACTGACACGCAGCATGCATAAAGCTAAAGCTCTGACTCGGAGAAATTTTCTGTTTTCAATGATGAAATGCTGTTGGTTTAGTGGTGCCACCACTGTAGTTAGTAGCAGTAGTGTTCCAAATCATTGGAGGGGTGTGGGGGCATTTAGGGGGGCATTGCCCCCCCATGCCTAGATCCGAAACCTGACCTCAGCCTCAAATCGTTCTTACCTTCGACGTGTCGTTGTCCGCGGCGGCATCAACAACAGTCTTGCCACTGCCAAGAACAGAATGAGCGAATAAGAAAACGTAGGATACCATTTATATATATTTTTTAAAAACAAAAAAAACTCTGCTCCCTTAAATATCTCTCAAGACAAAACGCCGCAGCTAACATTAGCTAGCGCCCAGAGACAAGAACAAAGATTTGAGTTGTCACTAAGTTAAAAAGGGAATGCACAATGTACCAAAAACAATATAATCATCATCACACTTCTTATTTGTTAGTTTGCTGACTTTAGGTGAAAACACAAACCTATCTCCTCCAATACAGCCATAAGCTTGTGTTGAGCGACTTGAGTCAATCCGGATATTCGCCATTTTCTTTCAAATAACAAACTTCATAGCGCGCCCAGCAAACCCCCCGCCCTCTTTCTAAGCTATGCATTCTGGGAAACGTAGTGTGCTAGAGCTAGTTAGGCCTGATACAGATCCATCGATATTGAGGGGGGAGAAATTTTTAGAGCACTGGGGGGGGGGGGGGTGTTGGAAAAATACATCGATTTCAATGAGAGCAAACTATCTAAAATAAAGGGATTTAAGATCACTAGAGAGCTGGGCTGTACCTGTTGCCTGAGTCACTGGCCATGTATTTCTGCTTACTTCTGATCCAGGACTTGTCCCTATTTGTTGTCCCCATTCTCAATAGATGTCTATGTAAGAGCCGACATTGGACTGTCCCCATGAAGTGAACGGAGTTTGCGTATTTCTGTCTCTGGATGTAAGGTGAAAACCTCTACAACTGTAATAGTCATTTTGGGGCATACAAGGAGTTGAAAGACACAATGTTAGTCTGACATATAACACAGATAGGCTACTCCCAACAAGCTATCAAGAGAGTGTATAAATACTTGTTTTTCTTCTTTCTTTTTTTATCACACACACCTCAGTCCAGGGGTTCTTGAGGGGGTTCCAAAGGCCCCTCAGTTACATTATTTCTTATTCATAATTAACAAGTAGGAACCAAATGGAAGAGTAGAAACCCATAGAAAGTCCTTGAAATTATGTTTTATGTGGGATTAGATATATGAACTGGGAATGGTAATTCTGTAAATATACAGAATTACTAACATTGCCAGTTCTAAAGATTCTTGACTTCGGTACTCAAGGTAATTAATGTCGAAGGCTCACAGTCATAATTCTGTCAATTGTATCTACGCAGATCCTGAAACATGGATATTTGACTACTTTACCTGACAGGTTTGCTTTAATCTCAAACAATTGAATAGTCTCACAACCTCGTTCGCATTTTCTCTATAATCCTTATATGATTTTTGTAATGATGATGACTAGAAGATATTAGTTTCGCTTTTGTAATATTAGAACAAAACAGTGATTTGACCACAAGTATGAAGCCCTGCTATTTAGCTTCTCCATAAGAGCATGTTTGTTGCTCAAGGCCAGTTCAATCATGCTTCCTAGACATGCTCTTATTTCATCCACTCAAGAGACAACAGAACAGCTGACAAAATTCACACCATGTACCTTTGTCTGTAAGAGATTTATCTTTATACAAAATCAAAGACAGAAATGAAAAAAAAAAAAAAAAAAATCCAAACACTTTGCAATTCTCTCGGAGAATGCCCCTGGTGTGTGTCTATATCTGTTTCGTGTTGGCTTTAGACACACATCTCGTCCTCAACTCCACACAATACTGCTGTCTTGGCCTATAGGAGGGGGCGGGGGTGGGTGAAGCAAGGGAAATAACCCGGGGAAGAAGAAAAGGGCATTATGTGGCGTAAAGACAGAACAGAAACGGAGAGTGGATGGAGAGAGCCGGTCACAGAGCTGGTGAAGTTGGGTCAGAAGTCAGGTGTAAGTAAAAAGTATACACTGAGGAGTGTGCGGTACTGAGCGCCTTGGCTGTCCTGGCTGTCTTGTGCGTGTCACGGCAGCTAGCTCTAATTCTCCTCCTTCATAGTCTCTTTCCTCTCCCTTTTCAGTTTGGTTGCTAAGGGCAGCGGCTGCTGTTGGCTAGAGTTCAAGAAGGCAGCCTGAGGGTCCCTTTTCCCAGCAGGAACTGCAGGACGCGGTCCACCAGTAGAGCGGCGACAAAGTCCACCACGAGAACCTGGGCAATGACCAGTTTGAACTGCAAAGAAAAAAGTTGGGCAATTGGTGAACACTTCATTGTCAAGTGGCAACTAGAATTTAATACAATGCTTGATCAAGTCAAGTGTAAGTCTATGCACACTCACTTCAGTTGGAATATCAACCAGAGCAAACTGTTCATTGAATTCTGGTGAGGAACCTGTCAGTAGTCCTACGATGGCTAAACCTGACAGGGCAATGCTCCATAGTAACGGTCGATTCTCAGTGAGCGACTCCATGAAAGGGTGACCCTGTGAGGAAAGGTAAAGGTTGTCATGAACGGAATATTCCCCTATAACAAAAACAAAATTCATGAATTCCAAAATGTGTAAATAAGAGTCATTACCTTGTAGTTAATAGCAAAGGTAGCCATCTGCATGGCCATTGACATAATGTATACAGTGCTGTTGATAAGACTGGGTTCAAATTCTTTATATATATCTGCAAACTGGTCCTCTCTGCAAAAAACAACAACATCTAATTAGAATAATAGTGCTTAATGTATACATGGTATGTAGTTATATGCAAATATATGAACAGGTTGTCTCTACTGCATGTATTGCAATTAGGGCTGTTGAATGATTAAACATTTTAATCAGATTAATCACAGCTTTAAATTAATTTAATATAATATCCCAGAAGACCCCTTGGTAATGTTGCTGGGAGTGGTGCCAGAGGGCCTGGAGGGTAAAACCAACATTTCTTTGCTACATGTGCTGCTTACAGCGGCCATTAAATGTATTACAATTAAATGGTTAAAACCAGAACCACCAACAAGTGGATGGAAAGAGTATAGGACATTTATCATATGGAACAAATCACATATGCCTTGAGGCTTCAACAAAACATATTCAGTAAAAGATGGAGTCCCATAATACCTCTATGAGTGAGGTAGTAAATATAGGAACCGTTATTACGACCTCTCCTCCTTTACGGGCTGTTCGGCACCCTCTCATGCTCACCTCTGCCCCCTATTACCTTGTACTCCTGTACTCACTGTAGGTCTATACATTCTTGTTTTTTATTGCATCATGTTACTTCCTCGAGTTTTTTATTTATTTATTTTGTCTAAATTGTAATCAATTAGTATTGTCATATTGTTCTATTTTTAATTTTGAGTTGGCTTGTTTAATGAAGGGCATCTCTGGAGTCAAACAATTGGCAGTCACCGGAGTCCCTCCGAGCCGAGTCTCAAGCAAGCACAAGTCATTTGGTCCCAAGTCTCAAGCAAGTCAAGTTTTTTTTAGGTTGTGGGCGAGTCAAGTCGAGTCGAGTCCACACAGTTGGGCGAGTCAAGTCGAGTCAAGTCGCATGGTTGTTTCGAGTCGCGTCGAGTCACAATGTTTTCAAGTCGAGTCACTGGTTTTCAAGTCAAGTCACAGGTTACAACTTCCTACGGTCAAATGTAAAAAAAAATATCAGTTTTATCAATTATCAGTTTTGTTGCAGTGTGTAGCTTGAATTATATGAATGAAAGAAAAAATGTATTAATAGAGATGAGAGTTACAGTACAATTGTGCTTGTGTAGCATTTTGTAGAGCAGGCATACCTGCATGCATTGCACACGGATCATTAATTTAACATAGTGTATTACGTGTACTACACGCAGTGTTGCCAACTGCCAAAATCCAAAATGCACTAGTGGCACTTCCAAAACGCACTACAAGGAGCCAGAGCAGTGTTTTTCAACCCAGCTCACTATAAAAGCACTAGATGAATATCTAGTGAATATCACCTTGAGTTTTTCAATCATTTTGGCGCTAGGGGGGTCTGGAAAAAAAACTAAATATAGTGTCAAATGCGTAAAGTTGGCAACACTGAGTCTATGACTACACATGCATTTGTTTTGGTGGGATGGAGTCCTTCGGAGAGCAGAGCTGGTGAAATAATAACTGGACTAAATAAAACTATTTAGCGAGAAGAACGTACCGGTGGAAAGGGAAGGAATGAATCCGGAGTGAGTCCGGACCCCCGCAAATAGGTGATCGTGTTAGCTCCCTGACTGGTACATTTGGTTTCATTTGCACACCGTTGCCTCCCGGCAATGGTGACTCGGACGATGACTCAAGTCAAGTCCGAGTCTCAAGTATTTTACCTTCAAGTCCAAAGCGAGTCAAGTCACCGCAAAAATGCGACTTGGACTCGACTTGAGTCGAGTCGTAGGACTCGAGTCCAATTGTCATCTCTGGAGTCAACCAATTGGCAGTCACCGTAGTCATACATAGCCATACGTAGTACATTACATACGTTCGTATGTTTACATCATTTACCTTGGAGGACTTCTGCTCTGTGCCCCTTTGTAGAGATACACCAGACTGCAGAAGTGAACCGCAAATTGTAGCAGCACCGTCAACACCGTATAGAAATTGAAGATGTTTGGTAAGGGCCTCTCTTTGGACAACGTTTTAAGCGGCTGTAAAGAAAGAAATAAAGTAGTTGAATGATGACTGCTTCAACTAGAACTAGAATGCATAGTTTTAAACCACTGCAGTAGGGTCACAAACTCCTACTTCTGCACTTGGCCTGCTGTACTTTGTGAATAAAGAGACCATTTTATTTCATCTGTTCACCTTTGACCTTGATATGAAGAGGAAACAGCCAGCCAACAACAAGCCCTGCAGGGTAGCCTGGAAATCACTGAACTTGACCCCCTCTAGGTAGAGCACAGACTGGCTGTAGGCCAACACCAGGGCATTTAGAGCAAGGATCTTAAACATCTGCAGTGTTGTCACCAGGGTGCAACGACCCTGCTTTATCACATGGCAAACTGCAGAAATTGGGAAGGAAAGAATCAGTTGCCGGAATACAGGGCGGTTAAAATGAATTATGAATAATAATAAATATAATTATTATTGCATGGGTTGGCACTTGGCATTTTGCCTGCTAGTGTGCTGTTACAGTATGCAACAGTATTAATGAATGTAAATGAATGAATGCCTATGTAAAATCTAAACATTACTCACTGCATTGAATTGAGGACAGTTTGGATGTGAAAGGGGCAGCAATGGAGGCATCTCCCAGTTTCACTACTTGTATCTGGTCCTCTTCAAGTTCTCGTAAGACTTGGCTGATCCTCTCCTGCAACAGAGTAAGTGCACCACAAAGTTAGAATGCTGATAATCAAAGGTACAACAAGTGTTTTATGGTACAAGTATTTCATAGTTGATCCTACCTCCTGTAGCAATCATTACAGATGCCAACAAATACACAAACAGCGATTAAAAAAAATAAATGCAATTGTAGAACGGACCAAAAGACTTTGAGGCGATCCTTCATATTGGGATGCCAATATATTTATATCTAAAGCATGTGTGTTATGAGAGGTTTTTAGCCACTACACTGTATTGAGTTGTCACCAGGTAGCCTATACAGTATACTGGTAGATAGGTGGTTCTCTAATTGTCTATGTAAGACTAAATTGGAGCCTTATCTCAGTTATCTGTACACTGAGGACCCCTTATGCCTAAAATTATTACTATTATGTTATTGTTTTGAAAAACGGTTTTGATGTGAGTTCAAATAGCCAATCCTACAAGCTCACAACTTGTTGATGTAGATTTGCTAGCTGACAATTTTAGAATATTTTTCAAAATTGTAAAAAAGAAAAAAAAAAGGCAAAGAATTTTAGAGATAAGGCGTAAGGCATTGCTGGAAACAGGGTAAAGATAAAGTAAGACTCAGTATTCTACTGGGTATGTACACAGTGTATAAGCAGTATAACCTTTTGTGCTGCTAGCTGCTCTTCCCTGTGGGTCATCACCCTGTGCCTCGATGCCCTGGAGCTCAGTTTGCCTCCTGAACTTGGAATAGGTGGCGACGGTCTGGGCTCCGCTTGAGGCGTCTCCTTTTCCCTTCCTCGTTTTCTCTTCTCTGGCATGCGTTCAGGGGCGTTAGCCAACAGAGCGACACCTGAGGAGAGGAAGCACAAAAGACATTAATAGCTGGGGGGAGCACACATATGATCTGTGGATATTGATTGATAGAAAGACAGAGATAGAGATAGATATGGACGGACGGATGGATGGATAGATAGATAGATCTTACCTATGTGGGCATGTTTGAGAGCCCCAACATCATTGGTCCCATCACCGCACATTAACGTCACATAGCCCAAGCCCTTTAGACTTGTGATGACAAACTCCTGAAAAAGAACAAAATATTTTTTTCTACGTTGTAAATGGTGCATTTATACGGTACATTAGCTGTGGTGGCCAATCATTACACAGTACGCAAATATGTTTGCATAATGTGTCCTGATTGGCCACCCCAGTCCTCTGGAATAGGAAATGGGCATACAATTGAGCTATTCCAGCCATCTGCTGACAGGCTTTTTTTTTGCCAACAGCTGATTCGGTCTGACTTTAGCCAGGCTAGGTAAGTAACTCTGCACTGCCTGGCACCCAGACTATTCTTATTACTTTATTTTCGTCATTGCAACAAGTACATGTACAAGTACAAACTTACACATCAATGTAATGTAACATGAATGAGGGAAAAAATAAAGAGAAATGCTCAAAGACTGACCTTCTGTTTTGGGCTGACCCGGGCGAACACTCGCACATAAGGCAGTAGGGTGTGCAGCAGCTGTGTGTCACTAGTTAGTCTAGTTAGTCCCTCCCCTGTCACACACAAGTCATACTGTTGTATGAAGGAGGAGATGGAGGGAGGGGGCATTGGCACAGTCACGCTGCCATCTATGGATTCCCACCGCCACTCACCTGGCAAACAGAACATGTTAGATCAGTAAGTGGATTTCCCTCCAAGTTGTCTGTTTACTATGTTTGCTTGTGTTTGACCCGCTTACGACATAGACCACATTGTTTTTTGTTTTCAGTTCAAGCTAGTCTAGTCAAACATGTCATCACTCACCTGTAACATATTGTATAAGTAGAAACTATTTCATGAGCTAAAATTACAATGTGCAAATGTTTTGTCTGTCAAAAAGCGTTTAAAACATATCTGATACATGCAAATGGATAGATAATGTCGATTCACTATGGATACTGTATGAGAAGTTGGTTGGACATTCCACAAATCAGCACTGTGAAAGAATGTGATCAGTGTAGAATTTAGATTTAGTCTAATGAATCTTTGGCCAGCAAGGCATGCAACAGTTTGCAGTATTATTTATGGTCAATGTGCCTGGTATTTCAACAGAACTGTGGGAAACAGACTGAGTATTTACTAATGCTGAGCTCATTTGAAATCTTATTCGGATAACAGAGAGGATCTCATATTTTCACTTTTGTTAATAGGGAAACGTGATCTTAAAAAGCAGTTCCGTCATTGACATAATTAAGTGTATTACTGTTTCATTATTATTAATACACAACAATCTACTGGAAGCAACCAATATCACTGAAAAGTAGGGATACACAATTAGTCAATAAATACAATTGGTAGATTTGCTATTTTTGACTAATGTTTCCCTCAGAAAATGATGCTCGGGTTCAAGTGGTTAAAAAATGAATGTGTCTGCACGGTGGGTATTTCAGTAAGAGTACTCTATCCTAGCATCGCCATGTAATGTTCAACTGCCTAATAGTATATTAATAGACAAGACTGTTGATGAATTGACTTACCTGGATTGGGACCTGATTGCAATATAAGTGTATGTTTCTTCTGAATGAAGTGCAGCTCTTTTGCGACATGACATGCCGTTAGTGGATTGTCCCCTGTGATCATCACCACCTGATAATCAAGAGACAGTGATATCACATTTCTGATATTCTCACTCTTTATGTGTGTGTGTGTGTGTGTCTGTATGTGTGTGTGCGCGCATGTGTGTACATATGTGCGGCTTACGTAATGTGACGCCTCCTGGATCTCTCTGATGACAGCCTTGCTGTCGCTCTTGAGAGGGCATGACACAACCATGAACCCGGCGAAACGTAGATCACACTCCAGGGTATCGCGATTGATCTCCCTTACCTGTACAATACAAAACTCCTTTTTAATCACCTCTCTTCTGACGGCGCTACTACTGGACCTTCTGTGGTTGCCGACATGATTATGTTTCTGTGGGCATATTTGGAATAATAGAAATGCACAGTGACGCAGACCTGTTGATGGCTGAGGTGTCCTATCTCTTTGTACCCTAAGGCCAAGACTCTGGCTCCTTCCCGAGACATCTCCCGGTGGACCTCGTCATAGCTCGCGGGACACACTGAGAACTACAGTCACAGCTGGGTTAGAACAGCAGTTAACACTCACGGAATCACACGACCAACAATCAGAGCACTGTTAAGCTTTGTTATTGTTTGTATCTATCTACCATTCCCCTGAGTGTCTCTGGTGCGCCTTTGACAGTGGAAATGTAGCAGAGCTCTGTAGAACCCATCTTCTCGTAGGAAGCCAGAACAGACATGCGCTTCAGAGCGCTGGCAAAGTGGAAGCGTTGGTGGATCTTTAGGCCCTGGGTTTTGATTCCACGAGCAAACACCTTCTCATCTGCACACAGACAACCAGTCAGACAAGAATGACAGTGACAGACAATGAAGGTTTGTACCGGTATGAACTATGAGTAATTCATTCATAGCAGCTTGAGAGAACTAGAGCGAAGACAGAGGAAATCATTCATCCATTTGTGTGGCTTTTTTTCCATAAATCAAAACAACTTTGATGAGGCAGTATTACATTGTTTTAATAATATAATATAAGGTCTTCTTCATATCCGGCTTAGCCAGAGAAAACAAATCAGAGCACAAGTGTGCCCATATACGCCTCCGCGTCTCCAAGTCTTGGCACTGTACCTTTTGTGAGTGTCCAGTCAGCAGCGGTCAGCATGGCCTTCTCTAAGGGATCGCCCACCAGCTGCCCATCATCCAGGGTGACAAGCGAGTGGCAGGTGGCCACCACCCGGTGGGTCTCCACTGGGATCTCAGACACCGGCATCACCTCGTTCCCTTCTCTGTGACACATACAGACATCAGTCGATATGATTAATAAATTTATAACGTGGTTTACGGCTTTTTGATTCTGTCACTATGTCCTCATAGCTACATCATGGATGCTTCCGGCATAGTTACACTTGCAGGCTACCGGTCATTTTCAATGGAAATGGACTAACACCCCACACACAGTCTCTGCTTGACAGATGTGACACGTTACAAAAAAAAGTTGAGTTGAACTGGGTTAAAAAAAAGCGAAGCATCATGCATCAATCATGTGTTTTTGTTTCTCTCACAATTCCTTTGCCATTCCGTAACAGGAAGAAAAACCTTATTCTTTCCATTAATCAGTTCCTTCTGCTAAGCCTTCCCTTATCCATTTACAGAATGTGACTTGAGCAACACTTCCAGCGGCGAGTCAGCAGCAATAGAGCTTGCCAGGCTTGGGTCATTTTGTCGCCAATAATGTGAACGCAGCATGAGTGAATTATAGCCCTCTTCCCATTGACTGTCATATGCCTGCTGCAAATCTTTATAGCGTAGTGTAGTGCATTAATTCAAGACCCTGAAACGGTGCTTTCCTTTTCTCATATTTACTTTGTCATACTGAGCACTAGCAGTATGGTGATGAATATTGGTACACTGGGGATGGCTTAGCTCTATTCATTAATGTTGGCCTAGCATTATTGGAGAGAAGATTATGTTAGACATGTTCAGTTAGACAGTAGAATGAAGAGAGACAGTGCCCACATGTTCAGTGAGCACTGAACATGTGAGGAAGAAGAGTGGGAATTTGCTGTGCTTAGTGAATTTGATTTAATACATTGGCTGTAACCAATAATCTCTCACAAGTCCATATCATTGATCCCATCGATCTCATTTACAAAGAGATTAGCGAAGCCAAGCAGGTCTATCACAGTTCTCACTGCCTATATGAATATTTACATTTTTGAAGAGTTGCACATAAGCTAATAGTACACCACAGGCACAGAAGCATAACTCAGCCTTTAAGCAGCCCTGGCACAGTGCTTTATGCTGATGCGTTGTGGATACTATACCCCACACATTCTGTGTAAGGACCTGCAATACAGACCTTCTTCGCAAATTGGTGCTTGATGCTTAATTTGTGATCTATTGTACACCTGTCGTGTGGCAAAATAACAGATCTACAAGCTCACAAGGCGGGTTAGCAGGTTTGGTTTAACCCTTTGTGTACTGAACACGTTTTGGTGTTTTAGCTGTTGAAAAATAGCAGATCGATAAGATCATATCGCGCCACCGAGTGGTGCGATATGAGCTTGCAGTTCTGCTATTTTTGAAAAATTGTGAAATGTGGTGCAAATCTTTGAAAAAACATTATTTTGGAAGCAAACATTTTTAACTCAAATCTTTGCTTCTGGAGATCCCTAGAACAACATGTTTTTAAATGAGGTTTGCAGCTAGATAATCGATATTCCTTGGGGTGCTTCCTATGAAATATGTTAACCATCACTGACACAAAGAGATTTTTCCAGAAAAACTAGAACCTCACACCAGGGACTAAAATTTAGTATTTAGTGTCACAAACTAGAATTTAGTGTCATGGACTAGAATCTAGTGTCGGGAACTAGAATCTAGTGTCAGAAACTGGAATCTAACTTCAGAAACTACAATCTACTGAGAGGAACTAGAATCTACCGTGGGGGACTAGAATCAGCGTGATGAGACAAAGTGTACCTGAGGCCTGCCACACCTCGTACCACCAGACTGTCACTGGTCAGTGTGCCCGTCTTGTCAAAGCAGCAGACCTCCACTTTCCCTGCAAACGGTATCCTGAAAGGCTCTGTGCAGAATACATCTGGATGGAAAGACAATAAAGCAAGAAGAAGGTTCATTACGGTATTCAAAGAATCAATAGAACCACTCGGCACGGCTATAAACACACACACACACATACTTACATAGTTTAGCAAGGGCAATGAGAGAGGTGTTGACTGCCAGCGACAGCTCTATGGGGAGTTCTGGCGGTACCACTGAGGTGAGGATCAGTGTGCACTCCAGAAACAACTTGTACCGGTTCCGGCTCAAGTCCTTAGTCCCTGAGGAGAATACACAGAACATTTTCATTTATCACATATACTGTACACTATATGGTAGGTAATATGTAGTGTATTCTGTATACACAAAACTCTGCTCTAATGTCAACATAGTTTATTAAGTGCCACAATCACAATGCTTTAGTCCAGTGGTTCCAAAACATTTTAGCTTGAGACCCAAAACAGAAATTAGATGTTTGTCCAGGACCCATCTAGTGAAAGTAGCAGATCGGATATCAACTTTCACTGCAGCTTACAACATTTGTTTTCTAATTTATGTAATTTCCTTAATCATAAACTGTAGCGGGTGCCTAGGCGATAAAGTAGTAAACGTGTCGGAGAAGGACAGACCTGCATGCTGCCACTTGCTTTTATTTACAAAGGGGAATGTTTTGGTCCTTCAACCTACCTCAGGCAGGTTTGTAATCCATGAAAATGCTAGATTTTTGGGAGTGTTTTTGAAAACCTATTTACCTAGTGTTGGAAAATGCATGCTTTAGCCCATGCAAAGTGAAAACAAGTCCCCACCTTCTATCCACACGTAGCCAGCTGCAGCAATGGCAAAAACCAGGAGGAAGAGGATGAATATGAAGGTCTCCAGATTGTTTGCCGTCACTCTCTTCACGCCAAAGAGAATGGTCCGCAATAGCTTCCCCTGGTGTAGACATTAATTGTGTGTTAGTTTGAACAATAGGTGGTCTTTTGAGAATAGGGACAAGCAATGTGACAAGAGAAAAGAAAAGAAAAAGCACAAACATTCATAATTCATTAAGCATCTTCTCACCTGAGAGGTGTAGAATCCAGTTCTCAGTACATAGGCCACACAGCCATTGTCTACAGCTGCAGATGAAGGAGATGAATATGGTCAATCAGCATTAATCTTTTGCATGGGCTGAGCAATATATCAATATTTATATCAATACCATGATGAGACTAGATATCTTTTGGGATTTGGATATTGTAACCGCAATATGATGAGCTTTATTTTATTCTTTAGCTTCTAGTTACAGTCACAGTGTAGATTTATACAGTAGCTATCAAACAGAATACAATGACAGTCCATCAACACTCACGTTTGAGCCCAGTGCTGGCTTTCAGAGGGGGGCTATGCTGGACTACTTTAGTCCCTCCAGAAATTATGTGGAGACGAGAGTCTGTCTGGAGGTCCAAGACATGTTCTGGGACCACATCCTCCACTGGTTCCTAAAGATAGAATTATGTGATGATTATTACTTGCTTGCGTTACGGATTGCGTTACGGATTACGTGAGCGGAGTGGGCGCAAGTTAAGCAATCGGTGCGCTGTCCCTGCGGTCCCTCAGGGTACTCCGATTGACCAGTTTATATGATGATGTAATGGTGATGAAGAGACCTTTATGACTAATGTCATGAGCACTAGGTCGCTCTGCAAAGCGTAAGTTTGCACTCTACAGAGTGTTGATCTGTTTTTTACAAATCATGATGTTCATCATGATGTTTTTCACATCATTAGTTTCGGTCCTTATTTATGATTGGATGATCTTCACTATATTTCAAGCCATTTCCAAATGCTGTATAAAATATACATGCACCCTGTGTGCCTGCATTACATTGGTATGACTGTTTGACACATTCTTCCGATATGTCACATTTGGTTGTGAATTTTTATTTACAAAAACGTTTCTGATAACTGTAACATTTTGGATTAAAAATAAGCCATTCAGTTTCTCAATGTTCATTACTTTGTTTCCAACATTCAGGAGTCCATTCAAATGTAAACATTGCATAGCAACTGCAGGCAGTCAGCGTGTGGGACTAATTTGTTATTAAATAAAAATCTATTTAATTGCGACATGTCTACAAATTTCATATTGGAACTAAGCTAAAGGGGGTTTAGGCAATCCGCTTTGTGTCAAACAACGCCCCTGAGCTGTGTTAAAATCACTGTCAACCATGACCTCTTGCGGTTTAACTGCTTTAATTAATGCAGCAAAGCGTTACCATTTCATATCTGTGAAGCTTATGCGCTTTGAAGTGTTAAGTCCTCAGTTCTGTACGGTGTCATAATCATGTCAGACTGACTCTAACCTTCATCTGGGGCACTGACTCTCCAGTCAGCATGGCCTCATCCACAATGCAACGGCCTCTGAGCAGCAGCACATCACACGGCACCAAGTTATCCTGAGGCGACCGTCCTGCCAGGGAAGAAATACAGATCATTACAGAAATCACATAAGCATGCACGCACGCACACACACACACACACACACACACACACACACACACACACACACACACACACACGCACACACACACACACACACACACACACACACACACACACACACACACACGCACACACACACGCACACGCACACACACACACACACACACACACACACACAGATTTGTGCAGTGGGAAAGAATAGCATTTTACAGAAAACGGTGAAGTACCTATTGAGACAAGGTCTCCAGGAACAAGCTCATCGCTGGATATTGGTCTCCACTTCCTATTACGATACACCTATTAGAAACACACATATATGTGTATTACTACCATCTTGAGGACATTTCTCATTACAATTTAGTTAAAGGTAATAGAGGCAACTTTACAGCAGTGTGTACAAACACTGTGTTTGTAAATAGATTTGTTTAAAAACAGAATCTAACTCCACCTGACCTCCACTCTATTGAATCTGCTGGAGACTGCAGTGCTAGGATTGGCTAAAACACTGCCTCACCCCACACAACCTCGCTGTCACAAATTAGCACCGCCTCTCCTGAGACCAACGAATGTTTTGTTTTCATGATTTGTTGACGACAGCAAAGTTCTGAACCGTCTGCAGGGCAAAGCAATTGTCTGTCTGCAGGGAAACAGCTGCAGTATCAAAGTAGAGGCAAAAAAGGTATAGCTATTTTGATTTTTGGCTAAAAAGTTGCCTCTATTACCTTTAAGCTGATGGTCCAACCGAATGTGTAAAAAAACAAAAACAAACAAACAAAAAAAGAGTCATTGCAAGCTTCCACATGAGTGGTGAACGTGGAAAAATGCAACTGTTTTTGCCCTTTATTTTTTTGCTCTGGTGTCGAATTTTGCAGACGTTCGCTGGCAAATGCTACAACTCTGACCAATCAAAATGCAGCCCAAACTGTGATTTGGTCTTTAAACAGCAGCGTAATTTACAGTAGTTGTGAATAGAGCAGCAGCTAGCCTGGCCTTGCAGGGTTGAAGCGCAGCAGTCAGCAGCACAACTCCTCCCCCTCCTACAGTAAGTGTGTGTGTGTGTGTGTGTGTGTGTGTGTGTGTGTGTGTGTGTGTGTGTGTGTGTGTGTGTGTGTGTGTGTGTGTGTGTGTGTGTGTGTGTGTGGAAAGGATAGCCATGGAGGAGGTAAGGAGTGGCCAGTATAATTGCATATACGTGTCACATTTCGCAAGCAAAGAAAATCCCCTTTTTGGGTTGTTTATATGTGTTGCATCGCTAATTTGCCAATGTCTAAGGACCAAGAAAAATGTCCCAAGGTCAATTGGCGATTTTTGGTCCCCAGCCACAAGAATAGTAATAAAACCAGACACACACATACATAGATACACAGAAGGCACAAAAACAAGTCCATAGTAAAAGGCATCTTCTGTGCTTTACAGCAACACCTGAATCAGAGAGAATAGCCAAGCACTTTGGAAGACTACCCACATGAAATACACTGGAGTTCTCCTCTGGTCTCTGGTATGTGCTTATTATTTTACAGGGGTGACTGACATTTAGTCTTACGTCTTCCTCCGAGTAAAAAAAAAGACAAGAAAGGCGGGTTTAGTCTGCTCCAGTACATTTTACTTGTCTAGTCTCTCTCGAGTGCCCAGGTACAGTATTACTGTATTCTCTCTGGTACGAGGAAGGTATTTGTGACTCACTGTAAACCCCCCCAAGACCACTTGGTGTGTGATGCCCACAAAAGCAGTCACTCCCAAACCTTTCAGCCTGTGACCCAAAACCGAATTTAGACCCAGGACCAAAACTAGTTAAATTTTATTTTTCATTTATTTTTATTTATTCAATGTTATGTTTGGAAAACATTAGACTAAACACACTTACCTGGATCATGTAGGGCTTGTTCCCCATGCGTCGAATCTCAGACATGTTCCTCATTTGCTGCTGGACCAGTGACGCCTCAAATGCCACCAGCATGAAGAGTGTGAACACACTGTAGTACCAGTACTCATCCAGACACCACAGCCCCACACAGAACACCTGGACAGAGGCAGAGAGCAGACAAACACTGGCTCAACCAGTGCAACACAAACAGTGAAGTGATGGGGGGAGGGGATTCATAACACCGTGAAATACTGTGGTACAGATTTCAAATACCATAACCATAGCATACTGTAAAATCTCACACCGTGGCATCCCTAGTCATCAAGAATACAAGAGCTGCTCGGGCAAGAGGTCCGGTGAAAAAAAAAGGGCTGTGTTTGAAGAAGAGTGAGTTTGGGGGCGAGCGTTCCAGTTACCATAATTAAGATAGAATAAATCAACACGTCTGCTCATAGGATAGTAGAAAGACGAGAATTTGAGGACAGATAGGGGAGGTGACACAAGTGACACAGTGGGAATAGAAGTGGCAATGTTACGACTATCGTTTGCTAACGCTACGTGACATTCTTTTAATCAAATAACTTATTGATACAGTGACTATTGGTGACAGCCTAACATGCAATGTTAATGCATAATGATAAATATTAATACATTTGATAAATATTAGAAAAGCCTATATAACTAAGTAAAGGCTGACAGAGGAACAGTAAAAAATGCAGCCTTTAAAACCCCAAACCCATCACAATGTTAAGATTTCAAAAAACCCAGATGAAATCTAGCCCAATATAGCATCCTGCACTCGCCGAGAGAGACATCTGCTCTTAAGCCAACCATAACGAATTCATGTTTAAATGTAGGATTTGCTGCACATGCCTGGAATACAAAGAAGGGAGCAGTGGCTCTCTCTCTGAAGAGCTCCAAGAAATCAGGCACCATCATCTCAGCGCGGTTGGTCCCGTAGCGCTTCTCTGCAGCTCTCAGATCTGTCTCCTCCTGGTAGCCGCGCCACACCTGGAAGTGGCTCATGGGGTGACTGATGGGAAACGCCACGGGGAGGAAGCATTTCTTCTCATGTCTGTCGAAGATGTAGCGGATCTTCTGGAACTCAAAGGACAGAATCTCCTCCTCGCCATCCTCACCCTGCCATTGAATGTAAGAGATAATGTGAAAGACAGATTAGATGTGCTTATCTGTCAGTTCTACACTCATAAAATGGTAGTTGACATCATCATCAGCACAGAAAAGGTGAGCTGACCTGGTCCCTTTGGAGAGGTACAAGCTCTGCAGAACCGTTGTTTGGCATTGGTACAACCTTGGCCAACGTAGCCTTTTCCGGGTCAGGTTCCTGTAGAATAGATACAAATGAAATGGGTGAGAAATTAATAATTCACACATTCTTGGAGGAGTGTGGACTTTTACAGCTTTTAAGAAGTCTCAGTGCTCAACATATACTATGTTGGTTGCATAAGAAAAAAACAGCACCTTCTCCAGATGTATGTGAGAGTCATACCATATTACAGCATCCTGTTTCATTCGTTTTCATGTGCGTCATTCATTTTCAATCATGTGAAGCTGAATGACGTATGACCAGAGAAAGATTTCAATAGATAAGACCAAATACTGAACAGATGCACTCAAAGTGCCTGCAATGCACTTCCTCCCTAGCCTTGCATAGTCAGCCATGCTAGTACCGGTAATATCACTTGTGTGGATATTTCTGGGGTAGATTGAAGACTTGCCATGCAAGGCTACATGCCTACTACTTCCTATCCTCCTCCTACCTGTACCTACACTAGTAGTGCAGCACGCCATAAACACTCCATGGCCAAATACGGACAGACACACATACATTTCTGCCTGGCTTACATAGTTAGGTGGCTCACAGCATTCAAAATTAATAGGTTGTTATGATGTAGATATATAGTATAACATAAAACATGTCCATAACATATGGAACAGTCAAGTTCAGGCCAGGCTGCAGCAGTGTCACAGTCACAGTCATCACATACGGGATCGACACGTTTCAGTAGTTAACATGTTATTACATGAGTGGTTCTTCCCAAAGTGGATTCCTTCCATGGAACAGTAGTGCAAATCTATAACTCTGACAGTATACCAAATGAACCCTGACAGATTCTCATCTCGTATTAGAGAAATCACATAAATCTGACTCTGAGATGATGTTTGGGGTGAAAGCTTGCTCATGATTCCCCCATCCAGGCATTTGAACACGTTTTTACCTTGGAGCAGGTGAGCCAACAGTGCGCGTGCACGGACCAATAGCCGGACAGCGCCGTCAGCACGTGCGCGATGCCGATCGCGGCCAGCGCCAGCAGGCCTGCCTCCGGGTAGTCGGAGGCGCCGTACACCCCCAGCCACACGTACAGCCAGGCCGGGTAGAGGACCCCCAGGAACGGCAGCACGGTGCCGTGCAGCAGCCGCGGTCTGCGCTTGAACAGGGCGACCGAGCGCACCAGCTCGTCGTTGCCGCCGTTGTCATACTGCTGCTGGGGCTGGTGGTTCACAGTCACGGGAGAAGGGGCCATTTGAGGCGGCTCACCCGACCCACGAATCCCGTCTGCCGCTGCAGCCATATTCCCTTCTCCTCCTTCCTCCTCTTCTTTCATTATAGCCTCATTCATCCCCGGACCCCCCCTCTCCTCTCCTCCTCTCTCCTACTCCACGCCAGCCGCCCCCCTTTGCTGCTATATTCGGTTCGAATAGACCCGTTCGGTCCGCACCGGGGCCGGACAGTGTCTGGTCCTCTTCCCGTCTTCGCAAGATTCCGTTCTTTTCTCTTTTTTTAGTACAGAACCGTTTTCGTTCTCACTACAGAACCACTGAACCGACCCGACCGTACGCTTCCTTCCTTCCGCGTACGCAACCACGCATAGTGCCACGCCGTGGTCTCTCACTGGCTCCCGCAGTCTTCTCGCTGCTTGCGCAGGAGGTAAACCAGAGCCATGCCCCTGGTCTAGTAAAAGAGTTGCGACATTGAGGGGTCAGAAACCGCCGTTCATGCCGCATGAATAGGGACAACCTTGAGTTTGAAAAACATTGTTTTCAACGAGGGCGGCGCAAATAAGAGTTAATTTAGGCATGTGTGCAAAATGCCAACTGTTTTCAAGTATTGTACTGTAACGACTAAGGTCTCTGTAATATTTATGTTGCACTATTACTACCGAACGATCTAAAATAAAGGGATTTAAGATCATTAAAGATGGGCCGTTGCCTGAGTCCAATGCATTTCTACCTACTTCCGGCCAATGGCGTGTCCCTATTTGCGGTCTCCATTCTCAATAGAAGTCTGCGTAGAAGAGCCACCACTGGACTGGCCCCATGAAGTGAACGCTGTTTGCGTAACTCTGTCTATAGTCCAATGCTCTGAGGTCGAGTAAACAGCTTTTGTTTATTTGACAGTTTTTGACAGTAAAACTGTCAAAAAGGCCAATGGCGTTCTGCGGTCGGTGAAACTGTCACTCATGAAATAACGTATGAGCCGTCATTAGTTTTTTAGCTGAAGTTGATTTCAAACAGTGCATTTTTCACCACGATTCCCACAACAACATGGTGTCGCGGTCCCTTTTAGAAATGAAATCTGACTCGTGATGGACATAGCTTGGAGCCAATAGAAGTGAAATACATGTCATAATGTCACATTCCTTTCGTCCTATCGAAGGGGTGGCTGTAGTAACACGGTAGTAGACGCACATGACAGATGCTACGCTAGTAACATTGTAACCTTGCATTTTCCATTCATTAGTTTGAGAGACAGACAGACCGCCACTTGTTCCAAAACATGTAAGAAGTTGTTTGATTACACGTGTGCATTGTGCAACATAGGCCTATAGCCTACTATTCATTGTTTATATTAACGAGACTTGATGCATGCTTGATGCCTCATTGTTCATGAATAATAAGGTTGTGACTGAATGTGATATTGGCCAAAAATCGTTCAAAATGTTACTTTACTACTGCAGTTTTAGACTACATTCCTAACCCTAACTAACTATATAATGGAATATATAATGGTATTGTTAAATTGCTACATTTCCATTTATTAGTAATCATATTATATTAGTAGGCCTATAGTACCATATTAGTATATGGTTATTGATTGCAAATGTCAAATTATTATTATTATTATTGTTATTAGTATTATTGTTGTCTAGCTAAACATACACATCTGTTGTCTTTTCAGGCAGGCTGCTATGGAGATCACAGCAAAATATTGCCCTAAAGAAATGGAGGCATACGGCTCATGTGTGCATGCCAACCCATCAACATGGCAACAGGACTGTGAGGAACTGAAGCTGAAGCTTGCACAGTGCACATCTTCACAGTAAGGCATTAAAAATCCCCTTTTTTGTCTGGCAGGCTAATGATTTTCTTGCAAGCATATTTCATCAAAACATCATTTTAATGTGGTTTCGTGTTTTTTTCCTTCTCCATCTCCCACATTTCTTTTGTAGCCCAGTCATCCAGAAAATTGGGTCAACTTGTTCCAAGGAGTTTGAAGAATTTGACCGGTGTCTCAGAGAAAACCAGACCTCAGCTGCCTCCTGCACACCACATTTAGCACGTTTTCTTGGATGCAGTGAGACAGTTGATCTGAGTGAAGTGGGTGAGTTTGCTAGACCTGTCCAAGTTGATGTCACACTGGAAACCATACAAAAATCTGCCATAGCTAAAATTAGGGCCCAACTAATATGGATAGATATTTATGACTGATGAAGAGGCAAAATCTTCTTAAAATCGTCATGGGGACTCACCAAAGCCCCACCTTCCCCTCCTGCACCAACCCGTTTCCACCCTCAAACACACATACACACACACCCACACGCACGCATGCACACACACACCGCACAC
The DNA here is from genome assembly GCA_039105355.1 of Benthosema pterotum. Classification (NCBI taxonomy): domain Eukaryota; kingdom Metazoa; phylum Chordata; class Actinopteri; order Myctophiformes; family Myctophidae; genus Benthosema; species Benthosema pterotum. Next base: position 33,827,762 of record CM076965.1, on the reverse strand, counting down.
TGTGTATTATTATCCCCAAATGCTTGATGCTGGAGTTGTTTGTCGATCAATTTCTTTTCTCCAAAACATACACATACACAAAACTACAAGTGACATTGAAAAGAGGTGTTATACATTCCCGAAGTACTCTTGGGGGCAGAAGCCCCGCAGCCCCCATGGACTCTATGTGCAGATGACCAATTTTTAGAGGGGGGGGGGACCAAATACTTTTGACACTTTGGAGAGCCAGCATGATCCAGCATGCTGCATTTTGGATTCTGATTTCTGCTCAGCACCTGGTACTATTTAATTAAATTGAGTGTTTGTAGGCTGGAAACCGGAAGAAATTCAAATCTGCATGCCTGTCTGTAGTCTGGCCATGACAGGCTAAAGTGGATCATTTGTTTGCTCCATTATTTGTTTATGTGTATGTGGGGATGGGGGGATGACTCAGAGACAACACAGACACTGAAGTTTTTGTGCATTTATAGACATTGCAACTTTTTTTCTTTCCTTTTTTTCCACAGCTGCAAACCCAGTCCCTCAGCCCTCCTAGAATCCAGTGGTTACTTACCCGTCTACCTCAGAACAGAACTAATGGACTGCTTCTCAAGGGATGTCATCACATTCACAGCAACTTACGTGCAGTAACACTTTTGACCTCTGCATTTCTTAAGGACGAGGAACAAAGTCATTTATAGTGAGTGGCACATCCACTGGTCGCTGGGACTGCTATAATATCTCTGTCAACATGTAACTGATGCCTTTTATAACTGGTGAGCGCTGCCGACACACTTATGTATCTGAAAACACAAGGAGTTACCATGCATAAGTGCTGTATCCTAAGTACTGTATAAGCCTTTGAAAATAAAAGTATTTTTTGTGTGAGCTGTTTAAAGCACTTTCTGGCGCAATATAACTAAAAATTGATGTCACACTTGCATTACTCATCGACTGTTTGTAATCTTCTTTTTTTTCTGTTACTCATGTGTGTCTCTCCCTCCCTCACACCCTCCTGCTTCCTACATCTGAGTCACAGTTAAATATTAAGCTGGAATGTATTTCTCTCCCACACAGCTCTGCTGGCTACCCAGCAACTGAGGAACAGGGAGTCTGGGAAGGAAGGCGGAAGGAGGGGGGTCTAATCAGTGGGAACGACGAGACAGACGGGGAGGATGTTGAGTTATGAGCCCTTTGACTGCCAAGCAGAACAATTCTTTTCTGGTTCACTTATCAAAGTTTGTGGGCCAGGCAATCAAGTGGAAAAGATTCTTCGTCGCAAGTGTAATGTGTTTGGTTTTCACCTGGCGTAAAGGTGATCCATGCATATAAACCATATAAACACTAAAGTCCGCCGTTTTAATTTAACCCCTTGAACCCATGTGCCCCTAATTCGCAAACATACAGAGAAAATAGACAAGTGTTTGAAGATAATTGAATATCTAAGGTCAGAGTCAACGGGACCCTGCCACCTAGTACATGAAGTGTACAATATATCGTGGATATACTGTAGGTTGTTTACATTTGTACACTCTTAGAGGTACGTATGGGTGTTTGAATTAACACTGACAAACGTAAATAAGGCAGACATACTTCAAAGATGAAATGGCAGGTTGTATTGAAGATATGGCAACATTACATTCAAAGCACATCACCTGTCAGTCACCAAACAAAAGAACAGATAGTAGGCACTGACCTAATACCACACAAATAAGTTACATTCACAAAAATATCACTGTAAAATGCAATAAGTCAGTCACTGGAGTCAAACAATGCCATGAGACAGAATGGCACAAGCTGTAACCTATCACTGATAAATATGTCAAAACAAACCGCATCCTCCTCTAATTGAACTATTCTGTTCCAGAAACTAAGTCTGGCCCCAGTGCTGTAAAAATAATGTTCTACAATGCTTGGTCTCCAATTTGAGTCTATAGGCTATATTTTCAGACCTATTTTGTGACACACAAATATCATGCTACACTATAAATATTTGTCGATTATCACAGGAGTAGGTACAAAATATCTACCTAACAACATCAATTTCCAGGAGATGTTTTGAAAAGAGAAATTATGACATAAATCTATAATAATGGTATCAACTGTAAGCACAGTCATATTCACATTTATTTTACATTAGAGCACATCAGTACATACCCAGTATCCTAACTTTTTAATAGTATCCGTTGCTCTCCATCTACTTTTTTTTTTGTTTGTTTGTTTTGGTTGGTTTTTGTTTTTTAGTAAATACCTCACAGTTATAACATAAAGGGGAAAACAGAAATCACTGATTGCTTAGGCCAGAGTTAAACTTAGTTGCGCACAGGCATCGTGAACCCAAAGCAGCAGTTATACAGTAGTAGTGAGCAACACATTGAGTACTGAGCTTTCCGATCTGCTACTTGGGGCACAACGAGGTGCTCAACCAGTATAAATCAGGCATTACACTACCCTGTTTCCGTATAAGGCTCTTCAGTTGACCCTGTTATGGTGCCTAAAGCCAATACCATGCCAAACGGTCACCATGCAAGTCCTTGCAACTAAACTGTTGCAACTACCGGTAGATCATGCATGGCGACCATTTGGTATGGTTTAGGCCGAATTAAATTGAAGTAGTTTCATCACGTGGCTGACTTGGGTTGATGTGCAGGACATATCACACCGCTGGGATGAAGGCTATCCAACTTGTCCCATTTCAACATTTGGTGTGGTTTGGGCTTAAATGCTTACAATTGTTAATGTTTTTGGTCCGTGTTGTTTCTTCAGTCCGCATTGTATTTCCTACAGCTGTATTATTAATATTGTACTGTACCTGTGAATTGTTCTACTTGGAGAGTTACTCCAAAACACCTTTCTTCAACAAAGTACAGCATGTACCAATTATATTATTGGGTGACAGAAAGGGCGATCCTACCGGTACCTGGCTCAGTGTCCTGAGTGACAGCTCAGGGTACACAAACAGACATTAACCTGAGAGCAAACTATTCCTCCGAACTATAATATACTATATGTTTCGGTACTTTACATAAAATAACTACTAGAACCATATACAAAAACAACTTATGAAAGATTTAACTTAGACCTTCACTTGCTTCTAAACCCTGTCTAAACCCAGGCTTCCAAAAGTGTATACCTACACTCCTACAGTATAAGTATAAGTATAGCTACCTTAATTCACTGTCAACGAACCCCTTATCCCCAATAAATTACAGTAGGTACAAAAGGGTACACAATTATAACTTGTGCCAACATGTTATTTGATAAGTACCTTTTGTTTGTCCTTTTTAGTGGAAAAGTGCAGTAAACCCCTACGGTTTATTAAACAAGTAATCATAACACAGGAGAAAATTAGGGTTTCTTTTCTTTACATTTCCTGTACATTTTCAGTGTCTATTTTCCAGCATGTGATTCATATTGGTGAAAACCCACAGACAATTGAATCATTATCTAAAGAAGTGCTAACTGCTGTTATTACTATGCCCGACTGTTAATGGTTTTGGTTTGCGGTTTTAAAAGCTCAGAATGGTGTTTTTCGGCGTATATAGGCTGTGTCGTGGAGAGTGGTCCGACAGGCATGTTGTTGATGGACAGACTCCATTAGCTGCATCTCTGAGAGGTGAATAGGTGGACGAGGGTGAGAGTTTATAGGGGTCAGGAGGTGAAGTAGGAGTTTTGCATGGAGTAGAGGCGGTCGATGGGGTTTCCCACCACTCGCCCCGGCAGGAGACCGGCCTCTCCCGTCGCCAAGAGACAGTCACCGAGGTGACTGAGACTCCCATCGCTGTCCAGATCGTGGAAAACTGTCTCTGAGTCTGGGAGGAAAACGGAGTATGTTGAGTCTGAATGGGAAGATCATGGGAATAAATACATTATATCAGTGGTTTTCAACCTTTTTTTCCATATCAGGGCCCACAGGCACTATTTATTCTGCATTTTAGCCACGGACCACCATTTGATGTTGAGTTTAGTCTGTCGGACCCAGACCCCAAGGATTTTCAAGTTTTTGTCCACAATTTAGGAGATACACTCCTAAAATGTTGGTCAAAATGACAATTATTCTATATTTTCTATCATTTTCTAATTGTGTAGACTTGAAAATTAAGTCATTCAAATAAAATGTAACTCTTGAGAGTGTTAAAATAAAACCAAATGGACCTGTACGGGTCCATTTGGTTTCATTTTAACACTCTCAAGTGTTACAGATCTATAAGGGTCTATTTGGTTACCAGCGGTCCATCATTTAGGTGAGGGGACCACCTGGAATCCTCTCAAGGAACTGGTGGTCCCTGGACCACTGGTTGAAAACCCCTGCATTATATGAAATAGAACTGTTATGGCAACATCTGCAGTCCACCCCCCCCCCCCCCCCCCTTCCATCCTTTTACTTACCATAAGGGTGTAGCTCATTGGTTAACTGAGGAGGTGTAAGCCCATGCCGGAACGGCTCTCCTCCATATATATTGGGGTCGAGGGCCAGTAGTTGCTGACGTGGCAGGGAGGGGTACCCCAGCAACCCATCCATGCCATGGGTACTGGAACCGTCTGTGTGGATGGACCGAAAAAAAAAAACACTATCAATATATAATATTGATATTATATATTAATATCACCATTTTTACAGTATGTATGTACTGTATGTACGGTAATGTCCTGAATATAAGATCACCCTGGTGGTAGGGTGGGCTGGGGAGCGGGCCCTGCGTGTGATCACTAAGAGGTTCAAGGTTAGGACACCCCCAAAAAGGGGGTAACAGTGAATAACAGTAACACACACGGTCCTCTTCACTGTTATTTAAAGGGGGCTTATTCATTTTGTGTCAATAAAATAAGCTCCAATACCCTAAACCATCATGATATGGGGTGTTTGAGCTGATGCATTTATTTGGCTTAGTTATTTTGGCTTTTATTATTTTCAATCCCTTGCTGTAAATCCTGTGTGTGCAGACACTATGCGCCACGTCTGGAAGAAAAATCCTCCGGTGTCAGGGCGCCCTTTGGCTGGTGGCGGCCCAAGGGCCCATAATTTCTAGATCCGTCTATGATGTACTGTATGTATTTATGTGGGAATAGTAGAGGTTGGGTTGACCAATTTCAAGGTAATGCAATACATAAATCAATTGGTGGGAGGAAAATCAAAAATAACCGATCCAATTCGGGGAGCAACAACAATCCTGCTCGCGGTGGCTGAATGAACACTCGCACGTTCATTTGATGCACAGGCAAACATACACAGTGTTGTTCTTGTTGTGTGACACCACAGCCCAAGTACAAATGATGTTTCATATTCACTGAAAAGCATTCTCCATCCCTGGGTGGGCCGAACCACGATCCTTTTGGTTAACAGCTGAATGCGCTAACCAATTGTGCCACAGAGACTGTGTAGTGCTGTAGTGCACACATCATTACTAAAGACTGTACAGGGAGGCCATCTCCACCCGTAGATGAATGGACAGAGCTGCTGTCTGGGAAGCGGAAGGTCCAAAGCACCACCCCGACGCCTACTGCATATGTCGAGATGTCCTTGAGCAAGGCTCTTAACTACTCCCTGGGTGATGTGGTAATAGCACAATAGACTGTTATTGATACCAGTAGTCATGGGTAAATAGTGCAGAGGACGAATTATCACTGTGGAAAATAACAGCAAGTGAATAAATACTCCCATACAATATTATTATTATTATTATTAGTAGTAGTAGTAGTAGTAGTAGAAGTAGTGGTAGTAGTAGTAATAGTAGTAGTATACAGTATCTGGTATTTTTCTAGTCTAGTCTCTTTAAATTGTCATTGTCAAAACAGAACATGACGTTTCAACCACTTTCATCCTGGTGTTTTGCATTATGTGTCACTACACACTAGTCAATCGCTTTATATACAGTATATTTTTAAGCAAACAAATTGCCACTCTACGAACTCCCAACGTGATGGGCTCTGGGTTAGTTAGTTAGTTTCTTACCCTCGCTGTCGTCATTGCTCTGTCTGCCTCCTCTGCTGGGACCTCTCCTGGCTCCTCCCAGCTGCTCCTGCTCCTGCTGCTGCTGCTGCTGTTGCTGCTGTCTGCGAGCAATCTTCTTCATCTGACACAACAACATATTTGTATTGTGTCCTGTCTAGATTTCTAGTTTCTGAATAACATAATATTCAAAGATTTGCACCACGTTTTCACGATTTTTCAAAAATAGCAGAGATACAAGCTCATAGCGCGCCACTCGGTGGCGCGCTATGAGCTTGTAGATCTGCTATTTTTCAATAGTTAAAACATAATGCTTAGAACACCAAAACGCGTTCAGTACACTAAGGGTTAAAAGCCATTTTTGTAGACTTGTAGCTTTTGTAGTTTTTGAGTGATGCTCTGATCGTCTCCCATTGCTTTATTACACCTTGTGTGTTGTATTCATTGTGTTTCATTTTTTTACAATTGAATAATTTCACTGTGTTTGACTGTAATGAACTTTGTAACTGTATAATAAATGAATAATAGACTACTACTATATATTATATTATTTATTATATAATCTGTAGGAATATGTAGTGCAACTAACCTTTGCTCTCTGGTTCTGAAACCACACCTGCACAACGCGCACCGTCAGCCCCGTCTCTGCGGCCAGGGTCTCTCTCACCTGCAGACAAACGGCTCGACGATAACAATGTTGGTACAACAAACACCTACAGCAATTTTTCCTTCAAGAACTGATTGTTATGATCACAAGTAAATATCCAGTTTGATAACCTTTAGTATGAATTATTTACTGATTTCATATTTTAAATATATTTAAAGAAGTTGTCCGCCGCCAAACAAACACAAACACCATGTGTTATTATTACTTGCTCACGCAAGTAATAATATATTAGACGGCGGAATACCTGTACCGGTATATTGGCGACGTGACTGGGACATCCCTAATTGTGATGCAACTCATTGTGAGCTTGTAGATTGGCTATTATCACTGCTGTCAAAATATGACACTGGCAATGAATTCATTGTGTATTTTTCTAAGGTTAAGTCACAGGATGATGCCACAGTTCTCTTTTGGGTGTCAAACTGACAGGGTTAGGAAGCCATACAGCCTACGTAAAGGAGAAAAAGACTCTGGCATTGCTCACCTTCCGGCACGGCTTAGAGGACACTTCAAAGGAGGCCTTGAAAGCACGCCGCTGCTGGGTGGTCAGGATGGTCCGCGGCCTTTTGGAACGCTTGTGCTCTTTCCCTTCTTCACCACCCTTCCCACCTCCAGAACCCCCTCCTCCATCCTCATCCTCACTTTTAACTGCAATGACACATAGATCATATCACATTCAGGACAGCACATCACCACAGATGCATGTTTATTATTGTTTGACAGGAAAACAGATAATAGAGCAAGGAAGCACCTAGGTCTGTGACCAGGAGGTCCCATTTTAAATTCCCATTGTGACTGAGGAAATCTAGGCTGAAAACGTGGAAAAATTGAAGAAAAACCTAAACTACAGCATCTGTATTCTTGGGGAAACGTCCTCTAGAATATATAGCAGATCTATGGTCTATTTTCAGTGAAACATTTAATGTAGAGGGAAATCAGAGATGTCTCAAGCAATAGACCCCGGAGGGACTCTGGTCAACCATGTACGGCATTTAAAAGTGGTTATAGGTTGCCCTGGAGCGATGTACTTAAGAACTCCAGTGAAGCTGCTCTGCTGCCAACTGCAGAAGAATTCACTCCATATTGGGACTCCCTGAGGAGGGAATGTGTGAAACTGAATAGCAGGCATGTTGTGTGTGTCCATATTCCATTTACCCTGGACAATACTCAGAGGTTCAGCAGGGCAAGCAAAACAATCATAAATTAACTTAAACTGGGCTTGGAGTTGGACCTGTTGTTACCTCTGTTTTGTTTTTTGTTTTTTCACCTGTATTTATATCAAGGTCTATTATTTATTCTGCATTTGAGCCAATGACCATGCACCATTTGACTATGAATATATTTTTCATTGTTGGATCAGATGTTTACCACAATTCCACGCTGCATTGATGTGGTATCATAGTCAAGATAACAGGCAAATGCTGATCAAAGTAACAATTGTGTAGAGCTAAATTAAGTAATGATTTTTTTCCTTTTTATTATTTACTTTTTAATTTATAATTTACTTTTAATTTATAATTTAATTTATAATTTACTTTTATAATTTACTTTTTATTGCATTTTCAAATATTTCACAACAAAAACAAGACGAAACAAACAAGACAGGGCAGGGCAGGGCAGGGCAGGACACTATATTCAGGAGGAAATACTCATATTAATGAAATACTAATGATCATTAACCATCCATGTACTGTATGTCCTCACACAAGTTCCGCTTCTACAGGTTATATAAAATGTAAATAACATCAAATAAAATCAGGTCTCGTGGTAGAAATATGAATAATCCATCCAAGCCAACTATCATTGAACACTTTAGTCCGTCCTCTAAAACTGAATGTAATTCTCTCCATAGATTAAATCAATCCATTCATAGTTTGTATCACATTTGTCAGCCACTTTTTTCAGGGCCTTTTTGGAAGTCACTAGCAATACCCTCAATAAATATTGATCTTGTTTTGCTAGTAACAAAGTTTTTTTTAACAATAATTTAATACTCGAGAGCATAAAATGAAGCCTGGTTTTCATTTTACCTCTCCATCATTTAGCAGGGGATGAACCGCATTGGAACGCCCTGAACAGGGACCACTGGTGGTCCCTGGAGAAGCACTGCAGTGCAGCGTTATACCTGACTCAGTGGGCGTGGGGCTGATGGCAGCCAGCATCTCCCTCTCCTTCTCGTAGTCGACGCGGCACAGCAGCTGGCCCTCCTTCAGCACAAACTCGTCTCCTCTCTGCAGGCGGCGCTCGCACTCGCAGCAGCTGAAGCAGCCCAGGTGGTACACCTGCCCCAGCACGCGCATGATCAGCTCCGAGCGCCCAATCACCTGCAGGCACGCGCTGCACTTCCTCACAAACAGCCTGCGGATGGGATGGACGCACACACAGGAGGGGTAGTTTCATTCAGGGGCGGATCTAGGCATGGGCATGGGCCCCCCGCTAAATGCCCTGACTGCCCCACCAAACATGATGGCATGTAAAACAAATTTCAAATTAAGGTTCTCATATTTAAAATGATTTGAAACACTACTACTGCTACGGTGCTACTAAATAACTACAATTGTGGCACCACTAAACCAACAGCATTTCATGAAAACAGAAAACTCTGAGTCAGACCTTTAGCTTTATGCATGCCTGTTGCAACTTCAACAACAACTGATGTTATTATTGATGCTTACCTGCCTAAAACAAAAGTCTTGTAACCGAAAATGGTATGGGTGCGCCTGTGTCGCTTCGTGCCACGGGCGATAAAGCCGCCCCCCATACCATTTTCTCCTGCCCCCCCAACTGGGAAATGTTACATCGGCCCCTGGTTTCTTTGATTAAAACTCTGACAGCCTCATTTTTTCCCCAACTACGAAAAAGAACTAAATGAAAACAAGCTTACGATGACTAAAATTAAACTGAAATCCTGACTTTTGTTAACAAATGAAAAATCGACTACAATATCGCTAAGGAGCAACTAGAGGGGAAGAGATCAGTAGAACTAAGACAAATCATTTTATGCCTGGTTGGTTGTATGCAGGTGAAAAAGCCGATCTACTAGTTTCAGTGCACAGCTAATAATATAAACCAAAAATGTCAATGCCAGCATGGCCCGCCAAAATACTAAAAACAAAATGGAATTTTATTCAAAAAAGACTTTGACTACAACTAAATCAACATCTGCTGCCAATATCAACACTGCACACCTGTGCTAGTGGCATAAAAAGAACACGAAAACAAACAGGAAGTTTGAGACAAAACGCAGCACAGATGGAGAAGGCACTTTTTAACTTATTTTACTCTTCTGTTGAATGGCTGCGGATATACTTAATTAATGGTCATAAACCACAACATCCTTGCACACCAGTGACAAAGTTGTCAGTATTGTGGAATTATGTATGTTCATTCCCTCTTCCAACAGCAGGTGGCAGTAGTTAACCATTGATGGAGGAGCTATACCTGACATGACATGTTCATCCATAATACTTAGATGTTGTGATCTAAAACAGTGGTTCTCACAAGTACCTGCCAAAGACCTCCAAACTATTATGTAGATGCCCGCATCTGAAAATACTTTTCTTGCCAGGGAGCCCCCATACAAGATTTGTGTTATTAAAATGTTTCAAGTCTGCAAAATGATTTGCATTTCTTGAAGATTTCTTTGAAAATATCAGAATTCCAAGCATGCCACTGATTCTGTTTGTCTAATAAATGTCTAAATTATATCTAAAGGGCCATCTAAAATGGGGAAAAACATCTAAAATGTAAGGTTTTCGATTTTATGCTTCGATTAGACGTTAGAACAAAGTCTACAGATGGTTTATTGTCTATATAGCTTCTAAAATGTCAATATTAGCCCATTTTAGACGTACTACTAATAGCCATCTAGTTACAATGCAAAACAGCATTGTGCAATATAGCTATTTTCAAATAGCCAATGTACTTTATATGGTAAAATGTTTAAAGTCGATAAACAGCTTTTGAATTATGCTATATTAAGTAATGTAATAGGCTATAATAACTAAAGTATAATCCTCCCACAAGGACCCATGGGGGTCTTCGGACCCTGACCTTGACAACCAACTGCGCAGGTTGAACAAAGTTTCACTGTATTTTCTCCACTTTCATAACAGTAGTTTCCATGGTCCACTGGTCATCTCCCCCCATGATCTCTTTCTCCCGTTGTCCCTCTTATCTCTCCTCCTGTGAGATGTTATAGGCCCTAAATTCATCTCCCGCCTCGCCATCTTTCTCACGTCCTCCTCATTGCCATTCAGTAGGACGGAGAGACACTGCCACTAAATTCCTCTCAAATCCCTGTTCTCTCACTTGCTTCCCTCCCCCTCCCTCCGTGGCATTTTCTGCCAGCATTCCCAGTTCTCCCTCACGCCCTCCCAGCCCGCCTCCCCAGTTCACTGAAACTAATAAAGACAGGATTAATTAGATTGTTGTTTAAACAGTGCGATGGCCAGACAGACGCTGTAAACTCATAACCAGGGATTGAGGATAGCATGGGGTTAATCTCTCGCCTCTCTCTTATGCACACACACACACACACACACAGACACACACAGACACACACACACAAACACACATACATACATGGAGCCACGTAAGCATACACATAATCACATATATATACCTATACAGATATTGTCTGGTTACCCCGGGCAACAATACCCTATGCTACCCTGCTACCTGTGGGAGTACAATACATCTGCAACACACCTGCCATGAGTACATATTGACATCGAGGAAGCTTATTGGGTCTATTGGAGCATCACATATCACATCAACCAGCCGATTTGGAAGACAGTCAGCGAATAGACGTCAAATTCAAAAGATACTTAAGTTGGCAGGTGGGACAATAGTGCAGAGAATAACAAGCGAAACCTGAAGAGAAAGAGAGAGAGGGGAAGGATGATAGGGTGAGCAGGGCGGGAAGGCAGGGGTGGGGCGGAGGAGGACTGAAAGTGTTGATGCTCCCTGACTGAGTGATAGGAAGGTGTTGCTGCCCAAATCTGGAGAGCAGAGAAGGAGCCAGGTCTGCACATTAGAGCCCCTAATCTGTGATTCTGTCCCAAACGCAGCTGCTACGGCTAATCTCTATCAATCCATCTGCCAAACGCTCCTCCAAATTCCCCAAATGACAGTGTCGCTAACTTAACATCACAACACAAACACAGGCATCGCAGTATAGACAAACAAATCTGTTATGGTATCTATATATAGGCCTGTGTGCATGCTACTTCACCTTCGTGCTCATAATATTCTGTGGAAGCACAGCATCACATTTCCAGCAGTTTTTGCTTGTATTACTCCAGGTCACAGATAATGCAATTTAGGCTATAACATGTTCCATTTCATCCACTAGTGCCAACAAAAGAGCATAATTTGAGTCGTCTGCATGCCGCACCTCAATCCTCATGCCTATGGTGACAACCGCATACCTCGGCTCAAATGCTACTCTCATCACAAACTCACTTCTGCTCACAGCGAAAACATACAACAGTATAGGCTCTTGAAAGAAGACTAATAACACTGGCTTTTGACTAGCCCTTTCCTTAATCGGAGTGTGCACAGCGCAGTGAGAATTGACTCAACATGGCAAATGAAGGTAACTTGGGGCAACTGTCGCAGAGGGGGGTCTGTAAGTAGATCAGTCTAATCCTTCTAATAGAAGTATCATTCACACTGGCCAGGGGATATAGCTCTCAATAAATCACAATGGACATAATGGTTTAACCATTTGCTGAGCAGCTAAGCCACACGATGGAGGTAAATTTGGCCACAATGCCAAGTTTAAACAGTCTACAGAGAGACTACCTTATGTCCGCTTTCTTTATAATTAAATCTCATTTACATTGCACTTTGGCAGAGCATGGAACAATGGAACATGCACATGTTTTACCCCAACTCAAGAATTGTTGTAAAGGCAATAGTATTAAATGTTAATGTTGGTTGATTCGATTCAAGATTCATCTAGTGTCCTGTTTTAAGAGGGTGTTGAGGGGAAAAGAGCAGACCAAGTACAGAGCCAACCCTAGTAAACTAAAACTTCTAAAACCTAACCTAACCCGCTAAAATAGATCCAGTTCAGTTTCCTGAAAACCTGTAAAAACAAAACAAACAAATGCGCTGTGTCAGTTCTTTTCTTTTTTCCTACTCTCCAGACATTAGCCGGAGCTTAGGAGACAGCCAATCATAACTAGGTTGCTACTATGCGATTGGCTGGTGGCGTTTCAGCGGCATTTCAGAGCATAGGCATTGGCTCACAGGGCAATAAAGCTTGATTAGGTCGCTAATAAAAATGGGCCTGTTGCATGTCAGAATTGTCAGGCTGACAACAAATGACACAGTGGTAGCTCCCAGACTGAAAGGTATAACAAATATAATAGTTTCCAACAGGTCTAAATATCAAAGAGAGAAACATGAGGGCAAAGACTCCAGAGTCAAAGCATTCAGACGGGTGTCAACCAGTACAGATCTATGCCCAGAATGACACAACAATTAATCAGTTATATAGACTAGAGTATATGGTGGTGGTGGTGGTGAAGGGCAGGGCTTGACACTAACACTTGCCCACTTGCCCGGGGCAAGTAAAAAAAAATGGTGGGGCAAGTGAAGACTGCTACCTGGCTGCCCGATCGGGCAAGTGTGCAACTTAGTGCGCAATAACACAACACAAGATAAATAAATTTGTCTTGAAGGCAGTCATTGCACGCTATCCACAATTCCAGGCTGGATTTGGGAAACAAAACAGGCAAATTAACATACACATCAAAATGGCCTTCTACATTCTCTAGTTGTGTAGACCTGGAGCTAATTAAGATGATGAATATTAACTCTTGAGAGTGTAAAAATGAAACCAAATGGACCCGCAAGGGTCCATTTGGTTTCATTTTTACGTTCTCGAGAGTTACATCTGGTTAGTAAACTTAAATGCAAAATTTACAATATATTTTTGGGGGGCAAGTGACCATGACCTGAGGGCAAGTAGAACCTGACTTGCACTTGCTCGATGGGCAAGTGCCTCGGAGACGTTAGTGTCAACCCCTGAAGGGCACAATATGTAAGTATGAGACCCCAGATTAGAGATTTAAGATGGAGAGCCTTGGAAGTCAAATTGGTTATGTACAAATATTTGGTGAGTATTGTGAGCTCATTCCTCTGCACATGTTGTTGAGCCAAGACACAAACAGGTGAACAGAGTCTTTATTGTCTGCGTAAGTCACAGGACCTATAATAACATGGTGTGTGTGTGTGTGTGTACAGTACACATGTACACGCGCGCACACACACACACACGCACGCACGCACACACACACACACACACACACACACACACACACACACACACACACACACACACACACACACACACACACACACACATGCACACAATGCACGTCAAGATTAAATAATTATCTCTACCATCTATCCGATCTTAGCAAATTCAGTATTATCCAGACTAGGATCCATGTCCATTACAAGTCACCCTGATCCTGTTCTAATTATTCTGGAATTTCAGGGAATGCTAGATGATTCAATTTCTATTTTGACAGGAGCACAGCGGTCTTTGTTTATTCTCCTTTGGATTTTGTTGTATCACCCAAAAAAAGAGAAAAGAAAATAACCCTAGACGTATACAATATTTTGTAATATACCGTTCTTAATACAACATATGTGACAAAACAAAAACATATAATGTTTACCCTTCCTGTGTAGACTTTGTAGAAAACCTTTCCTTTCTCTGAATGGTTTAGGATTATGTTTGACTAAGACCACGAAAGCTGTGATATATCCCTGCTTAACTTTGACTTTTTCAGATGTCTAATTGTCCATGTCTTAACTTTTTCTGATGTCTAATCATCCCAACTGCTTTTTTATTTGTTTGTTTGTTTGTTGTTTTTTGCCTGGTTGGGGGGGGGGGGGGTGGCGGGGGTGTTTTGTCTGTGATGAAAACTCAAAAATAAAGCAAAAAAAAATCAAAAGATATGGGGGAGAAATTGAGGCCTACATTAATTTAAGCTGTTGTATAATATACATTTCATTGGTTATATTAAAAACACTGTGGTTCAGAAATAAAGCAATTTTAAACAAATAAACGTGACATGGAAAAGACCCTTCTCTTTCTGTGTGTACTTTTAGGAGAGTGCTGTTTGTCAATGTCAAGGGTATTGTGACTATAGGAATATACAGTATGATGTTGTGCAGTGATCGGTAGAGTATAGGTCCAAATCCGAGAACTTATAGTGGCCCACGTTGGTGCTTAAACTGTGGCAAATGAACGGGCACTTAGTGTACGACTGCACTGACATTTTAGGCGCAAAATGATCTATCATGCAGGAATGCATGCGAAAAGTACAGATGATATGTAACAATCTTACTTTTAAGTTGTGCTATGTTTCGAATCCTTTCTTAGTCGAGTATGTGTGCATGCGCATATGTGTGTGCGTGCACATGCATGCACGGGTGTGTCTGTGAGTGTGTGTGTGTGTGCATGCATGTGCGTGTATGTGTATGTGCGCACACGCACGCTTGCAGCGGATATTGCTCCGTGAAGCAAAATGGCTCAGAGCCAGGGTTCTGTAATCACATCATCTCCTTTTATTAAATCTCACTGCACTGCTTCTGTGTTATTAAAATCTCCCAGCATTCCCCACGATACGTGCTACCCTTGCCACTACACACACGCGTGCGCACGCGTGAGTGCACATCACGCGCACCCGAGCACGCACACGCACAGGTGTATACATATACAGTCGCACGCACAATTGCACACTTATGTGAACAGTATATATAAACACTGATAAGGTGCATGGTGACAAACATCAATAAAACATCAATAAATTGCTGACAGATGTTGTCAGTTGTTTATCTATGGGTGAATGTGGACTGTGCCCATTCATGCATCATCATGTGATTATCACAAACTGTCTTATTCCTACCAATCATAATCTCCAACAACGGCTGTGAAACCAGACACAACTGTCATTGTTTAATTTGTTATGTAATCTCTATCATCTTGATTTATGGAAAAATATGTACAGTACTGGAACTGGTATAGACTCACATTTAGTGACTGACCATAATGTTCCTATTATCCGTTTAAAACAGAAGCACTGAGAGCTCCAACATGTGCCATCTTTGAACATTTAGGACAAATCTTCAAAGTGTGAGAACCATTGATTTAGAATCAGA
>CM076965.1:33571980-33804480 GCA_039105355.1 Benthosema pterotum | reverse complement strand
AGGTCATACTGTCAGAGATGTTGACTATATTAGTCACTGAGTGGAGTCAAAATGACAACAACGTGCGTCAAATAAACAGCATGAGTGCTCACATAGTTCCACTGCTGTGTGTGCATTACCCTAGCATGGCGTTGGGCTTGTTTTGAGTTAAGGGGAGGCGGTCTGCCTGTCTGTGAGTGTGTGGGTTTGGCTGATGTAACGAAAGCAAAGGATAAACGTGAAAATATTTGGACAAGCCCCGAGATATATTGCAGGAGGAGGAAGTCATGAACTACAGCTCAGCATGTGCCAGGCAACTGGATGGAAGATACACACTTTCAGCCACTTCATCTAATCAATCTTCAAAGATACATTTGACAATTAAGACATATTTTGGTGGTTGGCGTCCAAGTGAGCCTCCATTCATCATAACATGTACTATTGTCAGTCAGCTTCTGTCCCTCTGCTAATTCAGTCAGCTGTTGCCAATTAGGAAGAACAATGGGAGCTCCTATTTTGGGCATGTCATGATAGGTGGGAAATGATAATAATTACATACACACGCGCACACACACACACACACACACACACACACACACACACACACACACACACACACACACACACACACACACACTAATTCTGAAATTTTATACATCTGCAAAAATATAACATTTCCACCAAACTCACTACGACTCCGTTATTCAAATCTTTATGGCCTTATAGATGGGCTACGTTCGCTATATGTTGCGCATCAAAGTTTATAGGGCTCAAACAGGTTCAGAAAATGGGAAAAATATATATGCCCCAAGCCATAAAGTCACACCATATATTCTCTATAAATGCCCCTACATATACATTCCGAATTCTTGCACATGGCTCCCAGTCCCCGCTCCCATTATCCAGTACAGTACACACACCTGCTGTAGAGGGAAGGGGAGGAACGTGTGCGGGCGTATGTGTGCGCGTGCATGTGTACATGTTCGTGTGTATGTGAGTAAGTGTGTGCGTGCTGATGGACAGACCGCAGGGACAACAAGGAGACATTGTTGCTGATCTGCTGCTGAAGGTCACAGGCGGTGCTGTGTGCCAAGTCTGGCACAGAGATGCACAACAAGGCACGCCTCCATATGCAATATATAGGGGGCCAAGTCAACACTATCGAATTAGAAGACTTTCAATATATCCTCATAAACACATGATTACAATGGCTGGGTATACAATTACATGCTTTTACGTTTACATTTTATATATCGGGCTGATAATATCTGGTTGGATGTGTTATCATTCACGGATATGAAAATGAATGCATTATACTCATTCGCAATATTGCAATATATATATATTTTTTTTTTGCAAATTTCACAATAAAGTAGGATGCAGAAATATACTGAAAATAAGCTGCTTATTAGGTGACTTGGACCCAGCATATTGTGAGGAAACATTAAAGTGTGTACTGCATATCAGCTGTTCTTTGGTGAAGACGCGTCCAACATTGCCAACTAAGGTCCGTCTAGACCAGAGGGGGCAATTATTCTAGTCAGTCAGTCCGTCTGTCGGGCTGTCTTTTTGTCCCTCTCTGCCCTCTCTCACTTCTCTCTCTCTCTCTCTCTCTCTCTCTCTCACACACACACACACACACACACACACACACACACACACACACACACACACACACACACACACACACACACACACACACACACACACACACACACACACTGTCCCTCCCTTTCTCTCCCACCTCTCTCTCTCTTCCAGATGTCAGGTGCAGTGGGAGAGTCTGACACTTTACAAAACAATGATAACAAGCTGCAGGCTCGTCCTTCAGCCGTCTACCCCTGGAGCTCTCTATCGCCACAGGCGTGTGTATGTGCACCCAGACAGTCTGTGGCACAGGGTCTGTGACCACGGCCCAGCCATGAACAGTGCACTGTGCACACTAAAATGACCAATAGCTATAGCTGCAAATGCTTGAGTGCAAACAACTCAGGTACAGTTCATGCGTACATGCGTCTGGCTATCTCACACTCCATCGTGAAAACCTAAAAAAAGAAGTATGCAGGACATTCTGCCTGGTACCCTGGACAAATGCTAATATGCTGCTGCGTGGCTGACACTGGCTGTCATGTGCTAAATGCTATCTCGACCTGGCCTTCTAGCCGCTTGGCTTGTGTCACCTTTAAATTAGTTTACTTTTGGCAATTAGTTTGGCAACTAACTAACTGCAATTGTTATACAGTAGGCTAGCACTAAAACAACATTGAAAAAACAAAACTCTCTGAGTCAGACCATTAGCTTTATGCATGTTTTGCCTGTTGCAACTTCAACAACTGGTATTGATGCTTACTTGCCTAATACAAGTAATGCAATGGAAAATGGTCGCTTCGCGCCACGGCCGATGAAGCCGCCACAAACCATTTTCGCAACCCCAATTGGGAAATGTTATACCCCGGCCTGCTCTTCCAGAGGGTTAGGATTTAACATGGTCTGTGTTGTGCTGTAACCTACTGTAAACTCCTGCGTGGTATTGTTGTGTAGAGTGTTTCTCTTACTTCTCGTAGTCGTGCTTGCAGTAGAGCAGCCGGTCTCTGCAGTAACAGGTCCCGCTCAGCGCGCTCAGACACACGGCGCACTTCACGCACGACTCGTGCCACGAGCGCTCGTTGACTCGGAGCAGGAAGCGGTCCGCGATGGGCGATTCGCAGCCCGCGCACACCTCCGTCCCTCCGCCGTACTCCGAGCCTAGAGTGTGCACAGCCAATACTGGGCATTTGAGCGACAGTGTGTTGGACAGAGCTGGGGAGACGGCCGGGACGAAACTTTAGCAAAGTAATATGTTGATGCCATCATAATAAATAATAATAATAATAGTAATTCGGGATTTCATTTAAAATATAGCAAAAATAGCAGATCAAAACTGAGCTAAAGTTGTAGATCTGCTGTTTTGAAACGACAATAGATTAGATGCAATGCAGGAGTGCGCGCGCGCACACACACACACACACACACACACACACACACACACACACACACACACACACACACACACACACACACACACACACACACACACACACACACACACACACACACACGCACGAGGAGACGGAGCACTTTTATGGTGGCACCGCTGGCACATGATGGATTTATCATTTTACAGCATAAAATAACCGGGAATTTCATGTTTTTACAAAAATAAATTTATATTTATATTTATATGGCCAATGAATGGATTGTTTGTAGGCTACAGCTGATTGAACTGAAATAAATGCATAAGGGTCTAGGGAAGACCAGATAGGTCTCACAACAACACATGCCGTCTTCAGAGTTAATTGAAGTTTTTTGAGTAAGTATAAAGTATAAAGTATAAAACAAAAAGTATAAAGTGGTTTCCAATCATTTTGATCCCAGGACCCACTATTTATTCCCATTAGTCCCAAAAGTAAAGATTTATTTTGTTTTTCTCCACAATTCCGGGCAAACGTACAGATCAAAATGACCAATAGGCCTAATCTTCTAAATTCTCGAATTGTGAGGTTCTAAATTCAGATGGACTCTTGAGAGTGTAAATATGAAACCACATGGATTTGGTTTTATTTTTTACGCTGTCAAGAGTTGCATATGGTTAACCAACTGTCCATCATTGAGCAGGGGACCACTTGGAATCCTCCCAAGGACCACTGGTGGTCCCCAGACCACTGGTTGAAAGTATAAAACACACGCAGAGATCAAGACGAGAGGCTATATTCATGTGATCCTTTTTGTTCAACAGTGTGTGTAAACGGAGTGAGTGCAATCATGTGTTTGTCAATCACTCACCGAATGGCGTTGCAGATGGAGGCTGTTGCTGCAGACATGACTGAGTCTCTTCTGTTTTCATGCCTTCTCTCCTTCCCTCACTGTGCAGCTCGCTTTAAAACACAGAAAGAAAGAAAGAAAGAAAGAAAGAAAGAAAGAAAGAAAGAAAGAAAGAAAGAAAGAAAGAAAGAAAAAGAAAGAAAGAAAGAAAGAAAGAAAGAAAGAAAGAAAGAAAGAAAGAAAGAAAGAAAGAAAGAAAGAAAGAAAGAAAGAAAGAAAGAAAGAAAGAAAGAAAGAAAGAAGAGAGATGGTTTTCCCTCGACGCCACTTCACACATGGATTGAATGACCGCAATAATTCCTTATGAATTATAAGGAAGGAAATCGATATGGAAGGAGCACACACACACACACACACACACACACACACACACACACGCACACGCACACGCACACGCACACACACACACACACACACACACACACACACGTGTAGTAGCATATTAGAATACGTGTAGACCATGTCCTTTTTAAAATGGTTAAGTAATAAATAATAAATAGAAATCTTTAAAATATATATTTAATTCTTTATTAGACCAATAAATTGGGCAAATGTAGGTAACGCTGTGTGTCGATATGGGCCTTTGCTAATCTCGAATTCAGTTTTTAACATCTTGATATAAGGCTATTATAAGCAGGCCTATTATCTGTCTTCAAGTCATTCTATTTATCTTGGTCAAAATTAACAAACGAAATAAGAGCAAATTATAGAATTCTGCTATTCTGAATTAGCGTGTCTGGTTCAACAACTGTTGGAATTAAACGCTATGCACTCAAGCACTGCACAAACCGAAAAAATATGACTTTTTCCAGCAATATATCGAAATTAAAATTATATATTAGAAAAACTATTGATTATCGGGTAAATGTATATTTAATATATTCAGATGAACATGCATAATTTATGTTAGGCCTATATGGACTACAGCCTAAAACAATGGATCTGTTTATGCTAATATCGACATGTATTTTTCACCCATATGCAAAAATGTTTTCTTCACAATATTTCTCAGATAATTACAGTTTTATATTGGTCTATTATTTTTCCCTCTCGAAATGTGCAATTTACAATTAAGATAAACAAAGTGTGACATTTATTTTCGTAGAATAATGTGCAAACCTGAATATTGCTTTAGACAGCTGGAGGGAAAATCTTTAATTGATAATTTCCTTAAATTAATTTATAGAAATTTCATACAGCTATTCATTGTTTTTCCTCACTATAGACAGGAGAAAAATGTAAAAGTAATTTGAAGGCATTTCATATGCAACACTGTATGCATGTAGAAAAAAGTAGGCTATAACCAATTATACCTGCAAGTCATAGAACCATAAACCCCTAAAACATTCTGGTAAATACTCAGCACCTGTTAAAATATTCACTAATAATGAAATGAACAAAGCAAAATATTCTGAGGATAGTGGAAACCAGTTTGCCGTATATGGGCTATGGCTACCTCAATTTGGATCATAAATAACATTTTGTTTAACATGACCCCATGCTGTTTGAAACTATTTTATAAAAACTAAAGCATCACATTGAGGTGAACAATGGAAACGGCTATGGTGATTATATCCAAACAACTTTCACTAATCAAGATAATTTAACAATAACATCGCCAAAATGTTTTAAAATCACAATCAAGAGATGTGTGTATTTAAAAGAAGTTAGTGACAATCTCGAAATTATAAAACGAGACAAATATAAACAAGGTAAAGGCAAATGTTCATATAAAGAATGATAAAAACTAATTAAAAAAACATTATTCTGCATGTGGAATTGCTAATTGGGTTCTAATTGTTAGACAAATAAATAGCCTCAAACAGCTTCACGAGATGATGTCTATAATCAATGACATATTCAATTCATATAGTCTAATAATCATCACGTTCTTTAGTTATAATTTGAATTTATATCAAAATTACGGAGTCGTTTAGGGATATTCTAGGGCACACACACAAATCAGATATGGTGACATGACACAATCTTTTTTTTGTGCCAAGGAAAGTGCCAGCCACATAGACAAAATAATTAGAAATATATTTTAAATGTTCTCAAACTGTATGTAAAACAGGTCTCTTTCACAGGCACTGCATGCCAACCTGTCCATTGATTCCGTTGCAGAGCATGCCATGCACGGACTGACTCACCCCCACACACACCCACAGCTTACCTTGAGGTGAAACACACTCCTCCAGATATCTCGGTTGGCAGCATTAAAATGAGAGCAACTTTAGAGACCAGCAGTGAATTAAAGAGACGCGCTTTTAATCCTCCTCTTTTCCCCCTATATTTCGCACACTATAGTCCAGAGTGCCGACGACAAGAACCTAAAAGACAAATGGCATGTTGACAGAAAGAAATAATAATCACCAATCTAAGCTATCGTCTACTGTATTGTTTTCTGCTGTGTGTCTTGTTGCTCGGCACATGCACACAACACTGTGCTGTGCTCGCTGGAGTTGGTTGTGGATAAACTCACGGGGAGGGAGGAGGAGATGGTGGTGGTGATGATGATGAGCGAGAGGGAGGGAGACAGGACCGGATCTAGAGGCGGGCAGGGGTGGGCAGGGCCCACCCAAACGTGCATCCTGCCCACCCAATGAAAGCTAATATCAGTGGTATTCAACAAGTGGTCCGGGGACCACTAGTGGTCCTTGAGAGAGTTCCAGGTCCCCAGGCTAAATGGTAGAAAGTTCAAAGTTGGTAGAATGGTGGAAAGATGTTGAAAGAAAGATGTAACTCTTTGAGAGCGTAAAATATTCATCATGTGAATTAGCCCAAGTCTACACAACTAGAGAATAGCCAAATAAATAGTGGACCCTGGTGTCAAAACTTTGAGTTCCCCACCCTGCCATTCTTACAGCCCAGTGAGCCCACCCTAGTAGGGCTGACTAAATCCGGCCCTGGAGGGAGAAGAGTTTGATGAAGGCAGACGAGAGATGATGCATCCCTACGTATTGATAGGACTAATATGAGAATGATCTCTTGCGTTTGTGTTACACACGTTGGATATGAAGATCTGCGAAGATAGATGGAGACTTGAAACAACAGCCCTGCTTGATGAACGTGAAATGGAACGATCTTCCTCCTGGGAAACTATATGCGGTGTTACATCATTATGCAACATTTGTTATGATTAGCAATTATGTAATTGTAGTGCAGTTTGCAGTATTATAATATGAACAAAGGCATGCCCAGATATTATGAATCGGCGCAGCATGGCCATTAGTCAAAACTGCTATACGGGGAGCCACTTTACATTAACATGGGAATAGATAAAGGACTTAAAGTCTGGCAGAAAAATACAGATATACAAATTCACAGTTTACAATTTTTAAATAAAACGTTGGTTTGAATTCTACTCTCAGTAGAATTCAGCTTTAACACTGGGAGAACACTGCCACCCAGTGGCACACCTGCAACACTGCACATACAATAGTAAAATTAAGGAATATGGTATAAAATGATGTATTTATTCATAGAAGATAAATCCCTGCAATTCCAGCAATAAAACCATAAAAGTTTTAAAAGCATATATGCTTCTGTAGTATCAACTGGAAAACCATTAAGAATAGAAAGATTAAAAAAAATAATAACGACACACTTTTCGTATGTTATTAGATTATGATTTCAGTTTCCTCAAGTGCTGAGCTTTCAGATCAAAATACATTTCAGTACTGAAACCTGTGTATTACCATAATGTGATAACTTGAATGGTATTGGAATTAGTATGAGTATGAATTTAATTAGGACTAGTTTTGCAAGAGTTAATCAAACAATCACTAATTTAACAAAGCAATCATTAAATAATGTCATTGCCAGTCATAGGTGAACATTTTCACTATAGTGCAAATAGCAGAGCTACAATTTATTGTAGAGGAGCTAATTCCACTATTCCTAAACAACATCGTTGTGCGGCAGCGCATGAATCAGGGCATAGAATGCGGTAGATTTTTTTTCATTGATACAGTATTTCAAAATGTAAAAAATAAATATTTTTTCAACAAGGTTAATGCACAGTTGCAGCCGCTAACAGTTCATTCTGTGGTGGTTCTTGCTGCCACCATCATGGTTCCAGGTGGTTTCAGACAAAAAGCTGGCCGTGGTCCTCCCCCTTCAGCTTTAAACCAGACAGGATGGTGTGGGCACTGCGGGCCTGTTCAACAGGACGTCTCTGTGGTGGTGGTGGTGAGTGGCACAAAGCCCGTCCCTGTCCCACATTCTGTTTGTTGTTTGACTGATTCATGTTCAGATTAGCCTGTCGGCCGCACCGCGCCTCAGGAGCAGTCCTCCGTGTTGGAACGGACCATGTGCCCGCAGATGGATCCACCGGTGGCGGCGACAACGTCGCAGATGTTGTGCTTAATCCCAGAGCACACTGCTGCTGCACAGCAACCTGGCGGGGGCGTGGCTGTGTCACGTGGATGGTCCTCTCTGGGTGGTGGTAAGGGTTCGGTTTCCCTGCCTCCGGAGAGGAGCTACGGCTGCTGTGGTGTGCTGCGGCGTTCTCTGGGGCTCCAGAAGCCTTCCAGGGCTTTGGGCATGGCTGCCGGGTTAGGGTACCACCAGCACTACTAGGGCCTGATGGTTCACAGTGTTGGGTTCCTGGGATGGGGTGTTGTTGGTGGTGGTGATACCGCACCACTGCTCCTTGCCTGGAGAAGTAGTGAGAGTCTGGATCACCAGCATGAGGAGTCCCAGAAATACCCTTTACAGCCAGGACTACGAGGAGGAAGAAGAGATGCAATATGAAGCAAACCATATGACTTCATGCAACTTCATATACATTCTTTATCTTACACACAACTACACCATCTCTTTTTTATTACCCTGCATTATTCTAAGAAGATCACAAATTGGAAACATGAGTCAAAGCATAATTGTGTTAGTATCCCTAACTGATCGATCAATCAATCAATCAATCAATCAATCAATCAATCAATCAATCAATCAATCAATCAATCAATCAATATTAGGAGCATGCCGGTTGCATTTCAGAAGCATTAGCAGTACCATTCACTTCCACATTATGGCAGTAAAAGGTTGGAGCATCTGGTTGCGGAGAGCCGGCATGTCGCATTCAGCGCATCTGAAGCATGGAGTTCAACACTGGTAAACTTTGCTGACCAATAGGAAAGAAGCACTTCTCCTTTTTTGGTACAATCATATACTGTATATTGTATAAGAAGTCAATTGTAACAAGGTACCTATAAACTACCAAACAGAATGGTTTACATTTCCTCTTATGACTTAATTGTTGAATTACACTGTACTATTTCTCATATTTGTCTTCAATGGTTTGTAAAGCAGCTGGTGGTTAAGCACCTGATCCCTTGTTGCTGTCTAATATGCGTCACACAACCACGTACAGTGTACAGTATACAGAATACATTGGGATCGAACTTGAACGTGCAATAGTTTCATATTAGAACTTTTAGCAAAAATACCAGAACTGCAAGCTTGAAATGTGGCATGAATCCCCACGCCTTCGATCTTGTCGATCTGCTATTTATTGCTAATTTTGAATTTTAATTCTGTAAGGTTACAGTACAATATGTACAACAGGTTACCAGTAGCAAAATAATAATGGAAATAAATACAAAGAACAATAAAAATAATATGGAATTGTGGTAGTATGCAAAGTGAGAACCAGATAACCAGATAATACCAGCCCCTTTAAGCACTGTCTCTATACAAGTTATAGCGAAGGACCATTGAGTTACACAAGCCTTCAGAGATGGGCCTATCTGTGATTTATGAAACCAATCACTTCAAATTGTTGCCTGTAATCTATAATCAGAGCAGCTCAATTAAAACAAATGCTCAAAGCGGAAAAGAAGAGACACAAGCAGCAATCAGCATGGCAACCAATGGCGTTAATTAAGCTTTGGTCTGTGCTTCTCTTACGCAATATAAAAGAAAACCACAAAAGAAAGGGTTAAAAGAAAAACAGACACGGCTTGGCTTCCATTTTTGGCGTGGATAAGCTTTTCTGGGAAAGTTGCCGTCATCTCTGAGCCGAAATCGCAAGCGCACACAAGCTCAAGTGTGGATATACCCCAAGGGTGAGAGCCTACAATTATGGAAAAAGGCCAATGCACACCTCAAAATGCTGGGGACAGGTGCATAGGGCAGCCAAGATCTTCTTCAGGACAGACAAAGTCTGTCTGTTGACCGAAATGTTGAGAAATAAAAGGACAACATTATGGCAAGTGCTTGACAGTGTGTGGGACCTTTTTTCATTTCTCATTGAGAGTCTACAACTGACTTGACCCACAGCTTGCAATGATCTCTATGACTCTATGCCTACCTGCTCCCTCATTGGCTTCAGGGCTGAGCTGGTCCACTGCCTCATTGGATGAAGACTTGTCAGATATATAACCCTCGCTTGACTCTCTCTTGATTGCTCGACTCTGTGGGAATGACACAGAGTCTGAGTATAGGGACCAGCTTTGGAGTAACACACGGGGAAACTGAGTAGATTTCTGCAGACATGACCATATACTGCAGACATACTATGTAGGCTATAGGCTGCAGGATAGAGGATAGCAACAGAGATGAGTCTGGGGTGACTACTCGTCTGACTATTTGTTCACACTCACAGACTATTGCTACAGACTATTGTTCTATTCCAGAACAATTTCAAAGCTACAGACACAATGCTATTCCAGAATAATTTCAACAACCGGTGAAAGAAGGAGAAGGAGAAAGTGTAATCATCCAGATACTGTATGTAAATTGAGCAAGATACTATGTAAACCTATAACAACAACAACAATCATAATCATTTTCATTAGTTCCCACTCTTTTGGGGTATTTTTGTCACACTACATATATGAACTGTCCTATACATTTGCCCACTATTAGGAGCAGTTAGGACTCTCAAGGACACTTTGATACAACTTGGCGAACTGCAGGGGACGAGCCCAGGATCGTCTGATTTCCAAATGTCATCTACCCATTCAGCTATAGCCTCTCTACCCATTCAGCTATGGCCTCTCTACCCATTCAGCTATAGCCTCTCTACCCATTCAGCTATGGTCTCTCTACCCATTCAGCTATAGCCTCTCTACCCATTCAGCTATGGCCTCTCTACCCATTCAGCTATAGCCTCTCTACCCATTCAGCTATGGCCTCTCTACCCATTCAGCTATGGCCTCTCTACCCATTCAGCTGTGGCCTCTCTACCCATTCAGCTATGGCCTCTCTACCCATTCAGCTATGGCCTCTCTACCCATTCAGCTATGGCCTCTCTACCCATTCAGCTGTGGCCTCTCTACCCATTCAGCTATGGCCTCTCTACCCATTCAGCTATGGCCTCTCTACCCATTCAGCTATAGCCTCTCTACCCATTCAGCTATGGCCTCTCTACCCATTCAGCTGTGGCCTCTCTACCCATTCAGCTATGGCCTCTCTACCCATTCAGCTATGGCATCTCTACCCATTCAGCTATGGCATCTCTACCCATTCAGCTATTGTCACCTCACATATTTAGATCAGTCAAGTAGAATTACCTTACTATAAATCTACATGTATATGGTGTGCAGGGCTGTACTAAGCAAAAAACATACATGCTTAATAATATCAAAGAAGGCAAAGCTTTGCGTTTGTATTAACCACTTAAACCCTATATAGATTGTTGACCAAGGGTCCCCCAGGGGGCATACCTGGTGGTTGTAATCCAAAACAGGCCAATCCAATATACTCACACACCATTGTGTGATTCACTTCACATTGTGAGTCTGCTAATGTCACTCAATGTTCAACCTATTAGTATTCTATACTCTATAGGGTTTATGTGGTTGAGAGGGGCAGAGCAGCAGAAAAGCAGTGGTCAGTGTGCTAATCCCGACAGAATAAGAGCGGGCTAAGCCTCTGGCTGCCCCTATGGCCGTGCCAAGGTGCTTAAAACAACCAGGGAACCTTAATCACTACAAGCAGCTCTTGCAGTGCTACTCCCGATGTTCTGTGCAGGCAGTATTCTGTCATCATTAGTAATGCAAGTAATGGCAAGTAATGGTCATCATTTTAGATGACCATTACTTGCCACACAAAATAATAAGACCAATGGCTACTATATCTTTGGATTTTCGTCACTTGGGAACATGTGAATAAAAGTCACATTTATGTTTGGCTTTCATGCTTTGATTGACACATCACCTAATATAGCAAACTTCATATGCAAAAAACAATAACAGTGGAAACAATCGATCCACAAGCTCACTACACGTCACACCATGACAGGGTTGCAAGCTTGTAGATCTGCTATTTCCACTATATTTTGTTAAAATGCTGTTTTTCCACGTAGACAATTATGATGATTATTAAAAAGTACCGGTAATCATCCTTAACATTGCCCAGCCCTACTCAGTGGTTTTCAAACAGTGGTCCCTGAGAGAGTTCCAAGTGGTCCACAGCTAAATGATGGAAAGTTGGTTAACCAGATGTAACTCTTTGAGAGCATAAAAATGAAACCAAATGGACGCTAGCGGGTCCAATTGGTTTCATTTTACACTCTCAAGATAAAATATTCATCATGTGAATTAGCCCAAGTATATAGAGAATGCATTAGCAGTACCATTAGCAGTAGAGAAAAATATAGAGAAAGATTAATGCTCATTTTGATCTGTATGTTTGACTGTTTTGTTTCCCAAATCCAGCCTGGAATTGTGAACAAAAGCAAAATTCTTTAGTTTTAGGGTCTGTGGGACTAAAACGTCATCAAATGGTGGCCCGCGGCTCAAATTCTGAATAAATAGTAGCCCCTGGTATGAAAAAGGTTGAAAAGCACTCTGCTATAACTCATTTAGTATCTTCTTACTTCCAGTGAGCGCGGCCGTTCTCTGGACGCCGCTGCGTTGTCCTGAGCAGAGATGTGCACCTCCAGGTGTGCGGAGGTTGTGCGGCGAGGCGGTGTGTCTGGGAGAGGGGCCGTGGGAGGCGGCGGGGGCTCTGTGTTGGCTCTCTTTCGGGGGCCAAACACATGCTCCTGGTGCGTGATCAGGAACTCCACCAACACGGCCTGGTAGCTGGTCTCCAGCAGGGCCACCATGGAGGCGTCTATGGACACTAGAGGGCGCAGGAGAGTCGGCCCGAACACGATGCCCAGATTCCCAGAAGACATCTTGTTCTCCTCGTAGTGCTCTGACACTCTGTGAGGAAGAGGAGGCATGAAGCCACTCTATTACAAAGGCTGTCAATGTGTCATGATGCAACACTTATGAACTTTTAGATTGACAATTTGTGACTGATTTCCATGCTTTTCATTCTCCCGACACCATTTTTAGAGCGTAAATAGGAAAAGGCAAGGGTAAGGGCCAAATTCAGAAAAAATAATTCCGGACTCAGCTGGTGAACCCTCTTAAGCTTTTGTGCAGGGCTGCATATAGGCATGGGTAGGATGATGGCATGCAACCCAACCCAAATTTCAAAGATATCTCAAATTAAAGTACTTATACTTCAAAATGATTTGAAACACTACTACTGTTACTAACTAACTACAATTGTGGCACCACAAACAGCAACACCATTTTATCATACAAAACATAAAAATCTCTCAGTCAGACCTTACGTGTCTGTTGCAACTTCAACAACAACAACTGATGTATATTAATGATGCTTAGTCCTGTAAATGAAAATGGTATGGGGGTGGCTTGAAGCCGCCCCCCATCCCCATTGGGAAATCTTACATCCCGGCCTGCTTTTGTGAAAACTAAACAAATGCAGTGGGCCATTTCAGCCCACCTGTGCAGGTGACACATCATGTGATGCAGTGTGCTGTAGCAGTACGGCGGCAGTCTCTCCAGCAGCTGTCGCAGGTTGAGAATGACCTCGTGCACCGACCCAGAAGACTCTGCCACTCGTTCGCTCAGATGCTGGACAGTCTTGCCTATTCGGATGAAGTCGCCGTACAGGTCGAAGGTAAACAGGGGCTCTGGAAGCTGTGGGGAGAGAGGAGACACCCAATAGCTCAGGATCAAGAGTCTTGACTTCAAGCGCAGAGATAAATACTCAAATTTTTCGTAAGGAGGAAAAACATGCAATCAATTCTTCTCGGTGGGCATGTGACGTAGCACACCACTGGAGGGGTGGGGGAGGGGCAGGGGTTGACAACACGTTGGTGAGATCAAATCAGATCTAAAGGCCCGTCTGAGCCGGTACCCTGCCCCTCTAGGCCTAAATGTTAGGTTATGCCAGGCTACATTACAAGTAACATGGGTGATATACAGTATACTTGTTTGTGCAGGCTCATCATTGCAGTTAAAAGAAAAAGTGCATAATACATACTAGTCTACATAGAGTCTCCAAAAGTCCTTAAAAATCAGAACACTTCCTTCTTTGGATCAATTCAGGGCAATGGTAACCAACACGCTTGTTCAAAATTGTATCTGCTTTATACTGTATATTCTGTATTTGTGGTTTAGTTCATTGAGTATTGTTTTTTTTTTTGCTTTTTCTGCCTTCTGATTGTGCATTGTGCATTTTGCTGTATATGAATGTCTAATGTCTATTCCGGCTGATTATTGTGGTTTCTGTATCTCAACTACATTGAAAATGAGCCTGCCCTCAACTGTCAACTCCGAGTTGAAATACCTCCTTGAAGAAGTGCTTTAAGACAGAACTGATGTCATGGGGTGAGTGTTCCGACAGGTCCAAGTGGTCCCCTTGAGTCTCGAAGGCCTGGACCAGCTTCTGGATGCGAGGCTTCGACCCACTGACACGATACACTCCCTGGGAGAAAGATCGGGAGGTTTAGTGATACTGCAGATGCACTT
Organism: Benthosema pterotum; assembly: GCA_039105355.1. NCBI lineage: Eukaryota > Metazoa > Chordata > Actinopteri > Myctophiformes > Myctophidae > Benthosema > Benthosema pterotum. The sequence goes on along the minus strand of CM076965.1, from coordinate 33,789,862 downwards.
AACAACACTAACCATTTAGGCATCTACATCACTGTGCATACGTATGTGCATCAGTAGTACCTGCAAAGTGAGAGCACGGCTCTCGATTTCCTCCGTGCAGCGTCGCACCACCAGGGGTACCTGGTACCGGCTGTGACGTAGTAGCATGGAAAGGCCCACACCAAACAAAACCCCCTTCCTCTGTTCACACTCCATCTGACACACCTCCAGACACTTCCTGTGGACGGCTAGCGAGCACTGAGCACAGGAACAGAAAACAGAATGGAAAAACATTAAATCAAAATGACTCAATTAAGTGTTATGTTGTGATATTAACCCTACAAAACAAAATGCAATCTCAAACACAGCATTGTGCACTGACATCTGCTATAGATTAATAACAATAACTACAATAATATTATCTTAACCTGACTCCACCATCTGGGGGCAGCAGTGCGTTCCTTCTACTGCTCTCATCTGGAAGCATGGGGGCAGACCCAATGCTCTCCGAACAAAATCTGGTTGGAGCTATATGCCTCCATATGCGGCTGCCAGAGGCGGAATCAACGTGAGACTGATGACATAGGCCTATTGAAGCTGTGCCACTGCTCTGATGTAAACAACAACCTAACAACACTACAATTCCAAATCATTTTGGATATATCATATTTTTGTTCTGCTGTTGACCCACATAGTTTCTGTTTGAGAGTTCCCAGATCAAGGTAGGAGGGGTGAACTACTACTACCGCAATCTGGCAGAGTCAGGTTAACAATATCTGACCTTCACTTCAAAAAAACGATTTGCTATAAGTATATATAAAAGGGTGTGTGTCATACAGTAACTCCTCTATCGTCTCGTACCTCCTCACACTCGATCCCGTTCACCACAATGTAGTTGTCACACTGCTTGCACTTGACCATCTTGCTCTTCATTTTCCTCAGTCGGTGTGTCAGCGCGGCCCGGGATGGCGTGCGCAACTTGCTCCCGAAACCATTCGCTTCCACGGCGGAATCCATGCTGTCTGAGAGTGTGAGGAGACAGAGAGAGCACTATTATAAACTGTCTAGTAAAAGTATTTTTGAGAATGCCTAAATAAATATTTACTTGTATATTATTAAAACCCTGAAGGCCTCTGTGTCATTTTGGATATTTAACCACCACTCTAACCATTATTTGTGTCAAATCTTTCCTTCTGTGGCCTGGAAGATTTTGAAATGGGGTCAGCGGCCAATTACATACAGTACATCCTTGACATAGAACCGCTGGCCTAGAAACATACATACGTTTTTCAAAAAAGTGTTTGTAGAATCAACAAAGCAAATCAACCTGATTCAAGTACTGTAGCCATGTCCCGTTCATCCAGGTCGTCTGATGACACTGTGGTGGTGGACAGAGCTTTAGACACCATCCGATGAGCTGGAGAAGGCCAATAGATAATGTTTAGCACTTCAAGAGATTCATTTATTTTATAACATCAGCATTCACAAAACTTTCGGACATGCCTAAGCTGCCAAAATAAATGGAACATTGTGGAGTAGAGCACTGTACTGGATGAGCGTAACCTACCTGTTTTAGTCTAGCACTTTAGTGCTAGACTAAAAAAGTCTAGCACTTTAGTGCTCCCACAAGCTTTTAAATTACACTTTTAAACTCTCTTTTAAAGTCCTATCATGAACTACATGATAGGACAAAAATGAGGAGGTATTTGCTTACCAGGGCTGGACAATGACTCCATACTGTCTCCCAAACTGTCACTGTCACTGCAAGCTATTTTTGCTGCAGAGAATCGGTAAACAAAAAGAGTGTACACTTTACCAAAGACCTGGATAAGCAAATAAACTGTACATTACAGGCGATTTCTATAGGGACTTCTTACTTGTATAAATGCCACGTCTGCCATCCAGGCTGTCGTCCAGGGAGAAAGAGTCCGGCAATGTGCTGAGGGGGTTACTGGTCTTCCTTTTGGTCTTCCCGGATCTTTTATCAAATGAACAGTCGACAAAAAACACAGGTGGATTTTAGCTTCACTGTTTTGAGACTTATTGGAAATACAAGTCTGTCCGAGTGGTGGAAAGTACATTTACTCAAGTATTGCACTAAAGCAGCCTACAGTTTATTATTTTTATCATCATTATTATTAGAGGGAAATTACACTTTTACTCAACTACAACTACAATTATTTGAAAACTGCAGTAACCAGTAATATGCCATAAAGGCAAGAAGTGACCTTTCATTAAAGGGCAACCATGAAGGCTGCACTGAAGCAAAAGATCTTTGGACATATATAGACCCTTTTTTATTTTAGGGCCGGGTAAATGGAAAATGGTGCATTTACATAGTGCCTTTATCCAAGATGTTTTACATTCAGACACACACATGCGCACACAACAAGCACATCCGGAGCAATTTGGGGTTAGGTGCCTTTCTCAAGGACTCTTCCACATGTAGACAGGAGGAGCTGGGATTTAAACCGCCAACCCATGGGTCATTGGATGACCTACTCTACTTCCTGAGCCACAGCTGCCCCGGGTAGGACATAAAATGTGTTTTAATGATCAAGGCCAGACGGGGCCTCGGGCCAGCACAGGTAGCATCCAGGTAGGGCCAGGCCTTCACTTTCAGGCCTGTTGAGAACTGCAGTTTTTGCCAGCTGCACTGATAACTTTGGGTCAGGACAGGTATCAGTCAAAAGAGGGACATTGAAGGACTGACAGCCATTTATGCGTGTCACGAGACATGACAGACGGACAGAGTGCACGGACAGATTACTACTACTTTTACAGACTACCGGTACTTTTCATAGTAATCTGTGTGTGATTATAAATATGAAACCTACATTAAGCACTTCAGCTGCTATAAATTTTTTGGCGATTTGAAAATACATGACCTACAATAAACAAAAATTTAGTTATTTTAATCAATTAAACATTCAAGTACTTTTTCCACCACTCCGTCTGTTCCTGACAACTGCTGCCAAAGAGATAGTTTAGACAAGCATACCCTTTTCCTACATATTCCTGAAAGGTGAAGGTTTGGAGGGGCTGCTCGGGAAGGCGCTGGGTGAGGATGTACTGCAGGTAGGGTTCCCCGGGCTCCGCGGATCGGCATATCATCTCCAGGTTGTGGTAACCCACAGGTACAGGCTCTGTCTGCTGCCGCTGGTAGTAGAACATGTTGACCGTAACCTAATGCAGAGAGAACACGTTGGGCAGAGCCGGGGGAAAGAAAAAGGAACATCAGAATACCCCTCTGGGAATGTTGATGTTCCTGTTATGTCCTTTAATGTACTCACTTTCTTTTTTTATACCGTGCATATCTATCCCCGGATGTAGCAACTAGCAAGATACACTATATATTTAAGATGCTATTAGTATTATGCCGACATTACCAAACTATTCACAAACTATTGACAAAACATAGCAACACCATCATCTACATTTATCTCAAGCAAGTTTCAAGTCATACTGAACAGAATCCAACAGCTTCTTTGAAAATCAAGTAGTTGCCAGAAATATCAGGTAATGTGTAAAGCATGTGCCACCATAATGGTTATATCTATATCCATAATGTGATATGGAATGCTTTCTGAATGTTACACCAACCTCTTTGAGCACCATGTCTCCCTGACAGACCAGCTTGCGAATGTGAGAAATAATGACATCCTTGGCCTTCACCAACTCATCCTGTTGGAAGCGGGCATCGTAGACACACTGCCTGTAAGTACTCTCTGACTCCGTCATCTGGGGGAGACAGAGAGAAACAGCATAGCATCATACTGCATCACCAGTATATATATAGAGCCTGAGCGATATGGAATATTGGGAATGATACCGATAACCGTTACGTATAAAGCCACCAACAGAATTTTCAACCGTTAGTGTTTTTTTTTTTTTTTAACTGGAAGGAAAACAGTCAAAGATTGTGTGAAGATTTTTAAATGATTAGTTAAAATAATCAGTTAAAAATGAGTAGTTAAACTGACAGTAGTAGGAAGCTGATTTAACTGCTGTTGCAATGATTATGAAGTACCATTGTATTATAGTTTTCTGTCACCAGAACATAAAAAAACTCATTCTCACCGATATGATACAGTCCAATCTGGCTTTATATGGTTATATCGGGAGGCAATATGATGGCCTGATATATATATCAGTCGGGCTCTAATTATATAGCCTACGTACTCTATAAACTCTGCTAATTGTCTAAATTGTAAAACTGTTAACAGCGACTAAATGATATCACTGTAATTGACGCGCATCATTAAGCTTCGTAAGCCTAAAGCCACATACAGTACATTATAAACAATTATACAAGGGGAAAAGAGGAGCCAGGCAATGTAAATGGTGAGAAATGCATTCGAGCACTGTTATTAATTCCCATAAAGCATGAATTATGCGGTTGCTTTGCCAAGTGTTATGGTAACCATGGAGAGAGCCTGTGGCCTCTCAGACTGTCTGCTCGTCTCTCATTTATTATTTTACATGGCTATAACATACTGTATATTGTTTGATAATATGTATGCCATGGTATGTTCTGTGTAAAAGAAATTACATAGCCTAGTGTACAAACATACAGTACAGTACACATGTACATACATGTACATACATGCACACACATACATATGATCACTATGGTGATTATAATAGTGCACAGAACTGCACACATACTGTAATGTTCTTCTAATGTGCTTTTAATGACTAGCAGCAATGCCCCAGCAACAATACAGCAACAAGAGCTCCAGTGAAGTTTCACCACAAAAACAGCAATTTGTGGTCCTCTCCCTCTCATAAAAAAAGAAAAAGAAAATACATGCAGCCTACAGACAGTGACAAATTAAAGGAGAAGCCGTTTCTTAGTAAGGTGCTAGGTCACCACAAGGTATCAAATTAAAGGAAAAACCAACATAAAGTGTCTCAGTAAGGTGTTGGGTCACCACAAGCTACAAGGATAGCTGGTAGCATATTGCCTTGGCACAATTTATCCAAGCCTATGGACTGTCTAGAGCTGATAATCAACCTGTGGGTGGGGGACCCAATGGTGGGCGGTGAGGATATTTAACGTGGACCTCCACATGATAAGACCAGGGGTGTAGTGGAGGGGGGACGCAGGGGGACGGCGTCCCCCCACTTCCTACATCTAAAATATTTTTGGGGCAAAAGTAGGACTATGTTTTTTGTTTTGTCAGTTACTTTTATATGGATACAATTAGGCGTTGTAAACAGTCTTTCTCAATATGCTATACCTGTTTTTTTTTTTTTTTTATCACTTAAATTTTTTATTGAGAAAAGGGCAGAGAAAAAACAAAAAAAACAAATAAAACAAAAAAGGGCTGTAATATTCATACATCACTCAGTACAAAGCATTTCATACAATCTCCTATTTATACAATATCAAACTGTGGGCTGAAGGAAAAAATGCCATTTCTCCCATCTTTTGTAGAATGTTTCTTCTTGTAGTCAGAGCATAAAAGTTAATTTTTCCATGTTGTAAATGTCCTCAATAATGGCAGTCCAATTGTCTTTTGTGGGTGGATCCTGTTGGTACCAACGTCTAGTAATCGCTTTTTTACTTGTTGCTAATAGGATTTTGATTAGGTATTTGTCATTTGTAAGTAAGTCCTCAGATATATTTCCTAACAGTAAAAAGGAACAATTCTGTGGTAGCTGAAAGCCCAAAATAGTCTCCATGGTGGAGTGGATGTCCTGCCAATATTTCTGAATTTTAGGGCAACTCCAGAATATATGAGCATGGCCCGCCTCAGAGTGGCCGCACTGTCTCCAACACGGCTGAACTGCTTTTAGTTGTTTTGATTTGATTTTAGGTGTTATGAAAAATCTCATTAGATTCTTCCAACAAAATTCCCTCCAGATTCTTGAATTGGTGGAAGTACATTGAGTTTTGCACATATTTTCCCATTCCTCTGTAGAAATATTTATCTCCAGTTCTTTTTCCCAATTAGTTTTAACGTACTCCGTGGAGTTAATTCTGGCAGAGACCAAAGCGTTATACACTTTAGACACTGTTCTTGTGGACTGATGTTTATAGGATTGTATGAAGATCTGTGTAAGATCATTGTCCGGGGCCGTCAACTCAGCAGGTCTCACCTCTCTCATGAAGTACTGTCGTATTTGAAGATACCTAAAAAAATCCTCTTTATCTATACATTCACATACTCTCTGTAACTTCTCAAAGCTAATCAAATCCTTGCCATCCATGACAGTACAAAACGAGGAGAAGCCATAGCGAGCCCACCGCCTGAAACAATGATCGTACAGACCAGGTTTAAAATCTGGATCATAGGCAGGCCACCTCAATACCTTGATTGCCCCCTCCATTCGAAATTGCCTCACAAGTTTGAACCATATGTTTAGAGTAAAAATCGTGAATGGATCCAAAATGTCATAGTAGATCTTGGCTTGGTCTTTATTTCCTATTAACGTCTGTATAGGGAAATTGATTGATCTTCTTTCAAGATCTTTCCATTTAGACTCAAATTCTTCATTACACCAACATATTAAGGGTCTCAGTTGTGACGCATAGTAGTAGTCCCTGAAATTTGGGAGTGATAATCCTCCTCGCTCTTTAGGAAGTTGTAGAGTTTGGTATCTGATTCTCGGCTTTTTTCCATTCCAAATAAATCTGGATATCATTTTGTCCCATTCACTGAATTGTTTGGCAGGAACCTCCACTGGTAAAGACTGAAAGAGATATAGTATTCTAGGAACAACATTCATCTTGACTGCTTCTATTCTAGAGCTTAAGTCCAAGGGTGACAGAGACCATCTTTCTATATCTTTTTTAATTTGTGTGATTATGGGTTGATAGTTTGCTTCATATAATTTGGACATATCCTTTGTCAAGCATATTCCCAGGTATTTTATCGCTTTAGAATTCCAATTGAAATGGAAAAGATCTTTCGTTTCATTTGAGGGCCTATAATTACAAGAAAGTACTTGAGTTTTGTCAACATTGAGTTGGTAGCCTGAGAACTGGCCATACATTTCTAGTGTGCTCATTAATTTGGGAAGGCAATTGTCTGGGTTAATTATATAGGTCAATAAATCATCCGCGTACAAAGCTATGCTATACCTGTTTTAATAGCGTGTCTGTGTGTGTTGCGCAGGTGCACGCAAATGCGCATGCAAATGCAAGTGTGCATGCACGTGTCTTAAAGAGGAACTCCACTCATTTTCAATATTTTACTTTAATTTATGTCATTAATACACCTTAGAGATGGTGTGTGGGCATGGTAAAAAGGTTAATGAGTTTCCTTTTTTCTGAGAGCGTACAAATGGAACCAAATGGACCCGCTAGGGTCCATTTGGTTTGGAAAAAAAGAAAATGGGTGGAATTCCCCTTTAAGAGGCGTACCCCCACTTCTATAAGTCCCACTACACCAGGGGTTTTCAACAGGTACAGGTAAAATGAAATGGACCCTTGCGGGTCCATTTGGTTTCATTTTTACACTCTCAAGAGTTAAAATATTCATCATCTGAATTAGCACTACACTACACTGTTTTGTTTGCAAAATTCCAGCCTGGCATTGTGTACCAAAACCAAAAGAATTCTTTAGTTTTAGGTCTTTGGGGCTATAAAATGACATTAAATGGTGGTCGGTAGCTAAAATAAATGGTGGTCCCTGGAATGAAAAAGGTTGAAAACCCCTGCACTACACCACTGGATAAGACAAAACATCCCACATTTCACCTTGGTCTGGGCTTCATCCCTGGACTTCAACTTCTTCTTGTCGATGGTTTTGTGTCCAGAAGTGTCATCCAGAGCCCGAGCCTTGTCCAGATCCTCACAGCGCTGGAGGTACTGCTGCCGGGCCCTCTTTAGAGCTGACACCGCGTCATTCTGACCACACACACACACACACACACACACACACACACACACACACACACACACACACACACACACACACACACACACACACACACACACACACACACAGTGCTTGAAGGGGAACTCCACCCATTTTCAACATTTTAATATGTCATTTATACCTTAGAGATGTTGGGTGGACATGATAAAAGACAGTTCCCCCATTCTGTGTTCCCAAGAAATGGAGGTCTGAAGAAAACCACTAACATGGTGAAACATCTTGATGACACCATCAAGATGTATTTTCACTATGTTAATGGATTTCTTTAGACGCTTCTTTTTTCTGAGAGGGTACAAATGTAACCAAATGAACCCGTCAGGGTTCATTTGGTTTGCATTTGTAGACTCTCAGAAAAAATGTTGAAAATGGGTGGAATTCCCCTTTAATGGTTGGAGCATACTTCCAAACTGACAATTCAATACATGAATTAAAAGTAAAGACAAAACAGAGAAAGTTTACTCAGTATCACCACTATCATTTAAAGCAAAACATTACAGGGTCCAACAAGGTTGCTCAACAACTCACCATCTTCTTTTGTTGCTTGGTCCACTGGTCCTTAAACTCCCTGCGCCACTTGTCAAGCTCATTCCTCTTAGCGGCCAAGGCCTTCAGGACAAAGACAGACCATATCACAAACATACACTTGTACACGTCTCTTACAATTGTACACGTGTGTGTGTGTGTGTGTGTGTGTGTGTGTGTGTGTGTGTGTGTGTGTGTGTGTGTGTGTGTGTGTGTGTGTGTGTGTGTGTGTGTGTGTGTGTGTGTGTGTGTGCGCGCGCATGCATGCATATTTGTGTGTGTGTCTACCTGGTAACAGCGATGTTGTATCTGTTCCATAGTCTGTCTAGAAGTGCCACCATTTTTAATGTCTTGCTCCAGGGCCATAGCGTAGATGTATTGTAAAGGCATTTTAACCTACAAAGAAATACAACCTGTCAATTAATGGGCAGTTTCTATCAAGTGTGACTCTATAATAAAGCAATATCATGCATAAATTGTGTTACAATTCCTAAATAAAATAAACTCGGCACAAAAGGTTTAGAAACTTAACTTTGGTCTAAAATGTATTCCAATTACCAATTGCTATTGTATTTTAGATGATAAAAACTATAAACTCTAAGATTTACATATTAGATTTTAGCATTAGCGATTCAATAATAGCAGATTTACAAGATCTGCTATTTTCAAACATTTTTCTGAATTCTATGACGAACGATATGTGCAAACTACTGATTTAGACAGCATTTATAGAATTGGCTCCAGGTTTTAATGTGTGGTAAAACTATAGTATAAATGCTGGCCTTGTTAGACACACAGCTTCATGGTTCAACATACCTGATGTGACACACAGGACTTGGCACCCTCTGCAGCCTTCATTATGCTTTTTGAAAATTCTTGTTCTGTGAACAGAAATCATGGTTGAAATATTGACATTCAGGTTCTGCTCTATGTGTGCTAAGAAAAAACATTCATTGGTAGTATGATGAATAAATGAAAAAGAATCTAAGCAAACAAATCAAAATAGATGATTTACAAGCTCTCACACCCTTCTTCAAACTCAGACTTCGTTATGATGCCACCTACACACCTGTAAGGTTTCATCATTATTGAGCATGGTTGTGAATATTCAGTTAGAAATATCTGTCCACAGACAGACATGCCGTATAAACACCACGCACTCTCATAATGTGAAAACAATAACAGGAGTCTGTCGCACGGGCCACGTCTATAATTGGCACATATCATATAAGGATTGGATTTAGTTACAATTTAGACCAATTTGATGGTCTAACTGGAGGGTGCAACCTTGCTTGTACTGTTAATTAGAATACAAAAACTCATGACCACATTACCATGGTCTTACCTCACTGCACTGGCTACCTGTGGCATTCAGAACTCACTTTAACGACCTTGCATGTGCAGACAAGCTATTACTGTAGTCCCCGGGGCAAGGCTTGTAACAAAAGGCAATAATGCACTTGCCGTGGGCTTCAAACTTGTGGAATAAACTTTCATTGGAAAGTTTATTCCACGTCTTTTAACTAGAGGTATGGATGGCTAGACTTTGTGTTCATACTTAATTTTGTTTGATTGCTCCTTCAATCTCCTTTATTTAACTGCATATAATTTTCTTTTCACACATTTTTCTAGGGTTTTTATGCTCAGACTGTCCAAGCACTTATGTTGGAAAAGCCACCCTACAAATAATATTAATTATTATATTATATTGTTATGAAGTCAAGGCATAGCTTCACTGCTGACAGACAGACCTCAATACCCCATCATGATAAATGCTCCTCAACAGCATTCAGGCATCTTCTCTGTTGTTAAACACTGATATTATATAATATGTTTACACTCATGGCGTGAAGCTGGCATTTAAATTGGACAATAACATACCTCTGTGCTCGTCTTTGGAACTCAAACACGATTACGGCATTGTCTCTAAGGTTTGAGTAATGCACAACTGTGTGCACCCCAAGCTCCACCCTGCCTGCCATTAGTCATGTGTTCTGGTTGTTGCCCAACAACACCCTTGTCGTCATGGCCAGGCAGGGCTCTGTGTGATTGCTACCAACAGGCTCACATGTTTGGCGTCAAAGCTGACAGACACAGTAACTATATGGGCACCTGTGCGGGCTGCATGCACAATGCCAGGAGTGATCCCTGTGCATGTACTCTCGGGCCACTCTGACATTTCAATTACCCTGCATTTAACTAACTAATCTTCCTAATCCTTGCTCTCCCTAGGGCTTGCTGTGTGATGAATGGAACGTTGGCTGAGCACTGACCCTTCATGCACTGACACTGGGCAAGATGAGCCCTGTGTGTTGGTGAATTATGGGAACGTGGTACCTATAGCTTTACCTCCAGGTGCTAATGGGCTTTACATGCTGTCACAGAACAATCTTGGAAACAGAGAGATGACTTAAATCCAGGTTAAATATATGTAGAACAACATTTTATTTTAATAAAACAAAGAGATAAAAAAGGAAAAGGTTAAAAAGCCAACTAATTCCCCTGCTGCTTGCCACTGCTGTTCTACCCTACCCGCTCACCTGCCAGCGAGGAGCCCCCACTGGGAGGACGTCCTGCTCCTTCCGTTCAACATTCAACATTCCCAGGTGACACCACAGCTCGCAAGAATGCTAGCAGTGACGAATATCACCCTTCAGCCCCTGTGTCACCATGCCAAGTTCTGACAACTATTGCATAATTCCCGAGACACTCAAGCTCACGTACACAGCCCAGGTGCCAGAACACGCACACACACACACACATACACGCTTACCCAGGTTCATTCTCTTCTCCATCCAGGCCAGGAGGTCCTTGGCGTAGCGGCACCAGGTCTTGGTGTACTGCAGGGCCATCTCAACTCCACCCTCACAGCGACAGAGGACCAGGTCAGCGTCCTGGGCTGAGAGGGAGTACATGAGGTCAGGTTAAAACACCAAAGCCTCAGCTGCAGTCTCACTGAGAGTCCACAAACACATACTTCTCTACTGGGTTTAGAAATGGATGGCCTTCTTGACACAATGTACACACAACTCTACTGATCAAAACTGATTAAGAGCAAATCTATCAACAATGACAACAACCACAAAAGAATCTGTACACAAACCCCAAGTAGGATGCAATAACTGCACACGGGAAGTCATAGCTGGTCTTCAGATTTCAGAAAAGCGCTGTAACTTCCCATTATATCTCAGCAAACAAACATCAGAGATGTATACTGTATACTCCAACACGTGAATGAGTATCCAAATGAGCATCATGTAGACATGTCCACATCAGATCCTGAAATATTCCAGTCAAAAATAGTGGAAATGTTTTAAAAAAAAAGGGGGGAGGTGCGTTTCACACAGACCCAAGACAAGCGGCTTCGGCGAGATCAATTCCCTCACTGTTTTATCCTCTCTGGCAGAGTGTGCCACACTGCACATATGCGTGTATGAGTATGTAATACAATGGAACCCGAATCACAGGGAATCACATTAGCTGGAGAGACAGAGAGAGATCTCTGGTTTGAGAGCAGTGTCACCCAAACCAGTCAGAGCCCATATGTGCAAGCGAACCCTTATTACAGCTGCTCTGTGGTCGGCCAGCCAGGATGCTGACATGAGATCACTCTCTCTGACATCAGCTGCTCTTCTTCCCTCTCTGAGTCACTGTTAGAGAGCAGCCGAGGTTGTGTGGTCTCGTGTCGGCCCTCCCCCTACTACTCTCCCTTTCTCTGCCGATCCACCTTTCAGATCAATGTCAGTTTCAGCAGCCAAAATTAAACACAGAGATTAACCCAAAGGCGACAATTCACTTTGTTTATATACAGTATATTTACAAATATATATGTAAACTGTCAACACTCCACTTCCAGGTATCAGGAAAAATATTTTGACCGGGCCAAAATGAGCCACTACTGAGAAGGTGTGCAAATTCTCTGTCAAGTTCCTCAGTTGGACGTCTCAAGTGTGGAGGTCTCTCTACTAGTCACAGAAGTCACAGAAGCCAGTAGTAACATAAAAAAATAAAATAAATAAATAAATAAATCCAGGCTGATTTCTTGTCGGCAACTCCATCTGTAAGCAAAATCCACGAGAATCAGTTTGAAGAGAGGCCAGATTGTGTGCCAGGTTGACCTCTCTCATATCAGTCTAGCTCTCGGCATCTCTCCTTTCAGAGTGCAGGCTCTCGGTTTGCTTCGCGTTTGCCTTGAGCCTCCTGTGCTGGGATTGGGGATTAAACCATGACAGGTCCAGATTGCAGAGTGACAGGCTTTAGCATCGAGCTGTGTGAGGTTTAGCTCCTGGTGTGTGACAGAGTGCCAGGCGGATAAGGACCTGATGGATAGCCAATCCCAGCCAAACATTTTCCCAGTGCACTGGGAAAACGCTCAAGAATGTTCTGGCACTCTGCATCTCCAGTTAGGATTTTTTTTACGTAGTGAGAAATCCATTGAGAATTTCTCATAGAAACATCACCCTCCTTTAATGAGGTTGTTTAGAGAATGACTAGATCGTTGAGAGAGACAGGAGGAATTATGGGTAGGGTGTTTTTTATTAGAATGGAGAGAGAAGGGGTCATTTAAAGCAATGTAGTGTCTGTATCTAATGTAAGCTCCTTACAAGCACCGTTTATTTCTCAGTGTTATTTAGACACTACTGAATGTGACTCCCTAATCCCTAATCTCTAATGCATGCTGTGAATACCATGATAATGTGAGTCCAACAGGGTCAATCTATTTAGCACTGATTTGACTACTTATCTCCAGCCACCTGAGGTGAATCCCCATGATGCAGTTTAAACAGTTTAAACATTATCTGTAATGTCCACTTTGGCTTTTGTGTGAAGTCAAGACACCTTTAAGTAGACTGATTCAATACTTACATATTTGACATCAGACAACTTCCATTGGAGCTACAAGGCTAATTAATCTAATGTGTGAGGCTGCTGTGTTCTTATAATTCAAATATCTGAAAATATGTTCTATCAAGCAACTTAAAAACTGTCTGAGGTTGCACACAGAAGGCAGAGTAAATGTTAAATTGACACCAGATGTGTTTTAAAGTTAGTTTTGAGCCTAACTATTTCAAAAATATCGCAGAATGCCCCACCCCCTCCCCACTTGCATCTGAGGGTAAAACATTACAGCATCTGCCTTCAGTACCTTGTACTCTAATCCTCTCTTTACCCCTGTCTCATCCTAATCACATTAGAGATTAGTCCACGCGTCTAATTGTTTGAAAACAAGAACGGTTAAAGTGGACTCCAGATAACAAAGAAACGGGAGATCCGGGAACTCGTAGTTAAAAAAGACGGAACAGCCCTTATTATTCCAACACGTTTCAAGTTCATCAGAGCTAAATAACATAAAAATAAGACAATTATTTCTATCTACGCTACTGAATCTGTCGGCAGGGTCATTCTAGTGTGAATGAAAGCATACTATAGGCGCCCAAACGTAAGGCGAGGCCCCAAGGCGAAAGAAACAGACAAAATCCTGCTATACACATTCTGTCTAGCGCCACACTCCACAATCCAGGAGCACCTTTTTACAACTACTTGTGTGTCTCTGGTGGGCACCTGGTTGTCTCATTCTCTCTGGATAAAGTGTTCAGTTCAGAGTTGGCGTGTTCGCAATGTCAATGCATGCATGCATCCATCTGGTTGTCTATTGATGGATATTAGAGGGATAGAAAATACACCTGGTGTTACAGACTCATGCAATGCCTTGCTGTATAATAAACTCTCCCCATAAATTCAGCACACATGCACGCACACGTGTGTGCGCCACCAAAATGTGCCCTAGCAACAGTTGTTAAAACTTGTGAATCCCTTCATGACTCCTTCAAAACTGCTCTCAAAGGGCACCTATATGGTCAACCAATCAATCAATCAATCAATCAATCAATCAATGTGGTATTAATGAGCCATGTCTCCACTGCTACGTCTTCTCTATAGCATGAACACACACATGGCCCACACTAATTCATACAGGAGGCACTCTCGGTATTCACTGAGCTGTACTCATGCAATTTTACCTGATAGCCTTCCATCTAGATCAGTGGGATCAGAGTCAGAGCGCTGTATCTCTGGACACAAGGTGTCTTCACACTGCTGGGAGAGACAAAATATACATTACAGATCAAAATAAATGCCCTCAATTCTTAACAGCCTCAATTGGGGATATAAAACAGAATTTTCTGGACAATTTACTGGAAAATACGTAATCCTTACAGACACATCGTCTTGCTCTGTCAGGTCTTCGGTTTCTGTGGAAGGTGCTTCCGTGATGGATGGAGAATCAGCGTCATCCGCAGAACTATGGCAGAAAATGTATACATTTAATTATTCATTCACCTCGTTGCTCTCATGGGCCTTTCTTTGGCATATCCGGTTGACTGATGTTGACCATGACCATCCTAGCATCACTGTTCCGGGGCAAAATGCACTCTGTATACTCATAGGTTCTTTGTACACATATTCTACTGTTAGTTGGATGTTAAAGTTCTTATTGGCGTTCTTAAGATCCTTGATGATTATTTTTATACTGTATATGTTATTACCATGTGTTCACTGTAAGTCGAATTGGATAGGTCGCATCTGCTAAATGTAAATTGTAAATTGTAATTGCAAATATACTGTACTACCATGAGCCATTTTCCTTTGCTTAGCCTTGTTTTTATTATGATTTTATTATTATTTTGAGTTATGGCAGGAGGGGTCACGTTAAAACGATGTGACAAATGGACTGGTTTTCACTTCAGTAATGTGTTCCATTTCCTTGCACACAACTAAGCCCTTTCTGTATCCTGATCAGTTTACGATGCAAGAGTTCAACTTGCAATCTGTAAATGAAAAAGCAAGACTTACGGATAATCCAAGGAGAGTTCAAGGTTATCAAAATCCCGGAAGATCTCACTGTATCGCTTAGGTTCAGATTTACGTGAGGCCTTCTTCACATCTGTAATGGGAAATGAGCAATTTGTTGCTCAATTGTTGCACAAAGAAGTTCTTGGTCTCAAACAAGAAATGTGCACGTGCTTCTTTACTCATGTACACACACACACACACACACACACACACACACACACACACACACACACACACACACACACACACACACACACACACACACACACACACACACACACACACACACCTCTATAAATAGAACCTTGCAAACTTAATGCTGCTATAACTGTGAGACTGTAAATGTTTTGTGAGGATATAAAAAATATTTTTGATTGTGATGTGTGTTTAAGTGCCTTTGTAAAAAGAAACAATATAGCTGTGAACACTACTTGCATCCAAGTACTAAAATATGTAAAACTAACAGTTTTATTTTGTTCCAAAATGGTTTTGTTGTTGTTTTGTATAGCTAACCAGTCAGAAAGAACACAATGTGAAAAGCATTGCTACTAAAATAAAGGGAGAATTAAGAGTAATGTGACTTCATATCTGATTATATTTATCTGGTATATACAACCTTTTACATATATACAACCTTTGGCGGAAGATTGTCACAAATTATGGTGTATTTCAACAACCAAACCTCTACTATCTTCAGTTTAAATTTATGTTTCACATGTGAACATGTAAATGAGTTTAACTGAATCTTTCACACTTTCTCAGGCTGTCTCCATTTAGGTCAACCACATCCTGCTTGTAATCTGTACGCTCTGTTGTACAGAAACTCCTTGTTTTTCATAATAACAGTGCACCACTCATATATACATGTATACATTAGTGACCTTTAAGAGACAGATAGATACAGTATGTAGGAAAGCTCTGGTCTGCCCGGCAACACAGGTTGATTGACACTAGTACAGGGACAATTGATACAGCCAGATGATTGGCTGCCTCTCTGCTGCCCCCCAATAATTATGATTAGGTGCAGCTTGCATGCTTTACTCAGTCAGTTCTCAGTTGTTTGACCTGAGGAGCAGCAGTGTTCTTTTCTTTCTCTCTGACTGTGCGAGTTATTGACCTACAAAGTAAGTGTTGAATTGTTTGATACATTGTATGGTGCTTCCTTATGTTTTATTTCCATCATGTTGTGAATATTTGATGCATGTTTTGAATATGCTAATGTTTATATAATTTATGTTGAATTGTATATTTGATGGCTATGCTGTACCGAATGTATATTTGTTTGAACTGTATTTTGCTTTACATGAGAAATGCTCTGTGATTGTTTTGATGATTATGATGATTCTAAAAGACTGTTTTATTTTGTATTTTTGTAGACCGCACTACGCACTGCTTACTGTGCACAACGCACTCCTCTGTACCACTGCACATTGAAAGTAAAGACACTGAAACCAAGCTCCTCATCTCCTGTGATTCTCTGATCGGAATCCATCCATAAGTGTTCCAGCTCTACTCTAGCACCTTTTCTGAGGCTCCTAGTCCTCTAGTTCATGGTCCTTCGAGCCGGATAGAGCTACAACAACGCTATGGATCCTGCAACCCAAGATGTCGCCGAGGCAGCTACGCGTCCCCGCAGAGAGCTACACCCTCCTCAACACCTGAGTGACTTCGAAGTGGGCTACACACCTCAGACCCGAGATCAACCTCCAAAGGCTCCATCCCACACATCAGAATGTCGGGCTGGCGAGACGGGGTCCCCATCTCAGATGAGTGAACGCTCACATCGGTCACACACAGGGATTCAGGTCGGTGAGTCAAAGCCTCCTTCTGTGAAGAGTACACACTCTCAACGTGCGTCCTTGGAGCAAGCTAAGGCCTTATCCGACAAGAACTCACACCGCAAGTCCTCACACCATTCGGAGGCCAAAGCTAACTCCGACCAGGGCTCATATCACAAGTCCTCACACCATTCTGAGCCCAAAGCCAGTTCCGCCCAGGTCTCATGTCGTGAGTCCTCACACATTTCAAAGGCCAAGTCAGCCACGAGCACAGGCTCACGTCGGTCCTCTGCTAGCGCAGATGCTCGACGTGCTCTGACACCAGTACAGGAAGCGATTCTCGAAGAGAATATTCAGCGTCTGGAGCTGGAGCAATTACAGCAACAGCTGGTGGAAGACACCAGAGCTGATATGGAGTGTAAGCACCTCCAACGCATGCAGCAGGAAGCACAAGATGCACGAGAGGCTATAGCCAAACGTATTGACAGACAAAGGCGACTGAAGAAGAAGGAGAACGAACTACAGGTGGCCCAGCTAGTTACCTCCCTCCTTCAAGAGTCATCGAGGGATGAACGTGGTAGCCGTGCATCGACCACAAGTAGCTTCAGGCCTTTACCAAGCACAAGTGCGCTACCTACTGACTCAGCAACACTGCAGCATACAGTAGCTCCACAGAGCAGTCAGCACCCCTCTGCTGCTCACTCAATTTCAGAACTTTCAGCTACAGCTGCATCCTTCATACCTGCTCCCACCCAGCAGCTGCCTCCTCGATTTCCTGTTAATACTACTGTGTTGCATCCTGCATCACAAACAACATACTACTCCCATCCAACTGCTGCAGCATTTCAAGCCCCGGTTGTGTCTTCCCGCACCCAACAGCTGTCGCCTGTTCAAACCGCTGTGAGCAATGCAGCAGTGTACCCGCCAACACAACCACTATCTTTCCCTGCAGCACCCGCTGTGACGTCGCATGCAAGCGAAGCCTTCTCAGCGTTGGGGCACGATATCCCGACCCAGCAGTATCACGCCACCGTACCAGCAGTACAGAATCCGTCCTTTGGTGTGCATACGCCCATCGCAGATCCAGGTTCAATGATGCCAGTCATCCCGCCTTATGGTATTCCCCAAACCATGCTTCCAGTCTTTGAGCGCGACCGTGAAAGTGACTTCGCTCTCCTCAAGATGGCCTTGGATAACCTGACAAGCGGTCACGGGTACTTGACCGAACAGTACAAGTACCAACTACTCCTTGGTCACTTGAAGCTTCCCAGCGCTCTCCGCCTGGCAAAGGCCTACATGTACGACCCTGCACCGTACACTGCCGCTTTGCAAGCACTGCAAGACAAATACGGTCAACCCCGGCAACTTGTCCAATCAGAGCTAGGTGCGATCCTCAATGCACCTTCCATCCAATTCAATGACTCTGAAGCATTCGACTCCTTTGCACTGTCCATCCAGTCATTGGTGGGCATGCTTGGGACGCTGGAAGGACCTAACGGCTATGAGTTGCGATGTGGGTCACACGTTGACAGGCTCCTTACCAAGATGCCCCCATCTTACAGAGATGGATTCATCGAATTCTGTCTGAGTCGTGGTATTCTCAGGACAGGCTATGACCAGACGTACACTCTGTCTGACCTGGCAACTTGGCTCCAGATGAAGTCACAGGCTAAGCGTCTATCCAGCCGAGCTGCAGCGCTCTATCGGTGCGATGCCCCCAACTTCAACTCCAAACCAGCCAACTCCAAGGCAGCCAAGAAGGATAATCGCACCACGCCCAAGGAGAAGACTACGACCATACTCCTCAATGCTGAGGACGTTGTCAGCCCTTCAGAGCCTGCTCAGCCTGGTTCGTCAGAGTCTACGCGCAAGACCACCTTCAAGTCCAAACCGTATTGTCCTTATTGCGACAACAAAGAACACTTCATGAATAATTGCACTGACTTCAAGAAGTTGTCGACCAACCAGGTGGTGAAGTGGATCCAAGATGGTAACCGGTGCTGGAGGTGTGGCCGCAACCACACAGCAGATGCATGTACACTGAAGCGCCCTTGCAAAACGTGTAAGGAACAGCACCTCACCATCTTACACGACTCAGTCCAGCAGACCCAAACTAGCGTCCGCTTCGTGACTACACCACCCACAAGAATCTACCTCGACCGGCCGAACCGCCCACATCAGGTCATGCTGAAGGTCATCAAGGTAATCTTGCGGCACGGAGACCAAAGCATGGAGACGTATGCTGTACTAGACGACGGCTCAGAGCGGAGCATCATCCTATCTCAAGCTGTGCAGAACCTGAACCTTCCCCGAGAGCCAGAGACTCTTCACCTGCAGACGGTCCAGCAGACGGTCGAACAACTCCAGGGCAGCTCTGTATCCTTCGACGTTTCTCCACTGTGCATGCCTTCTGAGAGGTACCGGATCCACCAGGCCTTCACTGCCAACAGTCCGAGCCTGGCACAACACTCCTACCCCATAGCTGCACTACAGAAGCGTTACAAGCACCTCCGTGGCCTGCCCTTACCGCCGATCGACCAAGCTAAGCCTCTGCTTCTGATAGGTTCAGACATGCCACATCTCTTGGCCCCTATACAGCCAATACGTGCAGGTCCACTGGGAGGTCCTATCGCCATTTGTACCCGACTAGGTTGGTCACTCCAGGGCCCTACCAGTATCGCCCAAGACACGTCTAACGCACAGTGCCTTCACATCTCCACTGTATCCCCAGCTACCGAGCTCTTCAAGAACGTGGAGCGCCTTTGGCAAGTAGACGCTCTCCCTTATGTGAACCAGAAGGCAGCCACCCGCTCGAAGCAGGACCAGCAAGCCATCGCCATGCTACAAGCATCCACCACTAGAGTCGAGGTCGATGGAATCCAGCGATATGCTACTCCCCTGCTCCGGCGTTCCAACGCTACCCACCTTCATGCTCCTAAGGAAGCTGTGCTGCCGTGCCTCCGCAGCACTGAGAGACGACTTGCCAAGGACCCGAAGCGAGCAGAGGTCTACTGCAATGAGATCCGTAAACTGGAGAAGGCAGGCTACGTGTCAAAGATACCCCCTGCTGAAGTCGACCAGTCTACAGAATCCTGGTACCTTCCACACCATATGGTGAACCACAATGGGAAGGACAGAATTGTATTCAATTGTTCATTCCAGTATCAGGGCTTGTCCCTTAATGACCTCCTGCTCCCTGGACCGACCCTCGGACCAAGCCTACTCGGTGTCCTCATCCGGTTCCGTCAACACTCTGTGGCAGTGAGTGGAGACATCAAAGGAATGTTTCACCAGATCCGCCTACTGCCCGGTGACAAGCCAGTCCTGCGCTTTATCTGGAGAGACATGGAGAGAGAGCAGGAACCGAGCGTCTACGAGTGGCAGGTACTTCCCTTTGGGACGACGTGCAGTCCCTGCTGCGCTATCTATGCCCTCCAACGACACGCTCAAGACAGTGCAGAGGGCAATCCTGCTCTCACCGAGACAGTTGAGCAGTCATTCTATGTTGACAACTGTCTTCACAGTACCTACTCTGCCGACGAGGCCAAAGGTCTAGTTGACAACCTCCGCCAACACTTACAGTCAGGAGGTTTTGAAGTCCGGCAATGGGCAAGTAATGTGCCCAAGGTCGTCGAACACCTCCCACCTGAGGCTCGCTCTGAAAGCAGCGAACTGTGGCTCTCCAAATCCAGCAACGACCTTCAAGAGCCTACCCTAGGCCTACGCTGGAATTGTCTCAACGACACCTTAGGGTACAAGCATCGTCCCATGGAGACTTCATCACCTACCTTGAGGAACCTCTACCGAGTACTAGCCTGCCAGTACGACCCTCTGGGCTATATCCTGCCATTCACCACAAGGGCTAAGGTCCTCATCCAAGACCTGTGGAAGGAGGGGGTTGGCTGGGATGAGGTGATCCGACCTCAAAGTCTACTTGACCAGTGGCGTTCCTGGGAACAAGAGATTCCTCACCTTCAACAACTGGAGTTTCCTCGAGCGTACGCTCCACCACAAGCTGACACTTCTACAGTCACCAGAGACCTCCACGTCTTTTGCGATGCGTCCGAGCGGGCATACGGCTCTGTTGCCTACATGAGGACCGTGGATGACGAACAGAAAGTCCACGTTTCCTTTGTACTCGCTAGGTCTCGGGTGGCCCCCCGCAAGCAGTTGTCAATGCCACGCCTGGAGTTGAGTGCTGCTCTCACTGGTGCTCAGCTTGCTGGCGTACTCCAAGCCGAACTCACTGTGCCCATCCAGCGAGTCGTCCTGTGGTCTGACTCCACTACCGTTCTACATTGGATTAAGTCAGAGTCCTGTAGGTACAAGGTGTTCGTGGGCACCCGAGTGGCGGAGATCCAGAATCTGACCGCGCCTGACAGCTGGAGATATGTGACCTCCGCGTCAAATCCCGCAGATGACATCACTCGGGGTCTTACCCTCGAGGAGTTGGCACGACCACACCGATGGCACATGGGACCAGAGTTCCTCTACCTACCTGAAGATCAATGGCCTGCCATGCCCTCAACTGAACCAGATTCCGAAGACGGTGAGCTGAGGAAATCTGCCATGATTGGTAATGTGACCATCTCTTCCGTTCCCCAGTTACCTGCCATCCAAGACTTCTCTTCCTGGAAAGAGCTCATCCAAGCAATAGCCAGGTCCCTTCACGGGGCGGCTGATCCTGACTCTGCAGATCAACTCGAGGCAGCGGACTACCTGAAAGCTGAGAGGGCCCTCATCCAGCATGCCCAGCTGGAATCGTTCCCAGAGGAGGTCAAGGCCCTCAAGTCTGATCGGGCACTTCCCTCTGACAGTCGGCTTGGTTCGTTAGCCCCAGAATACGACCCGGTCACAGGCCTCCTCAGAGTTGGAGGTAGGCTACGCAGAGCAGAGAACCTGGAGATTGACGCCATCCATCCGATTGTGTTGGATCCAAAGCATCCCCTGACGAAACTGCTCATTCAAGATTATGACCAGACCCTTCTCCACCCTGGGCCAGAGCGAGTACTTGCCGAACTACGCCGTACATACTGGGTCCTGCGTGGGAGAGAAGCGATCCGCAAGCATCAGCACTACTGCCGAGAATGCCAACTGTGGAGAGCAAAGCCCGACATTCCCAAGATGGCGGACCTTCCCCCTTCTCGCTTACGTCTCTACAAACCTCCGTTCTATTCCACTGGAGTGGACTGCTTCGGACCATTCCACGTGAAGATAGGACGTCGTAACGAGAAGAGATGGGGAATTGTGTTCAAGTGCATGACAACCCGTTGCATTCACCTTGATCTCCTGGAAAGTTTGGACGCTGATGCTTTCCTGATGTCTTTGAGACGATTCATTTCACGTCGAGGCACCCCGTTCGAGATCCTTTGCGACAACGGTACCAACTTCGTTGGAGGGGACAGAGAACTGCAAGACTCGTTCGCCGAGATGGCGCCAAGACTGAAGGAACAGTTGTCCAAGCAGAAGATCACGTTTCGCTTCAACCCTCCAAGTGCGCCACACTTCGGTGGAACGTGGGAGAGAGAGGTGAAGTCGGTGAAGACTGCCCTCAAGGTCATCCTTAGGGACCAGACGGTGTCCGAGACTGTACTCCGGACAGTCCTCATTGAAGTGGAGGGTATCATGAATGCCAAGCCACTGGGCTACCTCTCGTCTGACGTGGCGGACCCAGATCCCATCACTCCGAACATCCTCATCATGGGACGCCGGGATTCGTCCCTGCCACAAGCTGTCTACGACTCCAGTGATCTCCTTGGGAAGCGTCGCTGGAGACACAGTCAAGTACTGGCTGACCATTTCTGGTCCACGTTCATTCGCCACTACTTACCAGGACTACAAGAGAGACAGAAGTGGAGGAAGGACGGCAAGGAGCTGTCCGTGGGTCAGGTGGCCCTCGTCGTGGACCCGCAACTCCCTCGGGCCCTCTGGCCTGTCGGGAGGATCACACAGACGTATCCAGGAGCTGATGGACGCGTCCGCACCGCATCGGTACAGGTGAAAGACAAGATTTACCTGCGCCCTGTATCCCGCCTGGTACAGCTACCGTGTCTTCCTGATGAGGAGGACCCT
Organism: Benthosema pterotum; assembly: GCA_039105355.1. Taxonomy (NCBI): domain Eukaryota; kingdom Metazoa; phylum Chordata; class Actinopteri; order Myctophiformes; family Myctophidae; genus Benthosema; species Benthosema pterotum. The sequence continues at coordinate 33,766,770 of CM076965.1, read as the reverse complement.
TGAAAGACTTTCCTGTTTATGTGCAAATGTTTGTGTATACATTTGGGGGCGGCTGTGTAGGAAAGCTCTGGTCTGCCCGGCAACACAGGTTGATTGACACTAGTACAGGGACAATTGATACAGCCAGATGATTGGCTGCCTCTCTGCTGCCCCCCAATAATTATGATTAGGTGCAGCTTGCATGCTTTACTCAGTCAGTTCTCAGTTGTTTGACCTGAGGAGCAGCAGTGTTCTTTTCTTTCTCTCTGACTGTGCGAGTTATTGACCTACAAAGTAAGTGTTGAATTGTTTGATACATTGTATGGTGCTTCCTTATGTTTTATTTCCATCATGTTGTGAATATTTGATGCATGTTTTGAATATGCTAATTTTTATATAATTTATGTTGAATTGTATATTTGATGGCTATGCTGTACCGAATGTATATTTGTTTGAACTGTATTTTGCTTTACATGAGAAATGCTCTGTGATTGTTTTGATGATTATGATGATTCTAAAAGACTGTTTTATTTTGTATTTTTGTAGACCGCACGTACGTACGCACTGCTTACTGTGCACAACGCACTCCTCTGTACCACTGCACATTGAAAGTAAAGACACTGAAACCAAGCTCCTCATCTCCTGTGATTCTCTGATCGGAATCCATCCATAAGTGTTCCAGCTCTACTCTAGCACCTTTTCTGAGGCTCCTAGTCCTCTAGATCACAGTATGCTACACCGGCAGAAATTCACTGTAAAATGGATATTGCAGTTCCAAAATAAAAACATACTAGGAGGCTTTTCTATATAATACAAACATATTGCTATATCTAACACACCGAATGCCTCGCCGTTATCAGTTCATTCTTAGTTATTCATCATGGGTAAAGACAGCCATGTTCTGTTGCACACAAATACAGAAGTAGCACAGAGAACAACAGTGTATGACAGAACGACCTCTGCCTTCTGTGTCAAAATGGAGAAAAGAGTTCAGGAAGTTCATCGATCCTGCACCGACTAAGGAGGATGTAGCACCAAACCACCAACAGTAAACACCCTGGCAAGCACATGCACGCACAAAGACAGAACCAGGCACGCACACAGACACACACAATGTGCATGACACTGACAGAAGGTTGCCTGAGTCATGTCAGCAGATCTCCCAAACAACAAGTGGAAATTTAGAGTAATTTCATGGGCCAAAAACTGCATCTAACTTGAAATGAAAGAGTTACTATATAGTATTTTTATTGCTATTTTTATGTTGATGAAATGAAGTGTTTTCATTAGTTTGAACCCAAATGCAAGACTGTAACCTAATGCTGTTTGCATTTCAATCTAAAAAAAATAATAAAAATCAATCATTCAAAAAAATGTAACAGCATTTCAACTCTCTCTCAAATAAAACGTTTACTACTTTAAAACTACAAAACAAAATGAACCACCAGTGTGTACACAGACCTAGTAACACTATGAAGTGAAAGGTACTACTAACACTTCTTCAAACATCACTCTGCTTTTGTTCTCTCACCTGTGGCTTCGGACGCGTCCTTGTCAGGGGTCTCTTCCATGTCCACGGTGTGACGGCACCGCGAGGGGCCCTAACAACACTACTCTGCCCTCATCTGCCCAGAGGCCATTGTACCAACACACACATGAAGAAACATGAGAGCAGAGAGCACAGGTATTATCTGTATCGATGCATGTATTCAGATACAAACTTTACAGTAAATGACGGGGTTGGAGAGCCTTTTGTCAGCAAGCTCTTCTCTTTCTTAAATTGATCTTCCTCTCTAGAGAGGGGTGGGAGGTTGGCCAATATGGTTTCACCACCATGAGAAGAGGAAGTGTGCATTAGTGTCACCGTCATCATGTAGAGTAGACCACACCTACAGCACTGTTTGTCGCACAGCAACATACAGACAGAGGTGGAGTGTTGATGTTGCCATCTTTTGGTAAAACATAAGTGTTAGCAACGCATTTAGGGGAATGTATATGAGAGAGGTGTGATATGGCATCATGCATGCACAGCTGCAGGCCCCCAGTACTCATATTTTCAAGTGTCAATGTAGAAATCAGGGATTAAAGCAAAAAAAAATCCTGAGCCTGAACTTTCCAAACCCACATATATATATATATATATATATATATATATATATATATATATATATATATATATATATATATATATATATATATATATATATATATATATATATATCGTTGAAATTTGGGTTGTTTTGCATGCCATCATGTTTGGTGGAGCAGTCTGGGCATTTAGGGTGGCGTTGCCCCCCCTCCCCATGCCTAGATCCGGTCCTGCACAAACTGCGACTGAAAAATTATCGTTGAAATTTGGGTTGTTTTGCATGCCATCATGTTTGGTGGAGCAGTCTGGGCATTTAGGGTGGCGTTGCCCCCCCATGCCTAGATCCGGTCCTGCACAAACTGCGATTGAGATACATGTAAAATGACTGATTTCTCTAATAGAGTAAATAATCAATCATTTCAGTATCACGCTTCTAAATCAGTTCAACCAGACATAGAGGTGACTACGCACTGGACACATGTGCAAGACCTGTCAACTTTACAACAACTGTCCGTTCGACGGAGTTTAAGAACACTGATTAGTATTGCCATTACCTGGGGGTGAGTACCCCTTCCGACCGAGTCCCGACAGTAATATAAGCTGGATGTGTGTACAGCACCGCCACGCAACAACTTTAACCAGCAGCGGCTGGCGCGGCGCCCCCCCCCCCCCACCCACACACGGCGCACGACGTTTTGTTAGGTGGAGAGAGAGAGAGAGAGAGAGAGAGAGAGAGAGAGAGAGAGAGAGAGACTTTTTAGACGCGCTTACCCCCACCGCGATTCTACTGGGTGAAAGTGACCAAATGGGTGAGGTTGTAACTTTATAAACCTTATGCGAAAATATGTGGGGATTGTGAAATCAAGCGAGGCATGCATATTTGCATTTATTTATGCAATTATTCCGGGAATTACGCGGCGCCTTTTTTTCTTTCCTTCTCTTTCGACCATTTTTAAGGGTCCAGACAGAGATGTGCGGCCGTCCGGTCGTGGACCGCCAGTTGAGGACCATATAATAGCTTCGTGAGCACAGCGTGCAGAAGAGCAAGCACCTGACTCGATCCCTTAGCTTCCTGCACCAACTGCAAAATCAAAATGCCTTCCCATCTCGCCCAGTCTCATCTAGCCATGCCCAGTGCCATTTATTTTTGATGCCTTTATCTATCATGGTGAGGGTATTTTCACCTGGCTTCATGAACTGCAGCGTCCCGACTCCTCACACGCTGAAATGTCGCGGTTCGCTGATCACTCTCTATCTCCACGTGTCTCTGTCAGTGTTGCCAACTTGGCGAACTTGTCACTATGTTTAGCTTTTTTTCCAGACCCCCTAGCGTTGAAAAACTCCTGGTAGAAAATCTAGTGCTTTTTGCTGGTGAGTTGGGTTGAAAACCATTAAACCAATGCTCAGGCTCCTCCTTCTAGTGCATTTTCGAAGTGCCACTGCATTTTGGATTTTGGCAGTTGGCAACATTGGTCTCGTTTTTTTTTTTTTTTTTCCCCCCCCAAGCCTGATTTCCGGCACCGTGCCGGAAATCTTTCAAGTGTCAATGTAGAAATACTCTGCTATGAGTAAACTTCTGGAATTCAAAGTGCACTTGGGTAAAAGCAAGTTTTTGGTAAATAGCTATCAAATTGTACTGTACTTTAATGTAGGCCTACCAACAAAGTACTAAGTCTTGAAATGTACATTTATGAAATCATGTATCATGATCATGTATCATTTGAAAATAGCAGGTTGTAGATTTCCTATTTTCAAGTGTCTAATGTAAGTAAAACTTAAAAAACAAACAAACAAAAAACATTGCAGTTGCATACTTGGAGTGGCGTAAAAGTATTGACAATTGTAAATAGACACTACCATACTACAGCACAACACTGTCTCTGTAGTCTAGACAGAGACCACTGGTGCATGAAAAATAATAAAAGCATATAAACAGGGTGACATGCAGCTAAATCTAGTTACCTGGTTTGTGGCTTGATGACATGTGGAAAAACGTTGTTTTTTAATCAACTGCCCCATGCACTGTCTTGAATTTATTCAATTTTTAGAAAATATATAATATCTATGTCTTTAGGTGACATAAGTGACAATTAAACCTTTCAGTTGGCACGATAGAAGTTGTTTTTAACTGTTGACTTGACACTAAATTGTTCGAGACAGCTATAGGTTTAAAAGTGTTGCTTAATGTTGATAAGACTAGGGCACTCTAGAGACAGGCTCTGGATGAGACTACCCTGAGTTTACAAACTGGTTATCAGTTTGTATACGGCCTAAAGTTTAATCATAGGTCAGTCAGTACTTTCAGAAGGTATCTGACTTGGCCTGGAGACAGTCGCAGTCCCTACTGCTCTCCATTTGAAATAATGAAATCATTTCCTTGTAGGCCCACTCAGAGCCTTCTGGGCCGGTTGGTTGATTTACTGAATCTGAACTCACAATAAACACAAAACGGCGACTCCTAGAGGCACGCAGATGCAGCCAATGCTAATAAATACACACAACCATTAGTTGAGTGTATTTGTTAGCACTAAATTAAATGTAGTTTATCTGAATTAACGGCCAAGCACAACTACTTACCGTGATCATCGGTAAAATGTTATACGCAGTGGACAGGTGCCCTCGACCCACACCGTGTATCATCATTAGCCCTGAACTAGGTCCGTAAAGGCTATGCATACACTACTCAGAACTCCTCCATCATCACTAGACGGACTTTCAGAATTGGCCTGTTGTCCATTGCGAAACTTTACTAACCTTGTGTTGTGTGCTTTCAATCAGTTTCAATCAATGTCTTCTTGTTTATCTAGGTAAGAAACATTGCCTGTCAATGCAATTCATTATTTAGACCTTAAATTATAAATATAAAATACAAAACAAGGTAAATTAAGCTCAATTTCTCATGGCTTTCAAAGTCAACACCACCACATCTGTCGAACAGCAGTATTACACTAGTAGTCTACATGTTCAGTGTCATGACTCCTTAAGGTAATGTAATTAGAATTACTAATTACATTATTTTAAATAACAAAATCAAAAATATACAAAATATTTTAATTTGGTTTGAAGGCACAGTTTATCACATTTTTGCATCAGACATCCATGAGTCAAAACCTTCTTGCTAGAAGAGAGGCATAAGCAGCCCTTTAGAATGAATGATCTTCCTAGGAGGTCCAGGAGAAACCCCTCAAAACTCAGGCACAATAAATAACTTGAACCATGATGCGCATACATCTGTATGTTTCGTGGAGGCCACTTATCTTGCGGCGCACATTCAGAATTTAGCTTCAACCCACTTACAAAAGACAGAGAGGAGGCGAGCCAGTCGGCTTGGATGTGGCTCAGAGGGCTCTTTTGTGGAAACCTAATTGCCATTTAAAATGACACACCTCCCATACCAGAAAGTGAGGCGTTAACAGCGGTTTGTCTCGCCCATAACTGTTGGGGCAACTGGTTATAGCGGGCCTGGGCCTGGAAAATAACCAAAAGCAGCAGCAATTTCAACAAATCAAACACCATATTGCTACAGTAGCACTGTAAATCAGTAATTAGGGGTTGACAAGTTAAACTACTGAGCCATGTGACTCTTTTGATTAGTACATAAAGCAGTTTTTCCAAAAAGCTGAAAGCTTGTGTGTTACGTAGTACTTACAGAAAAGACAACTGAGGTTTAAAGAAAACAAAAACACTAACAATAAAAGCAAAAGTCGCATGCAGATGTTCCTCCTCTCTCTACAATGAACCACACTAACCAAAATTATATAAAAAAAACATGTTGGTAAACTAAATTGTATAGACTACGTACACAAAATGTTGATGCATATTCTTCAATGTTCTTGTCGGTAGCACCATTGTTATCCGTTTGTGTGACAATCAAATGTATTACAAAAGTAACTGTAAAATATACAGGAGGTTCCATTCTGTATGACAGACAGCTATGGGTACTGCAAATGCCATTCTAAATGGCAAGTCTAGTTCCATCATGAAATTAAATGTAAAAAGTGGACAAAACAGAAAATACATAACTCCCTTTTGAACCCTATATTCACCCGTCCTGCACACATCTTTTTCACTGCATCTATTCAATCTACAAGACCACAGGGTGTCGCGATGGGACACATTGTGAGCTTGTAGATTTGTTATGTTTACCCCAGAATAGGGATGCTAGGGCTCATACCACCAGACTTACACATCCCTACAATGATGCACAAAGGGATACTTAAATATGGAAATAAACAAAAAGCTTGTTTGGGAGCTTTCTGTTTACATTCTTCTGAAGCTTCAAGAGGCCCCCACCCAGTCCCCCTCATAGCTCGTCTCGCGTCGCGCTGTCCCACGGAGACTGCAGGACATCTGTATTCTTCGCCTCTGTGCTTATCTCAGCTTGCTCATGGGTCTTGCCCGAGCGGCCCCTGTCCCAGTCTGTGCGGACCTCCTCATTGTCCCACACGGTCGAGGTCTCGGTGTCGCTGATGTAGCCCTTGTCGCCGGTGTAGTGGGTGGGGAACACTAGCAGGGGCTCTGCTGAAAACGCCTTGAGGTCCCGCGTTTCAAACTGTTCCATATAGTCAGACCTGTTGGGAAGAAATGGAAATAAGTTGCAACTCAAGATAAAAGCTGTATACAAAAACGGCAGGAGGACAATAGAAGTACAACTACAGTAACTTACACAGGGTGTTTATTGAACATAATGGGAAGAAACTCATCTACTGGCAGCACCCTCTTTAGTGGCTCTGCTCTCAAGAGCTTCTCAGCTCCTTGTAATGATATCATATAGCCAAGTGTCCAGTAGGAGTAGTCAGCCTCCACCAGGTTGTGAATGTTAGGTACGGCTCTCTCTGGGTGATCGATCTGCATTCTTTTCCGTCCAATATAACTGAAATAAAGAAATGAAAAATGAATGAATTTGTATACCTACTATCCGTGCTGTGACAATATTAGTGATGCCTTATTTGCTTAGTTACGCTCTTACATGAGGTCCCAGTCTAGCCCCTCGCTCTCCACCTCGTCCATCAGGTTCTCCAATCGACGCTTGAAGAAGACCTCAAAGCGCAGATCATCCTCGATCACCAGGGAGGTGTGCAGGCCCCGCTCTACAACCTAACATCAGACACAGATTACTGAGTGGATCAAACAGCCTGCAGCAGGTTAACAACATTTCTGTTCTATTGATATTACATGTAATCCCCTAGTTTTATCATGGGGCCTACCTCCTTCCAGATGTTGTAATGAGACAGAAAGCAACCCAGCTCTCCTTTTGTCAACGGGCGGCCATGGTATGGATCACTGTAGCCAGGGAGCATATGGATGCCCATCGAGTGAACCTCACTGATGTTCATTGCTCTGAAACGGCAAAAAAAGAACATTTGAATTAAGGTAATGAGATTGTAGCAATGTTGTATTTTGTTAACTGCAAGCACAGTCTAGAAGAGAACACCTGTACATGTATTGCTTCTTTCATATGGTTCATCTCTTTCTCACTCAAAGTCTCATCTATAAGCATGCTGACACACTTGACTCCACGGTGGCCGGTTACCTCCAAAAGGGAGGTGTGTAACTGCCTAAAGATAAATGTAGTAATGTACATGCACAACTTTTATATCATATGAAAATAATTCATTTGAGCTGGAGTCAAGACTTGTACTTGTAAACAATGTGGTTTATCCAAGTCCTTGAGTGAGGTGCGCCATCCCAAATTAATGAGCCCTGCTGGGTAGAATAGTTTATCACCTGTTTCACTGCTCATAGCCTCATATTCTACAGCCTACAATGTTAGACAATACATTTCGCATTCTCACATTACAGGCCAAACTAAATTCACTTAATGCTGCAGGAAATTACTTTAATTTGGGGTTTTTTTGTAGCTTTATTTTAGTGATTTTGTATGATTGTGTTTCACCTATGCCAGGGGTTTTCAACAGGTGGTCCGGGGACCACCAGTGGTCCCTGAGAGGGTTCCAGGTGGTCCCCAGCTAAGTTGTTTAACCAAATGTAACTCTTGAGAACGTAAAAATGAAACCAAATGGACCCTTGCGGGTCCATTTGGTTTCATTTTTACACTCTCAAGAGTTAAAATATCCATCATGCGAATTAGTCCAAATCTACACAACTAGAAGATTAATGGTCATGGACAGAAGCAAAATAAATCTTTAGTTTTGGGGTCTGTGGGTCTAAAAGTATCCTCAATTGGTGGTCCATGGCTCAAATGCTAAATAAATGGTGGTCCCTGGGATGAAAAAGGTTGAAAACCCCCGACCTATGCCATTACTGTTCAGACAATAACAGACGTTTACATTTTGATTGATCAATTACAATTGATGTAGTCTGTATAGTGTTGAAAATTACTCTGCGGTCTTGACAAGGGTTGCATTGCATTTAGTAAATTAAACCGCAAGCTCTTGACCAAACTAAACTTACTTTCCATCTACAGCTGCAATGACCTTACAGGCAATTTCCTGCTCATACAGTGTCCTCAGCATGCGATCTCTGCGGTCTGCCCGCCTCTTCAAGTTTATCATGAACACCTGCACAATGGAAAACAACCCAGAGAACGTAATGCCACATTTGCAACAGGAGAGGGAGCAATTTAGCATGGAAGCAGAGGAAGAGCCATTTTTGCAGTTACCATCTTCTCAACACTCAATACTCACCTCATCAAAGCCCATTTTGTCTGGATTTTTTCTAGGGGCAGGTATGTATTTGGAGGGCATCACTGGGGGGTTACGCACTATACGGTGAGAGGGAAGATGGATGCAGAAATGGTAAGAATAATAATCATGCTTAAAAGCGTACCTGAGGTATACACAAAAGGAATCCTCAGCATTCATTTAACTTGGAAGTTGCAAATGCATGAATCAACACTGAGGATTTCACTGTGTGTGTAGCAGAATTGGAGAATTTAAAGCCAATGAAAAAAAGAGGAGCTCTAAGCAAACGCCCAGGCCTTAGAGAGGATGCATGCTACTTACCATTAACCTCCAGCAAAGAATGCAAGAAACTGTCCTCTTCATCCTTCAGTGTGTTGTGGGATCGCAATGGCACAGGGAAGTTACCGAATGTCTCTTGGTTACACACAAACATTTGCACATCTGCAGAGTAAGTGAGGGAACAATTCAAAAGGCATAGTCATTTAGTTATTATCATTATCATAGTGAGAGAGTCATGCTACGCTCTGGAAATCCACCTGGAAAAAGATTCATCAGGAAGCTTTATCTATATACTATATATAGAAATAAGATATAAAAAAAAGAACAAATTGATCTCACACGCACGCACGCACGCACACACGCACACACACACACACACACACACACACACACACACACACACACACACACGCACACGCACACGCACACGCACACACACACACACACACACACGCAGTCTGAACTGTAGGTAAAAGGACATGTAAAAGTTATGGATATGGATTGTACCTCTTAAGAGTGAGAATAAAATAGATAAAATGCAATACCTGCCATACGAGCAGAGAAAGCAAACACAATGATATCATCAAAGGCCCAGTTGTATTCTGGGTGTGGAGGGTGGAAGGCCAGCTCCCTAGACGCTTCCTTTCTGAGATCTATCAGGAAGGTGGAGTGCACCATGGGTACTGCAAAACATCCCCTCCGCACCTGCTTCCTGATGGGTATGTAGGCAGGGGTGCGTTTATAGTAACCCTAAAAAAGAAGAGACGATTTACAGTTTGGTTGATTTATGGTTGTGTTGGGATTTGAGGGCCATTCATTAAGTCACTGAGCTCTTCCAACACTTAAACCCAAATACGCATGCACGCAGACACGCACACACATTTTACCTGGGATGTCATGCCACACCAGAAGTTGGAATATGCCGCACGGGAGTCCAGCATTGGTGCTACAATGGTCTTATTTTCCTTAATGAGCTTCCACAGGACGTTAGGATTGGTGAGAAGGTTATCACAGTCCACTGCCTAAAATACGTTCCAGAAAAGGAAAAATAATTAGAATATATCTTTTAAACTAAACTGTGGGTTAGGGTTATAACAAGAGTTATGAAAATGTGCAAACCAACCTGTCTCTATACTGAATAAATGATAATCATTGACAATCCCACAAGAAAAACAAAATCTTGGGTATCTACCGGTACTTTCCACTGTTTAAGTGAGAGCTGTCAGCATATCCAAATATAGCAGGATAATTCCTACAGCTAAATTATTGCGTCCTGGATTCTGGCACCTAATTACACGGTACCGATCCTAGACAATGTGGGCTGGAGCAGGAGCACACAGCTACTGTGTTTTAAAATATGATTCAGGTTCAGGCCGGCTTTGCAGAACCATAAGAACTGGTGTAAACTAGTTGGATTACGCAAGGGTTTTACGAGAAGAGAAGAACAGGGTCACATTCTAAGAGCCGCTTGATTGGGCACTGTAGCATGAACTTAAAACCGTTTTAACCGTTTTAAGAGTTATGCATGGAAAATATAGAAATGTATTTTAAGGAGTTCCAGAAGGGCTGCCACATTATAGTACATGAACACTGATCACAATTATGGTGATCAGGCAATGTTCACAATAATGGTTACCACTTGTTACAACTACCAAATGTTGATACAATTCCAAACATTAAAAAGTATAACAATCAGCTATTTTAGGATTTTGGGACCTTGTACTATGCATTTCAAATTTACTTTACAATTTAATTATTTAGACAATTACTATCATGACTTTTATTGGCAGGTAAGACGCCATGGTCACGACAACCCTTTCACACATTACAAAGACTCACTAGGAAGTAGTCAGCCCACATCCCACGTGCCGACTCCAGTGCTGCCTGCCGAAGCTTCATCACATGTGCGTAGCGGAGGTTTGTCCAGTGCTTGGAGCTTTCCTCATCCTCATACCCTCTGCAAAAGGACATAAAATCAGGAACAGAGAATCAACTCTGTGAGTCCAGAGGGAAAAAAACCTCCAACTCGTGGGAAACGCTACACAGCAAAATGTGTACTCTGTAAAATCCATCAATTCAACATTGAAGAGCTATGGGTCCATTTAGGATTCAAGAGGGCTTATTTATGTCACTAATCAAGATAACTAGTGTGGAAAAGTATGCAAGATTGTGCCAACTTGAACTATTAAAAAAAAACCAGTCTACAAGCTCACAACGTGTTAATAGATTGGCACATTAAACTATTCCAAAAGGTTTTTCAAAATAGTAAAAAAGGAATAGGGGGTTTTGGGATAAGGGGTTTATCATGTAACGAAAATGGAGCCCTTTAGCTTTTCCAGTAACTGACCTGGGCTCCTCTTGTGGTCTCCACTCCACATAATGGTATTCCTTCTGTACCTTGATGAGCCAGTCACGCAGGATGGCTGTGGTGTTGTCTTCATTGTGATCAGTCGCAACCCTGTCAACATACGGATCAATCAACTTAGTGTATAATTTTCAGTTCCGTATTTGTACTGCATGCAGTGGACTGCCTATCTTTATCCTTAATTCAAGGTTTGTCACACGTGTGGCAGTCTCAAGAGAGGAACAAGACTGGTGAATGACTCGCACAACCACAAAGGGTTTAAGGATGACTTCTTAGACAGTGCTGATGGATAGTCATAAATTATGAGCAAAACATTTGCCTTTTTAGCACTTTACACTTTGGTGGGCATGTAAACTGAAAGTCTTTGTTAGGATCCATCAACGTTTTGATTGTGCAACATCAGAAACTTTCAATTTGGCCTTCATCGGGTGAAATGATTTAAGTGACCCAATGACACCTTATCTAGACCTGTCAGAACATAGTGACCCATGATGAGACCTTATCAGTTCTATTACCGTATCTATGTCATTGAATTACAGTGACCTATGACCACTTATTTACTGTATGTCTGTCTGGGTCTAACAGACCCAGATATAGAGTAGCTCTGTCAGATCATTTCATCAGGTAGAATGATTACAGCAATCCATGACACCTTATCTAGGTTTGTCAGACCTAGAAACATTCATCATGTCAGTGAGATGATTAAAGAGTGACCCATGAGGAGACCTGAATTCTAGTACAGTAGCTATAGTATGTCATAATTCCATCAACTGTATATGATTAGAGTGACCTGTAACCCCTTATCTAGGGAGGTTTAACTAACAGATCCACATCGATGAAGATCATAGGTCAGATGTAGGCAAGGGGCTATGGTTCACTGTAATTAATCACTTCATCTGATGAATTGTGTTTTGTGATGCATGTTGCACAGTAAAAAAAAAAAAAACTTCCAGAGCTGCAAGCCATTCTGTGGACGTTTTCTTCATTATTCTGTATTCCTGTCACTGCCAGCCCCTACTTGTTGGTCTAAGCTAGTCTCCACGTTGGTGGGCAGGGACTTTACCCCTGCACTACCTGAACACTCCTAACACAAGATTTTGTTTAGCACAGCACTGGTAACCCGATAAATATGAGAAAGTTGGAAACATTATACTATACAACAATAGTCCAGTGTTCCCGTTTTACAGACGGTGAGAACAAAGCGAATGACACCAAAACCCAAGCACTACATGACCAGATTAAATTACTACATAGCAAGTATGTTCCAGAAGGAAACAGTAGTATACGAGAAGTGAAACCACTACGTCTGCACTATTAGCCGAGAACAATAAGAATTGGTGCAAGAGAGAGTAACACAAGCAATGCATGCGATGTGTGCATGCAATGTGCTAGGAGCATTCTGATTTAAACCTGCAGATGTTTTACATCAAGCCACATGCTGAGCCCTGTGTCATTCCATAAGACTGGCTCTCTGGCTTCATGTTGGAACATGACAACACCATAGGCTTTTCACTCTCGAGCCATTAGTGACTAGTGAGACAGACAGACTATAGACTGGTCTAGAGGCACACCTCTATTCATGTTATCTTATCTGTGAGATCTGTAATTTTTTAAGACTACAGTAGATCTTCGGGCAAGTCGGGGACAATGCAACTAGGGAATGCATGCACTGACAACAGTCCCATATATGCAATACCTGTTGTCACTGTACTCAATGTCCCATTTGAACCAATGCAGTTACCACAGTTATAAATGTGCACCGGCCTAATTGGGATTTGGGATCATGGAAATTGGGGAAGATGTAAGTTGGGAACAAAATAGATGCCCCATCTGTTTATGCAGTAGGCGTACTTGTTTTTAATACCTAGTGACGTCACACACTACTATACAACCAAAGAACTGATCAACTATAATAAATATGGTTTCTTGTTGTCGATGTCGATGACCTACATGGGGATATGTGAAAGGGGTTCTAGTGTGACATGCCAGTGATGCCATTTAGATTAGCAAAGCGGCATGAGCATGTGATACCATGACACAGGCAGCAAGGATTATAGAACACTCTTTAAAGAATACATTCACACATGTTTTGTATTAATGATGACATGCCCAAAAAACAGAGACTACAGGTTTAAAGTGTGTCAAATATTAATATATTCGAATTTGCCATTTCGTACTGCAATTGGGTGTGCATAAACTGAATATATAATCTAAATAATAATGTGTGCTTGCCACAAAATTGAACAAGAATAAAAAAAAAGAAAGCAATAAGACATGGACATCCAAAACAGACTAGTGTAGCATCAAAAAAATATATTAACGCAAAAATATCAATGCTACAAAATGTATGGTTGCATACGTGTGTGTGGAATCATTAATTTGTGTGTTGACTCTTTTTGGTGGTCACAAAATCCCGAGCCACACCTGGACATATCTCTGGACTCGTCCATGGAGAAACACTGATAGTACAAATACAACTTAGCTACACAACAGATTCCACACATACACACACCAACAACAGCTGCAGGGTTTGTAGTTTCTGTGGCAAACAGCCAGGTCCAGCTCTCTTTGCTGATGTCACAGGGTCCTGTGAGAACACTTACAGCTACATGCTAAACCAGATCCTCTGCATGCTGTCCAATCTTCAAAGACATCCAACCTCTGGATTCAAGTGAGGCTCTAAGCCCAGAAGAAAGGAAATCTCATGCGCAACATACTTGTCAAAACACGGATTTTAGTCACATCAACTACCATCAAACGGTGGTACCAGTATGGTGTCCTCTTGCTCACATCAGTCTAGACGTGTCTATTTGCGGACACCAAACACTGAAATGACCGGGAAGAGGCCATCGTGACACATCCAAGAAAGCAGTTGATGCCACTTGGCACTTAAGTTGGCATAAATGCATTGATTTTGTTTGTCTAATCAAAATAAAATCATGTTTTGTTGTAGTTCATTGTAAAACATTCATTGTCAGGTAGGGAATAGTTTTACAAAGACGGGATAATGTGTAGTCTGCTCTTTTTCTAAATTATTTATGATATGGTTTTATTCATTTAGCATTATCAATAGGTTCACAACTGTTGCATGCTCCAAAGGCCACATTAATGCACACTGTTTATAACAGAACAACTGTTGGACACTTTACCACATGCAGCTGCATGTGTTTATGGAATAGTCTAAACAAAACATCTGTCCAGCCTGTCTCCTGACACAAATGTAATCTCTTTGCAACAGAAGCAAATTAAAAAAAATAAAAACAAGCGTCTGTTCTACCCCTTTCAATGAATCGAACATGAGGCGAAACAAGACATCAGATACAAAGACCCTAAACAGCCTGAAATCCCTTCAAGTTGGGGAATGAAGAACCTACAGCAGGTTTGTTTGAACACAGTGTTGATCTGTCATGTGTGAAGTCCCTCCCCGTTAAGCTCTATAGCAACTTCACATTTGCCAGTCCTGGTAGACAGATGTTTATATAAGTATCCATTTACACATTCCATGCTTGTCCATGCTTAAAACTGGGCCCAGATGACAGGAATTTAAACTTTTACAAATCTGCTAGCATCACACAGACACTAAAGATAATCTACTTTTCAGGTTATCTTGTGTAGAAGAAGTTGCCCCAGAGGGGTGGAAAAGGTATTGTGGTGGAGAGTGTTAACAGAACAGGAAGATGGCCTCTGGCACACAGGTAATATCTGTCAACACATTCTTCATCAATAGACCAACATTCTTGTTTGACTGTGAATTTGAAGTCAAAGCTTCTGTATAAATCTCCTCAAACCTTCTTTAAAACAGTAAGTTAACCTAATATCCAGCCACCACTCTAGAAGCAGTATTATTCCCTTCTGTAGGACAAGGACACTATAGTCTGTAGTGTTGAGGGCCACCAAATGTACGTTGTAACTGAAATGTGCCAACAACCCACTCACTTGATTATTTAATGCAGTGGTTTCATGTTACACTCTCAAGAGTTAAAATATTCACCATGTGAATTAGCCCAAGTCTACACAACTAGAGAATTTAGATTAATGGTCATTTTGATCGGTATGTTTGACTGTTTTGTTTCTCGAATCTAGCCTGGAATCATGGACAAAAGCGAAAGAAATCTTTAGTTTTGGGGTCCAAAATTGTCATCAATTGGTGGTCTGTGGCTCAAATTCCGAATAAATAGTGGGCCCTGCCCTGGTATCAAAAAGGTTGAAAACCACTGATTTAATGCTGTCTCCGTCTGGAGCACAGCTGGCTCTCAATGTGGGGTCTCTGAGGATTCCCTGGAGCTGTTGTATACCCCAGTAAATGATTGATTGATTGATGACAGGTCTTTAACTCTGTAGGTACAAGTTCAGATTTTTACATTTTAGGTGACCATAATATCCTCTCAAATTAGGGGTCTGTGTCTGGTCTGTTGCCTATCAAACTGGAGCCTTTGTTTTTAAAAATGCTGACAAGAAAGGATCACTGGTGAGTAGCTATACTCAGCATAACGCGAGAAGTCACAGCACGCACGAGCCAAGCTAAACTGAGTAAGTGCTAGAGGTTTAGTACACTTTTGGATGCATGTGTGGCATCTCCAGGATAACGCGAGAGAAAAAGTTAAACACGCAGCCGCAGGCAGCGAAGATATATTTCCTATTAGCACCAATCCTGGCTCCGACCACAATGCCCATCCCCTCCCCATCCACGTATGCAGATGATGCATTGCATACATGTATGGCTAGTACTGAGTCAGGGGGACGAATGACCACAGCTGGCTCATCACAAGCCTCCTGTCCGTCCATAAACCCCGAATATTGCTTTGTGCATTCAACTTCATTAGTGAGCCAATCATTCTGATGAAGACATTCGAGTAAACGAGCATATTTATTCCGTTTTATTTCTCGACCACGGATATATTAACAAAGTACAGTTGAGTTGACAACATAACTTTCTGCATAGGCTAGGTTTTAACTCAAAGCTGCAGTGCAGCCCCACTCATTTTATTGCGCACAGATTCACGAAAAATACAACAGCGCGCAATCGTGATTCCACGCTATTTCACCGGTAACTACTTTATTATTAATAAAAAAATACCAAAAACATTTACAGTATTTACTCGGAGCACTAGCTATATGCTAGTAGCAGACAACTTCCAGATTTTTGTCCACCCTTCTTTCAATTCTCAACTTACCATATTGCTAGACGATCCTTGGGATAGTTGAGGCGTTCGATGGTTCCAAGAAAATAAGGCAGGGAGTGCTCAGCATTTCGGCAGATGAGCGCAACGAGCACCCTGGGCGCCAGGAGGGGAGACTCGGGGCTCCAGCGTTCCTCTGGAAAATAGCCCCGAGCAGGACTGCAGAACAGCAGCAGCAGTGGAAGGACCAGGGCGCTGGACAGGAGGGGGACGAAGCGGTGCATTGCAGCAGAGCAATATAAAATACAGTTATAGCAAGTATGCCCAAGAACTAAGTCTGAAAGTCACTGGGTGCTACCCGTTATCTCTCACCTGGGATCATCACCCACTGACAACAACAATCCACTCTACTAACGTGACCGACTGACAATACGCTGTCTGGGAAGATCCGTTTTAAAAGGGAAGGGGGTGTTCCGCTGAGATCCTAAAGGGGGCTGGACTAGTGAGGATGATTCTGCTGAAAATTAACACCTAAAGTTGTAGATGATAGTCTGGCCTGACTATCCTAGCCTGACAGGGTGTCGTTTATTTGCAGCAAAACCATTGATATTTCAAATTACCAGTATTATTATCATTGCTATTCTTCTCAAACTCTCTCACACACTCACACTCTCACACTCACACTCACACTCTCACTCTCTCTCTCTCTCACACACACACACACACACACACACACACACACACACACACACACACACACACACACACACACACACACACACACACACACACACACACACACACCAAACTATTTTTCAGAAGGACATACAATGATGAACATTTCGTTTTTTTAATTGTACGTAGCCTATTATTTCATATCACATTTACAATCAATCAAATACTGAATCAAGTATAAATTGGAATTGATACATTTTTACAGTATGATTGGTATTTGGAATGTCAAATATGTTAACTCGTTATTGACAGTGCATAAAACCATTTGCCCTCAATAAGGCTAGTTAATTCCCTCTTTAATTCCTCAATCCACGCAGATGAAACGGCCTATAGTTTGGCTCCTGAACCTGGTCTCTCTACTTGGATAGTTAAAGCAGAAGCAGCTGGGTCATCAATGAGCCAGAATAGTTCTCCTTTACTGGGAACAACACGGGCTGCTGGAAACGGTGGACCATCTCTACCCTCAAGCACCTCCTATGGGTACAAAAAAAGACAATAGTCAAAAATGCATTGTATAATACAAATACAAGCAATGTTTTATCAATTATTGTAGTGTTCTTTCTTTTTCAGATCTTGAACTCAGTATATAACTACATTACCTTCAACACAGGGGCTTTGCTGCCCCCTGTTGATACAAAGGCCACACAACGTGCCGAGTTCACCACAGGGAGAGTCATGGTCACCCGCTGTGGCGGCGGCTTGGGGGAGTCACTGATGGGGGCCACAACCTTCTCAGTTTCCTAAATTAGGGGTACACCCAAACCCAGACCGATCATCATCTATAATGTATCCAAGTGACAACAAGAAAGCTCCCGTGAGAGCCAAATGACAAAGAAGACTACTATGTAACTGACACTAATGTGATGCATGTGTTCTGAAAACGTATAATGAAAATCCATAGGCGCATAACTAAAGCCTGCAGGCCACACATTTGTCAGAATGTAATCATATATACAGTAGTATACATTACAAAACATAAGAGAGGCAGAGGGACTGGGCTATCTTCATGCATGCCTGACACTGACATGCATCGTGTGAACTAGCCTATCAAGAACCACAGTAAAGACTAAAGACTATAAAATGGGATGCCACCAGACCAGCCCTTAATTAGTAGGCTTTAAACTAAATTGAGTTTCAATTGCAGGCTCATTCACACACACACACATGTACATTTCTATATATACATTGACAATATGTACATGTGTATGTGACAGTTTCAAATAAGAAACGGTAGATATTTTAAGATTTCAAAATAGGTATCGTCCGACTCCATGGGCAGAGTTCAGTATAACATAAATGAAACCATGTAGTGAAATACAATCCATGTTGCTATTTATATTGGACAGTGAGTGGGAGACTGAATTTGAGGAGCCATATATTTACTCCTGTTTTCATGTTATATTTAAGGGTCCAGCCCTATTCAGTCTCAGAAACCATAACATCTAAATTTCCCAAACTTGGCAGATGGTATAGAAATCTCCCACACTACACATGCGAAAAGGGAAAGGAAAGGAGGAAAAAGAAAGTCCCCTTCATCATCTAATCCTGTGATTAGACCATGTTTAATTGCTGTTTGTGGGTATGTTTTCCATGGACTTGTTCAAGTACATTTCATTTAATAGAATTTAGAGAATAGGATTTCCTTGTTCATTATCAATGGTGCAACACTGCACTTTATAGTTGATTAGGTCTATCAGCTGGCTCTTAGTTCAATAGTTTTTCTCTACAAGACTGTGAGTTCTATTCAGCTCAGTTCTATTTAGTGGATTGAAGTCATACACATGTGGAATAATACAATGAATTCAAATAAATGTACGTGTTCAACAAAATGACATGAAGAAACTAATGCAAGTCAATATAGATGAGGAGGAGGGTTCTCACCTCTAAGAGAGGATGATCAGGAAAAAGGGAGCAAGTATGTCCATCAGGTCCCATCCCCAACAGCAGCATATCAAACACTGGTAAGTCATCACTTGGTAATGCCTGCACGTATAAAAAACAACAAATGTCTCAAATGTCATTCAGAGTTTTCACATTCCAATGTGAAAACTCTGAAATGGGGGGGTGTCTGATCTGCACTAATCTTAATCACGCATCAATGGGCATTGGGCAGGTACTATTTCTGAGAAAAGAAAAAACAACAACAAAACATACAGTATATTCTGACAGCACCATAAAGTTATAAACAAATTAGACATAATCTAGAATAGAGAACACCTCCAAAACCACTTTGACTGTGTCCATACTGTATGTGTGCAACTACCATGAGTGAGTGAGTGAGTTTGCACTGTCTGTAGTATCTGCTCTATTTTTGTTGCAGAATACTCCTATTCTGACTGCAACCTGTAGCCAACGATTGACACACCTGTGTGTAGGTGCCCAAGAGCTGGCAGAGATCTGTACTCAGTCTCACTTTTCCTGTCTAGTTCAGTCTAGTCCGTTTAGTTTACCTGTTGGCATTTAAAAAGACAAATTTGATAACAATCTGCTCCCCCAATCAATTTAGCCCTGTGAATTACTACCCGCTACTATTTTGTTTTTATTAGTATAATTTCCCTAGATGTATGTAATTATTTATTTATTTATTTGCATCTAGCTAGTATCCGTCTGTGTTTCATGGCTGCAGCTTGCTGCGCTGCCTTGACAACTGAATTTCCCCTGCAGGACCAATAAAAGTATATCTATCCTATCTAATCAAGGAAACAGAAATCAAACTTGAAAGCATCTGGGTTTTTCTCTCTTCCATATTTCACATTACCGGTATATACACAAGATTAGCTCAGACATGTTATTTTAAAAGTCCTTGCTATATTTGATTAATTGATTCATTCATTTTAGCCTTGTTTTCAGTAGATGAACCAAATAATTGTCTATCAAACAGGATATTCACTAATTTGTATTACATGTATGTAATGTATAACATATACTGTATACTGTAAGTATGTACCTTCTTCAATTTCAGCGTATAATCTTCTGCACACTTGTCCACTGGTAGAGAATGATCTATGGCTAATATGTTGCTCTCAGGGATGTTAATCTTGGAAAACAATTGCTTCTACAAGGAGAGAAAGACATTTTACAACTTTTTGCTGCATAATAACAAATCAATACCCCTTAGTAAATGGCCGTGAATATTTTTATTTTTTAACACATACCTTGTACAGTCCATAGGTGCTCTCTGGGTCATCAAAAGGCACCAGGCGCTCATCACAGAAGCCAACAACCCACTTACTGCAGTCCAAGTTTGACAGAGCAGGCAGCTCCTTGCTGAGCATGGACACCAGGCTGCCACCTGACAGGCCCAGTGTGAACTGGCCACGGGACGCAATGGACGTTTCTGCCCGAGAGGCAACCAGTTGAGCCAGCACTGGGCCAAGCTCTGCTGATGAGGGAAACGCCACCACTCTTCTGCCAGTCATTGTAACACTATTTGACAAAAACAGAATGATTTGGAGAGCAGGGAACAAACGGGTTAGGGCAGGGCTACATAATACTGTATATTGTTTCAGCATCGACAATGGAATGAACACATGAGCAGTACTAGTGACACAATGTCGCTAGGCTAGACAAGCACTTGCAAGGTTCAATTTTTTGGGATTAAATGAGTGAGTGTGAATGTTATAGACATCTTATCCTTGCATGCACATTCTGTGGTGTCATGTAGTGCAAACCAGAGTATTGAACAACTGCCTTTTGTGAAAGGAGGTTGTAATTACAAGGAAATTACTAAACATAGATGAGGAAACAAAGTCAGTGGTGTTATGCTCATCCTAGTAGTTGAAGGACAGATAAAAATATACAGTATAAAGAGTCCACAGTTCCATCATCTTTTACTGGGCAAAACAGAGCATTAACTGTGTGAACTCTGAGCATACATCACACCGTTTTTCCCTATGAAAGAAAGTATTTTCTCATCCAATCTAATGATTCCCTAATGATTACTAGCGACAAATTATTTTAAAATGATTAAAAATACTACGGTATGTCCCTTCTGTGCCTGAAAGCTGTTGAATCGATAATGAATAAACTGGAGATGTGGATCTGAAATTGTGTGTACATGTTATGTACATAGCCAGCTTTAAAAACTGCAATATATAGTTTTCTTGTTTGTTTTTTTAATCTGACACAAGTTACAAGAGCAGGATGGTAATGCTATTATCAACTGTCAAACTGGTGACTTATAGCACTTGGTATGAATATGCATAAATGTGTGCTGCTGGTCCCAGCTCCCAGGACCCCGGCCGGGTATACTGTGGGTTACTGTACCTCAGAGCTATGACCCATGACTATTGACTGACTAACGTTAGGCTACCTGACCTGATCTAACATTGTTTTACTTTAAACCGCTAGTTATTACATTTTACAGCATTACCAACAAGCTGACAAATGTCTACTGACAAGTGGCTATCAAAATAGAGCTCGAGCATTAGCAAACTTTGAAAAAATGGTGATTATTATTATTACCTTCTGGGGGTTCTTCAAGTTCTCATGCGGATGATTTTCTGACGGTACATTTTAATCCGATTTTACTTCCTGCACGACTGTCACTGCATTAGCCAATCACGTTGGTTACGTACCGCTCAGCATTCTGGTTAATGGAGTGCGGCCAGTAGGTAGAAACTAGAAAGGTTTACGATAAACTTTCCCACTTTCCCATCTAATATGCATATACTGAATACGGACTGGACATAACGTATACATTTCCCAAGACATTTTTTATTTAAAAATATATATATAAACAACAAACTTGTGATGCATCCTCCCACCCTGTAGATGGAAACAATGATGCCATTTTACCGTCCCAGTCTCAGTTCAGTTGGAAGAGATACCACCACGCTTAGCCTTTGAGCAGCACACACATCTAACATTTATTATCGCATACACATCTGGCTGTCCGCTGTATACACTATTTCCCGTCATTCTGCTCTTCTGTTTTGCAATTATCTCAACTCTCGGCAAAAAAGAAAAGATGTCGACAATGTTTTCTTTTCAATCACAACTCGTCTCCATCATGGACGCATTATCAAAAACAGCTGTACTGGAGATAAGCAAACTGGTGGAGATCGAATCAAAGATGTTGAAAATAGAGATAACACGAGGACGGAATGAGATCTCGTCTCTGACCGAAAAACTGCAGCTGATGGAGAATCTGCTCTGGATTGCACAGGGGCGCAGGCAGGACACAGCGGGACACGTTATGGCAGCTAAGATGAGAGATGGTTCAGAAAACATTTCTTATGGAACAGTGGAGCCTGATGGGACAGGACCTCCAACAATAATAAAAAGGTAGGCCTATATTTACCATTCGGACTCCTGTCTCTATTACAGCGTAATTACACCTGTTAATCATGACTTGTTGTGATTTGCAGTTCTGATTTTCTGATCTAATCTGGAATTTTTGCATCCTATAGTGAGAGCACATGGGAAAGCATATCATCCTCTGCTGCAATGGGCTGTTTGCATCAAAGTGACTCTCCTGTTGAAGTAAGGACTTTACATGCAGTAGTGTTTCTTTATCCTTTTTCTGGGTGAATCATGAAGTATCATTGAAAAATACTTCATGCTTGATATGAGGTTATATTTAGTTTGTAAACAAACTAAATTGAAAATAAAGGGGTCATACACACATTCCATTAATTGTCTGTGAATGGGTAGAAGACTGGCATGGGGCAGTTGTCCAAATTCAGTAGTGCCGCACAACTCAACAAGCATCAATTGGTTCTTTGTGTAGGAAAATGCGCAAAGGATTCTTTGTTTAGTAAAAAAAAATGCTGTAAAATATTTTTATACAAAATCATGTACAAAATCATACTTGAAGTCAACATGTACTTCATCATAACCTTTATTTCAATTCGGGGTACAATTGAGGGGCAGGCCCTCATTTTCAATGTAGCCGAATGTACATAAAAACAAAAAAGAACAGAAAAAAAAACCCACAACATCAACAGCACATAACAGAAAAAGCAAAGCAGATTAGCCTATAGCTGATTGCGAAAATGACAAGTGGCACTTGAATAAGTTGTAGCACAACTCATACTAATAGTAATGAAGTGTATGTAAATCTAGTGGTACTGTATG
This sequence comes from Benthosema pterotum, assembly GCA_039105355.1. Classification (NCBI taxonomy): domain Eukaryota; kingdom Metazoa; phylum Chordata; class Actinopteri; order Myctophiformes; family Myctophidae; genus Benthosema; species Benthosema pterotum. Next base: position 33,743,481 of record CM076965.1, on the reverse strand, counting down.
TTTATAGCACAGGAAGTGGGTCTGCAGTGGAGCCACTTCATAGAAGTGCATTGTTGTGCAGTGTCCACTTGCAAAAGTGCTCTGTTCTCCTGTCATGTTCCTCTTTAAGGGGTGTCATTTCTATATGACTCTGTAGCTTACAAATCCAGTCCGAGAGCAGCCTGAACTGATAGTAGTGAAAGAAGAGCCAGTGGAGATTGACAGTGGAGACAGTGCGTCACCAAAAGAAAGGACGGCTGAAAAGGGTGAGTGCTCTTCAAGTTTTGCCATATTGGAATCAGTGTTGGGCAGTACACAGTAACTAATTGAATATGAATGTGTAATAAGTAATATGTTACTCGGAAAGAAATGCCTCATTACTCATTACTTTTGAGCTTGTTGTTGCATGTGAAAATAGAACAGATTCACAAGCTATCAACAGATAACAACAGAGATGCACTGTAATTTGTAGATTCTAGTCCACCGCCGCATTCTGCACACATAACATACACTACAAGTTGTCACTAAACAGAACTTGGGAAATTAATATTGTAATATTATTATTTCCTTCTAGTAATATGTAAAGTATAAGCAAAGTAAAGTAATAAGCAAAAACAATATGTTGGAAATCTCTAAAGCATACCATATCAAACTACCGTATATCATGATATTCCGATACCCAGGGCTTAGTCTGTTCAACTGAGCCAAAAATATTTTTTTAAGACTTGATATTTTTTATTGAATGTTTGACACATGTCCTAATTCAATATGTTCTCTCAATAGGAATTGAAATGGCCACAGTTAGTCGGCAGAGGAACTCCGACGTCCAGCACCTCAAAACCAGCTCCGATCAACAACCTATGTTTACGGAAAACTTTGTGATGCAGGGCTCTCGGTCGCCATTGGTTGGACCAGGGAAAGGGGACACACAATGGAGTACTCCACACTCTGTGCGCCAGAATACGCAGCTTACGCCAGGACACACAAACCTAGAGGTGGAGAAATTCTCCGTCCGAAATGCTGCCCCCCAAAGCTTTAATATGTCAAAGAATGTGAAGGTGCACAGCTTACGGAACTCAGCTACTAAGCGATTTGGCTGCTTGCAATGTGGCAAGAACTTTAGGTGTTTCAGTCAGCTTGAGATACATCAACGGAGTCACACCGGAGAGAAACCATTCAGATGCACGCTGTGTGGAAAACGATACGCACAGAAAGGGCACCTTTATACACACCAGCGCACACACACAGGCGAAAAGCCATATCGCTGTCCTATTTGTGGAAAGGGCTTTATTCAGAAATGTACTCTGGATATGCACCAACGCACTCACACTGGCGAAAAACCCTTTGTTTGTGTAAAATGTGGTAAAGGATTCACAAAGAACTGCAACTTGAAAAAACACATGGCAGTACATATAGATCCTAGTATGAACATGTATACTGAAACTAGTGCATGCCTACCAACATATAGAGGGACAAACGGACATGCAGGCTCATCAAACATTGTTGTCAATCAGCCGTAACTCATTTTGGCCATTGAAATAAAGCTTCTGTTTCAGATTTGAGTTGACTGCACTTATACAATTCATTGTGAATCACAATGGTTAGTAGGTAAATAGTACAGAGTGTATGATGTGGTTCTGCTGGTGGATAGTCATCTACATAGTAATGCATTCTGTTTTTCACAGCCTATGTTTTTATTTTTTAATGAAAGAAGGCATTGCTAGCATCGGTATTAAAAAATACACCATCCCTTAAAGATGGGAACTTGAGCCTTTTCTTTATTGATGGTGCCATAACCAGTGTTGTGAAAATATTTACTATATTAGTTATTATCTTAAAAAAAAGTAGTGAACTTACATTATTTATTGCTCCTTAACAAAAGTAACTAGTTACTTTACTTTTTTCCTTGCCACCAGTAATTAATTATTTTTCCTGAAAAGTCTTACATTGCATAAGGCCGCCCTTCTGCAACAGATATTCACACACATCATTCCTGTATCCGTTCTAGAATTTGGATCAGAACCTGATCAACAGACTGCAAAGCAACTTCATCCCAACACTCAAGACCACGGTTCCACCATGGCTTGCGGAAATATGAATATATTTTTGAGAAAAAAGTAAACGTAATATATATTATTCAGAAAGTGAAATGATAATGTTACTACTACACTGGAAAAAGTAGGCCTAATAATATTACTGAAAGTATTACTTTAGTTACTTGAGAACAGTGGCCAGAACTGAAGCAGAGACTGACATTTATAGATTCTATATATTCACACAGCTAGCCTGTGTGTGTGTGTGTGTGTGTGTGTGTGTGTGTGTGTGTGTGTGTGTGTGTGTGTGTGTGTGCGTGTGTGTGCGCGCGCGCGCGCGTGTGCTCGCGCCTATAGCATTAAAAATATACACATCCTTTAAAGATGGGAAACTAACTCCATTCTATGAATCGGTTATTTTGAACTAGCAATCCAAATTAACTGTCACTAGCCAGATTACGCACGGGCTACCTGTTATTCCAGTGAGATCGAATAACTATCTGCTATTTTACAGGAGATTTTGAAAATCACGCGCGCGCACACACACACACACACACACACACACACACACACACACACACACACACACACACACACACACACACACACACACACACACACACGTGTAGTAGGCTACAATATAAATAATAGCGTCTGCGTCGGGTGCCTTTGGGGGCGGGGTGTGTTAACACTTTAACCCATTCGTGCCCAAACTTTCTCAAAGAAGATAGCAGTCTTATCACATATCTATGATAATAACGCGTCTAACTGGCTTCAAGCATGATCCCTTGGCTTAAATGAATGGCACACCGTTCCAGGCATAGGTTGCAGGTCGAAAAATCATACACGGTTAGAAGCAACGGAGCATTTATTGGTCTCGCGTCCCCCACAATCCCTTGCGGCTGTGAGAAGAGGAGGAGGAGGAGGAGAGGGACCTTTATTTATAAGTACCGTTTATTACGGTCTGTCTGGCTGTACCATTGGCTAGACATTTGTTTTTTTTAGTTGACATACACTATCAGTTGTTCGTTCGTCAACATGATGTGCGACACAACGAACAGAAGTTTTCGGAGCCAGCTGAGCGCTATTCTGGAAAAGCTCACCAAAGCGGTTCTGGTCGATGTGAGCAACCTCGCCGAGGAGTGCTCGTCCGCTCTGCACAGCGAGATCTCCGCGCACCGGAGCGAGAACGAAGCGCTGAAGAAGAAATGCTTCTCACTGGAGATCCAGCTGAGAGCGGCCAGAGGTTCTGCTACTGCTGCTGCTGCTTCCCACAACAACTACCCCACCAACAACACCACAGCCGCCAGCAACAGCAGCAACAATGGCACCCTTCGGAACAGTGGACCTCCTGAAGGGGGTCCGGAGAAATTTGTGCGCGGTTAGTGTTTTAACTACTTGGAAAAGCCCCTCTATTCTCCAATGAAACTGACCTGGATTGCTGTAAAAAGCTGGCAGACCCGGCTATTTTTGGCTAATGCCCCATCCCCCCGAATACGAATGTTGGTGTTAATAGCCTATACTACACGCTGACGAGCCATGTATTAATGAGCAGTAAAGCACTTTCAGGTTTATTATGCATTTATTATTGTGTTGTGTGTATTGTCTTGTCATACAGATCAGCAACAGCCTGCCGCGGCGGCACCAGCCATCGATGGTATTTTTGGAAAAGACTGGTGTATGGATCTATGGAGAGGAGAGAAGCAGCTGCCCCCTGCAACTGCCAGCAAAGGGACAGAAGAAGCCTGTACTTTGAGAAACAATGGCCCGCCAGTTCAACCACGACCACAGGTTAGATAGTGTAAATGTTGAGTCGCCCCCCCCCCATGCACAGCAGCTTTATAGCACATAGGGATGGGGGATTATTTCAGTAGCACTAAGCAAATCATTATGTCTGCCTTTCACTTCTCACATTCTCCACCATGACTAGAGATAATAACAATAACACTATAATACACCAAAGTAGCCAAAATAAATATGTTGGTTCAGCCTACATTTTTTTTTTTTTTTTTTTTTTTTTTTACAATTTAGACATTTAGCATAGTCCTACAGTCGTAATCCAGAGCAATTTACATTATGCGAAAACAAAGTAAAAAGCTTGGTATACATCATACAAGATGGTCATCATGAATCATACAAGCTAGGCATGTAACAGTGGGTGGAATGTTTACATATTATGCTATAGAGTGCTATCTACAGGGGGTAAGTTTACATAAAATGATGTTTCAAAGGTTGGCTATGTAAACTAATAAAACTTTGACTCTATACATTTCTAAATCTGGATCAGTAGCATATTTCAAACAATCATCAAGGACCATACTATTTTTTAATATATATGAGTGCATAACAGAGTCACGTCTATTTTATTTTTAGCCTTTAATTGAAAAAAGTAGCAAATAACTAGTGCACTGAAAATGTGTACTCTAAGGCCATTTTCTTTTCAATATGGCTGCAGTCAGAGCAGTGCATAGAGTGCCTATTCCAACTGGTGTTCAATTGAGACCACCAAACTTGTTAAGATTGTTTTCTCTAGTGAGCATGGTCCACCCATTAAATGAGATGTGTGCATTTGACATTTTGGTCTGAGGGTGCCGCTAGAGGAAAGGTCATGAGGGCATCTGTCTAGTGAGTGATTAGATGGTAGCATTCATTCTTCGTAGCAAATTCTTTTTTTAAACACTTTATTTTTTATTTGTGCAGCAACTAGTCAATTTCCAAGTAATCTAGCCAGTAGTTAGGGATCACAGTAGTGGACAGACAGACTGAGGGGCCTAGCAAAACTTAGAGTTGTGTATACTTATTAACTACAAACATCTACAGAACAAACGTGAAGGAATATGAAGAGCCAAATATGGTTCACCATGGTCAGGCTATTTTCTCGCTCTGCAGACTGCAGCTACACACACACACACACACACACACACACACACACACACACACACACACACACACACACACACACACACACACACACACACACACACACACACACACGCAGTGTCTGCCTATGACTGTGTGTGTGTGTGTGTGTGTGTGTGTGTGTGTGTGTGTGTGTGTGTGTGTGTGTGTGTGTGTGTGTGAGAGAGAGAGTGTGTGAGTGTGTGTGTGTGTGTATATATATACACCAGTATACACTGTATATACACACACACACACAGCATACAGTGTGTATATATATACAAAGCGTGTGTGGCTGTTCCACCACCCATTAATGTCAGAGTACGTCAGTGGGGAGTGGTAGTAAACTAGGCTGCTACAGCTGGCTACAGTGGTGAAGAGAACACTGGTGTGTATTATTACAGCTAGCTACTATGAACATTATAGACAGACATGTTGCCACTATCTAACTTTGCAAGTCTCTGTGTGTATATGTCTATACATCTGTACTTCACATAACAACGTTAGCCCCACTGACTTCAACATTCAACGACAGTCCATAAGCAGGCCTGTTCTGATAACACAGATATTAGACATATTTGGGAATGGCTGACACATAACCAGGGTTGTAAAAGGGGTTGTAAAAATGAAACCAAATGGACCCTTGCGGGTCCATTTGGTTTCATTTTTACACTCTCAAGAGTTAAAATTCATCATCTTAATTAGCCCAGGTCTACACTGTAGAAGATTAATGGTCATTTTGATGTGTTAATTTGCCTGTTTTGTTTCCCAAATCCAGCGTGGAATTGTGGACAGCTAGAAAGCAGGGAAAGACACAGAGGCAGAGTGCAATGACTGCCTTCAAGACAAATTTATCTTGTGTTGTGTTATAGTGCACTAAGTCACACACTTGCCCGATCGGGCAACCAGGTAGCAGTCTTCACTTGCCCCACCATTTTTTTTACTTGCCCCGGGCAAGCGGGCAAGTGTTAGTGTCAACCCCTGACACATAACTATATACTGTGTAGGAACAAAGGGACACAGAGACACACAGAGGACATAATATCTGGCAGGGCATGCATTTCCAACATGCATCATTCCAAGTATGCCAGTGCCGAACAGGGACCACCTCTCTTGTGGGTTAAAAAAAAAACGTGTTTCTTCAGAAACGCACACAAGATCATCAGAGCCTTTTTTTTTTTTCATTCTCATCATGTCTGTTGTGGGAGTGCTCTGTCTTTGAATAAACAGGTCTCCCACCATTTACTGTATACAAGATGAGAGCAAAAACTGTAGTTTAAAGTCTAATCCATAATTATAAGGTTGTTTAGCAGTGAATGAATTTGGCAGAGAGACATAATAAAGAACATAAGAAAAACATAAGAAAGAACAAACTTAGCAGCATATATCAAACATTGAAGTGTATACCTAGGTGCAGCAGGCAATATTTTATTCATAGTCACACTTAAGAGTAAAGTAATCATACCTGTAGCTAAACACCCTCAGCCGGGGGCATGGAGTGGGAAATTGGGACATTATTAGGTCTTCATGTACCCTAAAACATGATCATCTGGTATTGGTGTTCTATGAGGAGGAAGGATTTTTGTACAGTATTTGTTAAAATTTTTTATGTGGGCACCCCCACCAGTTCATTAAAGGTAATAAAGGCAACTTTTTAGCCAAAAATCAAAAAAGATCTATAGCTATATATATATATATATATATATATATATATATATATATACCGGTATATATATATATATATATATATATATATATATATATATATATATATATATATATATATATATATATATATATATATATATATATATATATATATATATATATATATATATATATATATATATATATATTTTTTTTTTTTTTTTTTTTTTTTTACATTTTTTCCCTCTACGTTGCTTCTACTTTAATGCTGCAGCTGTTTCCCTGCAGACAGACAATTGCTTCCTTCTGCAGAGGGTACAGAATTTTTGTAAGGCTCAGGACAGATGTGTGTGAGGGGGAAGGGGTTATGTGTTAGTGAGGCAGCATTTTAGCCAATCACAGCACAGCAGTCTCCAGTAGTTTCAGAATGACTAGGGGGTTTTCATGACTCTGAATACATTCATACGTATGCACATATACACACAGCTAGGAAGGACTTGTATACCCAACTGCAGCTATCTCTCTTGCACATATACAACACCTATACCTCTTTCACAAACAAAAGGAAAGACCCTGTAGCATGCATCCTACCCAACTGCTGCTATCTCTCTCTGGCACATGTTAAATACCTTTCACTTACCGGTATAATTAGGTTTTGTTATAGTTTTATAATACCTGTCACTTTATATAATTAGGTTTTGTTATAGTTTATAATACTGTTCACTTTATATAATTCTAATTCTAATCTAGCAATTTATTGCCTTCATCTCTTCTGTTACTTGCTGTGTTGTTTGCCTTTATTGTTTTTATTGCATTGTGGATGAGTGGGAAACAATGTTCCATTCTTCTATATGTCTTTACTTACAATGGTGTGACAAATAAAAAACCTTGAACATTAAACATCCCAAGTGTAAAAACAGCCATAGCTATCATCAATCTCCCATCCATAGAGCCAGACATTATGTATGGTGTCCATTCAATATTTAACCACTTCAACCTTTAGTGAAAATTACTTACGAGCTCAGCTATTTTAACTGAATGTTCACAATTTATGACATTCCCAGAATTAGGGCCCTGGCTAGGTCTCATTGTATCAAAATTATTTATACCTGTTTTTAATGTTTTCTTTCACCCCTACTATATATTTATGAGCTAATAGAAACTACTATATATTTATATAGGGGTAGGGGGTTAACAGTTCATCAAAACCACTTCCTCACACCATCCGTTTAATCCGTTAGGCTCATTGACAGCACAGATCTCTCTATACATTTTCTTGCTCTGTAATATTTATCTAACTCGTCTGAGAATGATTAATACAGGAAAATATCTAATAGAATGCCTTTTATAGCACTTTTCTAAGCGCTCAAAGCATTTTACAATGGCCCATTCAATCATACATTAGCAGGACGACTTCACCCATACTCATGCACTCATGCCCCAATAATAGGGCCTCAAGTCACTAATGCTCATGACATGGCACTATTTTTGTTTTAGTGGAAGGTCTGTGAACAGTTCTAAGGGAAGTTAGCGTGTTCTAATGGGAGCCATTGTTCCTTTAATATAAATCTAACATTGTAATGATGTAACTGGTAAGTAGGTTTCAAAATAGAGTAGTAGTAGTATTAGTAGTAGTTTCTGTAGAGTAGAAAAGCAAAGATAATTTTATCAGGAGCATTAATGAAGACCTATTGTACGAAGATAGGGCTCCACCCCAACTGTAAAAAGTTAAACTGTCACTTGTTTGTGTTCTGCTGGTGCAATATAGAGCTGCACACTGGTTTACATACATTCTATACTCAGTCTTCTTTTACTACAAAAGTTAACCAACTATTTCTCTCATTGTTTATTAGGGAGTAGATTTGATGGATGGTGAACCAGACCTAATATTTGTTAAAGAGGAAATGTATGAAGATCAGCCCATTGGCCAACAGATGAGGCTTTCAGACAACGGGAAGAGTAAGTTAACTTGGCCATCACGATATTCAAAAAATAAACAACGTATGGGTCATTGTGAAACTGATCCTGTTTTTTTTTGTTTGTTTGTTTGTTTGTTTCTGACAGGAAGTGCAACAATTGAGGAGGATGGAATGGATCAGAGAGCAGTCAGTGACCTTCGACTTCACCAAGGGGGTTTGAACAACTTCCCAGTAACTTCTGCTCAACCACAAGGCACGCCGCCAGTTCTTATGGACGGTTTGATAGAAGGATCGACAATGGGCAATCTTGTCGATGACGTGAATCGATCAACAGCCAGTGGGGAGTACTCGGACTATATGAACAACATGCAAATGAACACATCCAAGGAACTGGCAAACCAGCACAGAGCTGGAAAGGCACCGAAACAGTTTGAATGTTTATTCTGCGGTAAGGTATTTAACTATTTGAGCAGTTTGAAAGTCCACATCAGGAGACATTCCGGAGAAAAACCATTTAGCTGCACTGTTTGCGGGAAGCGTTTCGCCCAGAAAACGTACTTGAAGCTACATCAGCGTGTGCATTCAGGGGAAAAGCCCTACAGTTGTCTAGAGTGTGGTAGAAGTTTTTCCCAGAAAAGCTCTCTCAACATGCATCTACGTACTCACACAGGAGAGAAGCCCTACAGCTGTGTGGACTGTGGGAAAAGCTATGCCTACAAGTATGGCTTTAATCAACACAAGTGTTTCAATTGAGACCTGCTGGACACTGAACGAACATTTGGGTTCTACATAGTAATCCAAATTATATCAATGCATGAAGGCTCGACCCAAATAATACTCTGACCAGCCGAAATGTTGCAACCTTGAGGGGTCAGAAAACTGAGCTCTCAGGAGGGGTGTTGCAGGCTGAAAGAGGGACATGTAGCGTCCCTTTGTACACGTAGCGTAACTCTGTCTATACTCGGGGCTGAGTATTATTTGGGCAGAGCCTTCCTGTTACCAATTATACCATTTTGCCTAAAAAAAAGAATATGTAGCTATGAACGGCGACTACCATTAAAATGTTCCGTTCACTGTACCTGTCTGCAGCAATGCGATAGGAACGGTTATCAGAGTAATAACGTCAAGCTTGTGTACTGTATAAACAAACTGTAGAAAGTACTGACAATATAATCGATTGTGAGACCTGTAGAGGTGGACTGTGCAAACAGCACCTGTAGAAAGGCTTGACAAATACTATAGTATTTAATAACACTGTGCTAACTATTTATTCCAATATAGCCGAGAAGAGTAACAAAAAGACTTACCCACTGTGCCAGTTCTGCCATTATTACTACACAATTAACTCGGTTGTGTGATATGCTGCCTTTATCAATAAATAAGGGAATTACAATAACACTTCACCCGTTCCAAAGTCAAGTCATACATACCCAACATATTATGGCAGCCAAAGGGAGACAAACTTAACTAGAACTTGTAGGCTCTTTCTTATAATAGCTTCCATGCAAATTTTACTGTCATTGTGCTGTTGCACAATGACGCTTTTAGGGAGATTTCATTTTAATCCATTTATACCAGCTTTTCTGTAATTGTACTAATCTGTTAAAGCACTGGGATTATTTAAAATTGATTCAATATTTAAATATGAGTTCAAGCTCCATTTAACGGTTAGATTAATTGAAAACAGCCTTCCTGTACGTCACACACTCCTCCTCTGATAAAAACCCACATTATCACAGCAATTCCACAGTGCCACTAAGACAAGAATCGCAGTGTGAAAATAAAGCTCACTGGAATCGAGGTCTAAAAATCAGTTGCAGGCGGGTGCACGAAACGAGCATGCATACAAAAAACACTGGATGCTGTGGGATAACGCCCGGTATTTTTTCCAGGCAGAATAAAATAAGAGGTCCGATTTATGGTGAAACACCCAGTCTAAGTGTAGTAGTAAATGAGATTTGGATTGTGTAATCAAGCAACAAGCATTTAAAAACCAGAACAAGGCTGCAACATGTATAAAATAAATACTTTTATTACCCAGAGAGAAGGTAGACAATATTTAAACTAAACAATCTTCAGGCAGGCAAAAAAAAAGGTTTCCTCAAATGAGCCCGTTGAAGACAAATTACCATGGGCATATTTTGTGATGAATAAAACAAATAAGATCCTATGCTGTTCAAAGTGAGCCCAGACAACCATTATTTGAAATCATTTCTTTTTAAAACAGTAAAGAATTACTAACAAATTTAAAATAATCTTAAATAGTACGCACCGGTTCCTATGCATTAACAAGACCATGTCGTTGTCATTACATCAGACTAACTACAGGCACATTTAAGCCGTTTTGACCTGGCGTTTTCCCTCAGTGCAGACTTTAGAAATTCTAACAGAGTTTAAAAAAAATAAAATATTGTACAGTAAACAGTAGGTGCCGGTTCCTATGCGTCAACATTTATCATGCTGCTGTCGTTACACTGGACCAACTCCAGGCAACCTCATCATTTTTTAAGTCGTTTTGACCTCCTGGAGTTTTTTTCGTGGGTCAACAAATGGTAATTGAGACTGGTGACCTGTTTAAAGGTTCTTCCACAGTAACCACAGTGGAAGGGCTTCTCCCCGGTGTGGATGCTGAGATGCTTCTGGAGATTCCCTTTCTGTGAGAAGCCTTTCCCGCATGTTCTACATACGTGGGCGCCCTTTCCTGTATGGACACGAGAATGGATCTTTAAAGCTGAAGCTTTACCAAATGTAACCCCGCATAACCTACACGTGGTGTTTGACTCCTGCGAGGACACTGGCTGGGGGATATTACACTTGTGCGTTTTGTCCCTCTTGCTCTGCCCACATATTTGGCACACGGTCACTTTGTGGGTCTTCATATGGTGTGTTAGCTTACGTTTTTGGATGAACGTCTTGTCACATATTTTACAAGTGAGCTGGTCTTTGTCAGTATTATTGGTAGTTTGCAAATGCACTGTGTTATATGTACTGCATGTTTCTCTAGAAAGGTCTCCATTATTATTCTCTGAATAAACTGCCAGAGATTGCGGTTGATTTTGTGCAGTTGCACCTACGACGGTGCAGCTCGGCCGTCCCCCTTTGCTGTTTCGAATAAACTGTGTGTTGGCGGGATCGTCCTCATCGACGGGAATGACATGGGGACTGTGTTCTTCCGTGGCCCCATCGTTTCTCGACGATTCTCCAGGGAGACCAACTGGAGCCCCAAGCTGGTCGTCTGCTCTTCGGCTCGTACACGCTAATTCACAAAAGAACACTGACGCGTTAAAGATCGCATTGTGACAAGAGTATACAGATTACCACGTGAATCTGAATGTCCCTTGCTTCTCTTACCCTTTTGGCAGCCGGCTGCAATCTCCACTTCACAATCCTCCTCTTTGAACTCCTGTTTAATGCCGATTACTTCTGAAGGCTGCTCCACTGGCTGCGTCTTTAAGATTACATGCAGATTGCATTACAGCATATTCATTGACATTTCATTTTGCACTTTGTCCGTGTAAACAACCTTTTCAGCACTAGTTTCAGTGTGTCTAGAGATCTTCAATAATCAGGCTATCGGAGTATCAAGTTGTACAAGAGCAGCAATTACTGTTTGACACTGCCATGGTTCTTGCTAAATCTAAGTCGCTCTGGATTAAGAGCATCTGCTAAATGCCTAAACTGGTAAATGGGTCTATCACCTCACTTCCTGATGAAACATTTGGTACTTAGATATTTTTTTAAAAACACATGTATACCTTAGAAGTTTAGTTATGATAGATTGTGCATAGTCTGAAATGCATGGTACATGTTAAGAATGCATTAGTAACTAAAACGCAAAACAATGATGGGTCAGACAGAATGTGTTGTGCCATAAACCAGTATAGGCAACCTCATAGGCACAAAGGAGGCTGATCACTGGAGCACTGGCAAGAGTGTGAGAGAACTTTTTGGTTTTAAATAAAACTATTTAAACAAATAAAAGAGGGCCCTCATGTTTGTATGTACATTACATCCTGGACATACTACACATTTATTAAAACTCTTCTTACGTTATTATGTTATGTGGCATTATGAGGTGTCATAACAATCATTACAATTAGACATAACGTTGTTGATATGGTACACCGACAATCTAGAAAATAAAAAAAAACGTTTTAAAATAAGTTTCCAGATCAGATCCAGTAATTATGGGGCACAGCCAGCTGTGTCCTGCTGTTTATTATGCTTTTATGTTATTTTATGTTGATGCATGACGACGCGCACGTACACGTGCTGTTTATGTGTGATACGAAATATGACCCAGTTACACCTTCATTATGTAAATAAGCGCCAAATATTCTCACCTCAGCGCTTGATCGTGTTGTGACTTGCAGATTGTCCGCATCTTTCCACAAATTCATACACCAATCCTTCCCATAGATCCCTTCAATGGTGGGAGCCGGTCCATCCACTGTAGAAAAGACACAAATTAACACCTCAGACAGACAAGAATGTGCCGCGGCAACATTGTTGCAATGCAAAAAGAAATAGACAAGACTGCGCTGCGGCAACCTTGTTGCAAACAGCATGTACGTGCTTGCTGTTGAAAAATAATAACAGGCAATCATACCACGATGATCATCTTTTAACGTGTCTCCAGTTTGCACGCCTATGGTGCGGAAATGTTTAGCGGGCTTGATGTTGTCGCAGCTTCTCTTCCTCAAGACGGCCAGCTCGCACTCTAAGATTATCACCTTTTCCGTGAGCTTGGCATTATCGAGAAGAACTCGCGTTAATTCGGAGCGCAGCCCGGACAAATCATCGTCCACGAGTTTGCAAACTCGAGCCATCATCACCTCCATGATGGAGGATAACTTTGTGTCGACCTGGTTGTTGTGGTTCGTCATGACTGGGTGTACCAGCTCCGCGTTAGCGACAGGCGCATTACAAAGAAACAAATTGTATCTAAATGGAAGCCCTGCGAGGTTAGATCCAAGTAACGGTAGCTTTGTATCGACAAAGGGATAGGGGTTATTTGGGTGGGTAAAAAAATATATAATGTTATAAGCTACGTCACATCTAGAGGGCGGACTGGAGCGATAGCCCCGCCCCCTTGCCGTTCATTTCAATACAAGTTGCTCAGGGGCGCTTTGAAGCACCCGGAAGACTGCCGGAAGTTCCCATTGGAATAACATTGTAAGCAACTTCCGGACACCAAATTTTGGTGGTCACCAGTGTGCCGCCATGACACCTGTGACGTCACGAAGCCCGTTCACTTCCATTATAAGGCTGCACTTCCACTTTTCGCCACCATGGCCGGTTGCTTCAAGCCTGGGGGCGCTGTCGGTGGATGTGGGTAAAAAAAATATATAATGTAATAAGCTACGTCACTTCCAGTAGACACAGGAAACCCAGATGGCTGTGTTCATGTACTATGGCGACTGCCACCTACCGAGTACTTTATTTACCCACAGTTCAGGTCTGCTCTAGTAGATAGGGGCTCTAGTAGAGACCCACAGCAGGCCATTACAGTGCCACGCTCCTCCAAGCTTTTCAGTTTTCACACATGATTATTAAATACCATATAGCCTATAAAAATATATTTTAGAAAGCAATTACTGTTGTTGTCTTGTTTTTTCTAAGATTACTGCTTTTCCAAAGTGAATTGAGCACCAGCACAACTGATTCATACAGTAAGCCTTTGACCTTTTAATATTTATATACCGGTAGGCTCTAGGGGTAGCAGTGGCTCAGAGTGGCTGGACTGTAAACACACAGTTACCGGTTTAAACCCGGGCTATGTAAAGCGCCTTGGATAAAGGTGCTTCCTATAAATGCTGCAAATGCAAAAGGCCTATACTGTATATCAACCCCCTGGGAAGAATGATCAGAAGATGTGAGGGGGGGGGGGGGGGGATTGGGAAAATTAGCCAACATTTGCTATTTGTTATTATGAAACAAACATTACAAAACCGACAAGAAAATTCCCAATTCCTACTGTTGATCAGATTATGCAGTCGACCGCAGTCGATCTTCTGACCTGGTGACCTGTGGCTGCAACTTGTTCCTGCTCATGGATGACTCTGCACTAACTGCTGAGAAGATTGGATACTAGGGACTTTATAATCAGAAATGACAGGTTGTTGCTACAACTTGTTCCTATTCATGGATGCATTTAAATATATATATATATATATATATATAATATATATATATATATATATATATATATATATATATATATATATATATATATATATATATATATATATATATATATATATATATATATATATATATATATATATATATATAAAGCATGTACTGTATGTTCTGATGAATTGAAAATGGTGGATCCTGATGTATTACAAGTCTTAAGTAACTGTAAATATAGCCTAGTCTTTAATCAACTAATTCATAGTGCACGGCACGTGGGCACACACACACACCGGATGAAGGCAAAATCTTTTAAACTTGTAGACTTTTACAGCAATCTTGCTGTAAAAGTTTATTGTTTCAATCAAAAGGTCTTCATCAGGAGTCTGATGAAGACATTAGGCCCATTACAGTTATTACAATCAATCAATCAATCAATCAATCAATCAATCAATCAATCAATCAATCAATCAAACAGAACGCTTTCAGACTGTTGATTGATTGAATCAACAGTCTGAAAGCGTTCTGTCACCCAGGTGAAAATACTGTGCCTGCTCTCTGAATAGTAATCAGTAGGCTACTAATCACTAATTCCTCTGAATAAGAAGGTAGGAGGTAGGAGCGAGTGGTACACAACAACAATACTTGTTTCCACAGGGACACAAATAAACGTAACACTGCGTACGCCTCTTCCGCAAGACGGGCGACTCAATTCTAGAAAAAGATACCAAGGATTCGTCAGCAACGTTCCAAATAAACGTCATCTAGCAGATGTGCTAATGTCCTAGCACGATCCCCCTCTGACTGAAAGCACTATACATTTTCAACTTTTAAACAGCGCCCAAGACTCGCGCACACTCCCGTTGGATAAAATACAAACAATTCTTATCAGATCGCTCCGTCATATGACCAAGTCACGTTATGGATTAAGAACTACCGGCTAATCACGTGATTCATTCCGACGCGACCGACTCATCCTTGGTCTTTCAGGCAGCTGCGGCGAATGAAAACATTTTCCGCTCCTCTGTGTGTGTGTGAAGCACAGCCGAGCAGGAGAACATTACTTTCACTTCCAAAGCCTTTCTGGACACAAAGTACAAAGCTGCCGTGTGACACAGCGCAGTTGTCTCTGGCCGACTCAAGCGCCGCCGCAGCTCGTTGCGACCATGAACCAGGAGAAGGACTTCTCGCCGCTGACGCCCAACATCGTCAGGGCGCTCAACGACAAGCTGTACGAGAAGAGGAAAGTGGCCGCCTTGGAGATCGAGAAGCTGGTGCGGGAGTTCGTGGCCCAGAACAACTCCACTCAGATCAGGCATGTCATCCAGATCCTGGCCACGGAGTTCGCCCTGTCCCAGCACCCGCACAGCCGCAAGGGGGGTCTCATCGGGCTGGCCGCCTGCTCCATCGCGCTCGGCAAGGACTCGGGTCTGTATCTCAAGGAGCTGATCGAGCCCGTGCTCACGTGCTTCAATGACTCTGACAGCCGTCTGCGCTACTACGCCTGCGAGGCCCTCTATAATATAGTTAAGGTGGCCAGGGGGGCCGTTCTGCCCCACTTTAATCTGCTTTTTGACGGGCTCAGTAAGCTGGCCGCGGACCCTGACCCCAATGTGAAGAGTGGATCTGAGCTACTAGACAGGCTACTGAAGGACATAGTGACGGAAAGCAACAAGTTTGATTTGGTGGCGTTTGTCCCCTTGCTGAGAGAGAGGATATATTCCAACAATCAATATGCCCGTCAGTTCATTATCTCCTGGATACTGGTCCTGGAGTCTGTGCCAGACATCAACCTTTTGGACTACCTCCCCGAGATCCTGGACGGGCTGTTCCAGATCCTGGGCGACAACAGCAAAGAGATCCGCCGCACATGCGAGGTGGTGCTGGGAGAGTTCCTGAAGGAGATCAAGAAAACACCTTCTAGTGTGAAATTTGCGGAAATGGCCAACATTCTGGTCATCCACTGCCAGGTTGCAGATGAGACCAAGCTCACCAACGACCTCATTCAGTTGACCGCTATGACCTGGATGAGAGAGTTCATCCAGTTGGCAGGCAGGGTGGTGCTTCCCTACTCCTCTGGCATCCTCACTGCGGTGCTGCCCTGCCTCTCGTACGACGACAGGAAGAAGAGCACCAAAGAAGCAGCTAGCGCGTGTAACCACAGCCTTATGAAGCTGGTCACACCCGAGGACGACGAGGACGAGGTGGTCCCGAGAGACGCAGAATCACCCGCCAGGGAAGATGGCCTGCCAAAGACGGATGGCGACGGCAACGACATGCTCAGCGCCTCACAGGAGTCTGTTGGTTTGAGCAATATCAGCTTCTTCACCCCAGCGACCGCTGACCGGCCGCAGGTGACGCTGGACCTGGACGGTATTGTCCAGGTTCTGGACCGCCATCTCCGCGATGTCTCCACCGGCATGATGACCCGTATCGCCGTGCTGAAATGGCTCTACCATCTCTACATCAAGACGCCACGTAAGATGTTCCGTCACACAGACAGCCTGTTTCCCATGCTGCTGAAAACGTTGTCCGACGAGTCGGATGAGGTCATACTGAAGGATCTGGAGGTGTTAGCCGAGATAGCATCGTCGCCAGCCGGTCAGTCGTACCCAGCAGGCTCCTGTGACAACATAGATAGCAAACAGGAGCTCAAAGTGCCAAAGATAGGGCAGCCGCCTGGTTCCAAAGCAGCGGACACGTCCCCCTCTACGCCGAGCATGAACTCGTACTTCTACAAGTTCATGATTAATCTTCTGAAACGCTTCAGCCTGGAGAGGAAGTTGCTGGAGAACAGAGGGGCGTTCATCATCAGGCAGCTGTGCTTGCTGCTCCACGCAGAGAACATCTTCCATTCCATGGCCGACATCCTGCTAAAAGAGGAGGACCTGAAGTTCGCCTCCACCATGGTCCAGACGCTGAACACCATCCTGCTCACCTCCGCCGAGCTCTTCCAGCTACGCAACCAGCTCAAAGACCTGCGTACGCAAGAGAGCTGTTCGCTGTTTTGCTGCTTGTATCGGTCCTGGTGCCACAACCCCGTGGCCACCGTGTCACTCTGCTTCCTCACACAGAACTATAAACACGCGTATGCTCTCATCCAGAAGTTCGGAGACCTGGAAGTGACTGTGGACTTCCTAATGGAGGTGGACAAGTTGGTCCAGCTCATCGAGAGCCCCATATTCACCTACCTGCGACTCCAGCTCCTGGACGTGGAGAACAACCCCTACCTGATCAAAGCCCTGTACGGCCTGTTGATGCTACTGCCGCAGAGCCAGGCCTTCCAGCTGCTCTCGCACCGCCTGCGCTGCGTCCCCAACCCCGAGCTCATGAGGACTATCGACGAGTCCAAGTCCGTGGAATCGAAACAGCAGGGCAGCCGTGTCATGAATGTCTTCACCGCAGGAAGCGCTGACCGGCGAAAGGGGACGTCTGACACGGATGGCCCTGGGCGCCCGGCCCGGTCTCCTCACGCCGAGATAGACTACGATGATCTCCTGCAGCACTTTGATCGGGTCCAGAGCAAGCACCTGGAAGTCCGACACCTGCGTTCTGGCCGCGCCACAGACCACCCTGACAGGAAGTTGATGTGACTTAATTTTCTTTTTTGTGCCACAGTGACCTCTGACTACTGAGAACACCTAGAATAGTAAGAGGAAGGTTAGTGTATGAGAAGACAAAAATATATGAAGTAAAAAATGTATTTAAAAAAGGATACTTAGGATTTCTTAACTTAATTAATTTCTTAATCAATGTAATGTACTAAAATACACATGCACTCTCTTGTCTGGAGTTCATCATGGGAGCTATCTCACATGGTTGCTTAGAGACAGTTAAATATTCTTGGAACATATTTCTTGTAATCAAGGCTAATGGCAGTATACAACTGTATGTAGAGATGTATGTGAGTGGGAACACATGGACCATTGTGCAATTTTGATCGCTGGTGGGGGTTGTGTCATCCTTGTTACCATTATGTCTCTGGCATAACTCCTAATTTTTACACCGGCTTCACCAGTAGCAATCTACTGTTTATTCACTCAATTGAAATATGAACAATGCTTCAAGTAAAGTTGAATTACATCTCAGTATTGCGGTCCATAGTCTTTTACATTTTAATTTTAATCTGCACTTGTATTGTAATAGTGGGCTGTCTTAAACTACCCGTGTATGAATAGATGGCCTAATAATCAAATATTAGTACTGTTCATGATGTAATGTATGTACATAGCTGAAATGTAATCTAATGATCTCTTCTGTCAAAACATTCAGAAGATAGATATATTATTGTCAATGTCCTCTGAATAAGGCCTTGTTAGTCAAATTATTATTATTGTCATTGTCAACCCAGTAAGGCATTGATGGTCGTTCTTGTGTTTTGGTGATAATTCCTCAACTTTAGTACTGTCCTTTAATCACTTAAAAGCAGAGAAGAAAATGGTCACATTTCTTTGAAGATTATTGAATATCAAATTACCAAAAGCAGCAGATTTACAAGTCAAGATCACAACCTGTCATGGTGCATTTTGAGCTTGTAGATCAGCTATTAGAATAGCCAAAGTCTATAATCGGGCTTAAGTGGTTAAAGCTTGTTTGTCTCAAATGTCACTCTCATTTCCATATGTTGATTCCATTGTTTTCCTGACTTGATTATTTTTACACAAATGGACACATTCCCTCTCTTTTGCATTTTGCATTACTGTGCCTGTCACATTATTAAGGAAGGATGACACTTTTTGTGATACCTGTGTGAAATACAATAAACTTGACCATGTTAAAAAATCCAATTTAGTTGCCATGATCGTAACATTGTAGGCAAATATAGTCAATGCTGAAAATGGAAAACAAAATGGAAAATTATTACTATACAACTGGAGTTCAATTTATTCACTTTAATTATTCATTGCTTTGTTCAAAAGCATATCTCTTGCACGCCTACAAAGGGGATGAGTGCATAGTAGGAGAGCTAGTAAGGGCCCAATGCACTGAAAATCTTAATGGGAAAGGTTGTCATTTACGAAACAATACAACATGATGAAAATGTCTGCATTGAGGACAAAGTGAAGTGGAGGTGTGCCATTTTATTTGCCTTTCCAGTTTGTCGCTTTGTTACCTCAAACACACGTATGGTTCCTGGTGAGGAAATAAAAGCTTAAGTGCAGGTGCACACGTGCAAACACGCGCATATCAATAATAAAATAATTTACACCACACACTGTCAAACTGCGCTGTACAGGAGTAGATGTATTGAAGGTGACGCAGCGCTTTGGTCACTGATGAAGGATATCGGAAACCAAAACATTTCTTCTCCTTGACTCCTTGACTGAATAAATCAGACCCCTCCTGTACACCATGTGCAGTTTGGCAGTCTAAAGGTTTTAAAATGCTACCGTAAGGCAGCAAAGCTATTCGTGAAAGGTATTCATATTGTGCTAGTCCACTATTAATTTCAGGTACAAACTGTGGCTGGGTGTAAAGTGAAATGCACAGTAATAAAATCTGCAGGACCTTTAAAGGTTTGCTGTCTGGGGACATAAAGCTGTGCCCCACCCCCACCCTCATGTGACCCCCATTTGGTGTGACTAACTAGCTGAACAACCATGGTACATACTGTACATACATAAGGAACATGGTTGACCCAGCTCAGTCTCGCATGCATTAGTTACAGTTGCAGTTAGAGGAAAGCATGGGGGATAACGCCTTGGAAGAGGACAGTTACTGTGCTGTGTGTGGAGAAATCTTCCTGGTTCCGAATGTCCTGAGCTGTGTCTCTTGTAACGGTAGCTTCTGTAGTTCCTGTTTGGAGACGTGCTGGGGGAAATATGGTGCTAAATTGTGTCCTCTCTGCGTGAGACAGGACCATGGACCACCAGGACAGAAGACATGCAAGGAGCACCATGAGAAATTGTCCTACTTCTGTATAGCTGACCTGGAACCTGTTTGTTATACATGCTGTGTGTTGGGTCAGTACACCAAACATGGCATGTATATTACTATTCAGGAGGCCTTGGAGTATTGTAAGGTAAGTTATTGCTCTAGAGATGCCTTTTTTGTGCTTTTGTTTATGTTTTGGTTTATAGTGAACTCCCTGGAAGTCTGGGGAGTGGAAATTGAGGTTGCCTACCCTGAATATGTGATCTGAAGTCTTTCAAACTAGACACATGTTGGACTGGAAAAAGAGTACTCTACATATTTAGCGCGTAAGGCATCAGTGTACAGTGGCTGCCTGAGGATACATACAGTATGTGTATTTGGTTTATAGCCCATGGACTTGTGTGCTTTACGCTTAGAACAACTATTCTGTATGCACACAAATCAAGGCCATGGTTGAGCATTCCTACCGACCAATCTAATATCACTTATGAATGGACCACTTATTAAGTTGAAGAGGAGGTGAGCAAACAGTTTACACAAGGTGCATGGGGCCTAGTCACACGCAGTTCAGTTGACTGCTATTTGGGTGTGAAGTTGCAACATTGTTTCACTTTTCATTTGCCACGGTTTGTGCCCACACTGCACTTTTGTCAAGTGCACCAAACAAATGTGACACTGTTGCTCATTGGACAGAATTTCTATTGGAAAAAAGATCATTCATGAAGACACTGCACACAGTGTTTCACATTAGTCTTCTCAGAAAGTAAGCTCATTAAATCAATATTTATTAATGAAATGTTATATGCATATAACTATCACAATTTTATTAGCTGCAGTTGGAAGCTAGCTTACAAAAACAATAAGGGTGACCTAGAAACAAAAACTCAATTAGATTTCAATTCATTAGTAAATTGAACATCTTCAAATTGATTGACTTGATTAGCCAATCTCAAATACAAACTAATGGCCCCTGTTTCCTGAGTGGCTTGTATTTGTGTATGTGATGATCTTCAGGCCTGCTATTAAGACTTCATAATGACTGAACAATGAGCTGTGACAACCCTTCTGTGGCATGACTTATGGTGAATTCTGCCTGCAGCTCCTATTTAAAGGAGTTCCTCATTCTGACGGACACTGACCCTTTGCCTAATATTTAGGAAACATGAGCCTACACAGTAAAATAGTTATTTAAACACATAAACTCTATACTTAGATGAAATGTGTCTATAATAGGCAGGGCTTGACACTAATACTTGCCCGCTTGCCCGGGGCAAGTAAAAAATGGTCAAGTGGGCAAGTGAAGACTGCTACCTGGTTGCCCGAACGGGCAAGTGTGCACTATAACACAACATGGGATAATCTGTCTTGAAGGTGTTTATTGCCCTCTGCCTCTGTGTCTTTCCCTGCTTTCTAGCTACAGTAGCTCTCCTATCTCTCTCCCAGGTCCATTTGGTTCCAAACTATCATTTTGCTGGGTCTGTGACCACTGTGGGAACCACTGATTTACACTGCTTTACAAGTTGAATATTTATTGTAGCTGATTGTGAGATTTGTAGAAAGTATAAATGCAAAATTTACGATATATTTTGGGGTGCAAGTGACCATGACCTGAGGGCAAGTAGAACCTGACTTGCACTTGCCCGATGGGCAAGTGCCTCGGAGACCTTAGTGTCAACCCCTGAATAGGGCCCCTATAAACTTGCAGCATGTGCCGTTATGGTGCATACATTGTTATAGCTTGTAGATCTGCTATTGTGACTGAATATTCATCCTACGTTGTAGAATAAGGATACTAGGGTTAATTTGACTAAGAACTTTCACAACAAGAAGTTGAGCATTTGGGCAGAGAAATGACCTGAACATTGGTCACTAGTCACTAGTGCACAGGGCAAAGCACCAGGCTTTTATCGCCTTAAATATTTCCAGGCCATATTGTGTCTCTTTGAGGGCAATACAGAAAGCTCAGATTCAAATTCAACTTCATCACAGGTTTATTGGCAGTGGTGGAAAGTAAATTTATGTATGTACTGTATCTATAAGTACAAGTTTGAGGTATTTAAATTAAATTGTAGTTGAGTGCTTACTTCTACTCCACTACATCTCAGAGGTAAATAGTGTACTTTTACTAGCACTACTTTTATTTGAAAACTTTAGTGACTAGTTACTTTGTACATTTTGATGATTATCAATACATATGCAGTAATCCCTGAAGCCATATATACGTTCTGTCTATTTGAAAATAGCAGAGCTTGTAGATTACTTTCAAAAGAGTTTTACAACGTATATAAATAAATAAATTCAAGGGTAATTCTACACTAGTACTATAGATTTAGGCCCTGCCCACTACTTTCTGAATCTAATTACAGACAAAGGTTATGGAGTATTAAAACTAAAACTCTGCTTTAGGGTCAATGGGTGCAATTCTCAATCGCTGTGGTGTAGCAGGTATGGTGTAAGTCTGCATGGCAGCAAATCAGTTCTGGGGCCTTGGGGTAGGCCGAAAGCCTATACCACCAGCCCTGGGCCTGAGCTTACCAAATAATTACACAGAATAATTAAAACCTGCAAGTCAAAATGTCCAGAAATCATCTGACCCCCCAATTAAAAATGTTACTATACTCCCCGGCTTTGTTCATCATGAGTTGAAGCTCTTGATGACTGGTTTTAATTATTATGGATAATTATTTGGTAGGCCCAGGCCCAGGCCTGGTGGTATAGGCTTTCGGGCCTACCTCAAGGCCCCAGACCTGATTCGCTGCCATGCAGCCAATGAGCACGGCCCCAAACCTGATTTGCTGCCATGCAGCCAATGAGAGGACTTACACCATACCTGGCTACACCACAGCGATTGGGAATTGCACCCATTGTCAATTGACTCAGGACACCTTGCTAATTTGATGGAAGATCAAGTTTCTGCACCAACATTTTAGCATTTCTGCCCCCCCTGTGGGTGTAATTGAAATCACATTTGTTCATCCTTTGATTTGATGCCCCCTCATGCCCTGTGAATTTGATACACAAATGGGGCAGAGTGGATGCTGAACTTTTGATTCGAAGCTCTCAGCAATCCGACAGGGTTGCTTTTAGATTAGTTATATTCAACTGCATACAAAGGGGGGTCAGAGACCACCAGGGGGTCCTCTGAGTTACTATGTGGGGCTGGGGTTGACACCTACTACTGTATCAGCTTACCTCACAAGACTTATTTACCCAAGCTATGCTAGTCATACGCTGATTTGACGCTGCCCCGGGGTTGAGACCAGGACATTGCACTCCATGTAAACAAACAATGATAATACTGTCAAAAATAATCCATAAATCCAGCAAAGCTGCAGCATGACTTGAAGACAACCCGTATTAGGCAGGCACTTTAATAAAAGGAAACTGGCCTCACTGCAGCTGGTCAAACCCACAAGACATAATATGAAGTCACTTATAGTCATCTACCACAAGCGAAGAACATATAAACATATAGTCAAATCTCTCAGATCAACACATTGATGAGACAGCAAAATATGATGGGAATACTGTATATCATGATGCAGCATAAAGTTATATCATAACAATATACTTATAGTCGTACTCCCTCTATTGCCTCAGAGTGTCTCACATATCTCACTAGTTAAACTATCAATCCAATGAGGCAGTTAAAATGGCATCTCATCACTGTAGTACAGTACGTTGTACAGTATGGCTGTAAACTCTGTTAAGCACCTTGTGTAAATCATTGTTTCCTCTCTCCTCCTGCATGTCCTCTTCAACTCAAAGTGCTCCATGTATTATCCTTATACCGGTATGCAATAAATTGGTACTGTATAAAAGCTCAACTTTGGGCTGGTAGTGCACTGCACTGCAATGGTAGTGGACAGAGTTTATATCTCTCTAACCCCCCTCCCTGAGTAGAGTAATGGCATATTTTTAAATGTAGCCTACTCCCACAACAAAATATTGAATTGCCATATTTGCCATATTCGCTAATTGCTTTTATAGTCATTAAGTGGACTAAGTTCCTATTAATAATATGTCTAGTTGTTGAGCAGGAGTGTAGCCTGTCTACACCATGCTCTGGGCAAGTAGTCAGTTGCTCTCAAAAATCAGTGACACTGCGTAAAGTTATATCCTGCTTTAAAAATAAAAGTAAAGCATATTGTTCTTTTCGGGTCAAGTTGGGTCTTGACTCTGTGACGACAACCACACAACCTGAATATTGCTACATATAGGCTATATCTGTGCTAGTGCTATAGACAGGGGAAAAAACAGGACATTCTCTTACCCCAAACCAGATGGGGTCCTGGCGCATACCGTTTCTATTTATAGAAACCTGAAAGCCTTTTGTTTGATCTAAAACGTCTTTTATCAGTCCTACCATTCTTCCGTGACATGTTGCTGTAAGTGTGTTCTGACAGAGATGAGATCATTGTATCACTCCATGCATGATGCTCTCTAGTCTATTTGAGGTTCTCAACACATTTAGTTGTCATATTTCAGCACCGGCACCAGTTTTCCAGTTTTGTCATCCCTCATCCCCCGTGGGATTTGAATCTGATGGTGGTGTTTATTTGGGTAACTGCAGTGCACATGCCTGACACAATGCAGCCCAGTGCGGGATAGAAATACTGTGGTCACTGAGGTATTGACACTTTTTTTCCAGGCCATATTCATACGGGATAAGGCTGCCTAGCAGAGGCTTAGGAGGGGCATTGTAACTTTAGCTGACACACGGTCTTGTCATTAAAAAACCCTCAAAGGCAGAATGGCTACCAGACGCAGTCGTGAGGACGACCTCTCTTGCCCCATTTGTGGAAATATTCTCAATCAGCCAGTGGTGCTCACTTGTAAACACCACTTCTGTCACGGGTGTCTCAGAGACAGCTGGGAGACACAGGTCAGTGGAGACTCACGCTGCTGCCCTCTGTGTGGCCGCAGATCCTCTATGGAGCACTTAGTGGTGAGCACCTTACTGCAGAGGACCTGTGAATCCTTCAAGAAGGACAGAATCATGGATGACCCGGAGGCCTGCAAAGGACACGGAGAAAAGCTCAAACTGTTCTGCGTGCAAGACCTGGAACCCATCTGTGCTCTGTGTGAGAAAGATGCTGCACACATAGGACACAAGTTGTACCCCATTAGGGAAGGTGCCCACGACTGTAAGGTAGGCAATCACCATGAAGGTGACTGAGACCAATAGAGAATGATAATTGACATGCGGGACTTTTTTGTGTTTGTATGACTCTCTCATGCTCAAACATCAACAAGCAGCCAGAAGGTGAACCTACTGAATGGAAATGGAAGTTGTATACCGGTATCTCCCATTGTTTTATTTTAGCAATAGAGCACTTCTGCGTGGAATATTTGTCATAGGATGGGTGTTTTTGCCCTTCAAGATAGGAACCCCTTTTGAGGTTGTTGAGGGGCCCTGACCCATCCTATGCTCAGTTTTGAGTCTTTGTGTAAACACAAACATCGAAGACAAAAGTGTGTCAACACAAAAGCTGAAGACGAAAGGGAGAATGAGATGATGCATGATGATGTACTATTATGATCAGAGCACCCCTCAATTCACAGGGGTATACATTTTAGCTATGTTGCTAGGCGGTTTTAGAATTGGCCTCAATCCTAAATGGATTAAAAGGTGTCAATGGACATAAAAAGAAAAATGCAATGCAAAATAATGCAAAAATGCTGTCCAAGAAAGTCATTCCGTTTTTCTATTAACTTAAAATGGATAAAAAATAAATTTACTTTTGTGATGGACAACCTCGTACTGATCCCCTCTTGATATGAGCTAAAAATAAAAGAATGTGTTCTTGATAGTGTGCAGCAATGTTGATTGGCGTTCTAATAATAGAGTATATATTTTTGGTGGGCCACTGACAGGGCTCCTGGATGAAACCTGACTCCCATGAGGTTTCAGGAGTGTATGCCGGTCACAGTATGCATTCCTCCCTCCCCACCTGCCCTCCTTGATAGCACTTAGGAACGCGGAAGCCTTGGCTTTAAGTCGAGGCTAATGTGAGAGGATAGAATTTGAGTTGCCACCTGTTTAGCTTTTCTGGGCACATGAGCTTGACCTCGCCTATCGTTGCCATGACTTTGTTTAGCCCAGAGCTTTGACTCTTTAATTCTACGCTGTGTTGTTTTGGGCTTTACACTGGCAAGGTGAGAGGTTCAGTGGAACATTGTGAGGCAGCTGGAAAGGCACACATAGTGCCGACAGCACGCAGGCCTTGTTGGACTCTATATTGAAGTGATGATGACCAGTGGTGGAAAGTACCCAAGTACATTAATTTAAGTACTGTGATTAAGTACAATGTTGAGGTATTTAAATTTTACTTGAGTATTTCCCTTTTTACTTCTACTAGACTAGTCTTAATACGGCAGTAGCTTAATGTACCTCAAATCTAAATCTAGCCTGCCCTGATTCAAGAGAAAGAAAGAGACAAGATTGCCTAGTTAGAAAAATATGAAGAGAGCAAGTTGCTTCGACTTGGTTGTTCATTCACAGCGACAACTCCATGGCCATGTCCATTACGAGACAACCCTCCATACACATGAAAATTCCATGCGTAATACCTGTTCAATACTTCCATCTGTAATTCCTGCATATGCTACTGTACTCCATTACATCTCGGAATCCAAATACTGTACTTCTACATTTATTGGACCTTTGCAGATTTTGACAATTATAACAAAATGTACAAACTAACGCTCCAGCCACATAATCGTAGATTTGCTATTTTCAAAAGATTACCCTATATGTTTGAAAATTGGGAACGGGACATTCTGCATGGGTATTCTGGACCTTTACTTGTAACAGAGTAGGCCTATTCCTATATCTTTTTTACTCAAGTAAAGAATTTGAGTAGTTTTTCTTTCCACCACTGGTTGAAAGTCACACGTGCAGATAGCAATGCACGTCCTGTTTGACACTTGTGCAGTATGTTGACGTGATGACACCTTGTGTCACCAACCTTCCAGGAGGAGCTGAAGAATGCCCTGAAGCCTTTGAAAGACAAGTTGCAGCTGTACAGGAAGGTCAAAGCCGTCCACGAACAAACAGCGGAGCATCTGAAGGTACTCCAGCCATGGTCATGACTTTCAGTTGTAGTTTTGCACATGACCTGTTGTTGTGTTTGAATTTGTCTGATTGTCATAGAACTCATTTTCTGTACACCAATCACATCACTTATTTTTCAAATGGTCAAAATCTATACAGAAGTAGTTAGTGTATGCTTTATTTGCTGTGTTATAATAAAGGCGACGAGTAACTAAAGCTTTCAAATAAATGTAGTGGTGCAAAAGTAAAATGCTTGCCTCTGAGTGAAAGCATTGGAAATAGTCTACTACAAATACCAATACTTTGTAGGTACAGCACTTAAGTAAATGTACTACTTATTTTCCACCGTTGTTTCACTGTCCACACTGCACTCACCCACTCAGTATGTGACCAAACAGCCAAGTTGAATGGTTATCAAGGGTAGAGATGTGCAGTAGGGCAGTAGGCACAGACAGGAGGCCAGTGTAGGCAACATGCATGACATCAGCACTGTGCATGTGTCTGTGTTGTCAAGGTTATATGATATCCAGGCCTGGCCTTGGTTGTCAACCAAACTGGCATCATCCCCACCTAGTGCACATTAGTGAGGAGGGGAAAAGGGGGAAAGCCTAAAGGTTACATACATTACATTACATTACATCATTTCCCTTTATCTTTTGTTTTTATTTTAGTTTTTATGACCTCAGTTACATCCTACAAAACCTGATCTGACTATTCAGTGGATTTCTGTGATCTGGGATATATTTGTTTCTGTGATGCCTTTTGAGATACAATGAAAACAGGCAAAACAGTGACATCTGCTGTCATATATGGAATTTACTCCGCAGGAAAACCAGAGCACTTGTTTGAACCAGACCATAGAAAATCAGCTGAATGTTCTAAATTCACCTTTTTGCATGCAATTGAGCTAATAATAATATTAAAAATATATTTTTAATGTCCCAACCCCTTTAATATTTCTAAGCTTACATTTCCACTGTGTTGTTTCCTTCCCAGAACCAGGTGGAGCACACTGCCAGGCAGATCAAAGAGGAGTTTGAAGCTCTTCACCTGTTCCTGAGAGAGGAAGAGGAAACCAGGCTTTCTGCATTAAAGGCTGAGGAGGAACAGAAGACAAACATCCTCCGCCAGACTATGGAGGACATGGACAATGAAGTGGCATCTCTCACCAACACTATTAGAATAGCGGAGCAAGAACTGAGATCTCAAGATGTCCCTTTTCTGCTGGTAAATATGACCATCACGCTTTGTCTAAAAAATACTGATCTTTAACTGAAGTTGCAACCCCTGGATATATCATATGGTGAAATAATGATGTCATCTCTCTGTGTTTCAGAATTACAAGGACACAATAAAGAGGTAAAACAACTGAAGGGCCAAGTACGCTGATCTTTAAGAAAGCTATACAGAGATGACTGAAATGTTTACTGTTGTTTAAAGGATATTCATTTAAAGGTTATTGTCATTTCAGAACCTGGAAACGCCCCCTGGATCCAGAGATGATTCCTGGTGCTCTGCTAGACGTGGCAACACACCTCGGCTCTTTGCGGTACAAAGTGTGGAGGAAGATGAAGAGAATTGTTAAATGGAGTGAGTCTTTTTTTACAAATAACATTGGTTAACAGTCATTTACCTTGAAATTGTGTTGTTTATCTATTTATTTAGCAGTTTGGTCAACCTCGTTTTTAAATGTGCTTTATGAATATAATTGACCTAATTTCTTTGTCTTCCTTCCCGTCCCGAAGCCCCCGTGGTCATGGACCCCAACACGGCAGCAAGCTGCTTCATCCTGTCAGAGGACCTGACAGACGTGCAGTCCTGTTCCCAGGTCTTTAAGCTGCCAGACAACCCCGAGCGCTTCGACATCAGCGCGGAGCTACTGGGCGCCGAGGGCTACACCTCTGGGCGCCACACTTGGGACGTGGGGGTGAAGGACAACACCTACTGGGTGCTGGGGATCGCGAGCGAGTCCATCAACCGCAAGGGCAAGCACGTCCTGACTCCCGCAGAGGGCTTCTGGACTATCAGGTTTCGCAACGGAGAGCACAAGGCCTGCACCGCACCGTGGGAGCCCCTGACCATGAGCAAGGGCCACCAGCTAAACGTGGTCAGGGTGGTGTTGGACATGGACAGGGGAAAGGTGACCTTCTTTGACCCCGGGGAGAGAACACCCCTGTACACCTTCACAGGCGTGATTGCACCTAAAGTCTTCCCATACTTCTGCACCGCATGCAAAGAGCAGCCGATTAAGCTCCTGCCTATGAGCATAAACGTATCGGTGGATGACTAGCTGCCTTTGGGATACATTTTGCTAGCTGTGTTCAGCCTAAGTTGCTGTATTCTGCACCTGCGGTGTATGTTTTGCATTTCCAGATGAATGTACAGTAACTGATTTTCAAAAAGAGAACACAATTTGTTGTATTAGACCAGGGGTTTTCAACCTTTTTCATGCCAGGGCCCACTATTTATTCAGCATTTGAGCCACGGACCACCATTTGATTTTGACATTTTCACCCCCACAGAACCCAAAATAAAACTAAAGGGCCTAGATTTTCGTTACCGCTAAACCCCTTATCCCTTAACTTCTTTGCCTTTTTAAATTGTATATATAAAAAAACATTTTTCAGTCTACAGGCCAGTCTACAAGCTCACAACGTGTCAATAAACTGGCATGTTAAACTATTCCAAGTTTTTCAAAATAGTAAAAAAGAAATAAGGGGTTTGGAATAAGGAGTCTAGCATGTAACGAAAATGGAGCCCAAGATTTCTTTTGCTTTTATTTATCTACAATTCCCGGCTGGATTTGGGGAAACGAAAGAGTCAAACATACAGATCAAAATGACCATTAACTTCTAATATTCCCTAGTTGTGTAGACGGATGATGAATATGTTTGCGCTCTCAAAGAGTTACATCCATCATTTAGCCCGGGGACCACCGGGAACCCTCTCAACGACCACTGGTGGTCCCCAGACCACCGGTTGAAAACCCCTGTATTAGACAGCTGTATAAGACTTACATACATACATTTGGAAGAGCCAAATATATTTTAAAATATTTATTTGTTACTCCCAAACAAATCTGTGCCACAAGATCTAAAATTATGCTTAGTTTCATTGATCATGTACATCTACAATATTACTCTTCATCGATAAAACATGTTATTATATGTAGGCTAACAACCACAGTGTATGCAATTGCGCTTTGCAAGACAAGGGTGAAGAATCATATAATGATTTCGACATTCTTTTGAGCTCCTATTGTTCAGGAAATTCATCATTACACACAAATGCTGTGGAACACAAGATACAAATATTCATATTCATATAAATATTCATATATAAGGCACATACAGGAACAAGTTGCTTGGTTTTTTTGTAAACCCGTGCCAGCGCATACTGTTCAATACTTCAAACATCATTAATCAGGTTTAGTTTTTCATCAGCATGTAACAGTGCATTAAATAAACCCTTCTACAGTTAGTGTTTGACCTAGCAGGCTTGTGTATTCCACTCTTCATCCTCAGTGCCGTGCCAACACAGCAGTAACACCATCCAAAACCAACACTCAAGTATTGCTTGAAACTACACTGTCGAATCCTGAGAGTGTAAATTTTACTCTGCAAGTGTAGCAAATGGACCAAAAAAGGGTCCATTGGTACACCTCAGAGTTATATTAACACCAGTGATTCATTGTGTACACAGAAATAACTGTTCTGCATGCTTGCTTGCAACATATTTTAAAAGAAGAATAAAAAGAAAAGAAAAAAAAAGTCCTACTCTGTGCGTGACTTTGCATGTGACTCCTTCCTGTTCCTTCTTGCTCTAAACCAGAAGACAAAATTCCTATTGTAACATTACAGTTCTGATCTCCAAACAAACGGTGTTCTATTTCTCTGTGCTGTGTGGAGCTTGGAGTATTTGAGGTGTTCAATTTGGCTAAACTACACAGAAGCGATGAAATAAAACTGTGGCGAATGCCCTCACACTATGTCGTCATCACGGGGTGTTTTATTATTCATTCATTAATAAAAAGAGGTTATCTGTAACAGTACTATGGCTGCCTTTTGAAGTAGCCCTTTCACAGGGTCCCTGAAAGGTTAAAGTCCAGGGAAGAGGTAATAAGAGAAAGAGGACGTACAGTATTGCGTCTCCCCTCTCTCTCCACCCTCGCCTGAGGCACCCTGAACGCACCCAGGGGCCGGTCTATCTCATAGAGACATCCTTCCCTCCACTATAGCGCTGTGCAGCTCTTCATCCACAAGCTCATAACGCCCCGCTCTGGAGTTTAAAAAATAGATCTGGTCAGCTGTGAGGCGTGGATCATAGCCCTCCTTCTGCAACCTGGTTTTCTGGATTTTAAAGGTGCCTGGATAGAAACACAAATAATGTACTTTATATATCGCTGTTGTCGGCCATAAACCTCATAACTCCATATTCTTGGAGGGTCTTTATGTATTTTTATTATAAATTCATGTTCTACTTCATCCAAGAGCGTCCGAAAGTACTAAAAATAGCAGATCTACATGTTGCCGCAGGTCACAACCCATAGAGGTGAACATTGCTATAGACTTGAGCAGTCCCACCCCTTTGAGACGTCGCCCTGGTATATTATCATACAATATCTAATTAGCAAGAAGAAAACAAACGGCAGGATACAACACCTTTTGTTCTGGTATTCTTTTTAGAATTTTTTTTGATTGTCCCAAAACATTGTGTGTGTTGTCATGATTTGTCACGACCCGAGTTGGCTTTGTCTGCTGCTTAACCGCCTATAAATAGATCATTTTCGTAAGGTCTATGAGGAAAATGAATGGGGAATCCATTTTTGGAACCAGGGCGACCAGGTCACGTCACTGCTCAGCTCTATTGGTTTTGGACATACAAGACTTCCACCCGGCAGCAAACATATACTACTGTGTGTGTATGACATGTGTAGGATCAGTTGTAGCAGTTTACCTGTAGTATCTACTTGTGGGGAGATTCGTAGAAACACGGGCCGAGCGTACGGGGGTAGGACTTGTTGAGCTCCTCGCAGGAAAGCATCACAGTCAAAGTTCCCTGCCTCACCAGCGATGGCGGCCATGCCTGCTTTCCCTTCAACACCTGGGTATAGAGGAAATGGGATCATTTATTCAGGCTCAAAACATGCACATAATTCAATATGTTCCAAATATTTATATTTTACTGCTCTATTCTTATATTTTTTAGGATCATTATGACATTCTCTTCCTTTACATTATCATCTATTCCAGTGGTTTTAAACCTTTTTCCGTGGCAACATCCATGTCAATTATTCACCATTTGAGCCACAAAACACCATTTGATGAGCCAAAACTTGTTATTGGATAAGTTTTGTCCACAATTCCATGCTAAATTGATGTGGTAACAGGTCAACCTATAACAGGGCAACTTTTAAACAAAGTAACACAGATGTTTAAAAATGTTAGCATGAAATTGTTTGTCTTGGTTTCATTTTACACTCTCAAGAGTTAAAGGTTCCATTTGGTTACCAACCCTCCATCATTTAGCTGTGGACCATCTGGAACCCTGATCTATTCTGAACGAGCACCCATTGAAATGTTAACTCTTGACCGCTTCTGAACGAATGACACGTCAAACACATCTAGCAGTCACCTGGCACTGCCACACCGTACACAGCCACATCGGTCTGGTCCAGAAGGCTGCTCAGCGTCCCCTCCACCTCGGTGGTGGAAACGTTTTCCCCTCGCCATCGGAACGTGTCCCCGCTGCGGTCGCGGAAATACATGTAGCCTAGTTCGTCCATCACCAGAACGTCACCTTGTTGGGGCAAAAGGAACACACACACAGAGAGGAAACAGATTTTAAACCTCTGTATCATTGGGATGAATGGCTATTGGAAAATATACACGGAAATAAATGAAGGAAATGTTTGCACAGTCCTTCCGCGTGATTGAATGCACCGCACAAAGTGAGTAATCCTCCCTTCCCTTCCAAGGGAACTGCGTTTGGAGCATTAAATCACATGCTGAGAGCCATGCAGTGAGTGCACTGTTCAATCATTCATTTCGGAATATCTACATTCTGTCCTGCTGGGTGTGTGTCACACGTATCTCTAAAAATAAACAGTGATGGTAAATCGAAGCAATATAACAAATTAAGTTTGTAACCTTGACACAATTCAATTTGGTTACATTTCTTGATAGGATATTCCCGGGTTGGCAGAAGATTGTTTAAGCAATAAACCCTGGATCTCACAGGTTTGGCATATACAGTATTGTGTTAAAGAGGAGGCATGCACTCCACACTCATAACTCCCAACCCTCGGCACATTTTGTTTTGCTGATAAAGGTTGAGCTTAACCAGATCAATTTGTTTAGTCTATCTGGAGTACTGAGTAGTGGAACCATCCATTCATTTCAATATAAGCACGACTGCTTACCTGATAAATATGCAGAGTCATTTTTCTTGAAGACATTGTGGGCTATCTTCTTCCTAGTAGCGTCTTGGCTCGCATAGCCATCAAAACGGCGTAGTGGATCCTGCTGGTTGATACGACCCACGAGCAGGCCAGGCTCTCCTGCCAAAGACGAAGACAGCTGTTAGTACTAGTAGGGTTGTCACCATTACATAGTTTAGTTGATGATTGATTGTCACAAATTGCACACGGCAGACTTATAGAACTTAACTACAAATACATTACTGACACATTTATAATAATAGTGTACCTTCCAATAACTGCGACCAGGCGCTTGCATAACAATTGGGACAGGCCTAGCAATGACTATGAGATGGTTTCAGAAGACCAAATAAGGATCCCAGTCAGACGAATACAACATCATTTAGATACATTACACGAGGGATAAGAGAGGTGATAGACTGTGTTTATGGAAAGCGGTGGGTTACCGGGGCGACAAGGCACACAGAGACCCTGGCCGTCTCGCACCAGCTCCATGCTGTCCTCGTCAACCTTGACCAGACGGATAGGATACACGTTGGGGAGGATCCGGCTGTTGAACCCACAAGCTCCAACCTGGTGACAGACACAAGAAACCTGCTCAGTCTGAATCCATTGTGTGAACACAATAAAATAAAAAATGTACTGAAACACAGTTTTTAGCCTGTGGGTCACTCAAATATGGACTTTTTTTTAGATTTTTCTTTTGTTTTACATGGATGCATTTCTCTTCACCCTTTATGCTGTACAGTATGTTCCTTTACATTATATTATTTTAAATGCATTGATTTTAATGTATTAATCTGTCTTAATCTTACTTTTTCCTGCAGAGCACATTGTACTGAACTTGCTGTGAATTGTGATATAAATAAAAGCTTGATTGATTAATGTTTACTTGAACATTACATGTTTTTGATATTTTTTTTTATATTTGATACAAATATTATACTTTTTACTTCACTTTTTACTTCAGTTACTACTGGTAGTTCTTTTACAGATTTCGATTTTTTATATTATAAACTCAAGCCCCTATTTTATACTTGATATTTGAAAACCCAATATACAAGCTTAGATCATGTAAGCTTGTACATTTGCTATTTTTGATAAAGTTTGAGATGGCGTTATTTTGTATGCCAACAATGCCGTCATGCACTGACCTTGCCGTCCATGTTGGCGATGCTACAGTTGCACTCGGTTGCTCCGTAGAACTCGCCAACCTGGGCCACGCCAAAGCGCTCGGTGAATGCCTCCCACACGCTGGGCCGTAGGCCGTTCCCCACCGCCAGCCGGACGCGGTGGCCCTTTTCTGATGGCCGCACTGGCTGGGACAGAAGGTAGCGACAGATTTCTCCAATGTACTGCACCACCTAGAGGAAGAAACAAAGTAATCTGATGCTTTTAATCAAGGCACCAATTTACATGTTTGGTCATCTTACTTGTTTGCACGATTATAATGCAACATACTGTATCTGTTCTATGAAGCCAATGTTCAAAACAAGAAATGTCTGAAGAAGTTTACAGCTTGTCACACTTGCATGACACTTTCATAATCACGCACAGTTAAGGACATTAATTTATGTAAAAAAAGAAAGAAATATGGAGATAAAAGGTATACTACTCAACACAGACAAAGCATTTGACGCCTTACTGTGCAGTTGTACTTGGTGCAGTCTTCCCAGAAGCGGCTGGCCGAGAACTTCTTCTTCACAACCACGGTGAGGCCATTGATCAGACACTGACCCACGCCCATGATATTACCTGACCAGGACAAAGCATGGACATTGGATATCTTCACACACAAGTATAATCTATCTACCTACCATGAAGCATCATACACCCCTGCAGCATGATGCTTCATGTTATTGAGACAGAAAGATACAGTCTATCGACATGTGCATCGTAGATACAAAGAGCTACAAAAAACATAGAGCTAGTTTCAACTTTATCTTCGAATATACAGTGTAGCGTTGCATCTTTTGTATCTGTCAGTGTCAACGCACCATTTAAATTCATCTACAATTTAGCATTTAGCAGATTCTCTTATCAAGTCGTAAAGAAGCCGCAAAGAAGCCTGCTCAACCAACAAAAGGCCCAGTGGTCAAATGAAGTAGGATCACATAATTTTAACCCAACACACTAGTGAATACAAAATAAAACAATAAAAAGAAAATAGCATTAGGCTTAGTCAGTTCCGACTTATATCCAGAATACTGTACCTGCTGAGTGATAGAGGGGCAGGCAGTTGTAGATGATGTCCTTAGAATTCATGCGAAACGCATAATACCCAAATGAAGCAATTCTGTAATATCTGTGGGTGAGATGGACATGTGAGATGTTATAATCTCCTCAGTGACATTTCCAGTGGCCAACGAACCCCACACAACAAGCAGACCATTAATTCAGATTTACCTTTCAAACATCGTATCCATTGCCACACGACTGCAAAAATAGCTTATCTACAAGGTTACACTACGTTGTATCGACAGGTTGTGAGCTTGTGAATCGGGACTAAGAGACTAGGTTTTAACACATTAAAACCAAGAAAGTTCGTACCAGTATGCCAACCAAATTAGATTTTTCCTTTGGCTATTATAAAATAGCAGATATACAATACCAGACATCTGCTATGTTTCCCATTTTATTTACTTAAAAGTATGACAACAACTGATTTAGAAGACATTTTTAGAATAGGCCTCAGATCTAAAATAATGGGTTTATGTGAGCTTACCGACTGTGTACCACAATAGCAGCTTTGGGAAGTCCTGTGGTGCCTGAAGTGTAAATATAAAATAGCCGATCTGTAGAAGGAAACAATGTGTAAATCACCAAATGTCCTGAGATTCTCAAACACACACCCTTTGTACTCAACATGTTTCAAATAAGGACAAGCACAGACATAATCACATCATAAAATACATAATCTATAGTACTTTTAGACAGATCCAGAGTTTCTGGTGTCAGGAAAATAATATTTGGAGCAGAGTAATGACACAATGTCTTCACATATTGTTTGTGAATTAAACAATATTAAATGAGAGTTACGTCTTGGCTTTGCAAATAATATGTATCTGCTTACATAAATAAGCTGCAGCAGAAATGCCTAGGTAAGAAGACATTTGTGATTCAGGGAGCACACAAACAACACACCATTACCCAGGTCTACCACAGAAAGAAGGTCAAGAACTATTCTGAAAACGAAAGGGCTATTAATAACTCTGCTTAGTTTAAGTTAGGTAACCAGTAGACTAGAGAGAACTCTGTTCAAAAAGAAGAATGAGAAGAATTTCAGCATGGCATTCTGCCAGAGCAGTTCTAGGCGCACCACGGAGTTGGTCAACAGTCAGCTCTGCGGTTAAACGTCCGAAAAATAGATCACTGACATAATGTAGAAATGAATGCGACACCAACCCATCACATGCTAAAATAGACAACTAAATACAAACTAAAATAGTGTGAACCCATATTATAAATCTGGCATCAATATTGAGGTATCAATTTTGGGCCAAACAGTGGGGCTGTAGCCCCAGTGTCTGTGTGTGTGTGCGCACTGTGCATGCATTTGCACCCACTCTAGTAGCACCTAGACTACATTTTGTCCTGCAGGAAATCCCGAGATTCCTTCCCTTCATTGAACAAAAACAAAATAGCAGGAGTAAATAAAAGCTAAGTACTATAAATAATAGAGTCGTGGTGAATGTTTGAATATGATAAGAGTTGGGACTGGAAAGATTGTGTCTTGGACTGGTAGTACAAAAACAGAGGTAAATGCATCAAATATCACAATATCACAACATTTTGTTGACAATTAATTATCACTCAAATAATTGTGCCTAAATACAAAACTGCTGATGATGACTGGTACTAATGAAATGAAAATAAATAATGTACTATTGTACTATAAATCTCTACTTTCAAAGATAGTGGATATTGCTGATTGAGTAATTGTTTCTTTTCAGAAAGTAGACTTCCAATTTTAGTTATTTTTTGGGGGAAAAAAACAAAAAAAAAAAAAGATCCCTAATTGCCCAAAATAGGTCGGAAACGGCAAGTTAAAATCGCTTTAAAGAGCGTAGACAATGACTCATGCATGGAAATAGTGATGAAAATATGACATTTCATCCCTGTTTTCTAGAGATGAGATGGACATGATTCTAACAAAAATGATTGTACTTTATATAACTGCAATCAGGCAATTGTGTAATAACTGCGCCAGGCCTAGTGCACTCACCATTGAAGCCTTTGGGGAGAAGGCAGGGAGGAGGGGGAAGTCTAGAGGCAGAAGCTAATATGGGGTCCAGGGGTTGGGCACCAAGAGACCCCAGGAGCACAGTACTGAGCTCTCCTGAACAAAAGCATGTCATGGACTGGCTCAGGGACGAACTCACCTCCAACATGGCTGACATTCCGTAAAAAGGATGATATAGAGACAAGAAGAGAGGGCACTGGTTAATTCAGATGCATCACTGTAGCAGACACTTGACAATAATGTACTTTGGGTACAATGGAGATGGAATGGGTAAACAATTTAGATTTAATTGTTTTTTACTAGACTTTGCCTTTCATAGTTTATTTTGGGTTACAAAATTGCTCGCAAGGGAAAGCTAAATGATAGCTTGCAACACAGTCCCAGCTGGATTGTGGTGACAGACATGTACGTGTCGTGTAATATTGCGGGCGAATCTCTAACATATGACTGATACAATGTAAGTAGAGAATATGACATCACAGTCATGCCAGAATGTTAATCTAAGACATTGTGATGTCACGGTCCCACAGAGGGAAAATGGTTCACATACCATGACAGAGACACAATGTTGGCAACGTACAGTGTGAGACAGGCAGAATGCTGACAGTGGGACACAATACTGTGTGACCACAGAATGCATGTGACAGACACAAACAGCATACGCCACATATATAGCCTTGCTCATTTACCATCAGCGAGCTCTGCTCCAAACACGATGCCCCTGGACCCCGACACGCCGATGCAGTGCAGGAGCGCGTCGCGGCGGAGGTTGAAGTTGATGAGCGCCGCCTCGATGCCCACCTTGGCCAGCCCCAGCCAGAGCGCCACCAGCAGCGGCCTGCTCTCCATGAAGATGGCCACCACGTCGCCGGACGTCCATCCCTGACCCTTGGCCCACTGGGCCACCGCGTTAGACAGCTGGTCCAGCTGGGTGAAGGTCCACGTTTCACCGGTGGCCTCGTAGATCAGCGCCGGCTTGTCCGGGTTGAGCTTCACCGTCTCGGCGAAGATGGAAGGAATGTTGCTGGCACG
This sequence comes from Benthosema pterotum, assembly GCA_039105355.1. Lineage (NCBI taxonomy): Eukaryota > Metazoa > Chordata > Actinopteri > Myctophiformes > Myctophidae > Benthosema > Benthosema pterotum. Next base: position 33,704,225 of record CM076965.1, on the reverse strand, counting down.
ACGCATGTGCCTCCACAACGCCAGCTTCACTCGCAAGAGCACATAGAGGCCACTAGATATGGATGCAGGAAAGGAGAAAGGGCACATTTACATTCCAGAGAACCACAGGAGTGATTGATTGTGGCAGGGAGCGGTGAACAACAACCAACCGTTCTGGATGTACCAGGTGACTAAATAAACCTTTACCAGATCAGAATTTGTTACTGATGACTGACTTATTCTATGCTTGTATTATTCTAAATAAGTAAATAGTAACCTATATTACAGTTTTCACTGCCTGCCCTGGCACTAACCTCAGACAAAACCCAGACATTTGTAGAAGGAAAAAAACACCTGGGGCTGTGTCCACCTAAATTTCGCATACAATTGCGCTATGCAACGTGGTTCTTCTGATTGCTGATTGCCCTAGACCTTATTAAACTGATACATACACGCACATGTGAACATCCACACACTCCAATCTCTCTCTCCGTCACTCTAATTAATTATTATCATGGCACGCAGGTGTGTGTAGTTTCTCCCTGTGGATCCAGCTCCGTATGGCAGAAGAATGTGTGCATGCGTGCTATGATCCCTAAAGCTTTTATCATGTGCCACTATAGATCATGCCATGCCCAAAAATATTGCCTTGCCTAATGTCAGTGGACTGTTTCTCAAACCGGGGCTCCCCAGGGTTCTTTGAAGAAAATATCATGTCTGTAATAAGTCTGAAGGGTGTACACCAAACAGACCCCATGGGTTCATTTGGTGTCTTTATGGTATACAATATGAAAGCTTACTTCAGGTCTCTCTTGGCAGTGCGCACGGCGATGTAGAAGTACTTCCAACCACTGGTACCCAGGTAGACCCCCAGGCCTGCTGCCAGACTCCAGGACCAGGGCATCCCGAAGAGGCGCAGCAGCCCCAGTGACCCCAGAGAGAATGAGGCACTCGCCACATTGCGCATTCCTGGAAAAAATGAGAGAAAGAGAGTACTTTAATAAGGCAGAATGAATACACCAGGCTTTGTGGGTCACATGGAAGAGTTAAGGGTATAAACATCAGGTGCATTTGATACTGTAAATGTACTTTAGTACATCAACCAATTATATGAAATATCATGCATGGCAATTAGCCTATCTCAAAACATTTCAACACAAAATGTTTTTTGCAGTGCATAGACTTAGACAGTGAGTAAAAGCCTCAGTCTAGTTAGGTAACTCAGAGCGTGTACATGCTGTTGAAAAACAACCAAATGGACCCCTGCGGGGTTCCATCCCCCGCAGAGATAAATTAACAGAGGATTTAATTGTGTGGGACAGCTTATCCCCACACACCATCATATGGATGTCATGCCAGGTCATTGTATTCATTCATTGCACTGACTGGACGGCGTAAAAATCTAAAATGCAAGCAAATGTACCGTAGACAACAACAACTTACCTATTCAACAGAGGACCAGAGCGATGTCACCTTTCACCTACTAACCCCGTCTAAAATATATTGTAATTGAGTTCACGTCCACAGTCAAGGAAGGTATAACCAGCCCTACCCCGGTTGCACTTAATGAGAACAATGCGAATTACCAAATTGAAAATAACACTAAAAATCTAATGTTTGCGATCGCGATGACAACAGTTTCCAAGTGTTGCAATAGTTTGTTCACAGTTCAGTGATAATGCACTATGTCTAGCCAACGCGGTTGAACTTGTATTGTACAGCTTCCATGCGACAATGACAACGTAACAGACAATACCGACGAACACCTCGATATTCATGTATTCCATAAAAAATATAGAGAAAATAAATTTCGAACGGGAGCAAAAATGTGCTCTAAATCCACACACCCGGGCTCTGAAAATAGAATGAATCAGGCTATCCTCTGTACTACTCCATGTTGAATGGTACCCAGCCCGTTGGAGGCTGGAGCACCGCCCACCTCTGGTCAGCGAGCGTAGCCATTGGATGTGCTTGATGCTCGTCCAGAGTCTTGGAGTATAGACAGAGTTACGCAAACTCCATTCACTTCATTGGGCCAGTGCAATGGCGGCTGTTCTACATAGACCTCTATTGAATGGGGACGGCAAATAGGGACAACCGGAGGCTCGTGGATTCGATTGAGTAAATGAACCACGTGACCAGGCTGTTTTCTGTACCCTCAATATCGCAGGTTCGCAACTCCTCTACTAGACGGCTCTGTGCTCATCGAGATGTTGGTCATTTCGATTGGTGCGATATTTATTTCCCCGCCCCATTTTTTGTTTGCTACTTTCTGCCATTGCACAGTAAAGTGAGTGCACTTTGCAGATGCTGCCCTATTACTCTATGATGCTGCCTGGCTGGCTGGCTGGATGTCGAATAGTTTGTAGTAACAGGGTAGGCCTATTACTAAATGCTGGTTATGAAATGTACCGAATGTGTTGTAGGCTACAGTAGCCTATAATCCAGTATATGGAGTGCGTGAACCCCTTTCCTCTTACCTCACATAGATGTGATTACAAAATAATGAAAGTATATTTAATGTTTTGGTCCAATATACCGTAATAGAAGTTAGGCATTTGTGAGGGGTGTATTTGGTTTGTAATTGCTCCCTGCAGACTGAAGGCCCGCCTTAGCTGCCTGAAATATTGTACAGGACTCGTCATCTTATAGACGTTAAATATCTAATTTCAGAATAGAACAGAATAGAATAGATTATTTGGGGTAATATAATATAATATAATATAATATAATATAATATAATATAATATAATATAATATAATATAATATAATATAATATAATATAATATAATATAATGTAATGTAATATAATATAATATAATATAATATAATATAATATTTGTTTGTCATATTTCTTTCGAATATGCAACAAAATATAAATACAAATGAAAACAAATCTTTGCAATTTCTGCTTAAAGAAAACAATAATAAATTAAATCAAGGGGGGAAAGAGGGAACAGCAATGCTATGCATTCAGCAACATATCAGAGCATCCAATCCATAATATAAACCACCCATAATTACACACACTATTAAAGTATGTGTAGTGCACTTACACTACCATGTAAATATAATGTAATATATTGCAATGCGATGCAATGCAATGCAATACAATACAATATACCCGGTAATATACGTTGTAATTGTTGTTTAGCCAAGGATGCCCAGAACAGAGAGGCCTGGAGACATCACCACAGTACTGGAGACAACAGAGCAGTTGATCTCTGCTGAACAATAGCGGAAGCCAGTCAGTGGCTGTTAACCACTTGAATAGCGAAACATAGCAACAGAAATAGCAGATGTACAAATTCCCAAGGCATTGGAACGCAGCATGTGAACTTGTAGGATGGTTATTTTCGGTGAAGAGATTTACTGTAGACTGTGAAAAATGCAAGTATAGAAATATAAGTATTTTAATAGTAGAGGCTAAATGAGGTGTTGCATGGTCTCTAAATGGATTTAACAGTGTTATACCAAACTGTAATAATGTAATAATGGGACCCAACAAATTTCAACTTTTTGATTGTTTATTTTGGCCCGAGGATAATTAATACATATGTTCTCTTTTGGCGGTGGACATATACTTTCTGTATCTCTCCCTCTGTATTGACTCTCTTTCCACCTCAGGCCACTCCTACATTCCATTGTATATCCCAGTCCAAAAGAAGTACCCATTCCACATCTTACATTACCCTACTGTCTATAAAACTGGACTCATTCCACAGACACTGTCACGATCAGTACCTACATCGTCGTTTCTGTGAACAACAATGTATGTTAAAACCAACAGTATATTAACTAAGTTGCTGGGGACCTCCAGGAACACCCCCATGCAGGGACCCCTTTAAAAACACTGACCTCAACATCTGTGTCTGTACACATGAAACATGGAGCACCGGCACCGCTGGACACCAGTGATATTTATTTTACCATCACACCATGGCACTGTGTGAGTTTTCTATGTGTAAGAAAAACACTTTTGGACAAAATGTGCTTTCAGTATTTAAAAGGGAAGTAATTCACTTGCAATAAAGGAACATACGCATATCACACATATCTATGCAGGCCCCCACCCTGTTATGTGTTGCCCCAGGAAATTAGGCTTGCTGAGTTGGTTCCACATTTTAAATCGCTACTTGTTACAGTATATTAAAACTCATTTTTATACAGTAGCTTTTGATCCTAATTTTTCCTAATTGTGTTTTGCTGATTTCTGCCGTGTTCTCTGCCCTATACCAGCAAAAATATTTGAGGTTTGAGGTGTATTATAGAGTCCATGATTCTTATATGGGGCATGGGGTATGGGGTAGAGCGGTGGACAGATGTGGACAGATGTGCTGGGAGGACTTTTGGAGTAAGTTTTGGGGGAGGCCAAAAAGGCAATTGCAATAATTCAAACGAGAGGTGACGAGTGAGTGAACAGGATAGCGGCTCTGTGGGGAGTGAGTGAGGGGTGGAGGCTGTTGATACTTCTTAGGTGGTTATAGTAGGCAGACTGGATGGTGTTGTTGGTGCTGTGGAGGACGACACCCAGACTCCTAACCTGAGGGGTGGGAGAGGCTGAGGAGTTGACTAACTTGTCTATGGTGAGAGTGAAACTGTATTACTTCGTGAGTGTGGATTTGGAACCAATGAGGACTACAGCTAGTTCTGCCAACTTTGAGTTTGACGAAGTTTGAGGTGGATCAGGATTTGTTGTCCTGCACAAAGTTGCAGAGGGAGCAGGGTGGGTGGGTGGATGGAGGAAATGTAGAGCTGGGTGTCGTCCGCGTAACAGTGGAAATTGGTATTGTATTTATTGAAAAATCAATTTTTAACTGGATGAACTGAGTACAGTCAGTGAGGTATGAGTGAAACTAGTCCAGAGGTGCGTCAGATATAGGCCAATGGAGGCTAATCGGTCAAGGAGGTGGCAGTGTGAGATGGCATGACATATTGCATATTAACCATTCAATCTGCACAAATAAACAGACTTTTAGACTACACTCCTACATGTAAATAGATACACAAGCCATGTCCAAATACACATATGGATTGGATACTATTTAATGAAGGATCCAAGCATGCGGCATATGCCTCATTTACATACTAAAATGTTGTAGAATCAAAAATGAAAGTTTAATAAGATTACTGATTTTGTATGATGTAGCAATAGGACAATAGGCATTTTGAACATGGTTAAGATCAAGGCTGAAGGTAAACCCAAAACAACCTATTCATTTTCTTTTTTTACTTAGCTAAAATCAATTATTTTCAGCCATTGGCTTTCTTTGTTTTTAAATCCTCTTAGCAGAAGACATGCCTGTTAGCTTTTCTGTGCTTTTCTCTGCAAACTATAATGTATTTATCAAAGTAACAGCATTTCCTAATTAAGCTTCATTTTTCTAGACTATTCTTTGTCTATTGCATTATTGTGTAGTCCCTTTCGAACAGAACCTTTTTCATTTTTCATTTATTAAGGACCGCTGCAACTTGGCATTTTCTTTTTTCTGCAAATTGAAGTTTTTTTTTAACTGTGTCAACCATGAGACCAATTTCTGTAGGTTATGGATCTGCACCGTTTCCCATTTTCCATCCTGATTGGCTACGATTGGCTTACAAAGCCCTTCCCTCCGTCCATGTAGGCTAATCTCCAACACCGTTAACTGTGAAAAATGTGACAAAATTCCTAATTTCAAAACATCTTTATATTACTCCATAAACATTTTGCAGAACATCATACATACTCCTATCCTCGTGGTGACCTGTGCACAGAAGAGCACTTTTTCCAAGTTATTTTTAAGTTTTGCAAGACAGTTGTGGTGTGATCAGCTGAGCTCAACAGCAGAGGGAGCTGATGATGATAGACTGAGATAGAGTCTCCCACAGGATAGTTACTACAATGACGCTGCTAAATCTTTGTTACATTTACCACCTGAACCCTAGCATCTTCAATCTGAGGGGAACATATAGCACTCAGTTCTACAGTTCTATAGTTTGGCTTATTTTTGGCATTGTGGTTTGGTATTGAGGGGAAAAGGAAGCAAGTCCAGAGCCAAAGGTCAAATCTGCATTGTGTTGGGTTTACAGGTAAGTGTTTAAAGGTAGGGTAAGTGATTTGAAATTCATGGTGTAGTACCAGTCTGGTGCACTAGGGGCGCCCAACAGTAGCTACACTATGTGAACCTGCTGCTCGATCCTGATTGGAGGAGAATTCACCCTCCACCTGGGGAACTTTTATTAGCTCCTCTGCTAACGTGGGGGAGGGGGAAACTCCATATATGCTCTGCACACCTTATATAGAGCTTTGTAACAGATTTTTTTGTGGGGGTGATATCTGACAAAAGTGAAATCACTTCCCCTACCTTTAAAATAAATAATTTACACAACAGTCAATGCAACTATCTATACGAAGGTGTAATGGTCAATAGTTGGCGTTCCTGCTTCACTTCCCTCACCAAACAGAGCTGAAAAATGTTTAAGAGGCCTGCATGCATTAGAAGTGTTTTAGTATGAACTAGACCTTCACCAGCTCAGGTCAGGGTCAGAGGGTGATGTAACAGTCACCGGTGAGTGGTGACACACCAGTATGGTGAGTCACCACTAGTATGGTGGTGTCACAACCAGTATGGTAGTCACCACTAGTATGGTGGTGTCACAACCAGTATGGTAGTCACCATCAGTATGGTAGTGACTATGTTTTACCCCTGCAGGCACCTGTTAAGTACGTATGGACGGACGGACAGGTGAAATATAGGCTAGGCTAGTCACCACCATACTGGTGGAGACAATTAAAAAAAAAACATCCTCGAGCAGAACAAAATGTCTTTTAAAGCATTTGAAGGCTGGGCCTCTGTTTATAACAACTAAGGTAAAAATAAGTTTTATTCATACAGCATAGAAAACAGTGAATTTATTACATAAAGTTATAACAAATAGCAACCGCGTACATATGTACTGTGTATTGAAATCAGAAGAGAGGATTGTTTTGAGTCATATTAACAGTAGTTTTGACATTCAGTTACATTATTTGTATCACAGGCAATACATTTGTTTCCCCATGGATAAAACTTTCTATCAAGCATGAAGAATGATGTCTATAATGCTTTCTAAACACATCACTGCATAATTATAGTTAACTTATAATACTTTATAACAATAACCATGCATTATAAAGCTTTATATAATTACTTAAAAGGTCAAGTAGATCGCAAAAAAGATCGCATAAATATGTTGATAATGCATTATAGACATGGGCTTCAAAAGAAGTGTTACTGTAACTAAGTAACATTACTGCTATTACACAGTAGTCATACTAACATGCTTATGGAAAAAGTAGCTTCATGAAGAAATATACAGATTTATATTTTGAACATAAATGTGCACATTAAATCCATTGATTTCCTTCTGTGATAGTTACAGCATATTTTAAATACAACATCTTAAATACAGCAAATCGCATACACAGCATGGACAAAAACATAAGACATACTGTACAGCTAGAGAGGAAAAGTGCTTGTGTTCAATGGATAACCTTGTCGGGTTCTTTGTGGGTCAGATTCAGTACCTGAATGATTCCAGAAGCCATGCTAAGACTGAGACCACCTGATTGTTAGTTTTGTTAGTTTGTTAGTTTATTTGTCTCGGTCATTTCATTCACAATATATATATACAGAAAAATTGACATGTCCAGTACAAATGATTCAAGGGGGGTTGTGATAATATCAGCCCGGTGGTCCTAATTTCATCTTAAAATTACAACAAAAGATATGTATTACAGTAAACAGTTTCTTTCTCCTTAGCTTCTAACGTAAAGGCCAGCTTATAGTAAAATACATTTGAAATGAAAAGCTGAGGACAGTAATCATAAAGCTTCCTGAAGATCTTATCTCAGGGAAGTGGTCTTGACCTTTATGGATGTTTGTGAGGTCACAGTAGTCTGTGGGCATTCAGATACGAGACTCCCCCGTGTTCTGACCACCGTTGGATGACTGAGGGTTAGAGAAGGCAGAAAAGTACAATCACGATAGAATCATGTTGTGCGCTTCATGGAGGCAGCTAACAATAAGAATATAAATATTGTGCCAAATGGCTCCATTTGGAACCTCACTCTACGCTCTTATCTCTGAGAAGAGGTTCCGTATAGAGGTATCCCTGCATCGGTAGAACTGGTGTCGACCCGTCCAGAAACAGCAACGAAAAGCATTTTCGCAGTATTGTTTCCTATGGAAGGCAGGCTACAGATGATAAGCTTGTTAGGACATTCACATAACATTTTGTGAGGGGGTGAAACAACCACTTACAAAGCTTATGAAGTCAGCCAGTACCATGTTTTCCCAGTGGAACCTTATGGAAGCAGCAATATTGCACATGTGGGCGGGTGTTGACTGGCCACAGACTGACTAAATGTGCAATTTAAGACTGGTTTAAGCAGCTGTTTCACCCTGTCTAAAATCTTTACATGCCATGCCAGTTTATAATCTGCAGCTAGCCAAAAATATCTTTACTTTTTTTTTAAAAACAGTTCTCCTCACTGTTTTTAATGCTTCTACCTCCATTCTACTGCATTCTTCTAATGTAGGCATTCCTCTATTCGAAACCTCTTCTCAGATCGAATAGTGTAGAGTGAGCTTTCGGGTGTGTAGATATTGACACTAAACAGGTTTATTGTAGATAACGATACTATATCCTTGATATGAGTTGAAATGATGTATTGAATGATGTATTGAAAAGCATAGCCAAAAGTACCCCAAACTACCCAAAAGTACCCAAAAGCATATCCAAAAATACCCAAAAGCATACCCAAAAGCATACTCAAAATTACCCCGAATTACCCAAAAGCATACCCAAAAGTACCCCGAACTAAACTACCCATAAATACCCAAAAGCATACCCAAAACTACCCTAAAGCATACCTAAAAGTACCCAAAAGCATACCCGGAAGTACCCAAAACTACCCTAAAGCATACCTAAAAGCACCCAAAAGTACCCAAAAGCATACCCAAAAATACCCAAAAGCATACCCCAAACTACCCAAAAGTACCCAAAAGCATTCATAACTACCCAAAAGCATACCTAAAAGTACCCAAAACTACCCAAAGGCATACCCAAAAGTACCCAAAAGCATACCCAAAACTACCCAAAAGCGTACCTAAAACTACCCAAAAGCATACCCCAAAATACCCAAAAGCATACCGCAAACTACCCAAAAGTACCCAAAAGCATACCCAAAAGCATACCTAAAAGTACCCAAAACTACCCAAAAGCATACCTAAAAGTACCCAAAAGTGCCCAAAAGCACCCCAAAGTACCCAAAAGAAGTACACAGAAGCATACCCAAAACTACCCAAAAGCAAAGTTCTGGGTATGCTTTTGGGTACTTTTGGGTGCTTTTGGGTATGCTTTTGGGTACTTTTGGGTATGCTTTTGGGTACTTTTGGGTTGTTTTGGGTACTTTTGGGCAATTAGTAGGACCCATGAAAATACTCAATGAGCATTCTGTGCTTGTAGATATTTATGCAGAATATATTTGGTTCACAAGGGATAAAAGAAGGGAGCAAGTGTAGACAGAGTCCTGGGCACCTAGGTGTATATGCGGTGTTTGGGGTTATCTCAGACATTTGCTTTGAATTTTAAAATACCTACATTGTAAAGTAGCTTACCTGTGGTTTGCTTGACTGGGAGTTGGTGAAATCGGAGTACTTTTTCTTCTGGGGTGAACGGATCCTGGGAAATAATTTCCCATACTCCTCTCTCACCTACATGGGGCACAATTGAGCACTCTGTAAATTAATCTGTATTCAGGTTTGCCATCATCAGTAGTCATTGTTGCACAGCACAGCTCATTGCTTGTCAAGCAAAGTGCTTTTCAATTGTTTTATTTAAAGTGGACATAACATGAAATTCATTTTTGGTGTGTTTTCTATCCCCACAAAGAACTGTTTTTAACAATCAGGCTTTCATATCACATAGGAGCTTTAATAGAGATCATTGATTTTAAAAGGTGGAATGCAACGGAAACAGGCCTGTTTTTATCTAGTGTCAGTATGAGTATGAGAGGCTCCACCACATTGTGGTACTGAAGCCAAACTGTCCAGAAAGAAATGACAAGGACTGGTTATATCAGAGGGGTGATTGAGGCTCAAACCATTAGAAAAAAGCTTGAGGGATCATATACATGATATTAAGTATTAAAACAATTTCAGGAAAGAATGCTATTTGCTCTTCATTAGTCAGTGTCAAACCTGTTTAGGGAGCAGGCAGTGCAGGACGAACAGCATAACACCCTGTAAGCTGTTGAGGAGTGTGAACACGTAGGATAGAGCTATGGTGCTCTGGTTAAACTGGAAACAGCCAAAGATCCACATGATGCCCAGCACACACAGCTGAGCCACTGCGGTGATGACGAAAGCCCTGCAGAGGGAAACGCAGCCATGAAAGTCCAGTTCATATTTCTGTGACAAAAGTGTTGTGCAATGTACAGTATCTTGCTTTAAGACTTGTATGATCTTTGGCAAGAACGATGTTGCATGATACATTGTTACAGGAAGAATTTGGCAACTGCTGCCAGCCCAAAATGACTGTGCCTTTTGATCACTAACTTACTTAATTTTGCGTAACTTGTCCAGATCAGGGTTCAAACTGGAGAACTTTTCTGCCAGCTTCCAGACAGTGATGAGGAAGAAGAAGATGTTGATCTGAAAGGTTTTACAAGATTGAGAAATAGTATAAACTACAGTTTATTTGGATTGTAATCATCATTGATATAGACTAGAGTTTGACTAACACAGCTCTCTCTCTCTCTCCCTCTCTTTAGTAAACAGAACACATTTTCAGGTTGGGATACAAATTCTATCTAGGTTACACCAGTGAAACTGGACGTAAATAAAAGAGATATCTCTGCCTGAAAATACATTGTTTGTTTACTTAAGATGTGGAGAGACAGAGAGAGCCCAGCCTGTTACTGAACAAATAGTCTGGTTATAGCAATGGTCTGTCTGTGGTTATTCAATTTGATGTATGTTTTTATTTACTCACCATAATGATAGCACAGGCAGGGCCAAAGAAAGCCCAGATAAACCCATCTTCCAAGCTCAGCCAGCAGCTGCAAAACACATGAAAAAGTCACCACATTGGTGCTGGTACAGAGGCTATAATGGTACTGGGGAGGGTGAGATCAAATGGTGTGTGTCACTAGTGGAAACTCACTGTCGCCCAGTGCCGTATCCTTTGGAATTGGCTATGGCAGAGACGATGACAATCGTGGCAGGGATTCCATACCCCCCTGCCATCATGTAGAGGGGCCTGAACGTTGTGTTAAAAACCAGGACCACCATCCTGAAGAGCTGTATCCCCTCCAGACACATCCAGCAGAATGCCGCTAGATAGAAGAAATGCAGAAGACCTGCTACCACAGCACAGCCGGTCTGAGGTTGAGAGAAGATCAAGAGGGACAAAACATCCATTACACAAACCAAATATTGTTTACTGTGTTGTTTACCACCTTAAACTATTTGGAGGCAACCCATTGCATAGCAATATTGAGCAATGTAATGCATAACTCACTTTCAGTAAACATATTTCCATATTGTAATTATGCAACCGATTGTCTACCATTCAGACAGTCAGCACATAATGGCAGCACAAGTGCTTCTGTCTGTGCTTGTATTGCATTCTGACAGTGCACCCTCGTGACATCTTTCACCGTTGGATCATTAGATCAGATTAGGCTTCATATTGTTCCCGTAGGTACATTTTGTTTTCACAGTCTGTTCACACAGACTGTTTCCACGGTCTGTTGGGATTCACACAGAAAACACAATGAACATAAGGCGCGTGTTTATTTATTTACCTGGTTCTCTGTGCGGGAGATGCCGACGAGGAAGACGAGGTTGGCAATGAATAGGCTGATGCAGAGGTGCAGGTGAATGGTGTTCCGGGGACTCTGGATGGCGCGGATCAGCGCGAACGTGAGGATGCACAGCAACAAGCACAGCAGCGACAGGGACAGTCCCACGTAGGAGATGAGCTGCAGCTCGAATGGATGCTGTTGGCAGAACGACGTGGAGTTAGAAAGGGTTAAAACAGGGTTCCCAGACTGCATGTGGGGGCCAAATTGTCAAATGCCTGTATTTTGAAAAAAAAAAAAAAAAAAAAAAAAAAAAAACAATTTAGAAGCTCACAACGCTTACAACACCTCGCAATGTGAGGCCTTGTGAGCTTCGTCATAGGCCAGTATGAATCTCCAGGCTTCCCATAAACTGGTCAATTTTTACACTTTCAGAGGAGGATTTTCATTGAAACACATCTTAAATTTGATATATAAATATATATTATATTATATTATATTATATTATATTATATTATATTATATTATATTATATTATATTATATTATATTATATTATATTATATTATATTATATTATATTATATTATATTATATTATATTATATTATATTAGGACTTTTTGTGGAAAAGGCTTAAATAAAATTTAGAGTCCTCACTCATGGGGTATACAATAGGGCTGTAACCACTCATTATACTCGTGTGTATGTGAAGAAGGTAGAACAATGGCCTAAAATTAATTAAAAGGATTTTACTATGATGCTCATATAACCTTAAAGTCGTAGAGGGCCATGAGCACAGCAAAGCTGCTGAGGTGGTTGCAGGAGCAGACAGTGAGGTCCGGGGTGCTGTTCATAACCTTACAGCCACGGGTGGACCAGGCCCCACCCTCCAGTGTGGAATCCCAGAAGGCACAGACATGGTTGCGTTCATGTTCCTGTTGAAGACATCACAACGGTGATCAGAACCTTTGTATATGTAACAACTGATTGTCAGACATCCTCCAAGACATTGATAAATGGTAAATGGTGCATCTTTTTAGCGCCTTCATGCAAGGTGCTTTACATAGATAGATCCCATTCACCCATTCACACACCAATGCCGGCAAAAAACATGCAAGGTACTGATCAGCACATCAGGAGCAATTAATGGTTAAGTGTCTTGCTCAGGGACACATCGACACTAACTCTGGGGGAACACGGGTGGAACCGGCAAACTTGTGGTTACTATCCATTATAAATTCTTGAATTGTCATCATAAATTCCTGAATTGTGAGCAGTGAAGGCCAAGCGTATCGTTTGCTTGCCTGGGTCAGGTGGCCGAAGGTCAAAACCACTGGATCTTTCAGCAGGTCTGTATCTCTGTTGCTAACGGAGGCTGTCACAACTTTGGAGTTGATCTGGAAATCTTTGCTTGGTTTTATTCCACTGACACTTTCCAGGTTCTTGTAGCTCAGCAAAGACACTGTGGCAAAACCTGTAAACAATCAGACGCAAGACGTACAGGTTGATTCCTGATGACAGCATTCATAACTGGAGTCTTTGATTCATGTTATGGGGAGAGAAGAGATATGGGGAGAGAAGAGATATTTTGTATTCTGTCACTGTGCCGTGCTGTACGACTTAACAAATCACTCCTTTCCTCCTGTTAACCTACAGTACTACCCCATTATCCAATTATTACCATTATCCAATGACTATATATATGTAATGTGTGCACTGTGCAATAACATAATTCTCAAACCGCTAATAAGCAGGATAAAATATCATTATGTGATAGTGATAATAATGCAGAGAAAGGTAATGAATACAATGATAATGATGACAACGGGTACCTGGGTAAGAGGAGGCGATCCCTGCAGCAGTCTCCCACTGAATGTCCAGATGTGCAAGCTCAGAAGAAGTCAAGGAGAGGAGTCCCTGGGGTGGGTCACCATCCCTCCGTATGGACACTTCCAACTCTGCACCAAAACAATGAAGTAGATTTCATATCTTTACAGGCGAGTATTGTGTGGCAGTGTAGGAAACACAGGAAAAGAACAAAACAAACAAAATGTTACATAAGTGTCGTCCTATTGTATGAACAAGCTTTGTTTTGAATGGAATAAACAATGATTGGCAGTGGGTAAAAAAAGGGCCAAAATCATGGGATTAAAAAACAGACAAAAAGAAGGAACAAACAATTATGATGACAATCATACAAAAAGTGTACTGTATAATTCTCAGGATATTCTAACATAGCCATACACTCTAAGATCTCCACCCAACACATCTGATACGTCTGCTGAAAACTAACTTCAATAGAGTTGCAAAAAAATTGGTGTCAGGAAAAAAAATCCTAATAAAAATAAAAGAACTGCATTAACTAGGCCTACTTAAACCACAGCATCTGAACATAGCACAGAGCAAACCAAGACATTAGTATTGAGCCGTGCAGGACTGGACATTCATATTGGCCTAACCTGAAATGATTTTGGCCTGGCGGGGCGGGGACCGTCGCAGCCATGATGCTAGATTGAGCTGATCTGATTTGATCTCACCCCTCCCCCCAACTGCTGTGCTACATCACATCATTTGGAGCGATGCCCACCCCGAAAGGTTTACTCCCACATGAAGACCAGTCTGCTCTGTGACAAAAATGATAGCCTGGGTGTCGAGGCGGCTAGGGTTTAAGAGATAGGATTTGCTTTCAAAGCAGTGTTGAGCGTAGGTTTGTTAGGGACTGTTCTTACCGCTGTTCTAGAAACTACAACGTAATATTTGTAGACATAGACATAATATTTGTGTGGCCATGTTAGACCTGTTAATGTTTACCTGTGTGATTACTCCGAAACATTTTGCTTTTCTCAGTATTGGGCATTTTGGTCAGTGGCACTATCATCTTCAGAGCGATCTCCACGATGTTCAACACGGTGGAGACGTGCTTCTTATCGCTGATGTCACCACCAGACAGGAGATTGTCTAGTACTTTCAACAGTTGCTATTGGCACAGAGAAGGAGGAGCAAACATGTGAGGAGGAAGGAACACAAGTCCGGAAACAGAAAAAGAAGAATCAGAGACTTTCTGTTTCTGTGCTATTTCTGTTCTTCTGTGTGTATATGCAGAGCACAGCGTTATCTCTAAATCATATTACAGAACGGGAGGATACTGCAGCAGCAACCTCCAATTTCTACGCCTGTAAAAAGAAAAGCCACATTTCCACCTATTAAGTGGTACAGTAATACCTCCAGCATGTGGTCTGCATTGAAATCTGCTGCAGTTGGAGTTTGTTTTTCCGTGAAATTCCAACAAGTGTCATTCAGTTTTTTCAGTATATCCTGTACTTGTACTGGTAGTTTCTGGCAATGAGAACATTAAAGAGAATGCAATTTATTATAATGAATACTGCTGGTGAAAAATTGTCAGGTACTGTATATAGGAGTAACATCTACCTGGCTGTCTCTATTCGCGAACGCATCACACTTCAGCTCTGCAACAGAAGAATTGGTTGGTTTGCCAGTGGTTACCTCAGATTACATAAAACACTTGATCTTGGTGAAATAAGTACAATTCATAAACATTCCATGATGTTAAGTAATGAATGTTAGGTCTCACCTGCACAACGTGACTTGTTGTTGCCGTAATTAGTAAAGCCTTTGTCACATGTACAGTGATAGCCGCTATGGCAGGTTCCATTTCCGCAGATGTTCTTATCAATCGTGCAAATGTCTTGAAATTAATCAGTGAGAGGATAAGATTTTAATAGGTTTCACAGAATATTGCCAATAACAGAACAGCACATTTTGTGGGACAGTTACAGCCCAGAAAGTAGTTAAAGGTATAGTAAGGTATAGTAAGTTATTTTTTCTTCTTTTTTGGCTAATCTTACCTACTATCAACTGTAATCTGTGGTGACTTTGTGGCATATAAGGAGTTCCTAAATGACAAACCGTAAACAACACTCGCATTTACAGACCTGAATTATGTTTCCTATCAAGGAGATAGGTGTTAATGTTTATTTTCTTTCTTTTATTTTTATGGAATTCCAAATGTCACCAGGCTGAAGGCATGGTGAAGAGTATGTTTCGCCCTCTATCCGTCTGTCCACGCATGTGTGTGACTGTGTGTCCGTCTGTGAACAGCTAATCTCTGGCACTGTTACTCCAATCACACTCCCTGGATGCTGATGATGAACCTCTGTCCCAAATGTCCCATTTTACACAACAGCCTGTTATAGCGCCTCCCTTAGGCAGCCACAATATTAAATATATAATATACAGTTGATTATATTAAAGTCACCACTTGCTAAGTATTATGAACATTGTACACACAGTACGTCAGTAATGCAAACCATCCTCACAAATCCTCACAAAACCATCCTCACTGGTACAGTAGTAATTTCCAATTGTAGTGATACACTTTAAATTCGGTCCACAGGGGTCCTCCACACATTCAGTATTCACAATACTAGAGTGTACCATTAGTAATCACTTACGATTTGAAAGTGCACTGTCATCCAGAAAAAGTCATATTCCTCACCTTCGCAGATCTCTTCCCCCTTTGTGGAAGTAGATTTCCCAGATCTCGTTTTGTAGCCAGGGTTGCAGACACAGTCGTAACTTCCAATTGTATTTACACATGCGGCATTCTCTCCACAAGGCCTACCTCCTGCACACTCGTCATCATCTATAAACCAGGGTAAAATGAAGACAAACAAAATGTGTTATGACACAGACGTTACATCAGTAAAGGACAAGGAAAGTCATTTGCAGTCGAGTTGTTAAAAATGCTGTGCTTCAGGCCCTATCTAATACCAAGAATGAGGAACGTATGAAAAGTGCTGTACAAAAAAAATACTATTATTGTTTTTATTATTTTTATGATGATGATTATTATTAATGTTTCATTAAATGTAGACAGTTATTCATATTTTAAAATTATATACCTATGCAGTGTGTAGAGGTGGCATTTTTGAAGCCCTCTTTACACTGGCACTGGAAGCTGCCCTCAGTGTTGACACACACACTGTGATTCTTGTTACAGGGATTATTCTCACATTCATCCAGGTCTGGGATCAAAGGCCAAGGGATGTGGATGAGGAGAAAAATTGAACAATGGTTAACAGTAATCACCAAAGGATTGGGGGGGTCCTCCGTTGAATGTGCTTTAGAGAGTGGTAAAAAATAAGAATGGAGAGCTGGTGTCAGTTATTCATATTTTAAAATTATACCTATGCAGTTTAGAGAGGTCACATTTTTGAAGCCCTTTTTACACAGGCACTGGAAGCTGCCCACAGTGTTGATACACTCTTGTTTGTCATCATCATCATCACAGGGATTAAGCTCACATTCATTCAGATCTGGGATCAAACGCAGAGGGTATGTGGATGAGGAGAGAGAAATTGAACAACGGTTAACAGTAATCAACAAACTAATGTGGGGTTCTCTGTTGAAATGTGCTTTAGAGAGTGATGATGTCTAAATATTATGTAGCACCAAGATAGAAGGTCAGACATTTACCTACACAAACACTTCCCCGCCTTAACCCTTGTCCTCTCACCAGTCTATATCCTGGAGGGCAGTCTTGTGACAATACTGTGGTGGGTTTCACTGGCATCTCACCTACTGTATGCATGCAACACTATTCAGTTTGCCACTGTTGATAAAACCATCCTCACAGGTACCAGTAGTAATTTCCAAGTGTAGTGTAGTGATACACTTTGCATTGGGTCCACAGGCGTCCTCCACAAATTCAGCATTCACTATACTACAGTGTACCATTACCATCCAGTAAACGTCCCATTCCTCACCTTCGCAGGTATCTTCCTCCATTGTGAATTTCAATTTCCCAGATCTCGTTTTGTAGCCACGGTTGCAGACACAGTAGTAACTTCCAATTGTATTTATACATGCGGCATTTTCTCCACAAGGCCTACCATCTTCACACTCATCGTCATCTATAAACCAGGGTACACAATGTGTCATACACACAGACGTTACATCAGTAAAGGACAAGGAAAGTCAGTTGGATTTGATTCAAAATGCTGTGGTTCGAGTCCTTTATAATACCAAGAATGTGGAGAGTAAGGTGCTGTACAAATAATGTTTCTTTTTTATTATTACCCTTATTATTATTATTACCCGTAGTAGTAGTAGTAGTAGTAGTAGTAGTAGTAGTTGTAGTAGTATTAATAATGTTGCATTAAAATGCAGACTATCTACCTGCGGTGTCAGTTATTCATATTTTAAAATTATACCTGTGCAGGTTAAGGGTGTAGAGGTCACATTTTTGAAGCCCTTTTCGCACAGGCACTGAAAGCTGCCCTCAGTGTTATTACACCATTGATGGAGACCACAGGGATTATCCTCACATTCATTCATATCTGGAATCAAATGCCGAGGAATGTGGATGAGGAGGGAAAAATTGAACGGTTAACAGTAATAACTAAACTAATGTGGGGTTCTCTGTTGAATGCGCTTTAGAGGTTAGACACTTACCTACACATTTTTTCTTTTTCCATCCATATCCTAGACTACACTCTTCTTCTGACAATACAATCACTACGAGGAGATTAAGAACTGCAAAGAGAGAAGCATCATGTCAGTCAGTTAATCAATCTGGGAACCCATCGGCAAAAAAGGGAAAAAACATCACCCTCTGCTGTTTGTTTACTTTAAATTTAGCTCTAGGGACCATAGATTAAAAAGGTTTTGGCCTATTTGGCCCGCCCTCAGCCCTCCACTTCCTGTGTGCACCTGTGTTTTCATTCCCAATAATAACAACAATATATACAAGTTCTGAAAGGCCCTGCTGACAGATTCAGTATCGCAGCACAGAATCTGTCCTTGAGACATTATTAGCAGGCGAATGAGTTGTCGTCCGGTTCTGACGATCAATCCAATAAAGACATCATTGACATCCGTGTTGAATTGAATTGCTGATTCTATCTGGCCATTTGAGCATATTCCAATGCGGTTACATGCAAACCACATCTTTTAAAAGGCTCAGCAAGTTCAGCAGAGCAGTTACATGTGTGTATATCCCCTCAATTCTCTGACCCTATTTCCTCAGATTGTCCTGTAACATCTGCATGCAGGATTTGCCCATATTAAACCTGTGCTCCAAAATGACAGCTGGAGGAAGCCACTTCCTCTGTGTGAGGAAACCATAAGCTGACATGGCTCTGTTAGATGACTTTATGTGCTCAGGCTGTGTGAACAAATAGCTTAATGAGGAGAACCTGTCCATGAGTTAGGAGGAAGGTATGGGACACGGGAAGGGAAGTACATCTTCATTTATAAGATGAATAATTATATTTGGCCGTGTTCATTTCCCTTTTTTTGAAAAAGAAAGAAAGAATGGAATTTAGAAGATTTAGAGCACTTTCCTGGTTATCTTTATATGTGTAATGTGTATTTTTATATCTTTTAGATGCAGTGATAAGCAGTGAGCCCAGTGTCTCTGATGTCATTCCTGGACTACATGTTGTGTCAGTAAGACAACCCACCCCCTAGACACAAGGAGGTGTAGCGCACCAAAGAACTGTGGGAGTTGTAGTCCAGGAAGTAGTGTCCATGACATCAGAGACACTGTGCTCACTGCTAACATCTAAAATATCTAAAAGAACACATTACACACATAAAGAACACCAGCAACATGTTCTAAACCTTCTAAATGTTTTCAACATATATATTTTTTGTGAAAATGATGAAATGTCCCTTTAAAGGACTTTTGATATTGCTCAGCAAAGGTCTAGCATTTGTAACAAATTGCTGTTCCTGCGAATGTTGTTGCAGTCAATGTAGATTATTTATTGTGCCATTCTGGGAGGGGTTGTTTTTTGTCTGTCTGTCTTCTTGCTTTAACTTTCTATTGTCTTATTTCGTATTTTGGTTGTACGGTTTACATGCTCAACAAATAGGCCTACAGTATTACTTCCTTACAAAACTAATGCCATATTTGTGGAAAATATGCACTAGTCTACAGTGTACTTAGGGACATTGTGTGCATGTCTTATGACAGAAAGTTCTCAAATTGGTACATTAGCTGTAAAATCCCCATTGATCTGTGGCTGCTTCCGGGCTGTTTTTGGTTCTCACCACACTGAACCACAGTCCACTCATACTGAGAATGTGTCAGTGTTGTTGTCACCCTGTTTTGATCGCATGGCAACCCAATGAATGCTGTCTTGTCTGAGGGTGAGGAGGGCATCTCTGTACATGACTGTGTACATGACTGTTTGGAAGACTATGGGCTCCATTTTCGTTACCGCTAAACGCCTTATCCCTTAACTTCTTTGCTTTTTTAAACTATTAAAAAACATTTTTCAATAGTTTAAATGGCCAGCTGGCAAGCTCACAATGTGTCAATTAGAGATGCCCGATATTGACTTTTTACCGATATCCGATATCCCGATATTATCCAACTTCTAATTCCCGATACCGATATATGCGGCCTCCAGTGGTGGAAAAATAACAGAAACTATTATTATACAAATATTTAATATAAATAAACATTTAGTATAAATACGAATTCATGTTATAGCCTAGAAATACTCCATACAACTATAAATTCAACATGTAGCCTACTTGAGTAAAGTACAAAAGTAATGGTATAAACATGACCGTAGCGCTGAGTCTACATCTCTGTAAATAGTCATAATTTCCAGTTTGTAAATACCGATACCGATATTTTCTGATATGAAATTTGAAAGCTTTTATCGGCCGATAATATCGGAGGGCCGATAATATCTGGCATCTCTAGTGTCAATAGATTGGCACGTAGAACTATTACAAAACGTTTTTCAAAATAGTAAGAAAATGATAAGGGGTTTAGGATAAGTGGTTTAGATGATTAGCCCATATGTGTGTTTGTGTGTGTAAACAAATGTAAAAAAGTGGTAGAACAGACAAGCTACCATAACAATATCTGATTCCTGATTCCTATACTCAGGCCTCAGGCGTAATTTCAGCAACAACAAAACATTTGTTTTTGTTGGTTTGTTTTGGTTGTCACCATGTGTGCATGTGTTGTCCACTATACAGTCTAGAGAAAGAGAGCACTAATGTTTGTTCAAAGGCTTTATCAGATTCATATTAATTAATCAAAAAATACACAATATAATGTATTAAACAGAAATGCATTTCACCAATTGTACAACAATTTAATAACAACATTGTGTTGGAAATACTTCAATGTCCATATTAATATTAATACTAGATTTACATCAATCACTATTGTCTACATCCAATTGTTGTTCTTATTCTGTTTATTTTTAATGGTCTTCTATATTCAGGACAGGGAAGCTTTGTTTTAAAGCAGTGGTTTTCAACCAGTGGTCCGAGGACCACCAGTGGTCCTTGAGAGAGTTCCAGATGGTCCCCAGCTAAATGATGGACAGTTGGTTAACCAGATGTAACACTTTGAGAGCGTAAAAATAAAACCAAATGGACCCTTGCGGGTCCATTTGGTTTCATGTTTACACTCTCAAGAGTTAAAATATTCATCATCTGAATTATCCCAAGTCTACACAATTATAGAATGTAAAAGATTAAAGGTCATATGATCTGTATGTTTTCCCGTGTTGTTACCCAAATCCAGCCTGGTATTAGTGGGCAAAAGCAAAAGCAATCTTTAGTTTTGGGGGTCTTTGGGGCTAAAATATCCTCAAATGGTGGTCCGTGGCTCAAATGCTAACTAAATAGTGGGCCCTGCTATCAAAAAGGTTGAAAACCACTGTTTTAAAGGGGTTACATTTCATCAGCAGGCAGTGGGGCCTTTTCTGACCAAATGCTTTCCCTCTCTCTGAGCAAATAATGGATTATTTTTCCATGTGTGGAAACAGATGTGACATTTGACTCACCCAGTATCAGGAGAGTCCTCCTGCTCGTCATGATGAAGAAACAATTCACATCCACTCCCCGGTTTCAAACGGCCGTGCTTTACAGCAGTAAAGCAAAGTCCTGACAATTACATTCACCAAATGCAAGCTTGAGAAATGAGTGGGCAGGCTATCTCATCAGCCCCGCAGCCGGCCCTCGCAACTTTTTCCGTCTCTCCCTCTCTCTGCGTTGTTCGAATCTCTGTGTGTGTCTGCCAAAGCTCAACTGCTGTTGCGCGGCTTTCAGAAACACGCTTTCAGCTGCTCTCTCTGGCTGGGTCACGCCTCTCTGAGGAAGAGAAGGAGGAGTGTTGGAGGCATGCATCAACATCAGGCTTTGGCTTTGTGGTACTTTTGGTTACTTCAGCAAAAAGAGGTAGTTGTTGTGTAGGCTGCGTGTGCGGCTGTGCGTGCGCGTGTATATATGATTTAACTCTTCAGAGCGTAAAATGATACCAAATGGACCCGTAAGGGTCCATTTGGTTTCGTTTTAACGCTTTCAAGAGTTACAGATCTATAAGGGTCCATTTGGTTACCAACTGTCATTTAGCTGCCTGCATCAACACCAGGCTTTGGCCTTGTGGTACTTTTGGTTACTTCAGCAAAAAGAGGTAGTTGTTGTGTAGGGTGTGTGTGTGTGTGTGTGTGTGTGTGTGTGTGTGTGTGTGTGTGTGTGTGTGTGTGTGTGTGTGTGTGTGTGTGTGTGTGTGTCAACACCAGGGTCCGGTAGGTTCCACAAAGTCAAATAATCTATACCACAACATCAAAATGGCCAACAGTGTTTATCAGAGGTCTTTATCTTCTCTCTCGCCCACTGTTCTTTTTGCGTTTTTCTTCAAATCTCCACCACATCATCCCTCGCAGAACTAAAGAGTCCCCAGACAGTTCCTTTGACCTCTGCGCACTGTGCTGAGTAGATAAGAGGTCACAGGGGTTGGACCAGCCAGGGGTCAAGTAAGTCACTGTGGGAGAGAGTGTTAGGCTGGTTCATTGTCGAGGTGATGACATGTATATGGCTTACTCCCTTTGTCTTTGACTTCATCTGCCCATACAGATAATGATCACACAACGTAATTGAAACGGTCCCACGGGCCTAACAAAGGATTTATGGCCAGCGTCAGTCTGTTTTCTCTACTTCAACGTGATTCAATCATGTTTTATTTTATTTTTAAGCGGTCCGCCTTGGGACAGGCTACTTTTTAGAGGACTCAGGCTAACCTTGTAAAGGGGCGAATTCAGCTGTGGCTTGTAATATTATTTTGTTTACTGCTACAGCACGGCCAACCACAATAGTCAGAGCTGCGCAGTAGCGGCGCATTGGCACTAAATTAACACCTCTGTCGATGAAATGCCCCAGAGGTCCGTGTCATTTTAGGGTGAGGATTGTTGGTTGCTTGTGAGTCATGAACAATGGAGAGGACATTGTACTTTGTGTGCCAGGGACCATGTTGATAGACCTCTGACATTGGGCAGCAGGGGCTAAACACAGCACTTAAGTTATGATGAGGCCAAACGTGAAAGAAAATAAAACCCTGGGTACCGAGGCTGACCTATTTCGCTGCCTCTTTAATTTAATGTGAATGCCACTGAACGAGCACTGATGTCACCATCATATGACTTCACTATCTCCTTCCATTAAAGACACTTCTGCATTTGTCTGCCCTTAAAAGACCTTGTTTCCAATGAAATATCCACCATTTAAAAAGAAACAAGGTAGTAACTGTCACATTAAATGAATATCTAATACAGTAATTAATAGGTGTGGTAGATATTGGAGGATGACACACCATGTACGTCTTTCCTCTGACTAAGCAGAGCGATAAAAACTAGTGAATAGAAAGGGAGATTTAGGAAGGAAAACGTAGTTATTATACCTGGTGGAGATGAATAACAAACCGTGTGCCCTCTTACACTATCAGTAACACACATTTTTTTTGCAAAAACATTGAGTTTTCTCCACCTCTGTCTCCAGTCATAACAAAAGGGGGAAGTTTGCTCGACACACCAAAGAACATGTTTACAATGTAGTATTAGTATTATAGAATAGTATAGCATTTACATTGACACATGATAATAATACATAATATAAATGTACAGTTCAAAACAGAGGCCATAAATCCTTCCAACACATGTTCAAGTAAGTGAGAGATATTGGTCATTTTCTCAAGTCACAAAACGCAGTATTTTCTGTATATGTGTGCGTGTGTGTGTGTGTGTGTGTGTGTGTGTGTGTGTGTGTGTGTGTGTGTGTGTGTGTGTGTGTGTGTGATTTCCAAACTGGGCAAGCGGCCAGGGGTTATCCTGGTTATCCTGTTACGGTATCTCCCAGCCCTGTTCCTGCTCATGCAGATACTGCTGCATGTATGAGGTTTTGTATTCACCGCGTTTGTTTTTCTGGATGAACGTTTTCTGAATATTCAAACAATGAAGAGACTATAGGGGCCTCCGCCGCCCTGGACCAGCTGTCTGAATGACTTCCTGAGAGGACACACTGGAGACTCTATATATGGTCTGGATTGAGAACTGAATTAGCAGCGTACAATCTTCAACTCAGGGGCGTTTTTGCCATAAGGCAGACTAGGCAGTTGCCTAGAGCGAATAAGCAGAGCTGCCGAAGAAGACAACTCGCAACACTCCATGTTAAAAAATATCCTTCCAGGTGCAAGGCTCAAAGATATACGTGGAAAACAGAGAAAATGCCAGCACTCATTAAATGTCCTTTCTAATGTTCTTTATTTACCTCTTGCAGTGAACAGCAACGAACGCGTTTCGACCTGTGCAGTCTTCCTCAGCGTTCCTCAGAGTTGCCTAGAGCGCCATGAGGGGAGGGGACGGCCACCAGACATGCTTTAAAAGGATACCAGGCTAATAAGCCTAATATGGATAAATCCATGATATGGACAAATCCATTATACTACTCTTATAAGTAGAATTGAACATTTAAAACACGTATATGTTATTTTGTTTAAAAACAGTTTAATTTTATCCCTTGGGGGGCTCCAGGGAAAGTCTTGCCTAGGGCTCCAAATTGCTTAGAAACGCCACTGCTTCAACTTTCATTTAACCCATTATTCTCACACTTTTAAGATGTTTCCAAAGTGTTCAAAAGCATTAGCAGCAGATGTACACAGATGTGGCATTCCAAAACCATTAAGATGGTGAAGCACCACTTGATGACATCAAGTTATGGTTTTCTTTTCTGACCTTTTTTTCCTGAGGGTGTACAAATGGAACCAAATGGATCCATTAGGGTTCATTTGGTTCCATTTGTACGCTCTCAGAAAAAAAAAGTTGAAAACAGGTGTAATTTCCCTCTGCTGGACACTTTGAAAAGAAGTGTCCAGCAGAGGAACTCTATTCGGCATATACTGTATAAATAGAATGAACATATAACACTCTTTCTCACTGACAAAGTTCTGTTTCTGACATCGCTTTGACAATCTGCTGAATTATTCTGTTTTTCTGGCAAGGCCCTGACAATCTACTGAATTGCCAATGGCAGGACATGTGAAGTTCTCAAACGGACCATCTGTACAAGCGAGAGCAGAGGGAAGTGAAGCATTGTGAGCTTGTACAGTCATATCTGCGATTATATCCGATGAGTACATCTGAAATGACGCAGTGTTCGTGGTTTTAATAGGTTAATCGAAAGGATTCCTTAACACAACCAATGTAACTGCACAGGGTGTGATAGGCTTATAAGTACAATCAGAACAGATCTGAGTGGGAATCTTTTCTTTTCTCCATTTAGGCTTTACAACAAGGCAGATGGCAGCCCACTGCTGAGGCAAGGCCAAATGTGTAGAAATTTGTCAAGAATTTTAATCATGAAAAGTATGTAAACTGTGATAATATCTCCTTTACCTCTCCGCCCCCCACGTACTACCCACTCAAAAAGTGTGATATAGTTTCTTCCTTATATCTATACAGCAAAGATGGTAAAACTAATAGCTCTACATGCATAGTTTCTTCTTGATATTGTTTGCCCACAGACAGACAGCATCACAGGGGTGAAGCAAAGTGTGTATCTGTGATCAAACAGAGTCATGCAGGATGTAGAATATACTACAGCTCACAGATGTACTGTGCTGAGGATCAGTTTAACATCAGTCTTTTTAAAACAGATATATTTAAGCCAACCCACAGTTCTCCACCACATCCGCCTGAAAGTTGAAACCCACGTGGCGTAAAACCAACACTAGGAAACACACTGGTATCCACAGTACCATGGGTAGGACATAACTTGAAGGTCTTTTATGAGATGACGCACATGACAGGTTCATTACAGAAATGTTATAGATAAAAAAAATAAAACATAACATTAACTGCTTTCCCAGTCTAGAATGGTATAAACAGGATTAATCTGTTTAATATGTTTTACATGGGGTATCTTTTTAGGAGACTACCCGCAAATATGTGAATGTGAAGTATGTGTGTGTGTGTGTGTGTGTTTTGCGTGTGTGCCCACATGCATCTGTGTGAATGTCTAGTGCTAATCTCCCGTTATCTCCCGTTACAGTACAAACATACCTACACATCATATACAAATAGGCGTCACAGGCGTCGGAGATCCACATGATTCATTTTTTTCTTTTCTTGCCACGTCACGTGAAAGTCTCTAAAAACGAACAATTGACTGTTGGCGGTTGCTGGCACAGCGGCAGCCCTTTTAAGCTCATGAAGCACATGGCGCTGCTGTTGTTGGCAGGGCTGTAAACAGGCTAAAAGCTTCATGCTGTGCCCACCATTTTGCTGAGCAGGCCCTAATTAGAGACAGTGCTTGACGCAGCCTGGGGGCCCATGCAGGGCCCGTTTTCCCTGACAGCTTCTCCGGGGCACTTATTTTCCTGTGGATGGATTATCAGGGTACAGAGACAGTCAGGCAGATGGGCCCCAAACTGTAAAATAAAAAGAGAAATGTCACCCCTTTAGGTGTTGCTTCACAGTTAATGACCATTTCAGCTTGTTTCCTGGCTGCACTTTCATTTTGAAAAACCATAAAAAAGGTTTTATTGGATTCCTGTCTTTTCCGTCTCCCCTTCATCCACCTCACATTTCCTTTGATTCCTTTTGCAGGTTATTGTATTAGTGGAAAAGACTAAAGGACTGGAAAGCTAAAGGGAAAAGGCTCTCCTTTTCATCTGCATTGCCTACTTCAAGATGTTTTTATTATTTTATGAAGTAGGATGATTGCAAGTCATTTGTTGTGGTGTCTGTTCTTGGGTACAATTCTTGATCGCTGTGGTGTAGCCAGGTACGATGTAAGTCTTGTCATTGGCTGCCTGGCAGCAAATCAGGTCTGTGCCCTTCTGTGTAGGCCAAAAGCCTGTACCACGAGATGTGTGCCTGCAGGGCCTACCAAATAATTATCCATAATAATGAACAAAGCAGGGGAGTACAGTATTTGATTTCTGGACCTTTTGAATTGCAGGTTTGAATTATTCCGGGTAATTATTTGGTAGGCCCAGGCCCAGGGCTGGTGGTATAGGCATTTGGCCTACCACAAGGCCCCAGACCCGATTTGCAGCCAGTGAGAAGACTTACACCGTACCTACAATCAACAAGACAGGAAAGAGACACTGATGTCTACATATTGACAAGAGATGAGAGACAAAAAGTACCACTTAATCCACTTAAACCCTATGGCTATTTTCAGCTAAAGCTTTCCCCACAATAACTGAAAATCTTTGTCTACACAATGAGGGGATTTCAGAAGTAACATTGAAATTAATTTAGAATGACACCACACTTTGACAAGAAAAATATACTGTATCATTGTCTTGCAGCTGCGCTAGGCTAAATGTTGTCACAATGAGTGCAAAATGATGCTTCCTTTCCATGACATGGGAGAGTAATGTCTATAAGCATATAGAGGAAATCACTACTCTCTGCAAACAAAGGACCTTCTGTACTCCACCAGTGTATTTTTAAAGAAAGGGGAAAAATAAGTTTATAGGGCAGAATACTAGATTGGTTCTAAATGTGTTGACATGTCTACTCTTTATGAGTGAAAGGAAAGTGTTGCTGAGCTACAGTGAAAGGCTTTGTGTGGCTTGGCGTGAAACTTACCACCTCGCAAACATTGCTGACCAAAATTGTCATCACTTTATTATGTCTGGTGTTATGCACGTGAATATACAGCATTTTTCTCATTACCACCTCACACTCAGACCTCTCTAGTGTGCTGTCCTCTTCAATCAATATTATTACTCATATGCGAGACTACATTTTATCTTCACTTATCATGAGACAAACGTTGTGGCTAGTCAGTACCACTGATCAAGGCTGCAATAGCGGAAACTTTTGTCTCTTGTGACATGGAGATGCAATAAAAAGGGAAAAACTCACTCTTGCCACTGTGTGACCCAGTAGGCCTCCCTTTATTAATAATATATGAGATTTAACCCTGTACAGACAATGTGACAGCTGTGTTCATCCAAACACTAATTAATGCGCATTGGATTTAAAATGAAAATAAGATCATGTTGATCTCTGAATCCACCAGGGACACTCTGTGCTGCTGTTGAGGCTCTATTGTGGAGGTATGTAAACAATAAGCTTTGAATCAGGTACAAGTTGTCTGAAAGCAATAAATAACATGTTTTGTCGATGTAAAATAGTGGCATCGGGTGGACTAAAGTGGTATTACATGTTTAGTTCTAATCTATTCAGTAGAAAAATAACAGATCCACACAGGTGACCAAGCATAGATTGGTGCGGACTGTGCTCAACTAAGAATATAGCATTAGTACTATTACTTATTACGTACAGTAACTGAGGGACTATTTGCCATGTTGTATAAGTATATTGTATAAGACAACCCCAATTCATTTTTTATATCACCCTGTTTTATGGATAATCCCACTGGGAAAAAAAACATACTTTTATATTAAACACAATAGCGTATGATATGGTACATGTTTTGAATGACCATCCATGGCATCCATGCACTTCTGCATTATCAAACAATTTAATTGCAGTTATTCTGATTTGGAAAAGAATCAGTGCAAAATCATGGTGCCGATATCCGTGCCAAAAGAGTTGAGAGTTTAAAGATCAGCTATTTTCTCCCCACGGCCGGCTTTTTTACTTTATATTTTAATGCCAATACTTCTGTACTTTTACTCAAGTAACATCTTGAACACAGACCTTTACTGTAGTCTTTTTATAGTATGGTACTGCTATACCTTTACTTAAGAAAAATATCATGAGTACTTCTTCCACCACTGGTATTAATAAGGTACCACTCTCTCTACTGAGAACTGTTATCATCAAGCAGAGTAATGTGCCATGATAATTGACCTCATTCTACTCGGCGTTGGAAATGAACATGGATTGACTGCTCAGCAAATTCAAGCACTTTAAGACAAATGAAAAGATGCTGACACTCCGCCTCTGAGCCAGAGAGCGACTCGGTAGACTGTGGACGAGCCAGAAGGCCGCTCCGGGCAAACCATCAAACCCTGGTTTCACGGTTGAATTGCAAAGACCTCAATAAACATCACGCTCGATAATATTTACTTTGGACGGTATTATGTGATGTACAACTATGCCTATGAAGTGATGCAACACTAACTGCAGATGATAATACATTGTGCAGGACCAGTGGACAGTAACCTATATGAAGGCAAGGCATGCACATATAATATATCTATTTTCAGCATTTCAGTTCTTGATGTTCTGATAGAATGTAAGTATTAAATGTTTTGTGTTGTTTTCGTTTTGTTTTTCCCTTTACTATACCGGTCATCAAAAAAGACGGAACAAACACACACAACAGTTGTGTGCAGTTGTTTGTAGTTCAGATATTTGATTTGCATGTTCGTCCATGCAAGGAGATCTGTTGTTGAGTGGAGTGATCCGTTGCTGTGACATATGTGACCACTCGCGTGACCAGAACACTGGCTTCTTATTGGAGCATTCATTCAAGCCATGTAATAAAGTCTATTATCAATTTGTGTTCAATTGTGCACAACTATTGACCAGGACATTCATTCCCTCCAAGCAGATGAAGATGAAATGAGAATTTTGCCTGGCAGCTTCACATGGCTTCTTCCACTAAGCTTCTTTCTTGCCTTATTCTGGCTCTCTTTATTCTTTCTCAATTTTGTGGAGGTGGAAGACCACAACATTGGTTTCAAGTAGCAAACCAAATGCTTAGGGCAGAAAAAACCCAGGTCACAATGCTGATATGGCGCTGGCCGTTCAGAAAGTCCTTCGACCTAAACTCCTGAGCTGCCATGTTCAACATCAAAGGCTGCCGTTCGATGGCAGCCTTTGAACAGAGAGCTGTTGGGCGTCGCAGGCGCCGTACTCAGAGAGATCGAAGGGGATGAGTCTAATTTGCCCCGGCTGGAACACTGGCAGCCATGGTTTCGGAAATGGCTGAATAATAAAGGCCTAAATTATCAATTCAACCTGACCGTGAGCTACATCAGGGATGCAGATTTGGGTTTGCCCTTTGGCTCCATCACCAGGAGGTCCAGGGAGGAGAAGATGCCTGATATCTCTCCTAAAAAACAAATTGGTCTGCTGGATTGTGAGCAACTGGAGCCCAGAACTCCATGAATACTACATCGCAGAGAAGGTCTACAGGCCTCTGGTGTTGGGCTCTGTTCCTGTGCTGCTCGGGTCTTTGAGGAAGAAGGATGAGAGGTTCATCCCTGAAAACGCCTTCATCCACGTGGATGTCTTTTCCTCGCCCCAGGCCCTAGCCAAGCAGTGCCTCTATCTGGACCAGGACTCAGTCGGCTACCAGGAGTACTTCAACTGGAAGAGGAAACACAGGTCTAGTCTGACCTTATTTTCCCTACAAGCTGTACTGTATGTCACCGCTGTACTTACATAAGACAACACTATGACAGAAAACAAACTAGATAAGTGGTACTAGGGAAAGAAAAGCGTTCAGGAATGGGGGTGATGATGGTACATGTACCGTACCCACATGAGACCTCTGAAACAAAGAAACAAACAACAAAACATCGTCCTTTAAACCCCATTATGTTTTACTAACACATCACAATTGTGAGCGCTTAATTGAACAACTGATGGCGCCACTGAAGAGCCATGAGGCAGACAACAAAAGCAGACCATGTGAGTGAAATGCAAAAATAATCTGTTTGACTCAGATTGTACTGAAATTGTATTTTTATTTTTGAATCCACCAAATTAGGAATTCGAGATAAAATCGGGAAAAAAATTGCAATTTATTTTCAGTGCAGTTTAAAAGGTGACCTGTGCATAAAAAACATGTCAAGTTAATAGTGGCAAGACAGCTTTATAATTATGAATTCCTAAGAAATAAGCCAGTCTCTGTAATTATCGAGAGAGTGGCTTCTTAGAAATTGTTTTCAGTTGAACCCAGTGACTAAGTGGAAAAAAACATCTGCAACACAGCAGAGATGACTGTCAAAACACATCCTGTAGCTTACACAATTTCAGATAAACGCTAAAACACATTTAAACGTCAACATTTAGACCAACACTACTAAAATTACTGTAAATTGGGCTGAAGCGGTGTAAAAACATCAAGGAATTCAATAAAGGCATAGGGAAAATCAAAAAGTGATTACCTTTGCTAAGATCTGAAAATTTGGTTATTTCTGCCAATTATTCAGGTCGCTTAGGGCCAGATTTGAAAACATCCTTCTCAGCACAGAGGATTGGCTGACTGAGTAGGCAGAAATGCATTGGTCACAGGCAATAGGCCATCTTTAATGACTTTAGTAGTCACTGAACATTACTTTAGAATAGTTGTCATTTTGCTCAAGTATTTAAATAGCTCTTATTTGTGCTGCTCTCACTGAATTGTATTTCAAGTCCAGATAGTCCCCATCCTTCTCTATATGAACCATGTTATGAACCACATGACCGGGCTGTTCTCTTTCTCTCACAATTAGGGTCACAGCTCTTCCTCTAATTGGCTCTGGTCCGACCTACTGTATGCGTCCAACCCGTAGGGCCGACCTATGCCCATGGGACTGACCCATAGGACCCACATGATGACGTGATGCCCCTTGCAAAATTTGTCAGCCGTGTCCACATTTCTCTAAAATATGCCCCTAAGCTACATCACTACAGGTGCAGACAACGAGACAGCAATAGTGTAATACTGTAAAACATATTTGACGCAGAGCACTGAGCAGCAGGATATGACTATGAGTGTTGCATCTTTTCACTTCTTTTTTTCCCCAACACCTAAATACAGCTGAAAGCAGTTTCCAAGAAGTGAACAGCGCATTACCAGTATCTTCTTGAGAAGTAGCTTGGTCAATAATAATTTCTTTTACTGCAGCTTGGCAAGGACGCTAAGTGACAATTCTCTAGTCTCTGTCAACTTGAAACGTTTCTCTGTGCTCTCTCTGTTTAAACTAATTAAGCTGCTATTAAGCTAACCATCTATAAAGGTTTTTTATTCTAATGATTCTACAGAAAATCATGTTTGGTAACCACCCGGTTTAACTATGATTGTAGTGTGTGTGTATATATTGTATATTTCCTAGTATATTTGTATGTCCTTAGTTCATAATTTAATGCAACCAGTTTATATGAAAACATGCATATACTGTACATGTCAATCTGTCAGTCAGTCGGGTCATGACCTCACCTGCTTCTCGCACTAAGGGGAACTACTGGTCACAGTTAGTATGTAAACCAGGAGGAATCTGCATGTCAGAAAGTGTCATTTCATTCAGCGCTTGCTGCCGATAATGCCAATGACTATAGTTGTGCCTTATCTCTTGTTCCGTGTACAGGTACAAAAAGAGTAAAAGATATTTTGGTTTGACTTCCTTCAGACAATACAGCAGCGCAGACAATAACAAGAGAAAAAGCTGTTTCAAGAGCATAATATAGACATATTGAGTCATATCGTCATCAAATCAAATAGTTTTTGGTATATTATATGTAGCCTCGACACCCACGCCTTCATTTTCGCCTGCGTTCCGTTTGCGTGAAAACGGAAAGCCACGGTGGCCTAGAAGTGGGCTAGATGGTGCATCTGGAGGAAACCTTGAGGTGAAATGGACATAGCGGCCACAGGTGGGGTTGGAGTTTTTGAGCAGCAGTAGGCCTTTCAGATGAACGCGCAGTAGCTGTAGCAGATGCTGTGCATTCATGGAAATGGCCTTGGCGATATCCCAAAATGCACTCATAGGCCAGGGTCTCTATTCAATACTACCTCTATGGGCCGGGGCTGACGACACATTGGTGAGATCAAAATCAGATCTACCCGAAGTACTAGGGTGGCTGCACCAGTCCCCACTAGGCCACAATCATTTCAGGTTTGGCCAGGCTATATTGTATGTATCATAGCATTTTTCTTTCTCACTCATTTTTTCTCAGTGGCTGCTACCTATCTTCTATGCGCATTCACATTTACTATGTTCTTCCAATGTTCTTTCTTTGATTTGATGCTACAACATTTGATGAACATTTACATCTTCCTGGATGTCCTATGTGCTCGTTACCAGCCTTTGAGGTGTGCATCTCCCTTCTTTAGACCAAATAAAAATCATGGCCGCTATCAAAGGCAGTGCAGGCATATTATATAATATATTCCATATACGGTAAGTGTGATGGGGTCAGTTTTGCCACTGTATGTTGGGTTTTATTATGTGAATGCTGTTCAATGTTACGACAGTTGGTGGGTTGTGCACGGCATATGCTCTGTCATCGCCATAGGAACGGTTGCCGTGGCAACGGGGGCGGAGCGGACAATCACCGGAACACGCCAGCACGGATATGAACTGTTGCCTGCTGGGAATGCGGCATGGACGGAGTGAGCGTCACACGCTGAGTAGCACGGTCAGACACAGCAGCACGCGGCCACGCCGGAGAACACGGAGCAGGACAGACAGCCAACGACCCGTCGCCATCGCGGACCTGTGGTCGGTGTCCAGGAGCCTGAGGTGCCCAGCTTCGGAAGCGGTCACCAGAGAAAGAGGGGACGTGTAATCAACGCAGCAGGGGGGCTAAGTCACGACTTGCCCCTCTCCGCAGTTAAGTACCCCTCTGTGTCATTATTGTTGGAGCGACTGAAAGATAACCTGCTAGTGTTCTGTGCCGTGTGAAGAGAGCGTTTCGACTTCTAGTTTTTATTGTTGCCAGCCAGCCACTGCCTTGTGTTTTTAATACTCAGTCCGGACATACTTCCGCCCGTGGGACTTATTTTAATATCCAGTTTGCCGGACAATTCCACTATGGCCTTACTTTTAGACTGATATTGCGTGCTGTTTGTAGTGTTGCCCATTAGCTTTTTAGAGCGTTTTTTACTCTGCTTGATGTGTTGATATGAGGAATAGTAGGCCTATTTGGGACAAACCGACTCACGTGAGGTATTATTTCTGACCCCTAAGGGCCTTCCCAGACGGAACAGGAGGAGTACGTGTGACCTAGCATGGACTGAACGAACTAATTGGACTAATCATCACACAAGAGGAGAACGCAAGTGGACATTGTGCTGCCCCATATACTTTTTGTTGTTTATACTTTTTCAGCACCCCATGTTCTAAAATATATGTTTTTAGAAATAAATTGTGATACATGTTGTACCCTTGACTCAGACAGTTTTTACTCTGCTCAACCTGATAAAAAAAGAACCTGATCATACGTTAAGTGGCATTAGAGTTCCTGGGCTCTGGTTACCTCCAGGTGGCGTAGTCGGCTACACATATAAACTATTCTCGTCATTTCAACCTCGCCACAGACGCTTTTTTGGCGTAGCGCGGCAGGATCAGGCCACTGAGCAGAGTTAAAACCAAGGGTTTTTTTGTTATTTTTTTTAAAAAAAAAAAGAAAAATTGTAAACATGATGATGATGCCTGTTTTTCCGGGTGCACCATGGGTGCCAAAGTTTGGTGGTGCAAACTCAGAAATTGCATATGGAGACTGGAAGGAACAGTTGCAAGGACTAGTGCAATATGCAGGCCAAACAGAACCGCTAAAAGTAAATGTTTTAATGGGGGCATTGACAGGAGTGGCTAAAAGACAGATAAATGTATTGGGGGTAGAAGACCGTAACACCACTGCTAAAATATTCACTGCACTAGATGCATTATATAAAACCAAAGTCCCAGTCTCAGCAGCCAGGGCACAGTTTTATGGGTGTCGACAGAAACCTGATGAACCGGTACATGCTTATATTCTTAGGCTAAGGGAGCTTTATAGTGGGCTGCAGCAACACAATGAAGACGAGGCCCCTGTCGATGGGCATTTGAAAGAACAGTTTTTGCTCGGTCTAGAGGAGGGACCCTTAACACAGACTTTGAGAAGATATGCTAGGCAAAATGTTGATGTAACTTTTGATGTTCTCCAACAAGAAGCTTTGCTTTTAGAGGAGGATGGATGCGGACGCAGGTGGCCAGAGGTGACCTGCACTGCTGTGGGAGGAACAAACAATCCCCGGCCTCACGCACAGAGAGCTGACTGGAAAACTGAATTCAAGCAAGAGATTATGGCTGAAATGAAGGAGCAGTTGAAGGATTGGGCCAAGGAGCTTCTACGGGAGCTAGCACCCAGCGGTCCGCCAGAGCGGACCAGATCCAGGAGCCCACCAAGGCATACCAGTCACACCCCGCGACAACCAGCACACCGTCAAGAATCTGCACAGTCTAATACATGGACGGCAGACGGTAAGCCTATATGCAGACACTGTGGCCAAGTGGGCCATATTGCCCGTTTTTGTAGGAGCTCCAGCCACCCGGCACCAGATTTAAACTGATCTCCCCCACTACTGAGGCTCGGGCAGTGGGGTTGGGACAGGAGGAGGTGTTAGAAGGGCCAATGGAAGCATTAATTGGACAATGTCCACAGGTTGAAGTTGTAATGGGTGGGGTGAAGATGACTGGACTGCTAGACACGGGTTCACAAATTTCCATAATCCAGCATAGTCTTTTCCTTGAACATTTTCCTGACCAAGCAGTAAAAAAACTCCCCACCATGATTAAACTCAAAGCTGCAAACAACATCCGTATTCCCTATTTGGGTTATGCAATGCTGGATTTTAATGTTGAGGGCCATGAGCTCGGCACGAGAGGGGTCTTTGTGGTCGAGGATGAATCTGCATCCAATCCCCTCCTCATAGGCATGAACATTGTCCAGGCATGTTGGGACGTTGTGTTCCGAGACGGAAATGGACCCGTGTCATTTAACTGTCGGAATCCTAAGTTTCAGAGTGCCTGGAGAGCAGCCTTCGCAGAATGCCGGGAGACGAAAGTGACGACAGGCGACGGGTTCAGAGGTTACATCAGGCCAGCGTATCGCAGAGGGGTTACTATCCCTGCAAGGAGTGAAGTGGTAATCTGGGGACGTGCTGCAGCTGGAACCGGCAACTACCATGGGCTGATAGAAGCCCTCCCAGAGCCTGGCACCATTTCCGTGGCCAGAACGGTAGCTGTGGTAAGACAGGGGAGGGTCCCCATTCGTGTCCGCAACCTACAAGAATTCCCAGTCGCCTTGGGACGCTACGAGAAACTGGGGCGTTTATTCCAGGTAGGAGAAGAGGACATCCAGGGCACACGTGACGTCAGCCTACAGCCCGGGGCCGATGGCGTGGTTGAGGTCAGCGTGGTTGATATCTGTGCTGAGGCGGAACAAGGGGAATTGTTTGAAGCGCTCAAGCGGACGGATAGACCAGACCTGACCCCGGACGAGCAAGGCCAACTGACAGCCCTACTAGCAAAGTGGGGAAAAGCATTCGCTGCCCATGAGGAGGATTTCGGTAGGACAGATGCCGTGAAACATGTCATACCCACAGTTGACGCACCCCCTATAAGAGAGCGGTTCCGCCCCCTGCCACCCATGTTGTACCAGGATATGAGAACCCTCCTAGCAGGTATGTTGCAAAATGGTGTCATAACCGAAAGTACAAGCCCCTGGGCAGCACCCATTGTAATGGTTAAGAAAAAAGATGGCCGGTGGAGGTTCTGTGTTGACTATAGAAAACTGAACTCTGTTACTCATAAGGATGCTTTCCCACTCCCTAGGATCGAAGAAACGCTGACCTCGATGACCCGAGCCGAGTGGTTCTCCACCCTGGATCTCGCCAGTGGCTACTGGCAGGTAGAGGTGGACCCACAAGACCGTGAGAAAACAGCCTTTACCACCCCCCTAGGTCTTTATGAGTTTCAGCGTATGCCGTTCGGCCTCTGCAATGCACCGGCTACATTTCAGCGCTTAATGCAACAGTGCCTCAGTGGCCATATTACTAATTCATTATTAGTTTACCTTGATGACATAGTTGTCTATTCCCCTGACTTTGCCACGCATCTGAGACACTTAGAGGAGGTTTTCGAGTGCCTGTGGAAGAACGGCCTAAAACTCCGCCCCGATAAGTGCAAGTTGTTTCACAAACAGGTGCAGTTTTTGGGACACGTAGTCGACAAAAACGGAGTGAGCCCAGACCCCGCTAAGGTATCCGCTGTCGTTGATTGGCCTACTCCCACCACAGCCAAAGAACTGAAGGGCTTCCTGGGCCTAGCCGGTTACTACAGGCGTTTCGTCCCGGGCTTCGCTAAAGTGGCGCGGCCACTGAACTCGCTCCTAGTCGGCATACCGAACGACAAACGTTTAGCCTCTCGTCGCCTCATTTGGTCGTCGGAGGCCCAGGCATCGTTCGAACAGCTGAAAAAGACTTTAACTGAAGCCCCCATTCTTGCCTATGCAGACTTTGCTAAACAGTTTGTCCTCTACACAGATGCCAGCAACCATGGACTCGGAGCAGTATTGGCCCAAACCCAGGAAGGTAAAGAGCGAGTGATTGCATATGCCAGCCGCAGCTTACACCCTACTGAACAGAATGATGCCAACTATAGCTCATTTAAATTGGAACTGCTGGCATTAAAGTGGGCGATTACCGAAAAATTTAAAGACTATTTGACAGGAGCTAAGTTTGTGGTCTACACGGACAATAACCCGGTTGCCCATTTACAGTCATCGAGGTTGGGAGCAGTGGAGCAGCGCTGGGTGGCCCAGTTGGCCTCGTTCGATTTTGAAGTAAAGTACCGGGCTGGGAAGGAGAACACAAATGCAGATGCCCTCTCTCGATTCCCCACCAGCTCCCCACAGGAGCCGTTGACTGAACCTGTAGCCACCACCGCAACAACGACAGTGACCCAGGAGGAGTCCTCCTCCACCCAGGAACCTGACTGGGCTGCTGAGCAGCAAGCCGATCCAGAGATTCAAGCTGTGGCCAGGTATGTGGAACAGGGCCGACGTCCTACCAAACTTGGACTGAGAACATTGTCTGCCGGAACTGTCAGATTGCTAAAACAATTTAAGAGACTTTGTATTCGCGGGGGCATTTTGTGCCGCCGATTTGTTGACCCTAACACCCATGAACAGTGGTTCCAGATTGTGTGCCCAGGGCCTAAACGCCAGGACGTGTGGAGGAAACACCACGAAGCAGCAGCACATGCTGGAGCAGGGAGGACGGCGACTACCCTAAGACGCCGGTTCTACTGGGTCGATATGGAGAAGCAGGTGCGTGGGTTTCAGTCGGAATGTGTTGTCTGCAGCCTACAGAAAGACAGGGCAGAAGTAAGAGCCCCCTTAAACCCTGTCGCTGTCACGTATCCTTTAGAACTAGTTGCTATAGACTTTCTGACCCTCGGTAGACCAAATGATTTGTACCAAAATGTCCTGGTCATGACTGACATGTTTACCCGGTACTCCTGGGCTGTGCCCACTCGCGACCAGACGGCAAAAACGACAGTGCGAGCAATTTGGTCCCAAATTATTCAAACTTTTGGCTGCCCTGTCCGTTTTCTTTCTGACCAGGGGGGGAACTTTGAATCGGAACTGATGAAACAACTATGTGAGATGTATGGTATCACTAAAAGCAGGACAACTCCGTACCACCCGGCCGGGAATGGTCGCTGTGAGAGGATGAACAAGACCCTCCTGACTATGCTCCGTACACTAGGAGCAGAACAACAAAGTAGGTGGCCTGAACATTTGCCAGAGCTCCTACAAGCTTACAACAACACCATACATAGTGCCACAGGTTTCGCCCCTTCTTACCTCATGTTTGGCCGACACCTGAGGCTCCCAGTAGATGTTGGGTTGGGGGTCGCACCAGAACAGACTACTTATAGAATGAGGGATTGGGTTCGCGAGCACCACCAGAAACTGTCCTATGCGTACAATTTGGCTCGGGACAAGATGACGAAAACGTCAGAGCAGTCTAAACGCCAGTATGACCAGCGAGCAAATGCTACCCCATTATTGAAGGGGGAGCGTGTATGGGTCCGGTGCCGGAATAGACAAGGCCAGGGGAAACTTCATGGTGGGTGGGACGCCGAACCTTACCTTGTCTGGGAGTCGGTGGGAGACACAGGGCTAGTATACAAGGTGAAGCCGGAAAAGGGAGGAAAAGAAAAGATTGTACATAGAAATGCCCTTAAATTGTGCACAGGCCCCCTGTTACCACAAAGGTCCATGCCCTCACCGGCAGAGCCGGAAAGTGTTCCTGAGCTCCCAATGTTTTATTGCATGCCTGTGCCCCATGTTACTGTAGATGAGCCTGTGCGACGCTCTGTTAGAGCAAACCGAGGGGTCCCACCAGCCCGTTATAGGACGTAAATGTTGCAGGGACTGCCAACGTTAAACTGTGGGGAGATGTGATGGGGTCAGTTTTGCCACTGTATGTTGGGTTTTATTATGTGAATGCTGTTCAATGTTACGACAGTTGGTGGGTTGTGCACGGCATATGCTCTGTCATCGCCATAGGAACGGTTGCCGTGGCAACGGGGGCGGAGCGGACAATCACCGGAACACGCCAGCACGGATATGAACTGTTGCCTGCTGGGAATGCGGCATGGACGGAGTGAGCGTCACACGCTGAGTAGCACGGTCAGACACAGCAGCACGCGGCCACGCCGGAGAACACGGAGCAGGACAGACAGCCAACGACCCGTCGCCATCGCGGACCTGTGGTCGGTGTCCAGGAGCCTGAGGTGCCCAGCTTCGGAAGCGGTCACCAGAGAAAGAGGGGACGTGTAATCAACGCAGCAGGGGGGCTAAGTCACGACTTGCCCCTCTCCGCAGTTAAGTACCCCTCTGTGTCATTATTGTTGGAGCGACTGAAAGATAACCTGCTAGTGTTCTGTGCCGTGTGAAGAGAGCGTTTCGACTTCTAGTTTTTATTGTTGCCAGCCAGCCACTGCCTTGTGTTTTTAATACTCAGTCCGGACATACTTCCGCCCGTGGGACTTATTTTAATATCCAGTTTGCCGGACAATTCCACTATGGCCTTACTTTTAGACTGATATTGCGTGCTGTTTGTAGTGTTGCCCATTAGCTTTTTAGAGCGTTTTTTACTCTGCTTGATGTGTTGATATGAGGAATAGTAGGCCTATTTGGGACAAACCGACTCACGTGAGGTATTATTTCTGACCCCTAAGGGCCTTCCCAGACGGAACAGGAGGAGTACGTGTGACCTAGCATGGACTGAACGAACTAATTGGACTAATCATCACACAAGAGGAGAACGCAAGTGGACATTGTGCTGCCCCATATACTTTTTGTTGTTTATACTTTTTCAGCACCCCATGTTCTA
Source organism: Benthosema pterotum (assembly GCA_039105355.1). NCBI lineage: Eukaryota > Metazoa > Chordata > Actinopteri > Myctophiformes > Myctophidae > Benthosema > Benthosema pterotum. The sequence continues at coordinate 33,664,006 of CM076965.1, read as the reverse complement.
AAATATATGTTTTTAGAAATAAATTGTGATACATGTTGTACCCTTGACTCAGACAGTTTTTACTCTGCTCAACCTGATAAAAAAAGAACCTGATCATACGTTAAGTGGCATTAGAGTTCCTGGGCTCTGGTTACCTCCAGGTGGCGTAGTCGGCTACACATATAAACTATTCTCGTCATTTCAACCTCGCCACATAAGCAGCTGCAGCACAAAACACCAGACGCCACGCTGAAGTGGAGATGGTGCTTCCTGTGTGTGTGTGTGTGTGTGTGTGTGCGCGCGCCACGATGGGCTGATTACAACGTGTTGTCGCCGTCACATGTCGTGTTAGAACTCACATCTGAGACTTGAAGATGTGACGCTGATGTAATTATGGACGACATGTTCTGAGTGAGCCATTACCTTTATCTGGCTGATGATGTGCATTATAAAGACAGACTCCACCAGACTGTGCTCTCTTCTCAGCCGACCGAGTTCAACTGGAGTTCACTTCATTCTGTTTGTAGGTTTTTATTATTATTATTTTTTACCCGGCAAATGGTGACTGCATTGTTCCCAAGTGTAGGAACTTGCAGTCTTCCTTCTCAGTAACAGAGGACAAAGCGTTAATTCTGAACTCTACGGCCAACGGTTATAAAACCAGAGACTGTCTTACGGGTGGTGTTTTGCACTATGGACAAACTATGGATGAAATCAAATCAACTGTGCTCACATGTATAGTTTCTGCATACTAAAGGACGTACTTGATAAATGTCCTCACAAGTTAATGTATTGAGTAAACTGAGGTTGAGTTTGATGATGTTACATATTAGTATTACTAGTGTCCTTTTGTTGTACTTGATTGGGTTTAGACTAGAGCAGGGGTTTTCAACCTTTTTGATACCAGGGCCCACCATTTATTCAGCATTTGAGCCACGGACCACCATTTGAGGACATTTTAGCCCCACAGAGCCCAAAACTAAAGATTTCTTTTGCTTCTGTCCATGACCATTAATCTTCGAGTTGTGTAGAATCGGGGATAATTAAGATGATGATTATTTTAACTCTTGAGAGTGTAAAAATGAAACCAAATGGACCCGCAAGGGTCCATTTGGTTTCACAATTAATTGTGGTTTCACAATTAAAATCAACTCTAAAATCACATAATCGCACATCATGATGACAAGGCATACTGTATCTTTGTAATTGCATTGTGTTGGCAGAAGTACTATGCATCCTATGAAGTGCAGAATATTTTATTTGGATCAATGCTTTACTTGAAATAATTGCAGGAGGAGTTTTCCCAAGACTCCGGTATGGAAAACTGCTGTAATTCTGCACTTCTGAGCACTGTGCAGTATAACATTCATCTTAGCAATTGAGCTACTCTAGTCTACACCGTAAAACCCCATCCATTAGGAATCCTGAGTGAAACTTACATTTGATTACATTCTGTACACTATCAGAGTTAATTAAATCTTAATTACTGTGTACTACTAACTCACAATAAAAACATCAAAGCAAACTACAACGGCGGACAATGGCCTATTAAAGAGCCACTCTCATTCCAAAGAATGACTGCCAGGCTAAAAGGCTGAAAAAGCTAATATGAATATTAATTTAATGTATCATTTTTCTATCCAAGCATACAAACTCTCGTTGTAAACGGTGGTTAAGGGTAAATGGGTCATTGTGGTCCCACACAAATTAATATATAGCTTCAAAGCCAAGCTGTTTGAATGAAGGTAGCATGAATGAATGAATGAATATGTTTTTTCTCTTAACATTGTAGGAGACCTACAATATGCAACAATACAGAGCGACAAATAAAGACTTTTTAAACATGCTGTATGGGCGGGTACCCACTGGCCTAGTGGTCCAGGCGTATGCCAAATATAGACCTTGGTCTGACAGAGTGCTGCTGATGGATATTTTTTAATAATATATCCATATATTAGTGACAATATGGAAAAGGACTGTGTAATGATAAACAGGTTACAATCAGAAACAGCTAGGACGTTCTGAAAACAAATAATGGCAAGATGTTCTTTATGTGATGTAAAGATGGCACAGTATAGAGTAAGAGAGAATAATGCGCTTAAAATGAAAAACAGAGGGAGAGAATTGGAAGGTTTTCTTGTATATGTTAGTACTGATGTTTGAAAACAATATTTGGGGTTTGAGTTGCCAATTTGTGATTTAGTCTCTTGTACCCAAAACTTTCACATTTTTGTCCACAATTGGGAAAGAGAACTGGCAAAACATTGGTCAAACTAACAATTATTCTCCATTTTCTAATTGCGTGGACTCTTGAGAGTGTAACTCTTGAGAGTGTAAAATGAAACCAAATGGACCCAAGAGTTACATCTATGGGAACTGTTGTGATCTACCTGCATGGTCTGTGTGATCTACTGGATCGATCTACCTTTTGGGCAGCCCTGATCAAAAATATTTTAACAAACCCAAGGGGGTCTACAACATATCTCCACAGATGGAGGTCCACGGCCAAATACGTATCCATGATGTGAAAAAAAAAAAGTTACCAAATGATCAACACAGAAATGCTTGTTGTGTTGTCTCTTGACCAGCAGGAAGCACTGCAGCCCCATCACACACACACACGGTTTAGGTTATGAAAACTATAGGGCTGCACTAAACCATGGGGGACATCATCTGAGATGAATATTTATGTATGTGGGAAAATGAATGCCATTTGTCATATAAATGAATATCTGGGCTCAAATTAGAGGTTGGAGAAATGGCTGAGATTATCGTGTTGCTTAATGCTTAATTGAAGCCTGCTTCTAATTAGCTCGGCTATTATCATCCAACTTCGAGGAACAATTGCAGATTCTCTCAAACTTTTTTCTGATGCAGGGAATAGACCGAAGCCCTTCCTGGGAATGAATTGAAAAGCTCCTACATTGTATAGGGAATTTCAATGCCTCACCCGGTTGTGACCTCTTATTAATTCTCGTCCCCTATAACGTGAAGTTCTGGCTCAGAAAGAGTCAAATCCATTTCCCTTACTGTCTGTCTTATCGTGTCTGCAGCCTCATTACACGCTGGGAAAGTGCTATACTGCAGGACAGTGGTTCCCAATGTGGAGTCCGGGGACCCCCAGGGGGTCCTAAGATAAATGTTAGTTTGTAACTGAAGGGACCCTTATGGGTCTCAGGGCTTGACACTAACACTTGCCCGCTTGCCCGGGGCAAGTAAAAAAAATGTTGGGGCAAGTGAAGACTGCTACCTGGTTGCCCGATCGGGCAAGTGTGCAACATAGTGCACTATAACACAACACAAGATAAATTTGTCTTGAAGGCAGCCATTGCACTCTGTGTCTTTCCCTGCTTTCTAGCTGTCCACAATTCCAGGCTGGATTTGGGAAACAAAACAGGCAAATTAACATACACATCAAAATGACCATTAATCTTCTACAGTGTAGACCTGGGCTAATTAAGATGATGAATTTTAACTCTTGAGAGTGTAAAAATGAAACCAAATGGACCCATTTGGTTTCATTTTTACGTTCTCAAGAGTTACATCTGGTTAACCAACTTAACTGGGGACCACCTGGAACCTGGGGGGCAAGTGACCATGACCTGAGGGCAAGTAGAACCTGACTTGCACTTGCCCGATGGGCAAGTGCCTCGGAGACCTTAGTGTCAACCCCTGGGTCTGTAACTCTAGATGGAACCAAAAGGACCCCCAACAGGCTCCACATTTAAATGAACCTTTACAATATACTTTGGGCTTCCCAGGGAGATAAATGCTATTAAATATAGTTATAGTTATTCACTGTAAGACGGAGCCACCCACCAGAAATAGCAGACATAAAGTCTCACAATGTGTTCTGAGTCACATTACTTTGCACCACAGCTCATGACTCACAACCAGTGGTGAAAGTGCATTCACTTAAGTATTGTCCTTAATTTAATTTTTGAGGTATTTATACTTTGCTTGAGTATTTCCTATTCCTTGTATTTTTTCACTACTTCATGCCAATACCTTTGTACCTTTACTAAAGTACATTTTGAATTCCACAATTAGTGCAGTATTGATACTTTTACTTTTTTGTGTGTTTGTTTGTTTTTAACAAACAAGGTCGTGTTTTATGTTGTTATTAGACAAAGTAAAACATGGGTGTTAATTGTTTTTCATTTGCTGCTGTTTCGTTTGTTATCTGGCAGCTATGGGGGCGGAAGCTTTCGAACATGGTCCTAATTTTGTATTTGTTTTACCAAACAATATGGTGATTTTTTATTTGCTGTAGTTTTTCTAGACACCAAGAAATCATATCTGGTCACAAACAATCACAGGACCTCCTGAATGTGACAAACTGCCATACTGAGCCTATTACACACCGATGCATCTTCCATAGCACCTCTAGATTCACATTCGGTAGGTCTTGTAATCCTTTGTGGTCAGATGTAACTTCATGGGGTCTAGCAGGACTATAGTAAATAAAAAAATAATAATAAATCACCATGTTTATTGGGTGAAAACATAAGTATTCATGACAGGCCCTATCACAAAATCGCTAAAGCTAAAGAAAAGCAGCAACACCCACAATTAACACCTATTTTTTACTTTGTCTAATAACAACATAAAACAAGCTGTCTTTTCAGTAAAACATCTGAGCAGGCTATACTTCTCCCCACCACCGGTCGTGACGTTTGCGATCGTGCAGTTCTGCCATGGTGACAAAACTGACATTACACCGAAGGCAAATGAAAGTTTTCAACGCCGTACATCTGTCACACGATTTCCTTCATTTTCATTTTGCACTCTCCCCCGGCGGTGGAGGACAGGATGACACAGCGTTGGCGCTGCAGAATTTGAGGTGTTGTGCGTCGTCGGGGTGTCGAGGGCCCCCCCCTCGCCCCCCACCCACCCCCCACAGCGGGACCGACTCCCTGCGGTTTTCATAAGAGTATAATTCCTCCTGCTTGTGTCGGCGCGGCAGGCTGGCGGCGGCTCTGATTGTGGCCACACTGTGCAGCTGCCAGTGTAAATAAATTGCTCCGAAAGTGATGTGTGCTGCTGCATGCGCGGAGCTTTACCTGAGAACAAAGCACCATGGATTTTAAACAGCCTGCAAGCAGCACCTGCGCCAAGAATTCTTGCCATTTGGACCACAAACGCCTGCAGGGCACACGTGACACGCACACGCACACACGCACACGCACACACACACACACACACACACACACACACACACACACACACACACACACACACACACACAAAGTTGGGTTGGAGCTGGTGGGGATTGATAATCTCTGACCTGTAGCCAATCAACACCCCTCCCACCAACCCATTTATTGCAAATGGCCGTCAGCAGCCAGTGGGTACTACATGGCCGGATCTAGGTCTAGGCATGGGGGGTGACAATGCCCCCTTAAATGCTCTGACTGCCTCGCCATACATGATGGCATGCAAAACAACCAAAATTTCAAATTAAAGTTATTATAATTAAAATGATTTTAAACACTATGCTACTAACTAACTACAGGTACCACTATACCATTCACATTTTATCATTTAAAACAGAAAACGGTGAGTCAGACATTTAGCTTTATGCATGCTGCGTGTCTGTTGCAACCTCAACAACAACTGATGTTATTATTGATGCTTATACTTGCCTAATATACTGTAAGTCCTGTAACCGAAAATGGTATGGGTGCGACTTCATCACCCGTGGCGTGAAGCAGCAGCATGGGCGATGAAGCTACCCCCATACCATTTTCACCTGTCCCCCCATGTTACATCTGGGCCTGGGGTTCTATATCCCTCCTTCTAACATATGCACCCCCCCTCCCTCTCTCCTTCCCTCCCTCCCACCTGCCTTTGAATTATTGAGCTCTTTCTTTCAAGGGGACCACTCCCTCTCATCAGATGTGTGTACAGGCCATCAAGTTTGCTTCACCGCACCTTCACCCCCTGCTACCCTATACTCCCCCCTGCCATCACCATCACCACCTCCACCACCATCCCAACACCGCCGCCCCGCCTCCCTCCCACTTGCACGGCCGTATCGCCTCATGACATTGAGGAAATCACTCACATGTCCCACACTTACTTCTCACTCACTCCGCCACTTGCTTGCTCTCAATCTTATTTCTGGTCCACACCCCTATATAACCCCCGCACGCCTCCACCCCCCCCCCCCCTCTCTCTCTCTCATTCTCTCTCTCGGTCTCTCTTTCTCTCCCCCCCTGGCTTCCCTCTTTCACTTTTCAATCCCTCACCCTCTTTTCCTGCAACGTTGCTCCCACTCTTTTTTCCCTGACACTCAACACTGCCACCCCCCTCCCCCCCGACACCTCCCTCCCTCCCTCTCCTTGTCCCTTTCTCTCTCTCTCTTTTCCTCGCTCTGTTTTTCTGTAATGTCACGGCCCACTGCTGGGTGTCACAGAGTTGATGGAGGGAAAAAATGGAGGGCTGAGGCAAAGGGAGGGGCTTGACAGCAGTCAGCGTGCGGCTATACGTGCATGTACAGTATTATGTGTGTGTGTGTGTGTGTGTGCGTGTGCGTGTGTGTGTGTGTGTGTGTGAGAGGGAGAGAGTCAGTGAGAGCCGGTATACAGTATACCTTCAGCATACAATGTTGCGGTTCGCCAAAAATAACCAATACTTCCCCGGCGAAGGAAAACAGTGACACGTCGCTTAAGAAGAAAAACACAGAGGGGGAGAGAGGTTACTTGATGGTATAGCTAGCGGTGTGGGGTGGAGTGGGCATTGAGAGAGAGAGAGAGAGAGAGAGAGAGAGAGAGAGAGAGAGAGAGAGAGAGAGAGAGAGGTTATGATAGAGACACATTATGAACAGGAGACATTGTGCCTGCGGGTATATGATGCTAGTGTAAAGTGCTCCAGCCTGGTGCAAACACAGTAGGCAGTTAGAGCAGCCCTCCACATCCACACACACACACACACACACACACACACACACACACACACACACACACACACACACACACACACACACACACACACACACACACACACACACACACACACACACACACACACACACACACCTTACAATAGAGCCATACAGACTGCTGCTTGTGACTCCTCTAATGGTGTTCCATTACAGTCTCCCAAGAGAGATCTCTCTCTCTGTCTCTCTCTCTTTCTCTCTCTCTCTCTCTCCTCTATCTAAACATGCACGCACGCACGCGCGCACACACACACGCACGCACGCACGCACGCACACAGCAGCAAGTTGGCTCTCCACTGCCTTATTATACAATCTATATGCCACTGGAAAGCCAAATGCACATTATCTGTCACTGGAACATTCTCGTGGAAGGATGTCACTATGCAAAGCGTCGCTTTGTTGCTCTATCAAAACAGACTATCTTTTATTCCACTATCAAATGTTTGCCCACCTTTAAAGGGGGTTTTGTTTGGCTGCCGTAATTAAGGCTTATGCACGATTACGCTGCTCGCACGATCGCATCTGACGTTCACCTTGAGGGAGCCCACAAAACCCAGACATCTGGTTCTGTAAACCAGTACCCATCATTTCTAAATTGCCACAGCCTCTGGCTGCACCCACCCTGTCACGAAGCGGCTTTGAAAATAATAGGCTATACAAATGCTCAACCTCGACCACTGTGAGCTTGAAGATCTCCTATTTTCGATGTTTCCTTTCAACTATTGTGGTTGTTTGTTTATGCGTTTAATTGTACAGTGGAGGATGAGTGTCAGGGTCACATATATGGGTTTACCCAAACCCTTACCCTAATCATAACTCCAAGCACAGCGCAATGCGGAACCGCCACAGCAGGAAATGCAATGGCATTGTGATTGCATATGATCCTCCTGCATACATACAGTATATGATGGTCCGACGTGCAACAGTGCAATACATGCGTGACTGGTTAAGACTCACCAGTGACTACCGGTTAAGACACAAGTGTTGCTGGTTCAGACTCACCTGTGGATCCCAATGTGCCGGTTTCCGGTTAAAATTCATGTATGTCTTCCCTGTGAGGTTAGTCTTAAATTAGGGTTTGGCACAGGATGTCAGACTAATGAGTGCTGGACTGATACGTTGGAACCCATGCACCAGTCGGGGACTGAGTAGCCTGGCCTAACCTGAAATGATTTTGGTCTAGGTGGGCGAGGTGGACCGTCCATTTTTGGACGGCAGATGAGCTGATCTGATTTGATCTCACCAACGTGTCGTCATCCCCGGCTGCTCCACTACTGTGCTACGTCACATCATTTGGAGTGTCGCCCAACCCGAAAGGTTGACTCACACTTCTAGGCCACCGTGGCTAACAAATTAGTCCAGGCTTTCCATATTCGTGCAACGCGGACAAAAATGAAAGCCTGGGTGTTGAGGCTAGGGAGTGAGTGACATGAGGCTAATGGCCTCAGGGCTTATATAGGAGTCAAACCTGATCAAAGTCTCTGTAAGGGACACTCCATGACGATCACTTACAAGTCATAACACGACTCCATGGAACCTGTAACCATGGACGGAATAAAGTGATAATATAGGCCCTGTGCGCCATCAGACCTTCGCAGCCTGTATTATCAAAGAAAAACGAACAAACAATAGAGAATATGGCTGTTTAAGAGCTGGCTAAAGTGGCCATTTTCAAGATGTTTACGCCATTATCTTTGGAAGTAAAAGACCAATCGGCTCAGTTTAGAGCTTTTTGGAGGAAAGTCTGAATCCAAGGGCCCCCATTGGCTCACCGCCCTGGTGCACGTGCACAATTTGGCACAAACACACCATAATTCGTCTATGCATGCAACTCATGGCAGTTGCCAGGAGTTGCATTGATGTGGACTGGCCTACGGTCTTTAAGGCTTCACCAGAGCCTTATTCATTTAACATGAATTGAAATTAATCATTTTTACACAGTTTATTTTCCAATCCCCCCCCCCCCCCAACACACACACATGCGCCCCATCCTCCACTATGATAAACTACTGATGTAAACAAAAAAAGGCAGCAGCTTGAGATCTATCTGAAAATGCAGCCGTCTCTCCCTCTGGCCTGTTGTTTTGGCGTCGTCGTGTGCAATGAGGCTACACACCGAAGCAGACCTTAAGGGTCCATTTCAGAAGGTGTGCCGGTGCCAGAATCTGTGATCTAAAACCTAATCAGTGAGACATTTCGCCTCGGAGCAAACTGAAACATTAAAAAGTCAATAAGACCTTACTGTTTAATACAATGATTTTCACGTGTCATCTCTCTTTATCACGCAGGTCAGTCAATACAATTGATTCAATCACCGACCACAACACAGAAGAAAAAGTCGACCAACCAGAGACACAACACGACGCTCGTATAATGATAGTAGCTTATGGCCATGTACTCTCATATCATATAACCCTGCATGCACACGCATGCACGCACGTGGCCACACATATACGCACACACACAACACGTTTTCTAAATGAAGGCTGGGGGCGAGGAGGGATGTGTTGTTTACATACGGAGGAGGCCTTGGCATACGATGGTGAATTTGGGTGTGAATTCTGTTTGTGAAAGAGACAGATGTGTGCTCAACCACCAAGACGGTAAATTTGGAACGGGAGAGCTTTTTGGAAAGGCCCCGCAGCTATTCAAACAGATTAACGGCAACAAACAGTCAAGTGGGGGGGGGGGGGTTGGACGTGGGGGTGTGACGTGGGGTGAAATAAAACGCAAATAGTGGAGGATGGCCAACTGACCACTGGCTACACATGATTTATGCGTCCGTCCGTGGGACTGTGTGGAGGGGTTGGCATCAGTGTGTGTTGGTGTGCGGATGTGTTCTGAATTGGGGTTGAGAAGGGTCCCCAGCAGCAGCAGCAGCAGCAGTGTGCAGGGCGGAAACACTTGTGCTCTTGTGATATGTGATGATCTGCAGGGGAAGTGGGAAGTGGCTGATGATCTGGTCCAGGTTATTAGTTAAGCTCTGTTAGACCATGTAATAGCCTCACAGCGCAACAGGGAGTCGCTGTTCCAATAGCCTCGCTCCACCCTGTATGACATCCTGATACGAAGGAGACCGCCGCTCCGAACCAGCACAACAGAAAAACATGCTGTGTGGCTGGTTTACAGGTGTGTGTGTGTGTGTGTGTGTGTGTGCGCGCGCACGTGTGCACGCTTTTGTGCCCGCCGCACACGAGTGCGGCCCAGCTCCACAAAGTGTTTGCATAAGTGCTGAATCTGCTCTTCCAATCCCTACAGCTCTGCATTTTCTCTCTCTCTCTCTCTCTCTCTCTCTGGCAGACCTCTCCCTCTCCTTCCATTCCTTCCTTCTCTCCTCCTGTGCTGTACCTTCATCGCCTCTACCCCCCTTTACTCCTCCTCTTCATCACATCTTTGCCTCTTCAACCCGTTGCCTCGATTCGTCACACGTGCCTTTTTTCACAAATCTCTCCTCCTCCTCCTCGGCCTGTGCACCGCTGCAGGCCCTGCGTTGGCTGGTAAGCATCTGAGGTGACATATTGTAGGGACGGCAGTGACTCAGGGGCAGAGTGGCCGGTAGACAGGGCCGGATCTAGGCATGGGCATGAGGGGGGGGCAATGCCGCCCTGACTGCCCCACCAAACATGAAGGCATGCAAAACAACCCACATTTCAAAGATATTTCAAATGAAAGTACTTACAGTATATTTAAAATGATTTGAAACACTACTACTACTGCTACTAACTAACTACAACTGTGGCACCACTAAACCAACACCATATCATCATTCAAAGCAGAAAATTCTGAGTTATACCTTTAGAGTTATGCATGCTGTGAGCCTGTTGCAACTTCAACAACTGGCGTGACTGGTTGTGCGTTGGACTGGCGAGTGGGAGGACCGGGTTCGATCCCCGCTTCCACGTAATACTACACTTGCCTGTAAGTCCTGTACAAGATATAAATCTTGTCAGTCACAGAACTAAATAATGTAAATGAAAATGGCCCAAAGCGAAACGGGCGATTAAGCCACCCTCATGCCATTTTTGCAATCCTGTGTACCCCAAGGGTTAGTGATGAAGACTCTGAACCTACTAAATGACCCTGATGTGAGGGTTGGTGCCTTGCACGGTTTCCCTCGCCCATCAGTGTATGAATGTGCTTGTGCGTGAATGTGTGAACGTAACGCACTAACGCATGTAAAGCGCTTTGGATAAAAGTGCTATTATAAATGTCCCGTTTACCCATTTACAGAGACAGCCTGACAGTTCTAGCCTGGTTCCAACGCAGCCCACTCTCTGAGTGCACCGCGCCTCTTGGTCTGGTGGCGTATTGTCAACCTATAATTTATTTTGGTACCAAAATTCTTATCCAATGAGAGTTGGGGTTGGGGGTTGGTCTAACGATAACTGCAAACTGTTTTCTACATTGCCCGAGTTGTGATTTCTTTGGAAATACACTGTGTTCTGCAAATCAATCAATCAATGCACACACACACGCACACGCACACACACACACTGCTTTGTCTGAACTCGTCATATTTAACTTTAGCGACCAGTTCATTCATCTTGTTGCTCAAAGAGCGAACATTAGCAAAGGATGTTGTCTGCCGCATCTTCTTAATCTGGCTCGCACTCCTCCTCTTGACCCTCTTTTCTTTATTTTATTCCATTTTCACGTCCCGCTGTTCTTAAGTTCTGGATACTAGGCCAGTGAATCGAAAACAGACACGCATGGTTTGTTTGGGTATCTGAGTTATAACAGCCGATTGTGAGGACGCCGACTTTTCCGTGTAAGCTCCATACTTCAGTGATTAAACAACTGAGAAGGCACATGGCCAGGGAAAGTGTCATCCCGACGTTAAACTTCATATTGCCACAAAAAGACGGGTGAAAAAAGCGGGTGTAATCACGTAAAACGGCATTAACCCATTTAGGGTTTAGGCCTAACCTAAGGTTTCTGAAAAACTTGAAATATTCATGTATCCGCATCAAAACAAGTTGTCTGGAATTCTGTACATACTGTACAGAATCCAAAAAAGGATTCCCTTCCTGAAAGGGTTAAACATAAATTAACAACAGCAGTGTTGGGACATGTGCACTACTAAAATGCAGTAACTTGTAATATAAATATATTACTAATATATTATACCTTTCTTTCTGCATTACTGCACTACTTTCAATATTACATTCTGTCAACTGCAGAAGTTTAATAATTATTTATTACTTATTTCATTTGTCATCAAATTATTTACTGGCTTCCATGAATTCAAGGAATACATCCAACTCCTGTGTTACCGGTAACTGTCCATAGCTGAGTAGGTCTATGCCAGTACTGTTTTCAGGAGTGACGTTTTTTCAAGTTGATTTCAAATGGATTTGTCCAGATAGCCAAATGGGCTTGCTTTATTGTAGGTATGCCACTGGCCTACACAATATTTGAATAGTGATACTAAATATTTAATTATATATGTTGTAAAAAGTTTTTTTTAAGTAATATGTAATAGTAAAATTAATTTTAAGTAATAAGTTTCCACCGCTGTTTTTTAGCACTAGACCTGTGCCTGTCGGCCATGTTAGGTGGTATTAGATACACAACCGCCTATCCAACTGACTCAAGGCTGTTCACTGCACCATGTGGAACACGTGTGGTAGATTTGAAGTTGTGTGGGGGGTGTGAAGTGTTCGTGTATTACATGGATTACACAAGACGCACATACTGTACATACGTACTGAGAGTTGAGGTGCACTTATTGTAAGATTGGTAGACTGAAATAGAGAGGCAAATGGGTGGAGGAGCGCAATTACTCAGAGAAGGATGAATCAAAAAAACATGCATGCACCCAGCGGCGCGCGCGCACACGCACACGCACACGCACACACACACGCACACACACACACACACACACACACACACACACACACACACACACACACACACACACACACACACACACAGTCACGCGCACTGAGAGTGGATACAGACTCTTCTGAAAAAAAGCACCATAAAGTGCTCGTCTCTACTTCATCAAGTGTAATTTGGGGAGAAAATGGCTCTCCATTATGCGAGATTGGCGCGAGAGTGACAAAATAGGCATATTATGTTTATGAATCATTTAAGGGCTGACCTGGAGGTCGGGCTCCCGGTGATCTTGTCTCTCTCCAGAGGGCGCCGCGCCGCGTCTCGCCTCGCCGGGGTTTCTCCACTCCAGTTCACAAGAGGCTCAACCAGCGGTGAAGAACCATCCCTGCAAAAAGCATACATTATAGGTGACATCTGCCTTTGGCAAACTGAGCAGTATGCAAATCCCATGCATCTTAATCAGGGACACTTACAACTTGTTATGCTGGGCTTTTTTTTTTCGCCTTCTTAAAAAAGAAAAGGAGAAGTGGGGGGAAAAAAAGAAACTTTCCCGCTAGCTGTATTTCAGAGAATCTTTTGCTGCGAGTCTCTTCTTTACATTCACAAACAGGCATGCAAAAAAAAAAAAAAAAAAAAAAAACAGCAAACCCGTGGGGGCGGACGCGCCCGCATGAAGACATAAAGGCCCGTGCGTGCACCACCACCACGATGCCGCAGGGCACATTTAACTGAGCCATAAAGTGTGTTGTTTAAAGAGAGCAGATATAGAAAATGAATCAATACACCCCCCCCCCCCCCTCGCCATGCTAGGGCATTTTATGTGGCATCTGCTTTCCATTCCTGTGCTGCTCGGCACAAAGAGCTGGCTGCATGCCTCCTCAGCATCCAGGCCAATCCCTATCGGCCTGGCCAGCTATATACACTACAGCATATGCAATACTCTAGTACTCACTCACCCACCAAGGCCCTGTCCAGTGTGCCTTTGTCGGTCCTTTGAGTGTTTGGTGTATAACTGGCATGGCAATATGCAGAAATATGCAGAAAGGATCAGAGGTGGCAGGAAAAACAGGAGATGAGAGAAGAAAATGGTAGAAACTAGAGAAAATGGAGCTTGTTGTAGGCTACTGTACTGTGCTGTACCTGTGCTGTACTGTGCTGTACCATACTGTGCTGTACTGCATAGCACTCGTTGCACTGGTTAGCTCTGTGACGTGAAAGAGAAGTGTGATGTCTCCTTGTGATAATAGCTGATAATAGCAGATCTTTGCTCCCTTTGTGAGCAGGTACACTGTCTATTTTCATCACTTAAAGATTTCTAATTATGGATTTATTTTTCATTTATTTCTTTATGAAATGAGACTTTTTTTAATAAACACACACACACACACACACACACACACACACACACACACACACACACACACACACACACACACACACACACACACACACACACACACACACACACACACACACACACACACACACACACACACACACACACACACAGCGTACTGTACCTCTACATACTCAGTGATATGGTGGTAGTGTACTGTACCTCTGGGACCTCATTAATCCACTAACTTTAAATAATACATACAACAAAGCTAAAGAGACAATAGGCTAGGTCTCTCTATACATCTGGTGCTGGGAAGAAAGAAAATGTTCATTTTCCAGGAAGAGGGATTTTTAGGATTCCCCATGAAGTAAAGAAAACGGTATATCTTTAAAACAAAGCAATACTGCCTCATCAACTGTGACTTTATGTTTGTCAATTACTTGCATGAGATAAGGCACAAAGGCGTAGATGCTGTTCAACAGCAATGATGTATCAGGGGGAAAAAAGACAATAGACTTAGGTGGTTTCTCCTGGACAGCAACGATATAATGTATGTATATACTTACAATCTCTCTCACTCTCTCTCTTTCCCCCAACTGTATATATTCATACATTAGGGCTGTCAAAATGAGTTCATTAATTCAAGGAATGAATGCATTAACAGTAACAGCCCATACTTTACTAGTCACGCTCTGTTATCTGTTATCTATCTGATGGCTGACAAATTGAACAATGAACCAAACAAGAGTGAATAGTTTAACCAGTGAATGGCCCTGTGGATGGATGGATGGATGGATGGATGGAAAGGGGACTTATTGCCAGAATATGTCAAAAAATGCAAAATGTACCACAGAATAATCCATGCAATAACAGTAATGCATATAAAAACTGCAGAATAAAATGTTTTATGGACCCATAATCTGGATACGAGAGCGGCTTGCCTGTTTATCTGTCCGCCGTTGCGCCGCTTCTCCTACCAAACATGGCGGCCAACGATCAGTTTTTCGGCCATTACTGTTTCCTATATTCCAGTTTCGGCAAAGAATTTCCCTTTTGTTGCATCCATATTTTTAATCATTTGACGGCACTGTCTAACGGACAGACAGACAGACAGACAGACAGACAGACAGACAGACACATCTATAGAACAAGGTTGTAATAATGAGCCTTCTATTTCTCCGTTCTGGTGTGTGTTTGCGAGCGGTGTGTGTGTTTGTGTGTGTGTGTCTGTGTGTGTGTGTGTGTGTGTGCGTGTGTGCGTGCGTGCATGCGTGTGTGTGTGTGCGTGCACGTGTGCGCTACTCTGCTTACCAACCAACCCCCCCAAACCCCCTTCATCTCCGTCTGTCTTCGTCTCAACTCCTGCCTGCATCAATTCAGTTAATTTAAAAAAAAGGAAAAAAAAAAAAAAAACAGGCTTCATTGGCATGAGTGAAGCATTGCGTGTGCCAGCGCTTAGAAAAATAAATAAATAAAACTAACAACCACAACAAGAAAAGAAATCAAACATTGCACATTATATCTGCCTCTCCTCGCCTGACTCCCTCCGGCATCTCATCAGCCTCTCCCTGCTGGAAAGTAACCAATTACATTACTTAAGTACTGGGATTAAGAACAACTAATGTTTTAGATCAGGGGCTTTCAACCTTTTTGATACCAGGGCCCACCATTTATTCAGCATTTGAGCCACGGACCACCATTTGAGGACATTTTCGCCCCACAGACCCCAAAACTAAAGATATATTTTGCTTTTGTCCACAATTCCAGGCTGGGTTTGGGAAACAAAACAGGCAAAACATACAGACCAAAATGACCATTAATCTTCCACATTCTCTAGTTGTGTAGACTTATATTAAGGCTGATTCACATGATGAATATTTTAACTCTTGAGAGTGTAAAAATGAAACCAAATGGACCCGCAAGGGTCCATTTGGTTTCATTTTTACGTTCTCACCCGCAGCCCACTTGTCAAACTGGATTACCAGCCAAGGTGCCTGGATCCCTAAAATAATTTTACTCTTTTCATCATTATTATTATTTTTACTTTCACTTCACTACAGTACATCTCAGATTCAAATATGGCACTTTAAGTTTCTTTGTAGATGTCGATTATAACTACAAAACCCACATTAAACACTTCAGTCCTACAATGTCACAATGCTGAGTGCATTTCTACATCCCACTGTTGATATTCTACTTAATTGAAGCTCATAAGTAAAGCTCGTCTGTAGTATTTCAACCACTGCCAGCTTGTCTCTGCAAAGCCAGCAGGAGAAAGAACATCCTCCTACTCAACTCAGTCCTCTGTTGTTTTCCCACTTACTTACTATTGTCCATCAGAAACAATGATGTTCTCTAACTGCATTGTCCCATTAACACTGGAACTGGCTGGCATAGCACTCAGAGAGGATGTTTTTCACTTTGAGTTCCGTCACACGACGCCATGATGAACTCATATATAGGCTTGAGTCTGATCCAGGACTTTCCATTATCAGTGCTGAGGGCACACTCTGCAAGATGATTCAAAATCAGTGAATATGCATGTTTTTTTCCTAATGCAGAAATTCAGTCACGTACGATACAGCTACACTGTGTACATCTACTTGTAAGCGATTGGTGCGCGGTGTTCGGTGTTCAGCGGTCGCTCAGGGTATTCCGATTGGCAGGTGAGGGTGATGACGTATAGCGGTGATGTAAGTAAAAGACCTTTACAGTCATAAGTCATGAGTATTAGCTCGCTCTGCTCACACACGAGTAGGCCATGGCTTACTTGTGCGCAACGCAAACGTTTGCACTCTGCCAAGTGCTGATCTAGTTTTGAATAGCAAACGCAGGAGAAATACAAAGATGCTTTCCTGTATCAACTCTCAACAGTACAGGTATAGGGAAATGCGATCCACCTGAGATCTGCTATTTACCTAATGCTTTTAAATGTCTTTGAATTCTTTGGACTTTTTCTTGCCCAAAACATGGAAAATACTGACCGTATGGTTAAAGCTCATGTATAATACAGGCTGCAGGATGATGTGGTCTGAACTCACCTCATCTGACCTGCGCACTGCTATACTCGTGCACGGCTCAGCTTACACACATACACACGCACACGCACACACACACACACACACACACACACTCAAACACACCGGCCGAGGAGGGGACTGGGCCGTGGCGACACCATGAGCGTCCTGGGAAAATATCTTATTATTTTAATCGATCAGGACTTCAGAGGGCTGAGCGTGCCGCTCCGACAGGGATCCACGAGCCACTGGCTGTGGCTCCGTGCTCCAAGGACTTCCTCTGAGATCAAGACGCCAGCGATGTCGATGGGAGGGAGAGAGGGAGAGAGAGAGAGAGAGAGAGAAGGGGAAAGTAAAAAAAGCGGGGGGGGGGGGGGGGGGGGGGGGGGGGGAAAGAAAGATAAAAGAAATCTTGATTTTGTCTGAGAGAGTATAGATTTTTCTTTCCTCTGTGTTGCCCATGTGCGCATAGTGTGTTATTAGTTTGGAAGAGGCAAAACAAACAAACAAAAACTGTAGAATGTGGCGGGAGCGTGCACTGCAGGTGATCTGTGTGTGTGTGTGTGTGTGTGTGTGTGTGTGTGTACATGCACATGTGGAGCATTGTTTTCAACAAACTGCGTTTGTGTGTAGCATGTATTGTACTGTATGTATGTACTGTATACTGTATGTACTGTATGCATGCATGTATGCAAGACATTGCGAGTGAGTGTGTGTTCTCTCTGAGGCTATACTACTGTATGTATGTGTGTGTGTGTGTGTGTTTACTAGTGTGTAAACAGGCCCGTGGCTAGTGGACTGGTGTGCAGGGTGGTGTGGCACATGCATGCATGCATGCCAGCGCCGTCCAGGGCCAGTTGGAGATGCGGGAGGATTAGCGGGAGATTAGAGTGGTGATTACACAATGTCTTCGCTCTAATGATCCCAACTGTTTGTTCATCTTATCAGCCCTGCTGCACCGGATTCCAATGGCCGCCGCGCCAATATGAGAGCGTGTCATGCGCGTGCACAAGCACACACACACTGACACACACTACAACAATTCGAGCAGCAGGGGCGAAATCCAAAAGCGACCTCGCCCGCGGGCGCCCGGTTTCAAAAGCGGGCGCCCGCTTTCACAAAAACGGGCGCCCGTTTTTGTGAAACCGGGCGCCCGCTTTTGAAAACGGGCGCCCGTTTTCAAAAGCGGGCGCCCGTTTTCACAAACGGGCGCCCTTTTCAAAAGGTTATGGTTAGGGTTAGGTTAGGTTTAGGCATAGGTTTACTGAGGTTAAGTTTAGGGTTAGAGTTAGGTTTAGGCATAGCCTAGTTTGTGAAAACGGGCGCCCGTTTTTGTGAAACCGGGCGCCCGTTTTTGTGAAAGCGGGCGCCCGCTTTTGAAACCGGGCGCCCGCGGGCGAGGTCGCTTTTGGATTTCGCTGGCTCTCAATTCGAGGAAAGAGGAGACACAGGAGTGAGAGAAAAGTAGAGCCTACTATAGGAATAGTGATGTCAAACTCAAATAGACAGCAGGCCAAGAAAAGATGGGTATAAGCCGAGGGCAGGAGTGTGTCTCAACACGCGGGCACTGGTTTATGAGGAAGTCCAAGGCAAACAGCCATAAAAGTAATTTTCCTTCAAAAACCAATGTCCCCTTAATAAATGCAAAGATGAAAACTGTGGGCATTAAAAAGTGGAAATGCATTATTAAAGCTCGGTTTCCTGTTATATGATCCTCACCAAGCAAGCACTGCTTTCATGGTAAAATGAGAAAGTAAATCAATTGAGTTGAGAAAGTAAAACAATAAGTTGCATTCATTTCTTATCATGGCGTGTGTAATATACCAGAGGGCCAGTTCTAATTGTAGCTACAGTAAATATCATCCCGCGGGCCGAAGATAATTCATTCAAAGGCCTGAACTTATGCCACCAGGCCTTGAGTTTGACATGTACTGTATGGTAGAGAGAGAGAGAAAGACAGAGAGAGAGAGCGTATTTACAGGGTGGAGTACAACAATTACCAAAGTTGCAAACACAGCAGACATACATTGATGAGCTGCTGTGATGGGAGAAGGATATATCAAACAGAACACAACCACCTTAAAGACTACTAATCACTGTGTGTGTGTGTGTGTGGGGGGGGGGGGGGGTGCTCCGTGCGTTTGAATTCCTGCACTGTCTGCATCGAGGAGTGACCCCAGTATATAGAAATTGATCTATTGGAGATTCTGACTTTCAATTGTACATACATTATGTTTATAGACCGTATTGTTCCACTTGTTCCGCATGGTTTCTCATGCCAAAATAAGCACTTTGAATTGACAAAGAGAGAGAGAGAGAGAGAGAGAGAGAGAGAGAGAGAGAGAGAGAGAGAGAGAGAGAGAGAGAGAGAGAGAGAGAGAGAGGAGAGAGAGAGAGAGAGAGAGAGAGAGAGAGCAGAAAGAGTGTGGTAGATGGATGGGACAAAGGGGAGATAAGGCAGAGGGAAGTGAATGTGAAAACAGAGGAAGAGAGAGATGGGATGTGGATGAAGAGTAAATGACTGCATTGTTCTGGTGTCAATACCAGAGAGCCTGATGCTGAATTAAACGTTGAGCTCTCTCCAGTGGCGTGCACAGAGAGTTTCAAGGGCAGGTGCTCAAATGTAACCAGGAGGGCACTCTAGCCGCCCGGTGAAGCCGGGCGGCGGAAAATTGAGTTTTGGGGGGTTAAAAACGCATAGAAAACAGCATTTCAGCATCTTTTTGCTCTTTTAAAAAGGGCATGTTGGTCCAGAGAGGGCCACTAGGGGGTGCTCAAACCCCCCTTGACGTCTATGTATGCACGCCTATGGCTCTCTCCCTCTGTACATTCGGCTACATTGATGTGTTGGTTATCTATACCAGTGGTTTTCAATGCTAGGGCCCACTATTTATTCAGCATTTGAACCACGGACCACCACTTGATGACATTTTAGCCCCCCAGACCCCAAAACTAAAGATCTCTTTTGCTTTTGTCCAACAATTCCAGACTGGATTTTGGAATCAAAACAGCCAAACATACAGACCAAAATGACCATTAATCTTCTACATTGTCTAGTTGTGTAGAGTAGACTTGAGCTAATTCAGATGATTAATATTTTAAATCTTGAGAGTGTAAACATAAAACATTCATTTTCACGCTCTCATTTTAAGCTCTAATTTTTACATCTGGTTAACCAACTTTCCATCATTTAGCCTGTGGACCACCTGGAACCCTCCGAAGAACTATAGTTCTGGCGATTCCCGGACCACTGGTTGAAAACCACTGAGCTAAATTGTTATTTTAAACATCAATATCAATCAAGAATTTCCATAAATCAGCACATCCCTCTGTATGGGCGAAACAGCGCCTCCTGTTGGTACGGTAAACATAGGGACACAGGGACAGGTGTATTTAGGGACAAGGCTGGGCCTTGCATTTTTGAGTGGTGCAACAACCACTCACCACTCAAAAATGCATGGGGACCCATAGACTGGAGGGGGATGCTCCCCAGAGTGCAGAAGCATTAGGCAGAGTGCTCATTGTTCACTGAGACAATACACTAAGCATAGCCCTCTGTCTGTGTGCTGCACTATGAACACAGGCCACACACGGCCGCAGCATATTATTGCAGAAGGAACGCTGTCTGGAAGCTATGATAAGGTGTGTTTTAATACCCCCGGTGGTACTACTAGCGCACATTTTATAACTACACTGGGAGAGGTATGAGGTTATTAGCAGGGTGTGTGTGTGTGTGTGTGTGTGTGTGTGTGTGTGTGTGTCTGCGTGTGCGCAATTCCAGCTCGTGGCATGCATTTACTGAAGTACTGTACTGAGTATTTCCAATTTTCAGTACGTTTTCTTCTACTCCTACCACTGTCTGCAGAGAAAAATATATTGTACCTTTTCTCCACTACAATTATATGAAAAATTGAGTTATTAGTTACTTTGTAGATTTTGATTATTATTACGAAACACACTAAGCACTTCTATACTGTATATTCCCGCCTCTTGAGCTTTTGCACATTTTGAACCTTTTCTCAAGTACATTTTTAATTCCAGAGTTTTACTTGAGTAAAATACACTCGCGTATTTCTATAAAACCAGTATTAGAGTACATTTTCCTCTCCGGCTGCAGGGTCCTTTGTGGTATTTCTCTGTGATGGAAAGGTTGGATCTTGGAAGACATATACGAGGGGTGTCTGTCTGACATCGGGTGCGTGTCTTGACTAAAATAAACTTGGTACATCACATTGTGTTTGCTTAAATAGAATTTTGTGTGTGTGTGCATGCATGCATGCATGAAAATGAAAATATGTGAGCATCAGTGTGTGTGTGTGTGTGTGTGTGTGTGCGCGCGTGCGTGTGTGTGTGTGTGTATGCATATACGCACTTCTCTTCATGGCTGCATGGCACTCTGATCTCCCCATTACAAGGTCGATTAAGCCACTAATCCCCAAAATACACGCGTCTAACAGCACAACGTTGGGAAAAAAAGAAGAAAAAGGAAAAAAAAAACTCTCCTAAGGAAGGAGGAAAAAAGGAGCGATTCCTCCACTGCTGGGAGCTTAAGCCACGCACCAATACAGTGTTACACAGAGCATGAGCACGGATATGTGTTTTTACCTCCGTAACCACACAGTGCAGGGGATTACAGCCGGCACCCAAACCCCGGGAAAGCATTGCAGCTATATACCTATATTCCGGTGTAAAAGATCGAATACTCACAGAGCCACGATAACATGGCAAGCATACCGGGACTTAAATTCTACCCATACATTAATTTGCATCATTAGGGCTCATTTGAATTCCTGCGTGACGAGCTGATCCAAGAGTGTGATTTCCGGACGGCATGAAAGTCACGCCTCAGTGGATCGACGAGGGAAGAAGTAGCGCAAGATGACAAAGTGAGATTCCAAATTGCTGAACACAAACCTACGTAAAGAAGATAAAAATCTCCTTAGCTCCTTATTTTCCATGTCGCACATACACACACACACACACGCACACACACACACACACACACACACACACACACACACACACACACACACATCCGCCCGCAGGCCTTGATGTGCATCGTAGACTCTATACGGTCTACATACTGTACGGAGCACCATGAAATCCCAGCTAGTGCTTGTAATAATTACACCATCTTTTTACTTATGAATCCCACTCGAGCCCTCACTCCTCACCCCGCTCTGTAGGATGAGGTGCAATCGGCTTATAAGCCATAATTAGAGTGTGTGAGCTTGGCATTTAGGCCCAGTCGGGGAGCAGGCCTGGTTGCACTAGGGACTTTAAGCCAAGGCTGTTTTCAGCACGGCCCTGATTTGCGGGAGTACGGGAGCTGTGATGCAATCGCCGTAGCTGTCAAAATCGTTAAGCAAACACTTAAAAAAGAAGAGGAAAAAAAGAAGAAAACACTCCATTGCATATCAGATAACTTGCTTCTTACAATACATGCGCAGGACAAGATCAGCAGTGGAAAGAGGAAAGGTGCTGGAGCAATCTGTCTTATTCTAAAACCGTCTTAATAAACACGGTATACCTGGTAAATATGACATATGGTAGTGTTATTTCTTCATTCAGAACATGTCAACACATTAGACAGCATAAGAGAGGTGAGGGATGAAGCAATTGGTGTAAATGTTTGGCAATTTATTTCAATGAACAATGTTATGATGACATGGCGTAGTCGACGAAGTGTAGTTTGTGCCGTAGCAGGAGCGGCTGGGCGGCTATCGAGCACTGACCTGTTTGTTGTTGTTGAGTCACTGCTGTAGATGTCTTTGCTTGAAGTCGCTATTGACTGGTCCAGGGAGTCTGCAGCTCCAGTCCAGTTCATCAGTACAGCTTCCTCTAATGGTGGAAAACAAGTACTCAAATGTGTTAGTAAAACTATCAATACTGCAATACGGAAATACTGTTACATATATTTGGCAAAAAGTACAAAAGTATCAAAACGGTACTAAAAGTAGAGAAATCTTTAGAAAATTGTGAGTTTGTAGATCGAGATTTTAAAAAATTAAGAGATTATCAAATGATGTATAGGGCTGAAGTTACTGTATGTAACCACAAAGTTTCCAAATAAATAAGAGTGCTGTAAATTTTACAGCACTCTTATTTATTTGGAAACTTTTCCATTTTACAATATGTCCGCTGCTTATACTTCTACTCCACTTCATCCCTGGTCTTTTACAGTGTAAAAGACCAGTCAAAGACCAGTGTAAAAGACCAGTCTTTTACAGTGTAAAAGACCAGGGATGAAGTGGAGTAGAAGTATAAGCAGCGGACGTATTGGAAAATGGAAATCCCCTTTTCCATTTCATTAGATGTAATTTAGCTTTGATCCACCTGGGCCCATGCTTCAGCCGTCAGGCCCATAAGGTGCTGCTCTACCTCCATTCCCATTCAGACCTGTCTCCAAGGCTCTCACGCAAGCGAGGAGACATCACGCCGCCTAGATCTGTTCTATTTACACCTCCCTCTTCCCTCCACTGCACTCTCCCCCTGTATCCCATGAAGCCCAGAGGCTCTGCACAGTGCACTGCACACCCTGCCGGGGTGCTTCCATTATAATATGGCCCCCGTGGTGCCTAAATACTCAGATACTCTGTCCCAGTGGGTGGCCTCACAGTTCCCCAGCCGGTTCCCCAAGGACACGGTTAACACGGCTGACCTCTGTCACTGCTGGCTAGTGCATGATGGGTACATACACCTCCATCCAGAGCGCATCAGCTGCCATCCACTGACATGCTAATACCACCTAGAGATGTGGAGCTGGCGGGGGACACTGTCTGTTCTGAACCAGGCTAATGGGAATGTAATTAAGAGGGACTTGTTTTTAGCCTCGCTAGTGGCAGGACTCTAAGGGCCACACTGTACACCGAAGTGGAACCGAACTGCATGGTTCTGAATGGCTGAATTGCAGTGGATTCTTTTTTCTGCACACCTTCATATTTCCTAGAGCAGGGGTTTTCAACCTTTTTCGTCTCAGGGACCACAATTTATTCAGCATTTGAGCCACGGACCACCATTTGAGGACATTTTTTTTTAGCCCAGCAGACCCCAAAACTAAAGATTTATTTTGCTTCTGTCCATGACCATTCATCTTCTAGTTGTGTAGACTTGGACTAACCCACATGATCCATTTGGTTTCATTTTTACGTTCTCAAGAGTTACATCTGGTTAACAGTTTTCATGCCATTGAAATAGATCTACGTCTCCCGTTATCATTATGATTTACAGTAACAACTGATGCCGCTGACGTTAACGCTACTGTACGTGACGTAGTTACCGGCGCCGGTTTAATTCGATCCCCATGCTAACAGCAGCTAGCAGCGACCGCATCCACCATTGATAGACAATAACAAGAGACCCACCAAACCGCAACCGGAAGTGTGTGTCGCCAACTAACTTGTCCGTGGGGAAACATGGACCGAAATATGAAATATGAGTTTTTGATGAAAAAAACTGGCACTGGCTACCTCCAAAAATATGAAAAAGGGCTGGCACGGAGAGTGTTAAACAACTTAGCTGGGGACCACCTGGAACTCTCTCAAGAACCAATGGTGGTCCCCGGACCACTGGTTGAAAACCCCTGTCCTAGAGGATGACCAACACTCATTCTGATGCCGCCGTGGCAGGGGTCCCCAGGCCACCATGCCATCTTGTGGTATAGATTTTTTTAAATTATTTTTGCCATGGCCATGTCAAAATAAGTGGTCAATAATATTACTAGATACTGTACCCTAGGCAGAGAATGTGGAAGGCTAATAGGATATTTGACCAACTATTATACTGTGTTGTAAAAGTATAGTTCTGATTTTTGGAACTTGAGTTGTATGAAATACCTGCCATTGATATAGTGGTTGCAACAGTCCCCTGGTGGGAGTTCGGCTCTGTTTTTGGTAAAATATGAAGTGGTTCTGGTCATTTTGTGACGGTCACTGGGGCCACTAAAAATAAATTAATCCAAAAATTGTTTTTTTTCTAAGGTAACACAGCACACGCTTCTTATATTTTTGACCCTTTCACATGGAATTTCTTTTTGTGCCTAGTGATATGGACACCTAAATCAGAGCAGTACTCCCCCCACGGGACTCTGGACATCAATTAAGCCATTGTGTCCTGTCTAGATTTCTAGTTTCTGAATAACATAATATTCAAAGATTTGCACCACGTTTTCACGATTTTTCAAAAATAGCAGAGATACAACGCTATGAGCTTGTAGATCTGCTATTTTTCAATAGTTAAAACATTAACAATTAATAGAGTTGAAACCACTATAGTAATGGCAAGTATTTCAAACAAGTATTTCAATCTTTACTTAAAGAACTGAAATATCCCTTGATGGACCACATGGTCAAAGTTATAATGTATGCACTTGTAGATCAGCTAGTTGTGCCTCTTCCGGAGGTGCACCAGCACGACTTTGCAACTGGATTAAAAGTTGTAATGATTGCTTGTACCCACCAAATAATTAACTCGGGGTCAGCAAATTGTCCTCTAGTTTAATATCCATTTGACATTTAATGGCAGAAAGCATGCATTTATTAAACTATCTTCGCTTACTTACAAGAAGATTAAGGCAGAGCATGAGCATGCATTCTTCCGTTCAGTGAGAGCACTGGGGATGGGGCAAGAAAACACAAACTGGTGCTTTGATGTTGATAGCAGGGTTATTATTGACAAGAATGTATAATGAAATAAATGTATACATTATTCATGTTTTATTTCTCAAAAATCAAGTAATTGCCACTGATATTATGGAGTCCATAATATCTGTGGCAAGAATTGTCCATAATATGCACAATTCTTCTTTATGTGTGTACGGCCATGTTGGTGAGCCCTGCACCATGGCCTTTCCTGTACCACAGGCTTTAGATGACAATGTTGGTCCATTCAAACCACTATGGTCTGGCCTGGAGATACTAGGAGCAGCATGGCTTAGCATTTACACTTGCACAACAGTCTCACAATGTCTCATGTTCACATTGTGAGCTTATAGAGATTCATTATTTTGTGATATGCACAACACTGGTACGCAACTGAGGAGGGGATAGTGAGTACAACTATATCGGTATAGAAGGATGCTGATTTTGGATTTTAGAGCAAGACTAAAAGAGGAGATTTACCGTTATGGATGGAGTGACAGAGGCATGAAGTTAGTTGGAGAGCAGAAGAGACCGTGGACAGGGTGAGGTGGAGGCAGATGATTCATTGTGGTGACCCCTGAAAAGAACACCCGAAAGGAATAGAATAAGACACTGCTATGCAACCAAATACATCAGATTTCAGTCTTGTCGTCTCGATATATGCCTACAGGAATATACTGTATGTCTGCTGTAATCCCATACTGTAGCTGTTAGTAAAACAGACTTGTCGGCTTCTTGTTCACAACTAACTTGAACCATATGGATGGCAATAAAGTCTAATGGGGTAATCATCACGTGGAAATGTAAGCACAGGCAGTTCATTTGTATTGCTTATTTATAGCTTATGAATGCGTAATTAGGCATGTTAAGGGCACAGGTGATGTATCGTAGCTGTACAGGCCAACCATTAATAATGGATATCTGTCACCTTTCCCAAAGATCACTCATGAATTGCAAATCTCTGAAAAATTCTCGCCAGAGGTTTGGCACCTTAAACTGAAATTACGTCTCCATTGTCCTCTGTATCCTACGAGAATAAAAAAGATGATTGTATTTCCTGGCATTTGTATGTAATAATTGTTTCGCACAGAGCAGATTCAGAGCCCCACCGTGGCTAAGAATTACCACAACTGGTGTATTTGCTGCAAATGTTCTGTACATTTGTCTAATTCAGACCAACAGAGTTCATTCCAAACTGGAGAATAATTAGTGCTTCTCAAGAACACAATACAGGAGTCCCCCAATTATAATGCTCTGATGGTTTGGAGTCATGACATAGCATAAAAACAACAATGCCTCCCTCATCATCAAAGACACGTGCACACACACACACACACACACACACACACACACACACACACACACACACACACACACACACACACACACACACACACACACACACACACACACACACACACACACACACACACACACACACACACGTGCATGCACGCACGCACACGGCACAAAACAACTACCAAAACAAAATAGAAAGTCACAAAAAAAGAAAGAAAAGAAAAACCATAATAAATTAAGTATTTCAAGAAGAAACATTATAAGCACACACTTCATGACAGATCAGTAGATTGTTTTCTGTTCAGAGAATCTATTCTAATACTTTCCTTTTGTTCTCTCCGCGGAAATCTCCCAAGAGTCCAGGTGTTGCCGCCAGGCATGTGTGTGTGTGTGTGTGTGTGTGTGTGTGTGTGTGTGTGTGTGTGTGTGTGTGTGTGTGTGTGTGTGTGTGTGTGTGTGTGTGTGAAATTATTATTATTTTTTTGCTCTGTAATTATATTGTGTGGTTTTGTAGAATACGGTATAGGGGTGCTGCGGGTGATCAATCAGTGCGTAATGAGAGGCCCAGAGACCTGTGAGAGATTGACTGCAACCCACAGCTCCCTCATCTCATTCACTTCCTAATCACAGCCGTCCCAGAGGAGCCCATGCACCCGCTCCCTGCCTGGGACTGTTTGGGATGCTTTGCAACACTTTGACTCGGTGCATGGAGGGGAGTGTGTACTTTTGAACCCCCAATATACACACTCTCTCTCCCTCCATCTCTTCTACCTACCAGTATATTGTTGCGTGACGCCTCCTTTGATGGAATCGGGAGAGAAACGCAGGAATGTAGCAAAAATACTTGAGTTGGAAAAGCAGTTCCACAAAATGAAATAAAATGACCCCCCCCCCAGTCTGAATAGCCTCGTAGTGGGTCTGCAGGTGACCAGATGTTCCTCTTTGCGTGGGACGGTCCCTCATTTGCAAGACTTTTTCGGTCTCCCACAAATTGAGCCCCTGTTCCGCATTGTGTCTGACAGGCAGACTGACAGTGTTCAAATGCTCTAATTATGTGGCTTTCTGTTGTCTCTTTTCCTTCTATAGATGTGTTTCTTTTACTTTAAAGTCTGTTAAAATAACCAGAAGTATTTCCACTCACTCCAGAGGAGCCACATTACCTGTACTGTACTGTACTGTCGGATTTATTTGCTACAGTATATTTGAATTGAAACCCTGAATTCCTTTTTGAATATGACATCAAGATGTTAATAATTTGCTAAGCCTGTTTCGTCCCCTAACGTATCCCAAACTGTCCCACACATTTAATACCATCAATATGTTCCTCAAATGAACAGTTTGGATCTGGTCACCATATCTACAGGTTGTGACATTGCGGTGTGTGTGTGTGTGTGTGTGTGTGTGTGTGTGTGTGTGTGTGTGTGTGTGTGTGTGTGTGTGTGTGTGTGTGTGTGTGTGTGTGTGTGTGTGTGCATGTAGGGTGCACGTGGGGTGCTAGGGTCAAGCACTGAATAGAAGGGAAGATTCAATGAGGGACGTTAATGAAAAATGTGAGTATGTATAGATGGTTTAATTAGGTTAGAGTGCAACAGTAATTACATTTTCATGGGCCTATTCGGGTTGATTGGTACATTTCATTCGACTTCTCCTCAGCAACGTATGGGCAGACTACAGATTGCGTTGCCCCGCCCCCATGTGCCATTCCTTATGTATGATTAATATTCAGCGCAAGTTCTCCGCTGGCTTTTAATCATTATGGTGATTATGAAGGGTTGGCCTTGCAACACCCACACAACGCACACACAGCCTCCACCGAGACCATTCAAGGCATTCTGGGATTTCCATTCGACTATTTAATACCTCAATGAAGATTAAAAAATAAAAACTAGGTGCATCAATAATTATTGAAACGCTAAAAACGTAAAAAAAAAATAAAGCATTAGGGATTTTGTTGGTCCCACTTTAACCAGGCATTCAGATCAATTTTAATTGGTGAGAGGGACTCTGTGAAAGCATTTAGGGAGAATTGTTTTGTTGACCTGGAATTAAAAATGAGAAATGGTTATTATAGCACCTCTTTTTTGTACCATTATACAGTAGCAAATGGACATCTGCTTTGAGTACCTCTGTCTGCCACACACACACTGGAGCGAGAGAGGAATAGAGAACGACAGAAAGAAAGAGGGAGCGGAAGACGCCGCTACAGCCACTTAAAAACAAAATTAATGTCATTATATATTCAAACCGCAGGCACTGTTTAATATACACAGAATTAGATACTGGCGCCCTGAAAAGAGGGTGAGAAGGTAGGGAGGAGACGATGATTGAAACGGGGGCGCGTGGGGGGGGGTGTCTAAATGAAGCATGCTGCAGTGGGCCAGTCCCTGGGGAGAACATTAAGTGAACACTTCTTTAGTGTGTAGGTGTGTAATAATGTCCCTTTGTGAAGCCTGCCCTTGCTTCTATAGCAACTGCCTCTCTGCTGCGGCTCTCGCTCACTGGGCCAGTAATCTCAGTTCTGCTTTCGGTTGGTACTACCCCCCCCTCCAATACACACGCACGCACGCACACACACACACACACACACACACACACACACACACACACACACACACACACACACACACACACACACACACACACACACACACACACACACACACACACACACACACACACACACACCAGGGGCGGATCTAGGCATGGGCATGGGGGGGCGATGCCCCCCTAAATGCCCAGACTGCCCCACCAAACATGTTGGCATGCAAAACAACTCAACATATTTAAAATTAGAGTGCTTATATTTAAACTACTATCCAACTGCAGTAGTGTCACCACTAAACCAACAGCATTTCATCATTGAAAACAGAAAACTCTCTGAGTCAGACCTTGAGCTGTAGGCATGCTGTGTGTCTGTTGCAACTACAACAACTGATGTTATTATTGATGCTTTACTTTACTAATAAAAGTCCTGTAACTGAAAATGGTATGGGTTGCGCTTGATGAAGCTGCACCCATACCATTTTCTCTTGCCCCCCCAAATGGGACATGTTACATCCGCCCCTGAAACACACAGACACACACGCACGCTCACCACCTCGCTTCCACTCTCCCACTTAACAAAAGTCTGCTGTTGTGCCATTGTTGGGAGTGTTTGTCCCCCTAGTTTGTAACTCTGAAAACGCTTACGCAAGTAACTCCACCGGGCTGTTGGGGATTTGTCTAATTTGGTTCCTCCCCCTTTTTCGACTCGCTCCTATAAATGGTACAGTAAGTGGTGCATTTATCCAAAGTGCTTTACATACAGTAGATCGTGCATTATACATTTACCCAATCATACACGGACAGTAGAGGAGGAAACCATGCAAGTCGCCATCTTGCTCATCAGGAGGAATTAAGGACACTTGGGAATTAAAGGGGAATTCCACCCATTTTCAACATTTTTTCTGAGAGCGTACAAATGCTCCATTTGTACACTCTCAGAAAAAAAGAAGCGTCTAAAGAAATCCATTAACATGGTGAAAATACATCTTGATGATGTCATCAAGATGCTTCACCATGCTGGTGGTTTTCTTCAGACCTCCATTTCTTGGGAACACAGAATGGGGGAACTTTTTTATCATGTCCACCCAGCACCTCTAGGGTATACTAATCAGTGTTGGGAATATTACTTTACCTTGATAATATATTACTTATTAATTATTACCTTCATTTCAAAGTAATGTATTATATTACAATATTACTGTCTGAGCAAGTGTAATATATTAATATTACTATTACATATTACTTTGAAAAAACCTTTTACAAAATATATAATTGCATATAAAGTATCACTATTAATCAAATATTGCGTAGGCCAGTGGCATACCTACAATAAAGCAAGAACACTTGGCTATCTGGCCAAATCCATATGAAATCAACTTGAAAAAACGTCACTCCTGAATAAATAATTTCATGACAAATGATAGAAAATAAGTAATTATTTAACTTCTGCAGTTGTCAAGATAATTTCACAAGAACATTTTCAACGAAACAGATTGACAGAAAGTAATGCAGTAATGCAGAAAGAAAATTATAATATATTAGATTGTTTTTGTTAAGTAATATATTTATATTACAAGTTACTGCATTTTGCTAATATATTATGTAATGTATTAAGTTACGTAGTGCACGTGTCCCAACACTGATACTAATGACATATTAGAATGTTGAAAATGGGTGGACTTCCCCTTTAACTCTGAGGGAGCCTGGGAGCCTGTATTATACAATACAGTCGCCATGAGGCCAATCAGCCGCTGAACCACTGCCATCCAACTTACAGAAAGGATATATTATTATCTCTGCCATGGAGACAAGCCAGAAAACTTGGATGCATCCTGTTTGCATACCGACAGCACAACTGTCACTATACAATATAACTGGATTATTTCCCCTGGTGCCATTTTTTGTTTTTAATCCCTAGCCCTAATAATAGCTATATAGCGTAGCTAACCGAAAAGCGATTTCAGCAGGAAGTAGCTGTTTTTGACATGGCATAGGTCTTATTGTCATGAAGCCTTTAAATTGAGGGAAATTGGCTGAATTATCCCCTAAAAAGGGTAAAAATAAAATGTTTTGCACAATATTTCAACTAAACAATATGCCATGCACACAGGAAGATATGTGCATCTTGCATCTGTTACTCAACCACTTTGTAATCCTAATAGGGCATTCTTTCATGATGAGTAGCTGACATCACTTGCCCCAGAAATGAATTCAATCATAGACCTTTCAAAAATAATTTATATAAAGACGATAACGCCACAGTCGAAGCCAACTCGGGTTGTGACAAATCATGACAGCACACATGTTTTGGCGCAACCAAATCATTTCTAAGTGAAACAAAAAGTGTTGTAACCATGAATTATTTTCTTATAATAATAATGCTTTGTCATAATCGACTTTATATTAATCATTTTCAAAACATCTTTGAGGAAATGATTGGGTAAATGGGGCTGCTCAGCTCTATAATGCACAAGGCTACAGAACATTTGCAGAACTGGAGAACGTCTCAGAAGACAGTGGCCTAATCATGCAAATGACTACTATATTAAGTTTTAAGCCTACTTAGATTTTTAGTAACCACGGACCACTCGGCTACTTACAAAGTAGTAGTCTTGGGCAGTATTGATTTTTTACTATCTGTATTGATAACTGTAGCACAATGTTTGATAATACCGGTATTGATCACTAGATGGCAATGGTGTGCAATCAGAGTCCAACACGTTCCACCAGTCTAGTTCTCAGGATTGCGACATTGAGGGGTCAGAAACTGAGCGCTCTGCTGTTCAAGCAGCCTAACTAGGAACAAACTGGAGTTGGAAATACATTGTTTCCAAAAAGCCTAGCCCAAATAAGGGCTATTTTAGGCATGTGTGTAACATGAAAATTGTTTATATAGTTACAATTAAAAGTCTCATTGCTCATATTTTAATAGAATACAGTATAATGTCAGTATTTGATGATAATCGGTATTCGATATTTTTTTATAGACCCAACAATATTACTCGTTACTGATTTACAATATTGCGATAAACGGTAATACCGGTATATTGCCCAAGACTACAAAGTAGTATAGCCAGTAACCATTTTCAAACAATACACCACTGCCACACTCAGTACTACATCTTCGTCAACCTGTGCAGCCCAAAACGAACAGGAACAGATAAATAAGAGCATCTTCTGTGAGCAATGAACCTTGATAATAGTCCAGTGAACATCAGAGAAGAACGTTCAGAGATCAAAACCTCTATCTACAACAGCAGCCATGTGAATGTAATACACGTTCATGACTAAGGAAATGTCATTAGCCTTCAAAAGGTAGAGTAATATCACCGACCCAGAAGTTTATACTGGCAGTTTTTCAACCCTACCAATCCTGTGAACCAATACAACAGCCATCCTGCTGTCGCAACGACAGCCAAAGGCAGATTCACATTCACAACAGACTTCAGTTCCATCGCCAAACACAATCACTGAACATATTAATTGCCTCCGAAACTTGGGGGCTCAACTTAACTAAACAAAACAAAACAACAACAGAGCAATACTCTGAATCAAATCGGTATACAACAACACAGCACGGCATCACATTTTGGAGCAGTCCTTTTCTTAACTTCTGTGCAGCACAGACATTGATCTGGTCAACAAAATACAAGTTCTGCCTTGGTTAGAGAGACATTCATAATATGCATCAATACTAAAATACAGATGCATGAAGCAGATGACAGACAATAAAACAAAACTAAACAACAAAACTAAAATACCCAAATAACTAAAACATTACAGCATGTACTGTAGTTCTTGTGTAGAAAGTGTGAGGGGTGAAAGGAAATGAAATTAAGGATTCTACCTGTAGACAGGAGAGGAGACCCAGAAGTCGTGTTGTCCACCATCATGTTTTACCTCGCCGATAGGAGCTCTGTGAACATTAGAACAAATGCTGATCAGGCTTCAGGTCCTCAATAGACCGTTCAGTAAGCCCCGCCCTCTCCCCAGTGTCCACCCAAGGCCAGGACACTTTCCAGCTGGGCCCATTCATTCCAATGTAAATATCATGGACATTACACATTAAATACGGGTTCATCTATGGAGTGGGAAAATGTGGGAGTGACATTTCTTTTTTGAAAACAATGTTTTATCATATAGGAATGCTACTGGTAGAGAGGTTTGCCTATCACATGTTATGCTTAGCTGTGATTGGACCATAGCAGTTTGGGGAGGGGCTTACTGAAATGTCTATCATAGGCCAAGAACCTCCCATCTTTGCACACACACACACACGCACACGCACACACGCACACACACACACACACACACACACACACACGCACACGCACACGCACACACACACACAAGGTGCTATAAAGTTGAGATAATATTCTAAGGCAGAGCAAAATGTATGAGTGCAAGATTTCTCTGCTCTGCCTAATTTGCCTGGTTTTCATTGTGTTCATTGCGATGCAATGATCAGAGGTGATGCAGTGTTACACCCACATGCAGGCAAGCGATTTTACAACCCCAACTCCGTTGAAATTGGGACGTTGTGTAAAATGTAAATAAAAACAGAATGCATTGATTTGCAAATCGTTTTCAACCTCTATTCAGTTGAATACACCACAAAGACAATATATTTAATGTTCAAACTGATAAACTTTATTGTTTTTTGAAATTATACAATCTTTTGTAATTTGATCCCTGCAACACGTACCAAAAAAGTTGGGACGGGGGCAACAAAAGACTGGGAAAGGTCATGAATGCACAAATAACGCCTGTTTGGAACATTCCACAGGTAAACAGGTTAATCTTAAACAACAGGACCATCCCAGTCGTTCACAATCAAAGATGGGGCGAGGTTCACCACTTTGTGAACAATTCTGTGAGAAAATCATCCAACGGTTTAAAAACAATGTTTCTCAACATTCAATTGCAAGCAATTTGGTGATTTCATCATCTACAGTCCATAATATAATCAAAACATTCAAAGAATCTGAAGAACTTGCTATACTAAAGCGACAAGGCTGAAAACCAACACAGAATACTTGTGACCTTTGATCCCTCAGGTGGCTCTGCATTAAAAACTGACGTCATTGTGTAAAGGATATTACTGTGAGGACTCAGGAACACTCAGAAAACCATTGTCAGTTTACATAATTTGTCGCTACACCTGCGAGTGCAAGTTAAAACTCTACCATGCAAAGCAAAGCCATACACCAGAAAGGTTGGTTTGAAAAACAACCAGAAAAACAACCAGAAATACCTTCTCTGGGTCCACTATCATTAGAAATGTGGACTCATCAGAC
The DNA here is from genome assembly GCA_039105355.1 of Benthosema pterotum. Taxonomy (NCBI): domain Eukaryota; kingdom Metazoa; phylum Chordata; class Actinopteri; order Myctophiformes; family Myctophidae; genus Benthosema; species Benthosema pterotum. The sequence goes on along the minus strand of CM076965.1, from coordinate 33,629,111 downwards.
CACAGCACACTTTTCCACTTTGTGTCTAACCATTTCAAATGATATTGTACCCAGAGAAGGCATTTCTGGTTGTTTTTCTGGTTGTTTTTTCAAACCAACCTTTCTGATGTACGGCTTTGCTTTGCATGGTACATTTTTAACGCAGTTTTATCGCAGGTGTAGCGACAAATTATGTAAACTGACAATGGTTTTCTGAGTGTTCCTGAGTCCTCACAGTAATATCCTTCACACAATGATGTCAGTTTTTAATGCAGAGCCACCTGAGGGATCAAAGGTCACAAGTGTTCGGTGTTGGTTTTCGGCCTTGTCGCTTTAGTATAGCAAGTTCTTCAGATTCTTTGAATGTTTTGATTATATTATGGACTGTAGATGATGAAATCACCAAATTGCTTGCAATTGAATGTTGAGAAACATTGTTTTTAAACCGTTGGATGATTTTCTCACAGAATTGTTCACAAAGTGGTGAACCTCGCCCCATCTTTGATTGTGAACGACTGGGATGGTCCTGTTATACCCAATCACGATATTAAACTGTTTAAGATTAACCTGTTTGCCTGTGGAATGTTCCAAACAGGCGTTATTTGTGCATTCATGACCTTTCCCAGTCTTTTGTTGCCCCCGTCCCAACTTTTTTGGTACGTGTTGCAGGGATCAAATTACAAAAGATTGTATAATTTCAAAAAACAATAAAGTTTATCAGTTTGAACATTAAATATATTGTCTTTGTGGTGTATTCAACTGAATAGAGGTTGAAAACGATTTGCAAATCAATGCATTCTGTTTTTATTTACATTTTACACAACGTCCCAATTTCAACGGAGTTGGGGTTGTATATTAACAATATACCATCTCTGGCAAGACCAAATCTGCTGTCTGTTGTCAATGTGACTATAGTATGTTTAAAACCAAAGGAGAGCTAAAGATTAATTAGAATATTGGATTTAGCGCCTTCTAGCGATATTGACGTCACACTTCAGCGATCCATAGGCCCACTATTTTCCATTTAATAAATATTCATTTCAATAAATAGGCCTATGGCAATCATATCTAATATGCAGATAAACACATTTTGTGCGGGTAGAGAACATGCAGGCCATTGATTTGTTTCTATTTTTAGCAATAATCTTTATATTCTTTGAGTCGACCTTTAAACATGTGGTAGCATAGGCCTACTGATTAATATGCATGCCTATTGTAGGTGATTATTCATCATTATATAAACAGATGCAAGCCAGATTGTGTCTGTGGTTCACACATGTGTAGTCCATACAAATACATAACAATTTGACATGAAAATCTTTGACAACTGCGGGATTAAATGCAGTCCAACTGCTACTAACTACGAAATATGCATCTACAGTACAGTGGTTACAGTGTTACAATGTTACAAGTGGTTTTCAACCAGTGGTCCCCCAACCAGTGGGTTCCAGGTGGTCCCCAGCCAAATGAGTAACTCAAGGAGTTACATCTGGTAACTCTTTGACTTATCATTAACTTATCATTAACTCTTTGAGAGTGTAAACATAAAACCAAATGGACCCGTATGGACCCTTACGGTTACGGGTCCATTTGGTTTCATGTTTACAATAGAGTTAGAATATTCATCATCTGAATTAGCCCAAGTCTACACAACTAGAGAATGTAGAAGATTAATGGTCATTTGACCTATGCTTGCCTTTTCTTTCTTTTTTTTTTTTTTTTTTAACAACCCCACCCTGGAATTGTGGACAAATTAAAGCTAGATAAATCTTTAGTTTTTGGGGTCTGTAGGGCTAAAATCTCATCAAATGGTGTTCCGTAGCTCAAATTCTGAATGAATAGCGGGCCCTGGTATGAAAAACGTTTAAAACCACTGTTCTAATATGTACAAGCAACTTTACAGAAAGAACGGCCCAAAGTCGCTTATAAAAAAAGCAGACCTGGCAACACGGAATCTGTTGAAACGCATTTTGTGCGCGACCGCGTTTCTCTGTGCTTGTTGTGGATGTCAACAACAAATGTCTCTGAGTCACACGATGTATCTTTGTGGAAATAACTGTCGATTTTCTATCTGCAATTAACTGCATGTGGCCTCACTTGATATGATGCAAAAAGGAGTCAAATTAAGCTATAAAATAAAAATAAAAACGGGGGACACTGGAGAAAGGTGAGTGTTCAACTTGTATGCCTATTTGTAAAAGTCACGTACTTACCTTGTTTAGCAGCAGATGCTATTACTATTGGAATACTGTAGTCATCATTTGGCCCATACATGAGCCAAAGGAACAAGCCATTCTGGTTGTTAGCTCAACTTGCTAATTGGAGGTCTGGTCTGTCTAACTTTATTCAACAGTTCCATTTGTTGACCATGTTGACTGGAGGCTTCGTGAGTTCTGCCCATGGTTCTTCTGCCAGGTTTGCAGTCAATGGAGTCGGAGTGTGATGGAAGTCACGTGACGTCACCGTGTCAGGTGGTCCCCGAGCCCATACCCATGCCAACCAACCCAACCATCCTGATGTGATGAGAGAGGAGGTTAGTTTACAAACAATATATAATATATCTATCTATCTGCTACATCAGTGTTTTTCAAACTTTTTGATACCAGGGCCCACTATCTATTGAGAATTTGAGTCACAGACCACCATTTGATGTCATTTTAGCCCCACAGACCCCAAAACTAAAGATTTATTTAGCATTTGTCCACAATTCCAAGCTGGATTTGGCAAACAAAATAGTCAAACACACTAATCACAAAAAAACACATTAATCTTCTACATTCTCAAGTTGTTTAGACTTGGGCTAATTCGCATGATGAATATTTTTACGCTCTCAAAGAGTTACATCTGTTTAACCAACTGTCCATAATTTAGCCAGTGGGGACCACCTGGAACTCTCTCAAGGACCACTGGTGGTTCCCGGCCCACTGGTTGAAAACCCCTGTGATAGATTATTTTTTAACATTCAGTGTTAACTGTAATCATTATTCAGATGTTTGAGAAATAAATAAATAGTTAGTCAAATATAAATTAAGAATCATGGCTATAACAAATAAGTCAAATAGAAACAAATTGTATTGTGCATAAATAGAACAAGAACTAGAAAAGTGCCCTTCTGGGCACAGGTCTCCACCAGGCCAGTTCAGGTTGTGGCCTCCTGGTGGCGCTATATAATATGCCAATGTTAAAAGGGTTCCATTTCTTCGTATGACTTTAGCATTTAGATGATTTGAGGCATTTTGTCCAAATATGTGTTTTGTAAATGTTCACCTGTTGGTGGCGCTGTAACAAGCCATTGTGAAAAGAGTGAATATTAGAGAGAATATTTTTCTCAGCCTAGTATTTTAGTGTGTTAAAGATTTTATGTAAATTGCCTGCTGTTCGTCATGTTTTTAAAATCGGCCTCCTGGTGGCGCTATAATAGGCCCTGGCCAAAAATTTGGAGCAGAGGTTCATGGTTGGCATCCAGGGAGTGTGTGTGTAAATTTTGGCAGCGATCGGGTTAATGGTTTGGGAGATTACCTGTTAACAGACAGACAAACACACATTTTTTGTAAAAAAGATGCCAAAAATTGGCCTCCTGGTGGTGCTATAACAGGCCGTTGTGGAAAATTTGGATCAGAGGTTCATGGTTGGCATCCAGGGAGTGTGTGCGCAAATCGTGGCATCGATCGGGTTAATGGTTTGGGAGATTAGCTGCTAACAGACAAACACACATTTTTTTGTAAACAAAAAATTGCAAAAGTCGGCCTCCTGGTGGCGCTATAATAGGCCCTGGCCAAAAATTTGGAGCAGAGGTTCATGGTTGGCATCCAGGGAGTGTGTGTGCAAATTGTGGCATCGATCGGGTTAATGGTTTGGGAGATTAGCTGCTAACAGACAGACACACGCACGGATTTTTGCCAAAAAATTGCAAAAGTCGGCCTCCTGGTGGCGCTATAATAGGCCCTGGCCAAAGATTTGGAGCAGAGGTTCATGGTTGGCATCCAGGGAGTGTGTGTGTAAATTTTGGCATCGATCGGGTTAATGGTTTGGGAGATTAGCTGCTAACAGACAGACACACGCACAGATTTTTGCCAAAAAATTGCAAAAGTCGGCCTCCTGGTGGCGCTATAATAGGCCCTGGCCAAAAATTTGGAGCAGAGGTTCATGGTTTGCATCCAGGGAGTGTGTGTGTAAATTTTGGCATCGATCGGGTTAATGGTTTGGGAGATTAGCTGCTAACAGACAGACACACGCACAGATTTTTGCCAAAAAATTGCAAAAGTCGGCCTCCTGGTGGCGCTATAATAGGCCCTGGCCAAAAATTTGGAGCAGAGGTTCATGGTTGGCATCCAGGGAGTGTGTGTGCAAATTTTGGCAGCGATCGGGTAAACGGCGCCGGAGATTACTTGTTAACAGACGGACGGACACACGGACACACACACGGACGGAGGGTGAAACATATTCTCCACCATGCCTCCGGCCTGGTGGAGACAATAATATTAAAGCAATTGTGTGCATCTAGTCCATACCTGGGCATTATGCGGCCCGGGGGCCAAATGCGGCCCTTTGGCTGACTCTGACCGGCCCGTGAAAGGGTACCGTGGTTTTAAACCAGTGGTCCGGGGACCACCAGTGGTCCTTGAGAGACTTCCAGTTAAATATGGAAAGTTGGTTAACCAGATGTAACTCTTTGAGAGTTACATCTGGAGAGTTACAAGAGTTAAAATATTCATCATGTGAATTAGCCCAAGTCTACACAATCAGAGAATGTAAAAGAATCATCATTTTTTACCTGTTTTGTTTGTGAAATCCAGCCTGATATTGTGGACAAAAACAAAAGAAATCTTTAGTTTTGGGGTCTGTGGGGCTAAAATGTCATCAAATAGTGGTTTTCTGTGTCTCAAATACTGAATAAATAGAGGTCCCTGGTGTCAAAATGGTTGGTCTAACTCTTACTTTTGTCTTGAAATTAAATTAATGTTGTGGCCCTCTACAATATTTTATGTATCTCATTTGGCCCCTTGGGAAAAATAATTGCCCACCCCGAAGTATGGGGGTCACACTCCTATTGGCTTAGGTGACATCTCCATACATTTCATAAGTTATTATGTTAGGTTTCACCTGACAAAAGCATACTATATTGCAAAAGCAAAAGCGATCCGTCTCAATGAATCAATAGGGAGTTTAAGCACGGACCGCTACGTTATTGCGCTACGGTAACCGGAAATGGATCAGTGCTCGATGTATAAACCTGCCTGCCGTCGCAGCCGTTCCTACTACGGCAGAAGGTGCGCTTTCACGTTGTGTCTACAACGCCAGTACCGCACGAGTAGGAGCTGCTCTGTATACTCTGGATGCGTTGTGTGAATGTATGAACTCTGCTCTGCCAATCACACTAGCCTAAACAAATTCACTAAACCAGGGGTTTTCAGCCTTTTACATCCCAGGGACCACCATTTATTCAGGATTTGAGCCACGGACCACCAATTGAGGATATTTTAGGCCCGCAGACCCCAAATCTAAAGATTTATTTTGCCCACAATTCCAGGCTGGATTTGGGAAACAAAACAAGCAAAACATACATTCCAAAATGGCTAATTCAGATGATGAATATTTAACTCTTGAGACTGTAAAAATGAAACCAAATGGACCCGCAAGGGTCCATTTGGTTTCATTTTTACGTTCTCAAGAGTTACATCTGGTTAACCAACTTAGCTGGGGACCACCTGGAACCCTCTCAAGGACCACTGGTGGTCCCCGGACCATGTTGAAGACCCCTGCACTAAACGGTCCACAAACTGCCCAAAAGTAAGATCTCACAATGTTCTCAGACCAATGATCTGTCTAATGCAATACTCGCAAGTGTAGGTTTTATTGGTCTGTCCACACATAGTTATCAGTTTTGTGTTGAGTTTGCCCCCCCCCCCCCCCCCCCCCCCCCCCCCCCCCCCGCGCCCCTACTAACTATTAAAATCGTGGATGTCATCGGTAGATAAGTTTTCTACTGCCCTGAAATGTGCTTGACATCAGTGAATACATCACTGATGACTGATGTAACACAACATTTTGATTGCCAATACATGCCGTCCATCGGCTCGTTTAATTATTTGTTTGCTAAGATTAGACTACGTGTCTATTGTATAAACTGCCTGCTGCTGCTGGTCAGGTGGACGGGTAACCATAAAACTAACCAGTCAGTGCGCACAGACGGAGTTGCGTAAACTCCGTTCACTTCCTAGAGCTAGTCTAATGGCGGATCGCCTACATAAACCTCTATTGAGAATGGGACACCTTCAGTGAAAACAATGCATTTCCAACTGCAGTAACAGCACGTTCACAGCGAGTTTCTGACCCCTCAATGTCGCAGAAAGAACTACTAGATGGAGGGGGGGGGGGGGGGGGGGGGGGGGGGTTAAATAAATAAATAAATGCGAATGGTTCGGGATCATTAATATTCGTTCGCGTGGCGACCTTAGCGAGCGAGTGGTTCGAATCCCGAGCTTCGGTATACAGCTTTAGTGTGTATATGTATATATATGCAGTGTGTGTTGTTTGGCAAGCAATAACTACATTGATACCATTTGTCATGATGATGTTTATTAAACATACTGTTTTAGGATAACACAGCTTCAGCAGCTCTTTCCAGTTTCCAATACTGCCCATGTCCGATGTCCAAGTGACAGCATGTTAGCTAACGAGCAATGGTTATGTCTGTGTTTACTGTTTATGTTTGACACGTGCTGAATAGACGCTTCATCTGTGTCACCATGGGAACCAAAACGAGGTGGGGACCCGTCGCCGACGGGTACTGTGCTTAACGATTTTGGCTGCTACGGCGATTGCGTCATAGCCGACGTAGTTCCTGTACGGGTTGCCGTAGTGAAAATCAGGGAGCTTAAAGTCCCTATTAATGTGGTTGTACAGCTGCAAGCTTCCTATAGGCAACATACGCACGCACACACAAACACACACACACACACACACACACACACACACACACACACACACACACACACACACACACACACACACACACTTAAATCATTTATTTATGTCCGGATAAGAAATACAATACAAGGAAGGACACAAATATTTACAAGATACAAAATGCTGTCCGCAAATCTTGGACAAATACCCACACACCCTTCAAGGTATACAAGTAACAGCGTCTTTGCCGGCTAGCACCATAGAGATTGCACAACATTCACACACACACACACACACACACACACACACACACACACACACACACACACACACACACACACACACACACACACACACACACACACACACACACACACACACACAGTAATGATGCAACATGATGAAAGGCATGGTTGCTTCCTTGCTTGCTCCTCAAATGGCTATTTCATGGTTAGGCCAGCTGAGGAAAGACTACAATGCCCCACTGGATGGACAGTTGTTATGTATGTGCTAGACTGGCTATAGTTCACTGTTAGGCCAACTGGCCGACAGATACCGTAATTTCATCACTCAGCGATTGAGTCAGTGCAGGCTGTCAGTCAGTTAAAACCCACAGCGCTTACAAACTAACCACTTTTGTTACCAGAGATCCAATAGATGCTTAATCGTAGCTGAATGGGCAGAGACCTGTGAGCTCACCCTGGGAAAGGCACCATACAGTACCTACAGTAACATCCACCCGCAAAAATCTGCATTTTCCCCATGGGATAAAGTAGGTTGAATAATTATTATTGAGAGTGTGTATTTGGTGTGCTTTTAGAGTAAACTTAACGTCTCTATTACATTGATAGATCTCATGAGGTATTTTGAATGTTGAAGTGGCTTTTTATATTTGTTGTTTAATAGAACTGATTTGTTGACCGAAACTGCCAGACAAACAAGGGAGATAAACAGAATTAATTTGTTGAGTAACTTTTAGAAATTTCACCATTATTATAACGAAAAGGCCTGCAGGTTGTGTTGTTGTTGTTGTACTGTAGCGCTGTAATAAAGCAATGCTTTAATAAGCTTCGCTGTCTATTCTAAAATCCTGTCACGTAGGATTAACTTATGAGGCCAGCTAGCCCAGAAAAACAATTAGCCTCAATATAACTCCCATGAAAGGTAGTTGAACTACTGCAGTGGAGTGCACTCACAGCTTTATTTAAGTAAAAGTTTCAATACCCCAATGTGGCAATACTCTGTTATTGGTAAATGTCTGTAAATTTTAATTTTACTGCAAAGTTCTCGAGTGCATTACTTGAGTAATGACAATATGTAGTTACTGTAGTTACTTTATATCATGAACTACTTTGGATGAATTAATACTCAGGGCTTGTCTTTATCTCCATCCAGTAGTAGAGTAGTAGAGAGGATTTATGGGATGTATGGGATGTGTTATCCAAGCATGCATTAATTGCATTAAAAAGTAATCTAATTAATTAAAAAAACGTAACTCCGTAATTTTGACAGCTCTAATAGGGTCTGGGGAATGTTCACACAGATGCGAAGCACCAAAGATCTGACGTGCGTCGAACGTGCACTGCTCTCATGCTTGCAGTTATGGCTCACAAAGCTTTTTTAAGTCGTTCTTTGATGCATTAGTTAAAATGTTAGGGGCCTATTCAATGCTTAAACTGTGCTTCTGTTCTGATAACTTTACTTTTTTAAATAAATACTGCGATAGTGGTTTAATCTACTTCTCGACGGGGTGCTACTCAGCTAGACTCCATTTCCACCGGTGCAGGAATAGCTTGGATCGGAACCTCGTCTTGGAGCTAAGCGCAGCTGCACAGATTATACTGTAGAGCAGGCGTGCCCAAAAGGTAGATCATGATCTACCAGTAGATCACACAGACTGTGCAGGTAGATCACAACAGTCCCCATAGATCTGTAAGTCTTGAGTGTTAAAACGAAACCAACCACCCTTACTGACCATTTGGTTTCGTTTTACACTCTCAAGAGTTACACTCTCAAGAGTCCACACAATTAGAAAATGGAGAATAATTGTTATTTTGACCAATGTTTTGCCAGTTCTCTTTCCCAATCGTGGACAAAAGCGTGACAGTTCTTAGTTTTGGGTGCAAGCGACTAAACTCAAGATTACAAACTTTCATCTCAAACCCCAAATACTGTTTTCAAACATCAGTAGTAGCATATACTGTACAAGAAAACCTTCCAATTCTCTCCCTCTATTTTTCATTTTAAGCACATTATTCTTAAACACTATAACAGTGAGTAACACCATCATCACTATTTCAAAGCTCAAACTTTCAAGGGGAACTTGAAATGGATTTTCAGTAATGGAAGTATCACATTTTTGATGTGTAGATCTATCTTGTTGAGCTGGTCATTTTGAAAGTAGCCCTCAAGTAAAAAAAAATGTGTGCACCCCTGCTGTAGAGGTTCCAAACAGCTATGCCTATGTTACGGTTTGAGGTACATTGTCAGTCTAATGACAAGTCGGACCAATAGTTTTGTCGGAACTAAAACTTGCAACCATCTGTCTGTCCCGTCTGTCCCACTTAGGCATTCAACACCTGTTCTGCTACCCGCAGTGAAATTATCTTCACTCCAAGGTGTTGTCTCTGAAACTGAGGTAAGTCCCACTCAGGAGAGCAGCACTGTTTACTTTAAATGTAGCATTTCAGGGGGGGAAAAAGTAAACTGGTTACAGAATCTGTTTGCCTAGCCAGAATTTGTCAGTGTTGTCCATATGGTCACTGCCACACTGAATCAATCCCCCCCAGTATCTTGTTTTCTGTAAAGGACATTTGGTTCGCTCTGTGTAATTGCAAGTAGTCGGATAAGTGATGGCGTTGGTGGGTGGTAGAGTAAGACCAGACTGAGGAAATATATTTAAAAAAAAGTTTAGAGTATTGATGAAAAGTAAATGCTATAAAGTGTGATTTTGTTGAAGGCTGATGAAATTCAAACAAAAACATATATGAAACTTGACTTATAAATGGTAAATTTATATCGCATCTTTATCGAAGAAGCTTTACAATGGCCGTGCATTACTTTCACCCGTTTACATGCACATTCATACACCGATGTCTGGAGGAAACCATGCAAGGCACTGAGATGCTGACAGGGAGCAATTGGAGGTTCAGCGTCTTGCTCAAGGGTTTGACACTGGGATCGAACTGGGATCGCTCCGTTCCCCAAGCAGCAGCCCTTATAGACACGGGAACCGCAGGTGTTTTGTTAACATAAAAACAAACAAAGGGGAAAGGTGACAGGAGACTAGTGGCAGTGAACCTTGTATTTAGAGTCAATCAATAACATTGCAGAGGGGTGTCACTCCAAATTTGGTGACGCCAGGGTTCTCCGCTGTGGGAGGGGAGGAGGTGTGTGCAGGGCAGGCAGGTTTTTCAAGGATGAAGTGCTTCTCCTACCGTCCTTAGGCCGTGATTGGTCTATATGACAGCTGTGCCCACCCACGGGAGATTTTCCTCGCCGATATTGACAGACGTACTTTATGGATACGACTTGGCAGAGCAGCAAACGGGGAGAGAGAGGTCGAGCGATATGCGCTGACACACAAACATGCAACACAAGGCAAAGAAAACGCGTGATTGCGAGGCGCCTCCGTCCCTTGACAGGTGACGGCAGAATGAAAGTCGCTGGATCAGGATATTCGGTGTATAAATATTTCCACCTCTTTCATTATTAATAATTGCTCATGGGGATTTTCTGTGCATGCCGGCTCCCTGTCAATTAAGTGTACATCAATGGAGACAAGCTCACCTCCATTGGCCCACTCCTGCGAACACAACTCCTTTTTTGTCGTCCCCCCCATTCCTTTTTTTTCTTTAGCAGGAATCAATTCTCAGTGGTAGACTTCAGTAAGCTCATTAGGCTCTTGCTAGGCACCGACTCCATTACGACTGCATAATTACCACGCTACTGCCTTCATCCCTCTCTCTCTCTCTCTCTCTCTCTCTCTCTCTCTCTCTCTCTCTCTCTCTCTCTCTCTCTCTCTTTCGCTGAAAGAAACACCTTCATTCCAGGCCTGACAGTAATTATTGTTATGATACATCACCTGGGAGCTGAGAGCTTGAACACGTTTGTAGCCGTGCTGAATCTACATGCCATGTTGCTTGTCTGCAACTGCATATATTGCTTGGATTAGGCATAAACAAGGACGCATATAACAATAAAAATACAATACACAGTATGCATACTTTGGTCCCTTTTATAGTCTAGAATTGTCAGTGTTATGCAGGGAAATGGTGCTAGCCATACCGCCGTGTTGGCGCTGCAGACAGGTGCAACTCTCTTTCCTTGTTTACTCGGAGCAAGCTGTTTACGTCATGTAGTCATTCATGTGTATTTGCAACATGTGTGGCTGCACAAGTCTTACCATCGTTCTTATAACCACAGGTCGTTTTACTATTATTTATAGCCTACATACAGTCAGTTTTGCATAATGTCTTGGCTTGCGTCCTTATTGGTGTTTAGGTTCATGCTGAATGTGGATTATTGTGTACTCAGTGTTCCAATGTGCCTGTATGTATGTGTGTTTGTGCGTTTGCACACACACGCACCCTCATAAGTGTGCATGTGACAGCACAGATGGGCTCTGGGTGGTTGGAGCAGGGAAGGCAGCAGTAGGAGTAGCAATGATGCGTTGCCTCTCTCTCTCTCTCTCTCTCTCTCTCTCTCTCTCTCTCTCTCTCTCTCTGCCTCTCTCGTCTCGCAGGCGTCGCAGAGGAAGTGTAACATGACATGAAGATAATTAAAAAAGCAGATCCATATATTAAAAAAAGAAAAGGCAAAATGCCCACAGTGGGAGGATTGGGCTGAGGATCATTAAGTCTGATTTGTACTTTCTCGTACCACTGTGTCGCACGCTGAAAAACAGCAGATGTACAAGCTCACACCACATCACAGATAGAGCGCGTTGTGAGCTGGCAGATCGGCTATTTTTTGGCAGGGCTTCGCTGCCGTAAGACCGAGCATGAATTAGACATTACGATTCTGTCCATAATGTAAACTTAGCCTGGGACCGAGCTAACCGCCCTGAAGGCAGAACATGCCTCTCGGAGAACTAATATTTCATTACCAGGGTCTGGAGGGACTGAATGGTCCCCTGCCCCTTCCCCAACACCACCACCACCACCACCACTACCCCTATCTGTCAACCCCCCCCAAGCTCTCTGGCCTCATCCATACCTGATTTCTGAAGTGCTTGATACTCCCCGAGAGAGACCAGCCTGCTCTGTGTGCAGCTGCAGCAATGTGCATGCATGGGCTTCCACTGAAAAATGTAATTATCCACTAGTCTTGACACACACACGTATGTAAGAGTGACTTGACTAGTGTGTATGTAGCTCACTCGGCTCCACAGGTTTGATGTCACACCCTTTTTGGAGTGTACAATACATTATGGAGTGTAACCGACAGCCGTTTGGTGCAGCCATAGCTGAATATAGCTCGGCAGTCCCACCCCTTTCATGACATAGCCTGTGTTCCAGAAATGGAATCCTCATTCATTTTCCTCATACTTTTCCTCAGACTCATTCATTTCCTTAGACTTTTCTAAAATGGTTAATATAAACGATTACGCCATGGACAAAGCCAACTACGGCTGTGACAAATCTTGACAACCAACACAATATTATCATGCAACATCTAATTAGCAAGAATTAAAAACAAAACAAAACAAAAAAAAAACGAAAAGATATAACACATTTTGTTATGTTTTTCTTCTTAGAAATTAATTGATTGTCCCAAAATATTGTGTGTTATCATAATTTGTCACAACCCAAGTTGGCTTTGTCCACGGCGTAATCGTCTTTATATGAATCATTTTCGAAAAGTCTATGAGAAAAATGAATGGAGAATTCACTTCTGGAACGGGGGCGACGTCACAAGGGGCAGGACTGCTCAGCTCTATTGGTAGAGATTCTGTCTGGGAATCCCCCCCCCCATTCCTTAAAATAAGATAAATAAATAAGCCTTAAAACACTATACTTGCCCTCTACACCAGGGGTTTTCAACAGGTGGTCCGGGGACCACCAGTGGTCCCTGAGAGGGTTTCAGGTGGTCCCCAGCTAAATTGCTTAAACAGATGTAACTCTTGAGAGTGTAAAAATTAAACCAAATTTAATTTTTACACTCTCAAGAGTTAGTATATCCCTCATGTAAATTAGCCCAAGTCTACACAACTAGAAGATTAAAGGTCACGGACAGAAGCAAAATAAATATTTAGTTTTGGGGGTCTGTGGGCCCGAAATGTCGTCATATGGTGGTCCGTGGCTCAAATGCTAGATAAATGATGGGCCCTGAGATGAAAAAGGTTGAAAACCCCTGCTCTACACCATTACTCATACTACAGTTTCAGTTGTTAAAACAGGACTCTGTTTTTCCTGGCGGACATTGCCTCGTTCACGGAGTGCTCTAGATGTTCGCTGGGCGGTCTACTTGATTTTGCAGGGTTGTGCATCTGTATCCCAGGAAGTGTGGGGGGCACATCACTGCGAGTATGATGGCCTTGACTCATTATCACCTTTTTAGGTGATAAGTTATCACTTAAACAGTGATAGCTTATCTGGAGTGTATGTATAAGCCTTAACATCTCCCAACCGATCGCTCAGCAGGGGGCAAATCATGCACTGTGGGTGAATGCAGAAAAGTAATTTCAGAACGATACAATGCTGTATAGACAAACTAGAACTGCACTCAGTAGAGTGCCAACTTGCGCTTTGCACACAAGTAGGCTATGGCCAACATTACAGTAGAAACCCCCTAATTACGTCACCATTACTTCATCACCTAAACAAGCCAATCGGAGTACGACTGGCGCTGGCTCACCTAGAGTATCTATAATGAGAGAGTAGCGACGCGCTTTGATTTCGCCACCTCACGCCTGCACTCTGCAAGTTCCAAACATAGGCTTACAGAGCTAACCCTTGCATCTCAACACAGCCTATTTTCTTATAATATATATTAGGTAAAGTGAGTTATATACAAAATCATTATTCACTAAAGTGACAAGAGGTCTGTTAATGTGTTAAAATGTCCAAAAATACTGTCATTTTGCAAATTTATCTGCTGTTAATGGAGCTCAATGGGCGAGAGTGTTTGTTTGGAACTTGAGTCCCTCCTTAGTCCTTACTATGTCCTTACACATGCACTTTTCAGCCAATAGCCATCTACAGTATGTTCAGCGGTAGCATTGGAGTCAACAGGAGTGTCTGTCGCTACTCTCTCTCATTGTAGATACTCTAGGCCAGGGGTGCCCACACTTTTTTGACTTGAGAGCTACTTTCAAAATGAGCGTCTCAAGAAGATCTACACATCAAAAATGTGATTGTTTCATTACTGAAAACCCATTTCAAGGCCCCCTAAAAAGTTTGAGCTTTAAAATAGTGGTCATGGTGTTACTTACTGTTATAGTGTGTAAGAATTATGCACTTATCATGAGAAATGGAGGGGATGAATTGATTTTCTTGTATGTATATGCTACTACTGACGTTTGAAAACAGTATTTGGGGTTTGACTTGACAGTTTGTGATGTTGAATTTAGTCTCTTGCACCCAAAGCTAATAACTTTCATGTTTTTGTCCACAATTGGGAAAGAGAACTGGCAAAATGTTGGTCAAAACAATTATTCTTCAATTTCTTTTCTATATATATAGTGCACTCTTCAAATAAGATTCAGATGTTTAAATACAATTTAAGTGTAAAGTGTAAAATGAAACCAAATGGACCCGTAAGGGTCCATTTGGTTTCATTTTAACACTCTCAAGAGTTACAGATCTATACATTTTAGGGGACTGTCATGTGATCTACCTTGGATCTACCTTTTGGGCACCCCTGCTCTAGGCCCACTGCGAAGCGATCGCTTTACTTGCGCCTGCTCGCTCTGCTCGTGTAAGTAATTATTATTTTTAAGAGCTGTGAAAAGTGACACGGCACAGTACGTGTAAACTGACGACAGGGAGCCGGGGGGTGTGGGGGGTGGCGTGGCTCCACGGGGTGTGGTGATGACGTGGAGTTGTCACCACATCTGTGCCTGCCTCTCATAACACAGGCAGTTACTGTATATGTGCGCGCCGCTGTGAGCCAGGCGGCCGCCGTGCTGCGGATGTGGCGTTGACACCTCTCCTGCCACAGTGTTCTCTTGATTCCCCCCCATTAAAAGCGGTTTGCCGCCATTGCCGGCTTAATATGCGTGATGATCATCTCAATTACCGCTCCGTTCCTCTTTGTGCTGTTGCCTGAAATGGACGTTTTTTTCTTTTTTTTTTTACATGGCACTCTATTCGGCTGCCCCGAAGAGCACAAGTAATGACAGCCACAATAACAGCTGGAAGTGCAGCGTTATGCACTCCAAAGAGGAGCCCAATTGTTTGGAGGTGAATATATTTCTTGAGGGGATGATTACACGAGAACATTGCAGAGGAGGTGGTAATAGATGAAGGGAAAAAAAAACAATGCAAGAGAGAGGGAGATAGAAATGTGCTGTTAGGGAGTGGGAGGGCTGCAGATAGAGGAGAGAGGCAGATATAAGTGAAAATTAGCAGGTGGGAGTTGCAGAGCTGGAAGAACGAAACGGGTGATCTGGACCGAAAGTGATAGACGGAACACGGAGCAAGGAGGTGGAGATTTCCAATTGCTGGGGCGAGAGAGAGCGGGTTAGAGGGATGTTTTAGCAGTTGACATGCTCATTACAGAAAGCTGAAGAAGTCAATGTTCCTAGATGGAGAAAAGGCGCAAGTGTTCTGCCATATCGGCACTCAAGCTGCCCGAAATACAACCCACCTATCATGGCCCTTATCCACTCCTGGCCGAGACCCTGGAGTGCTGCGCTTGCCCCTAATTTTACCTCCTGCTCACCTTGAAAACTGGGGTCAGCTAACAGCGGTTGAGCAATCCAGCCCTGAGTGTTCAGCCATCTGGGCATGCAGCGCGCCTTTCCATTTGTGTCTGTGTGCGTGCGAATGCTGCTGTGTGTCAACTGATTATTTTTTTTTCTCTCTTTTCTTCTTTAGATATACGGTACTTAAAGTCATGGCACATTGGACACTGATGCCCTTTGAGTGGTTATTTGTAAATGCATACTTTTGCAAGCACAATAGAAAAAATAAGGTTGTGTGTGAAAGACGAAAGACGTTGGATCCATGATAAGTCTCTATGATGATGGGAGACCAAAAAACAGGCTACAATTAAAGGTAATAGTGGCAACTTGCGATTGTACAAACACTGTGTTTGTAAACAGATTTCTTGGAAAAACAGAATCTAACTCCACCTCCACTCTATTGGCTCATTATGAATCTGCTGGAGACTGCTGTGCTGTGATTGGCTAAAATGCTGCCTCGCCCACACACAAACCCCCTCCCCCTCACAAATTAGCACTGCCTTTCCTGAGCCCAATGGATGTTTTGTTTTATGATTTGTTGCCGACAACAAAGCTCTGGACCGTCTGCAGGGACACAGCTGCAGGGACACAGCTGCAGCATCGAAGTAGAAGCAGCATAGAGGGGAAAAGGGCAAAAAATATAGCTATATATCTATTTTGATTTTTTGCCTCTATTACCTTTAAGCTCACAACACGTTGCATGCTCCCTGCGTTATGTGCTTGCAGATCTGCTGTCTTGGCCGTCCGTTTGTACGGCGGAGCATACATACTGTAGCTTCGTCAGGAGAGCCGCCCGCAGGTGACTTCATCAGTCAGGGAGACGGCTGGGTTCCGTCAGTGTGACGGCCTCGTCAACGGCCCATATTAAACACATTAAACACCGGGCCGGGCTGCTCATTAATCAGCCCTAGAGGAGTGACAGCCCCGGCGCCGCTATCGGGGGGACCTGCCTTAGCATCCACGCATGCCCAGGACCCGTCTGCAACGCCGGGCTGCAGGTAATATAGCTCCTCTCACAGATAACACCGTGATAGATGGACTGCAGTCTCTCTGATTGGGCTCCGCCATGTGTAATACCACCGTGTCTACCTTTTTTTATCAGAGGAGCCCACGGAGCAGTCACGGCAGACGGGGCTCTTAAAGAGCTTAATGACGGCTGATTTTTGACTGCCTGTTGTGGTTAAGGCCAAGAGGGGGGCGGGGCCGGGTGGGGTGGGGTGGCTTGGTGGGGGTAGGGGGGCTTCTTGAGTTGACGTTGATGTGAAATGACTGGACCGACAGGCAGCTGATGCGATATTGCGACGTTTTTGAAGGTATTAACTTGTCATGTTGTCATGCCTCCCTCCCCTAGTCCCCCCCCTCCCCAATCCATGCACGGTTAAACACAAACCCTATTGCACACCTGTAAAATGACTATTGTACTATAAATGGGTTTTTAAAGCCTTCAAGGCACAAAATGTGCCGGTTCAGTTCTACAGTATATTCTGGAGAACCGACAACCCACTGTCAGGTGATAAGAGGAGGCCTGCTCACGCCTCAAGCATTTGAAGAAAGGCTGTGAGCTCAGTCCCAGCTAGGGCTTTCCCCGGGTTGGCAGAGCGAGGGAGAGTAGCGCCTGGGCAGGGAATTGGCACTGTGATGAACCATGGGTTACGAAATCGTGACCAATTTCGTAAGATGATGGTGTGGTATGATGGTGTTAAATATCAACAGCACCTGTTGAGAAGGAAGGATAGGTTGGGTGGGGGCGGGCGTCCTCTGGCCTAGCGGTCCAATCGCATGCCACATACGGTATATCTGGCCTGACGGTGTGTTTGTGTGTTCAAGTCCCGTTCATGACTATGTTTGCAGCATGTCTCTTCCCGTCTCACTCTTTCCTGTACATTATATCTTCACTTGAAACTATCAATAATGACAGAAAATCTAAACTAAAATAATAAATACATAACGGAAAGCTTGTGTGGGGGTGGGGTGGTGGCATGGTGGTCTACCAGGAAGATTCCTTCATTCCAGAAAATGAGGACAGCATCCATGTTGATTAGACAGGCTAGCCTACTCCTAGAAGCAATCACTTTTTTTTGCTAAATTTAATTGATTTCTAATTACGTGGGTCGGCCATACCTGAGGAATGGCTTTTAATCATCCCTGGGCCAGTTAATGTCTCTCATTCCTCCTATAGAGGCCTCACACTAAGCTGATCAGCCTCCTACAGAGAAGCTGGCACCTCATCCATAACCAACTGTTCTCCATTTTGTCCTTTCCCTACAGAACAAACCCCCCTGTGCCCCCACCACACCACCCCCCACAAAAAGAAAAACTCATTCTCAGAGAAGTCTTTGAGGCTGATAGCAGGAGATGTGTGAATCACGCCGATAATTGCCGTAGTTAGCAGTTCAATTTGATTAATGTGGCTTCATTAAGGGTCCGACCGGTATAACAGCAGTGGGAAATGTGCAGTGGTGATATGGGTTCCCAGTCGCTTTGGAGGGACAGACAACATTGCTGTCCACCATAGAGCACTGTCCAGGGAAACATGAGCTCCACCACTAGGTGTCTCTCTTCAGGCAGGCTAGAGAGCCCAGGGGCTGAGAGAGGTCACAGCCGGAGAAAACAGGAGGGATTGGGTACAAGGAATAAGGTTGGTGCTCTAAAAGCCCCCTACTAGTCTGCTGTTGTTTTCACACCGCACTGTGTTTTTGTTCTGTTTTCTCTCAACTGTTCTTAACACTACAACTACACTACACTACACTACACTACACTACACAGACGTTTTCAACCTTTTCCATACCAGCAGTGCCCACTATTTTTTTCCTGCATTTTAGCCACGGACCACCATATGATGTTGAGTTCAGTCTCTCTGACCCAAAACCAAGGATCAAGTTCTGGTCCACAATTTAGGAGATAACTGGCAAAATGTTGGTCAGAATAACAATTATTCTACATTTTCTAAATGTGCAGTTTGTGCACATTCTTGAATGAAGTCATTCACATGTTTAAATATAATTTTAACTCTTGGGAATGTAAAATGATACCAAATGGACCCATAAGGGTCCATTTGGTATCATTTTACGCTAGGTATCATTTTACGCTCATTTTACCATCTCAAGAGTTACAGATCTATAAGGGTCCATTAGGTTACCAACTGTCTATATCATTTAGCTGGAGACCACCTGGAATCCTCCCAGGGACCACTGTTGGTCCCCGGACCACTTGTTGAAAACCACTGACTCACAATACCCTACATAGTGGTTCTCGAACAGTGCTATGGTTCTCAATCAGTTTGCCTTGAGGGGGTGGGTTCCTAGTGGTTCCCAGCTAATCAATTGCAAGTTGGTAACCAAGTTGACCTCTCTTGAGAGAGTAATATGAAACCAAAAGCAACGGACCATTAAGCCCAACACAAGTAGAGAATGTAAAATAATTGTCATTTAGTGCCTAATGACACCACATCAGCATGGCATGGAACTGTGGGCAAAATATTATAAATATACAGTGTATAATTATAAATATATAATGTCCGTGCCCCAAATGTGAATACATAATGGGTCTCGGATTGAAAAAGATTGAAAATCACTGCTACAATATATAGTGTATATGTATAGACAAAACACAAAAGTAGCCTGTGTTAAAGGACACCCATATGGAAAAAATGTACTGTATATGAAAAAAAAATATTAAGTGATTTGTTTGAAAGGTGACACTTTAAATAAGAATTTTCATATATTTTTTCCATATGGGAATTACCACTGGGCTATAGCATGTTTAGCTCATGGTGTACTCAACATGTTCAACCACTTATTTTCCAAAGTAACTTGGGGCTGGCGATTTACTATTCTGTCCATGTCTGGTTGCATCTCATACGGGACTGAGTCGCCTTAGAAAACCTCGTGACAAACATGCCAACCAGCATGGTGGTGCTTGGTGGTGTCTCGTGTGGCTTAAAGGGGGGAGTCCACCCATTTTCAACATTCTAATATGTCATTAATTTACCTCAGAGGTGTTGGGTGGACATGATAAAAAAGTTCCCCCATACTTTGTTCCCAAGAAATGGAGGTCTGAAGAAAATCATTAACATGGTGAAACATCTTGATGACATCATCAAGATGTATTTTCACCATGTTAATGGACTTCTTTTTTTCTCAGAAAAAATGTTAAAAATGGGTGGATTTCCCCTTTATGTTGGCCTGAAACAGCCAGTTGACTTCATCGCCCATGTCGCTTCGTGCCACGGGCAATGAAGCCGCACCCATACCAATTTCGGTTACAGGACTTATATTAGGCACGTAAGCATCAATATTGACACCAGTTGTTGTTGAAGTTGCAACAGGCACATAGCATGCATAAAGCTAAGGGTCTGACTCAGAGTTTTCTGTTTTGAATGATGAAATGGTGGGTTGGTTTGGTAGTGCCACAAATGTAGTTAGTTACTAGCAGTAGTAGTGTTTCAAATCATTTTAAATAAGCACTTTATTTTGAAATATCTTTGCCCCCCATGCCCATGCCTAGATCCGGCCCGGCCCTGCCCCCATCCCAGTCTGAAACTGTACTTTATCCCCTTATACTTGTAGGAGGGAGTCGTAACCATTTACTCAAGTGAGAAGGTGATTCCGCACTCTGTGGCTGTAACTATAGGGTGGTGAGTGATGGTTTGGTTGAGTGATAAGCCCGGACATGACACAGAATCTACACAGAAGTTAGTACACCAGATAAAGTAGCGTCAGTAATAAAGTTTATCAGTATTTATGAGAGTGATGAGAGTGCTTCAGCTCTATTCACTGGGTCAAGCAGATAAATGTCAGTCCTATTATCACACACCAGCACTTTTGAATACTGAAATGGATACCTTTCATTACAGTATGGTATGAGTCAATTTAAAATGCCCTTGAGACAGCAGTACCTGCAGTATGTTGTAGTAACAACGACAATGTGTGGTTACAGTATGTGATTTGATTTATTTGTCAAACGTTTGTTATTGTAGCACTTAATGCATTTTAAAGTGCTGATTGATTTGAAGAGGCTAGCCAAAGGTATTCACAGAGAAACGATTGATTTACAAATTAAGTTCAAATGTCTTAATTAACGGCACAATGATGTTTAATCAACACTGACTCAATTACTCACTCAAGTTTTGTTATCATTTTAATTTAGTAAAATACATGCAAAATAGAAAGGGGAAAAAGCCTCGGCTTAATATCAACTTGTCTCTGTTTATACATGACATGTGGCAAAGACTAGAAGACATTCATGTCAATATAGGATGGATTAGACCCAATTATACAATGTGTGGATTCTGTGAAACTGTGAAATGGTTTAAAGCTTAGTTTTTCCAAACAACATTCATGTTTACGTTGTTATTAGAGAAAGTAAAAGATGTGTGTTAAAGCGTTTTTTTTTATTATCTACTACAGTCCTAACCCCTGGAAATTATAACTGGCCGCGGAGATTCACAGGATCTACTGAAGGCATAACCATTTTTGGCCATGCCTGACCCCGAGGCTCAATATGGCAGTTTAATCACACTTAGTAGATCATTCATTTGTGGCCAGATTTAATTTCCTGGGGTTTATTAGGACTGTAGTAGATAAAAAAAAGAAAGAAATCGCTTTAAAATTTTGTAAACAAATATGTATTTAGGACCATGTTTGAATGCCGCCTCGTATAGCTAAAATGCCTACAGTATAACTAAAGAAAGTGAGGAATGTAAAACAACACCCATCTTATTTTCTTTCTCTAATAACAACCTAAAATAGGAACTTCCCTGTATACGATCTGCTCAAACAGTAGTTGTATTTTCAATGTGTCTTTCTCTGCCTCCCCTTTTCTCTTTTCCCACTGTTACCTACAGTATGTACTGTACGTATGTCATTTCTCTTTCTCTACTGTATCTCTCCTGCTCCTGTTGAGATGTGGCATCGTCTGCAGCGCCATCCCTTTTGTCTATTCCCTTCCCAGCGACCGCGACGCCGCGCACATTTCCTCGCTTCCCTTTATTCTCCACTATTCTTTTTTTCCTCCCCTCCGCTATCAACAGCCATGTGATACTGAGGGTGCAGTACATCACTTTGTATTGGAGGGTCAAAAGTGCAGCAGCACAGTCGCCCACGGGCAGCTTATCTCAGCAATGCCATAGGACTAGATTTCTGCAAATCCCACTGAAAGCACATAACATATTCAACCTCACTGAAACACACGCCGAATGAACTACAGAACTACAGATGGGGAAAAAATACCATACAATACAAAAAAAAAGAGTCTGTAGCCTCTCCATTACCTGCCCAAGCTGCCCCTTATTCATTAGACTGTTTCATCAGGCGAAGAAAAAGACCTAAACCACTTTCAACCTGGCATTTGGGAATGTCCTTTAAATGCTAAAATGGTTGAAATCTTCCTAGATATCTCCAAACTATGCCAACGTTTTCCACTCTTCTGTCTTTGTCGCAATGCGTTTCGCTGCGTGGCAGCGATAATGGCAGTAATTACACTGGCGCCATGTCAGCAGTGGCGTCTGGACCCAGAGCTCGCCATCAACAAATTAAGGCACCACAACACTTCTCCATTCTATAGTGGTTTTAAACCTTTTTTCATAACAGGGACCACTACAGTATTTATGCAGCATTTTAGCTACGGACCAGCTTTGATGCTGAGTTCAGTCTCTCTGACCCAAAACTAAAGATTTTCAAGTTTTGGTCCACAATTTGGGAGAGATAACTGGCAAAATGTTCGTCAAAATAACAATTCTTCTACAGTACATTTTGAGAGGGTAAAATGAAACCAAATGGACCTGTGAGGATCCATTTGGTTTCATTTTACGGTCTCAAGAGTTACAGATCTATAAGGGTCCCTTTGGTTACCAACTTTCCATCATTTAGCTGGGGACCACCTGGAAACCTCTCAGAAACCACTGTTGAAAACCCCTGCTATACAGTGCTTCTCGGCTTTTTTCCGGTCTTTATGAAAAATGGTGAGAGTATAAAACTGGGCTTTAACATGGTTAAGTATTGTTTTGTCTCCAGTCCGTGTGACAGCCTGCAGGCCACTCCAGTTCCAGAGCTGTTCTGCCTCTCTGGAACATGTAAGCCAGGGTGACAGTGGGCAGCGCCGCGCGGCATGGCGCCGCGGCCCTAGCCTGCGCTGAAAGCCCTGCATGCAGCTCCGGCCCAGGCGCCTCCGCCGACATGGAGCCAGTGTAATTACTTTCATTATCGCTGCCACACAACGCAGTGCGACAGACAGGCAGGAGAGGAGAAGGATGGAGAGAGGGAGGGAGAGAGAGAGAGAAGGCTCACAATGGGAGATACCAAATCTCTTGGTTTTTCACTGGGCGCTTCAGCTCTGATTCTTCTCGACGGCTGTTGTCACGTGTTGCTGCCAGGGATGAGAGCACACCTGGATGTAACATTTCCTAATGGGGGGGGGGGGGGGGGGGGGGGGGGCGAAAATGGTATGGGTGCGGCTTCATAACATTTTTGAAGCCGCACCCATACCATTCTTGGTTACAGGTCTTTTATTTGGCAAGTAAGCATCAATGATAACATCAGTTGCAACAGACACACACTCGGAGAGTTTTCCTTTTTGAATGATGAAATGGTGTTGGTTTAGCAGTGTGACAACTGTAGTTAGTTAGTAGTGTTTCAAATAATTTAAAATTTGGTTGGTGCAGCGTGAAACACACAAATCATAAGTGTTGGGTTGAATGCGTCATGGTGGTGCCTTTTTTTCCCTTTTCTTTCGGGAGGCAAGCTGTTCGTCGTCAGACTGTTCCCAGTCCATAATCAGCGAGCATGTCAGTAAACATTGTTAATGGGGGTGGACGCACTCACTGACTGTTCCCACCCAGGACCCCTGCGGTGGCTAATTGGGATGAATGCGACTCTATGCTTCGTTTACCGACAACCCCCCCCACACACACACACTTCCTTCACTTTCCCCCCTTTTCATTATCTTTATATCTCTCTCACTCTCTCCCTCTCTCTCTCCTTCTCTCGCCTCCCTCCATGCTTGTTAATGGCTTCTCGCCTCATTGAGAGCCCAGATGTTTTTGTTATAATGAAACATGAGAAATGGCAGAGTGGACACAATGCCACGTCTCTGGCCACGGATGGGTGAGCGGAGCGGGAGTGTGTTGCTGTTGGTGTTCAACACGGGTAGCACACAAAAGGCCTGCATTCTATACGGCATTATACATTACAATGCAACACGGTGCCGTGAATGCACATGATGGCGACGACCGTAGTGTTGATGAGCGATACATGACCATTGTGAAAAGCACTGCCGTTGTACATATCTGCTTATAGCTCTCTGTGTCATGTGAGGCAGTGGTTTTCAACCCTTTTCATATAAAGGCCTGTTATATGTTCGGCATTTTGAGCTAGGGTCCATTTGGTTTCATAAAATTCAAGAGTGTTTATCAGTATACTATTAAAATATGATGTGTGGGGAAAAAACGTTTGGAGTTACAGAAATACCCGCAGTAGAATAAAGACAACCTGCGACTGTTCCCAACGTCGTCGTGGGGACAAGGACCTCAAGGGTGAAATGTAGAAAAAGGGGCATCTGTGCATCTGTGTCGTGTCACACGAATCAAGGTAGATTGATGCCTAATGTGTTTTGGTGTGGAATTCTCCTTTAAAGACCTGAATGTTCCTTGTATTTAGGGTCTGTAACAACTCTGCCAGGATCGAGCAACGGCAGTGTTCCGACAGCGACGTTGCACGGAAAACTGTCCTCATCAGGAGTGTCAGTTGTTGCGTTGCGATGTAGTCGCAAACCAATCAATAACCAATAAATAGTAGTGTGTAGATGTCATCCAATAACAAGGGTTTGGGGCTGTGGAATCTCGCTCAAATAAGGACTCTGTGAGCAAGTATTGGAGGGGAGGACGACGTCACTGTACGGCGTGTTGACACTCGCAGTCCATCAGGACTGTCTCTTTTAAAAACATGTATTATAATAAAATTTCATCGCTGGGTCATCGCTTGCTCGCTCGCATCGCTTGCAGTGCGGATGAGCTGTATGTAACTCTGACAAGTGTACAGATTGTTCCATTTGAGGTAGTAATTCCATTAATAATTGCTAAAATATCAAAGTTTGTAAAATGATAATCTAAATGGTACATTAAGAGTATGACAGTAGAGCAGCATCAACTGAAACCATTTTCTTTTCATATTTAGCAGAAATAGTTGATCTACAAGCTTCATGTGTAACATGCAGTGACATGTAACCTTGTATTGTTCTGCTATTTTGGCAAACATAACTGCATAACATCAAATAATTGTGATTAGGCAATTATGTAATAATTGTGACAGTCTTGAACCATTTGAGATATTATTTCCATTTATAATTGTTAAGTACCAATAAAGTTTGTAAAATGATAATGTAAATAATACAGTAAGAGTATGAAACGGTAGAGGGCATTGACACTTGCAGACTTCAGAAGTCTGTAAGTGCTGTAAATTAAATGTAATCGTGCTAAATTGTGTGCAGATTGGCACACCCATATCTTAAAGTATCTGCAGCTTTTTCAATACTGGTTATCGGTATTGGAACCACTGTATCTTTAATTGATTAATCACTATTCTTTGCACTTGATTACTTGCTTTATCGCGTTCATCACCGACCGTGCATCTAGCTAAGAGTAATGCATCCACAAAGTGTGTGGTGCACCGTCTTTGCTTTTGTGATGTAATCTCTTTTCTCTGGCTTGGACCCCACCTGTGGGAGAAAGAGAGAGGGGGGGGGAGAGACGGAGAGAGAGAGAGGGGGCTGTAAGTGCTTGTGTGATGTAAAATGCCTAATTTGGGGGGTGATTGATGGTTTAATATTGCTGCCTGCAACCTTGCTGCCCCCACCTACTCAATGAAGCTGCAGGCAGGCACACGGCTACAGCAGAGTGTGTATGCGTGCGCACATTTGTGTGTGTGTGATGTCACTTTCCATTCCCACATTTAAACTCAGCAAGCAAAATGAAACCAATTCTGAGTTTGTGTGTGTGTGAGTGCATGTGTGTTCGGCTGTGCATGTGGTTAATTGTAGGTAGCTGTGTGTGCGTGTGCGTGTGTGTGCGTGCGTGCGTGCGTGTGTGTGTGCCTCTGTTGGCCAAGCTTAAATTCCCTTAAATGTATTGACTGTGCTCCAGAGTCACGGTGGTCAGTTATTGCAGCCATTTCTGCTTTCTTCATTTCAAACCAGGCGTGTCACACCCAAATACAGAGTGGACCAAAATAGAAAAATTGGTACAAGTCGAGGGCCGGAGATACCGGTCTGTGTTTCAACACCGGTTTACGATGACGTCCCTGTCAAACAGCAAAAAAGTAATTTTCCCTCAAAAATCAATGTCTCTTAATGGCAAGATAATTGTAAACATGAAACTGCCTGCATTAAAAACTGTTTTTAATGATGAAGTTTTAATGAAAAATAGCAGGTGGTCACGTCTCATAGTGACGTCTCTATGTGACGTGAACACTATTTTTCAGGGAAAATCTTTTTCTTCTATGATCCTCACCAAGTGCTGAGTTAATTGAGAAAGTAAATGAGACTGAGTTGAGGAAGTAAAACAATTAGTTGCATACATTTCTTATTATGGTGTGTGCAATATACCAGAGGTCCAGTTCTAATAGTAATTCAATATCATCCCGCGGGCCAAAGATAATTCATTCACGGGCCTGATTTGGCCCCCGTGCCTTGAGTTTGACATATGTGTTTTAAACAATCATTCCTTCTCCACTCTGGTCTCTCTCTCTCTCTCTCTCTCTCTTTGGGGGTCTCCTGTGTTTTCTCCCAGGCAGGCACACTGTTGAGTTCCCAGCGTTGCCTCATTACCATTTCCTTTACTTCCATGCATAATATAATATTGTCAGCTCCTCTTGCTTTGGGCCCCGCCAATCCCTTCACATGCGCTGTGCAGCACCTCTTCATGTGAGCTCACGTGTTTCTTCTCGCTACTAGTGCACCACCTAGGGCTGTCACCATTACAAATTTAAGTTGTGAGTTTATTTTGCAATGAACATTGGAACAGTTTGTATTTATGTTTGCCTTTCGGGCTTTTGTAATCACGAACGGCACAGCGCAGATCTGTCTTATATGACAAAGAACTTCAATATATGAAGAAACCACTGACACGTCTAATATTCTTTTCATATTTAGCGGATATAGTTTTACAGTTTTAAAGTTTTACTTACAGTGCGTCACATGTGACACACAGTGATGTATCTATCGATCACAGTGGTTTTCAATCATTTGTCCAGGGCCCACTATTTATTCAGCAT
Source organism: Benthosema pterotum (assembly GCA_039105355.1). Classification (NCBI taxonomy): domain Eukaryota; kingdom Metazoa; phylum Chordata; class Actinopteri; order Myctophiformes; family Myctophidae; genus Benthosema; species Benthosema pterotum. The sequence goes on along the minus strand of CM076965.1, from coordinate 33,602,051 downwards.
TTGAGCCACAGACATTTTCACCCCACAGACTCAAAACTTGTTTTTGTCCACATTTTCGCAAACAAAACAGGCAAACATGGGGATCAAATTGACAATTAATCTTCTACATTGTCTAGTTGTGTAGGTTAATTCAGATGAGGAATATTTTAACTCTTGATAGTGTAAACATGAAATCAACATGGACCCATTTGGGCCACTGTATGATGAAGTACAACATTATGCAGCATTGCAAGTAATTGAGGGAAAGTAGCAATAATGTGCTGCAATTTACAAATGTACCATGTTACACCCAAACATACTGGATATATGTGGAAGGACTTATTATGCAGAAAGGATGAGATTTCACAATTGGATTATTGTGCTCATCACATTAATGCTGCATGCAGCTGGTAAAAGGTGCGGATGATTCTATAATTACTTGTGTGCTGCTGGGTAGCTCAACCTATAACAATGCATCATCATTTATCAGTTAATTTCTGTTTTGTATTAATAATCTACATCTGCTAATTAAACTACTAAAGCTGTCAAATATTATTAATATTCATTATAATAAACTTTTTACACCGCTTTTTGGAGAGCAGGGTTACAAAGTGCATGACAATTAGCAAGATGAAATACAGCCATAAGGATAAACAACAACAGTCAATTAAAATTCTAATAATTGTGGCGGAAGTGCAATATCTGCCTCAGAGATGTGTTGGTGTAGAAGAATAAAACATAACAAAATGGAAATTCTCAAAATTGTGAGTACAGTATTTGAATAAATTACATCGCAAAAAAAAAACTGTTCAATCTAGCAGATCTTCAATCTCAACACTTCTAGGGCTGCAGTGATTAATCACAATAAAATCGATTATTAAATTAGTTGTCAATTAGTTTCCACTTAATTATAGTTTTTCCAGTTAAGCCTAACTAAATTGAAAGGAGTGAGCCATCTCTCTTCCCATACAATCAGCTGATAGTTGCACATGCACAGTAGCAACTTCTAAGCAAAGTATAACACATAACAATGATTATAGTGTCAATTACAAAACATGTGGCTTGAATATGTATTTTTAAAAACTACCTATTTAAGTTCATAAGAGTCCTGGTCCTTAGACTGACACACATGTGCCTATTCCTTAATCAACTGTATGCAGTCAGAATAATCCTAAAGACACCATTACTTGCTTTTTCATTTTAATTTTGTTTGTCTTTTGAATAGTAGGCTAATGAGCAGCTACTCAAATGTATTTTTGAATGAGTTATCTTTTTTGTTAGATGGATTGGAACATGCCTAAAATAACCTTAAATGTATATTTAAGGTTAAAGAAGTTAGATAAGTGTCTTAATAGTTAATGAAGTGTCTTAATCCTTATCCATTATTAGTTGCAACCCCATTGTGTATTGTACACCTGGCCACTATGTTTGATCATATTGTGTGGCACTGACTGTAAGGCATTTGTCCAGGGACCACTAGTGGCCCTGGGAGGGTCCAGATGTTCCCCATGCTAAATGATGGAGAGTTGTAAACCAAATGAAACTTGTAGATCTTTAACTCTTAAGTGTAAAATGAATCCAAATGAGCCTTAAAGGTCCATTGCAGCTGCACACTGCTGCATTGTTTCAGATTATTTTTCCCCCAAAATGTGTCCAGTCTGCAAGGACCTTTACAGCTCCAATTTTGGTTTCATTTTACACTCTAAAGAGTTACATTTTATTCTTAAACATGTTACTTTGTTTACTGTACTTCATTTAAAAATACTCTACACAATTACATTATGTATTGTATGTAAGGTATCAGTCTATTGTCTTTCCTGGTAGTATCAATATAGCAGGAGCCAAATCTTAACCAATAAGTCTTGGGTCTGAGAGGATAAATCTTATCAAACGGTGTTCCGTGGCTCAAATGTCAAACAGATTATGAGCCTCGCTGTGGAAAATATAGGCTGTAGGGCATATTGTTCAAGAAAAACACAACAACAGAGATGAGAGGTTTCTGCTCTACAACAACAAAATGTACTTTTACTTTTAGTCGCTACACCATGTGCTGCCCCGCAGGGTTTCCGTTTCTAGTTGCTACCAGTGTCCACGGGGCCTCCTTTTCCCAACGCACGAGTCTCGCCTTCCCACCGCTCCGCCTCGCCACTTGCACCGCTTGATCTCTGCACCTTGTTTTTGAAGATGGCCGCCACCCGAAGAGTGAATATCGAAGATGACGCATGCGGAAAATAAATGCAGACAGTCAAGACTCCCCCCGGGTCTGCCGAGAGCTGTTCATCACCTCATCCGTGTTTTGATCATTACTCTCTCCCCCGACGCAGAGGGGGGACTGAATCATCACATTCTGCATTGTGCGTTTTGAGTCGTACACCTGTGACGGAGACAGGACGTTCTTACTGTTGATGTATTCCTTCACCATCTGCTGTACGACAGACACGTATGGTGTTATGCATAACGCTCGCCTCTGTGAGAAAAATACAGTAGCAGAAACATCACAAAGTACGACTTCCTTCATAAAAACACCCACCATGCCCCGCAGTCGCGCACGCATGTGCGCACATGCACACGAGCACGTACAGTGTGTGCGCACGTGTCTGGACACAGTCTCAAACGTTTGTTCTGCTAATATGTTTTTAATGTCTTTGGGATGTGGTCGACGTCTCTCTCATTTGTTTGTGTCTAAGCCGTGTGCTTATGTGAACAGGGAACATCAAGCCAGCAAAAATAGCATTTCTCATTAACCAGACTGTTCTCTCGCATTCGTTTCCCCCGGCCTCACTTTGCCAGTTTGTGCTTTTTTTTCCCCCAGATTTTTTTTGTTTGTTTTTTAACTAAAGTTGTAAGACAGTCTCATTGTGATGAGATAATGGTCTGATTCTCAGGATACCCTGAGTTAGACCTGCGTGTTCTCAATTAAGCATTCTGGCTGGAGATGTCTAATTTCTGATCAGTAGTCAGTGGTGTAAAGTACATTTACTTAGTATTGAAATTATGTACAACCTTTTTTTTTTTTTTTTTTTTTTTTTTACAATTGTCAGTACATTTTTTCCCAGAGAGGCCTGTTATGTGTAGTGCCACCAAGAGACAGCTTTCAAACCATTTTACCTATAACTGCACTTATCTCCTTAGAAGCCAAGGACCAACCTTTGGCCTGCAATTTTCACATATGCCTTTTACAGCGCCGCCAGTAATCCAACATTTTTGTAAAACATATAAATGTATAGGCCCCTGCCCTATGGGCCTCATGGCTTGGCAAGGCTTACTTATAAGTAAGCCTTACTTATAAGTGACAGGTAGCTAGAATAACTGAAGCAAAGCGTAGCGAGCTTGTATAGGTATAGATCTGCTATTTTCTCTATTTGGGAAAATGCGATATAGAACTACTCTGTTACTAGTCTGAGCTAACCTGCCTGCATACTAGCCTAGAGAGGCAGGTGCCAGTTGACATTTACAATGTATAAGACAATGCCTGACACATATCCAAACCTTGGCAGATACAGAACATGCCTTTGACTGTGCTCTGGAAAAAAATAACTGTTTTTTTATAGTATATTGGTCGGTGGATGACGTCAGTATGACGAATTTGAGTTGAGTTGTCACAAATAACCAATTTCTTCTGACGCCGCCATGAAAAGGTCTTTTGTACTTACCACTATCCATGGATCATATCATCACACTATCCATGGATCTTCATTGTGTCGACTGGACTAGTGTGTGTGTGTGTGTGTGTGTGTGTGTGTGTGTGTGTGTGTGTGTGTGTGTGTGTGTGTGTGTGTGTGTGTGTGTGCGCGTGCGGTGGCTTAATTGCATCTTTTTGCAAGGTGCTGCCAAGCAGCAGGCTGCCCAGTATTTAGGTATCTTCACTTGAGATTAAAATATCCCACTGTCTAAGAGGTCGTCGCAACATTGCGGGGTGACAAACTGAAACTGGAAATGAATTGTTTTCAAGCAGCCGCAATTACCCCTTTCCATGGAAGTGATCGAAGATGTCATAACTCTGTCTATACTCTATGGCGCAAGCCGACCTCTGAGCCTTGGGACGGTTTTTGTACCGCTATCTGATTGGCTGTGTGGTCTCTCGGCAATGCCACGACTTCTGATTGGCCATCTCGTCTTTATGGCTCTGGTCAGGGCTACATTTCATTTCATTACTATTTACTAGTAGGTATGACCACGTCCCTTTCACTTCCTTGCGGTTTTTGCGTCAATTTCACCACCAATGCGTCACATTGCGACACACGTGAGCTTAGATGTAGATCTGAAATCTAAAAACTGAAACGGGGCATCCTGCATAATAGGTATAGAGACGGTAAGACCAAGAACAACGTTCACCTCCATTACGGAGTTCACCATTGTCTGAAGAGAAATGGAGATAATTGGTTGATTCATTGCAAGCCCCGGCATATTGATATCTCTGCATGTTTTCAAAGAGACTAAGGTTCTCGAAAAAATATTAAATCACACGGAAACCCCACGGAAAATTCATCATCCTCTGTTACTCTGTAATGAATGTCAAGAACGTGCTCAGCTCTCCTGCAGGTTGAGCCTCTTGCTGAAAGAGAAATAATGTAAAAGCTAAGTAGTTTTGCATTCACCTGCACTGCCCAGTCTTGACCATGAGACTGTAACCCACTCCGCACGGCTTTCATACAAGGCTAACTAAACTGCTCAAAGCGGGCGGAGAAACCCTGTGTTCCGACAATACTTCAGCTTCCACACGAGTCAAGGAAAGGTGCCATCTTTTGTATGGCAGCTCCAGAGTTATATTAGCCTTTGTTCCAACGTATTTGCATATTCAGCCGAGCTCCCCAGCCCACATCGATGTTAATGTACTCCCACACAAACAGATTGGAGTGAACAGGGCAAACATATTCCTCCGTATCTTTCGCTATATTCTCTCTCTCGCTCTCTCTCTCTCTTCCCCCTGTCCTTAGTCTTCTCTCACTCACTTTATCTTTTTTGTTCTTTCTGTCAAGCGTCTTTCACCACCATCTCTCTTTTTCTGAATCACAAACAAGTCAACACACACACACACACACACACACACACACACACACACACACACACACACACACACACACACACACACACACACACACACACACACACACACACACGACCAGTGCCCACACACAAGATGCATAATATGCACATGTACTGTATGCGTGCACACAAACACAAATACAGAGACCCACACACAAATACAGAGACACAAACACAAATACAGAGGCGTACAGTATACAAAGTATGTGTTATTTCTGTGAGTTTTCGCCAGCCTCTCTCTCTCTCTCTCTCTCTCTCTCTCTCTCTCTCTCTCTCTCTCTCCCTGTGCATGCGTGCTGCTGGATCAGCTGAAATAGGATCCATCCCTCAGATCCCGCTGTACCACTCACACATACTGATGTAGCCTGATCTCCCGTCAGAGCAGCCAGCCTGCAGGGAGTGTAAGTCGGGCGGCTTATAGCTGCGAGGCCCCCGGGAGACCGGCGTGCCAGCCAGCCAGCCGCTCAAAGAGCTGGTCCTGGAAAACAATAAGCCACCACAGACAGCCGGGGGATATGAGATGATACTGTGGAGAGAGGTGGCTGGGACAGCCTGCACTTTAGAATCACCAGTGTTCGTTTAACACAGAGAGAGTGTAATGTAACTAAATGGACACGTGCGGCTCCATTTGGTGAGGTTATATTTTGTACACGCTCGCTCAGAGTTAATTAAATGAACTCTCAGGGATTCTACTGTGTGCTGTATGGAGGCCTGGGTCTGGATGAGGAACTATAATGGCAACGACAATAACTAATGGATGCATTGTTGTTTCATGACAAACCCCTGTTCTGATGCACAGGAGAGAATGCAGCATTTGGATAATACAGTGTGCCGTATGTGTGTGTGTGTGCGTGCACATGCATGTGCTCACAAGCAAGCACACACGTGTAAAACAGAACGCGTGCACACACGCTGGCTACTCGTAGCGACACGCACTCAGACAATTCCCCCGGGTGGCAACGCTGTCCTGAAATCAGGTTGTGTCTAATCAAATCTGCGCTCGCTGCGCCCCTCACGGGTCAATCTTTACACAGTTAACCATATGAACCCTCTATCTATAGCAGCATCAGCGTGCGGCCACTTTTTCTGGGCAGGCCATAATAGGCACACGTTGGACAACAAACTGCAGGCGGTGGCCAGCCAGATTGTCGGGTGGTGCCAGTAGTGTTACACATACTGTCTGTGTGCAGTCATTAGCCAGTGGTGGTAAAGTTCCTCCATGAATATTAATTCAGCAGTCGACCCATGCATGTTTCATGCAACAGCAGCACCGTGCTCCAACACAGACAGGCATGTCATGAGTATACCTCTACAATGTAGTCACGGACCTACCTTCCTATCCCCTCCATTTTGGACACATACTGTACTATATTACCCACAGATGTGTGTGTGTGTGTATATATATATATACAGGTATATATATGTATATATATATATATATAAAGGCTATATGGCCTGAGTTCACCAGCGGCCATCTTATTGAGGTACTTCAATACAGTATACTCTATGGCAGCTCAAGCAAAAATCGCTATAACTCGCGGCCGCGGGTGAAAATGTCATCAAATGGTGGTCCGTGGCTCAAATGCTGAATAAATAATTGGCCCTGGTATCAAAATGGTTAAAAACTACTGAGCTATGATATTCTCCCCCCAGTGTGCAGTACAGCCAGGTATACTGATTGCAGGTTTCTACCTCCACTATTTCTCTTCTTTCCATCTCTCTGTCTCTCTCTCTCTCTGTCTCTCTCTCTCTCCCTCTCTGTCTCTCTCTCTCTCTCCACGTGGGGAATGTTTAAATATGGAATTATTGAGAGGAATTGATTGCTGCTCTGCTCTGTCCAGCATGGCCTCCTTCCTTCCATTAATCTCCGATGACTGCAGAAAGAAACTGCAAATCCATCAGGGGGCCTTTGCTGCAGACGATTGTCTGAAGGGCTCCGCTCCATCCAAATTCAATTAGAATCAATGGGGGAACATACACACAAATAAGAGCGCGGGCTAGATAAAGACGCATAAATAACCCCTTTAAACCGCATCAGCTCCTGTGCAGTTTTTGGGGGATTTTGACCACGTGAAGCATTATTTTCTATACTTTGGCTATTTTTGAAAAAGAATTGTGCAAATTTGTGCAAATCTCTTGAATCTCTGTTGTTTAAAGGGACCATTCAGTGAAGTGGGCAATTTGGAAAACCTTCTGGTGCCCCGGGTAAAATGATGTGCACATGCACATGCTCTACAGTCAGGGGCGCACGCGCTACAACAGGCCAGCAGCACATACACCGTCCAAGGCCCACCCCCTCTGGTTGAAGGATGTTGTCCCAAAGCCCCACCGGAAACTATAGGGTTTGTTTGACCCTATAGTAATATGGTCAGTGCACTGTATAGAAGGGAGCATTATCCAAAAAAAGAAGACAAAAATATAATATTAGAAAATACATGAAATAATGTGTTTTTTCTCATGGTCGAATACATATCGGTTCTGACTTGACTTTAAAAGGTTTCGAGCTCCACGTTTTTTGTTATTTCATGAACCTGTTTGGACCTGTTTGGACTTGTTTGGAAAGACTTTCTGTTACAGAACGGTTCTGGATGGGTCAGGTCTAGGGCTGCAACGATTAATCGTAATCAAATTGATTATTCACTTAGTTGTCAACTATTTTTAGTAATTGATTAATCGGTTCGTCAAGTAATCACTGAAGTTTTTACCCGTTTCCCCACTTAACCACAGTTTTTCTTCCAGTGTTAAGTGTCTTCCAGTGCAAATTCCACCCCTTTAAGGTGACAGCTAAGCAAGAGTCATAATCCGATTTAAACGATGAATCGGTTAAATAATCGGCCGATGAATCGATGTATTAAAATAAGCGGGTCGTAGCGGGATATAGCGAGGGACAGTGAAGGAAGGGGAGCCTGAAGGAGACGGAGAGCAGCAGCTGATTGATCTGGCTTTATTTCAGAGCCGTGTTATCAAGTCTCCAAATGAGATCACCATGAATGATTGTCCCTCGGCTCGCCGTCCCGGCCGCCGCCTCCACCCGAGGTGTTCATTTCTCTCTCCCTCTCCCTCTCTCTCTCTCTCTCTCTCTTGCCCCTTGTCGCTCCGCGTCAGTTACTCTCTATATCACTTGATCACATGCAGCAGCAGTGCATGTGGGATACACACACATGCAAACACACACGCATGCATCTATGCCACGTGGACACCTGTGCATGAAGTCTCCTGTTGATCTCAACTAGATTGTTAGAATCAGAATGGGTTTATTTGTCAAATCACCATTTTATAGAAGTGGGCGCGCACAATTGTTTTCTAGTGTTCCACGAGAAGAGAAGGCATACAGTAGGAGCTATAGAGTCAGAGCAAAGGAGAACGTTTTTTTTAGGAATAGTTTTACTTAAAAGGTAACATTACCAAAAGAGAAAAATATGTGCACGTAAAACCATGTCACTCAGCTAAAACGATAAAGAAAATAGACAAAGTAATGATAATATAACGTGTCCCTCGCTTGTCACGCCCGCTGATTGTGTCTCAGTGGTGTTCTCCGCCCCCTCCCCACCCCCCATATTAGTGTTATTACAGACGTACTTTATTAACTTGTATGTTTGTCATCACACATCGCGGCCGTTGCTTAGTGGTTGATTGATTGTAGTCTGTGTTTTGCCTCAGTGAATATGCTGTATGCCAGCCATATACTGTACTGTATGCCTTGGGCTCTTCCCATTGTGCCAGAGGCGGCTTTTCCGTCCCATTGGTTGTAGAAGCAGCCAATTATGGCGTTGTGTCACGTTGCCCAGAATTCCAGCCAATCACAAGATTGGGAATTGTCGACTATAGGTCCTGCCAATCATGAAGGTTGGCAATTGGTCTTCTGAGTTTTCATGTCTGTTGTTGGGTCAGGTCATCAAGTCGCTTGACCAAAAAAGTTTGTCAAAGGACAGATGGACATATCAGGGGTTGACACTAAGGTCTCGGAGGCACTTGCCCATCGGGCAAGTGCAAGTCAGGTTCTACTTGCCCTCAGCTCATAGTCACTTGCCCCCCAAAAATATATTCAAGATTTTGCAGATGTAACTCATGAGAACGTAAAAATGAAACCAAATGGACCCTTGCGGGTCCATTTGGTTTCATTTTTACACTCTCAAGAGTTAAAATTCATCATCTTAATTAGCCCAGGTCTACACAACTAGAGAATGTAGAAGGTCATTTTGATGTCTATGTTAATTTGCCCGTTTTGTTTCCCAAATCCAGCCTGGAATTGTGGCCAGCTAGAATTTATCTTGTGTTGTGTTAAGTTGCACACTTGCCCGATCGGGCAACCAGATAGCAGTCTTCACTTGCCCCACCATTTTTTTTACTTGCCCCGGGCAAGCGGGCAAGTGTTAGTGTCAAGCCCTGACATATTCTGTATGGGCGGGAGAGAGCGGAGATGAAGAGCATTATTGCATTCACACAGGCAGATGCAGAGATACAGTCTGCTCCTCATTGTCAATGGAAGCCAGCAATGCAAAGCAAATCTGACATTTGAAGCTGCTAGAAAAGATACAAAGCTACCAAAATAAGTTGAACAGGCTTCAGTGTCAGATACAAAAAGATACGAAGCGACAAATACTGTATGCTGTGAATCTTTGCACCGTCGTTGCATCTGAGACGGCACTGAGGCAGGAGATTTGATGTCAGGGGCGGATGTAACCTTTCCCAATTGGGGGGGGGGGGGGGGCAGGAGAAAATGGTATGGGGGGCGACTTCATCGCCACACCCATACGTCTTTGGTTACAGGACTATTATTACTATTATTACTATTATATTATATTAGGCAAGTAAAGCATCAGCAATAGCATCAGTTGTTGTTGAAGTTGCAACAGACACGCAGCATGCATAAAGCTAAAGGTCTGACTCAGAGAGTTTTCTGTTTTCAATGAGGAAATGCTGTTGGTTTAGTGGTGCCACAATTGTAGTTAGTTAGTAGCAGTAGTAGTGTTTCATATAATTTAAAATATAAGCAGTTTCATTTTAAATACCTTGGGTTGTTTTGCATGTTTGGTGGGGCAGACTGGGCATTTAAGGAGGCATGGCCCCCCCTCATGCCCATGCCTAGATCCGCCCCTGTTTGATGTGTTGAGACAGAAATTAAGAAAAAATAAAAACTAAAACTAAAAAAATGAAGACACAGCGTGAGTGAGATATGAGACGGGGGTGAGATAGAGATGGATAGGTGGGCCTGGAGTGAGACACAGTTATCGGCCGTGATCGATCTGGACCGGCTGATGCCAAATGGGGAGTGTAATGATGGGTAATGATATGAGCCTGGGAGAGGCAGCGCACTGCTGTGTGTGGGGGTGTGTGTGGGGGGGGGGGGGGGTGTGTGTGTGGGGGGGGGGGGTGTCATCATGTCCACACATCTGCCTGTAGTTCATTAACAGAACTGCTCCATTGTGTGTGTCGTCATTTAAATGTCTTTGGCTGTTTCAAAATAGCAGACCTATACAAGCTCATGGCATGTCACTTCTATGAACTTGTACATCTGAAAAATGTCAGAATCTTTATATGATTTATTTATATTGTCGAAGCGAATATCTCAACTCGATTGGTTGCTTCCGGTGGTCCCTGGAACAGTCTAGTTTGAAATTCGTTTTTTTCTCTGTCATTTGCTCGTTTATTTTGCTTGTTTTCCATTTCTTTCTTGTTCATGAATCGCTCCTTAAGTTGTTTTCAAATTAAGACACATTATGGAGAAGGGGGGAGGGGAGGTGGGAACTTTAGATTGGTAAAACACACACACACAGTGTGTGTGTGTGTGTGTGTGTGTGTGTGTGTGTGTGTGTGTGTGTGTGTGTGTGTGTGTGTGTGTGCGGTAGAGAAACACATGGTGTAAAGCGTGCGCATGCACAGACGTAGGCACACACACACACACACACACACACACACACACACACACACACACACACACACACACACACACACACACACACACACACACACACACACACACGGCCTACCGACTCTTGAACAGTTTCCACAGCAACATGAAGTGGCTCAGATAGAATAATGTATTCCACTACTACAGCTCGGTGTGATTTGCATGATTTGCATTACCCCTGTTCTTTATTCGTTCCTCCAACAACAGCGGTGAGAGACTCATCCTCACGCATCCATCCCACACTGCCATTTTCATAAAAGCAGTGCAGGAGGACGAAGCATTTTAAACAACGCCCTACATAAACGACGACCGTTTAGTTGAAGCTGCTCTCCATACAGTCCCGTCTGGGGCAGTGTGGTCTAACACTGGAGTGGACGCAAAAAAAAAAAACAGAAAGCTGTATAGAAATTTCTCAGTAAATGGATGTTAGCTGTATCTCTGCGAGTATAAAAATGGCCCGACAGGTCCATGTTTAAATGCGCTGTGTGTTGCAGGAGAATAAAACAAAAGGGGGAGAAAAAGAAAATGTCCTCCAGCAGCTCTCAATAATAGGTTTAATTGTCTGTGCCGATTACTATGGAAACAAAATTCATAGCAGGGAATATGGGCCAACCAGATTGCATCTTTTCCCCTCGGCTGGCTATCTTCCAAAAGAAACATTTGACCACATTTCGCTATCATTCACAGGCAGGCTGATGAATCACGGACAAGCAGAAGGCAAACGTGTAAACCGCAAACTTCAATTATTCAATGCAATATAACAAGTCAACATTTTTATTTATTTATTTTTTTCTTCATCCCACTTTTCATTCCATGCGGTAGGCAGAGAGTGATTGTGGCAACAACATGTACTGTGGCTGATAACTAGACGGTACATAGATATACCCTCTATTTAAACCGTGCAGTTTAAATGCGTGCATATAAATGAACAAACTGAACTGAGCCTGTTGTTACACGAGGGTCAAAGTCTGCCTACATGTTCAGCGCAAACAACATGCGAACAAAATGTGATGAGATTTTGAGAGGTGTCATCATGGCAATGTAGTAAATAGCATGTAAGCATTTCATAGTAAAGATACTCAGTTATTCAACAACTAATTGGATTCATTCAGCTTCCAGACACCTCAAAAACATTTAATTACATATAAAAAACACATCGGTAAATAAACCTGCTCAATTAAACCTCCTGTAACATAGCACACAGTTTAAGTCATGCAGTCTTTATGAAAATGTTTGCGGGAGGAATTTCATGAAACGATAATGATTAAAAACAAAATGCAGAAAACAAAATTAAGGGAGCCGTGAAAATCGGTCTGGGTCCCAACCCAGTGTTAAGGAGACAGTGCTCCTGTTCAGAGTTGGGCAACATTGACGATGGACAGACACTGCATATTTCTGTAATTTCTGCAAGAATAGACAATCTATAAGCTAAAAGTGCATTGTGGTGCATTTTGAACTTGTAGGGTAGCTATTTTGCTACATTTCAATAGAAGTCCAGATTTTCTTTTCCATTCATGACTGTTTCAAAAGGTGCTACGGCCGCCTTGCAACCGTGTTGTTTGTAGGTCAGCTCTTTTATTTGTAACTAACTAAAAAAATGCAGTTAGTTATAGTTAACTTCATGAACTAAATATAAATCCATCAGGCCTAAGAAATATACATTGTAATTAGATGTTGGATGTTTCAATACTATATTGGTATTGGGAAAAGTATCGGATCAGCCATTTTTGTCCCTTTTCGGTATCGGCAAATACTGTATTAGTATCAGAAAAGTATATCAGTATCAGCCCTTACTTGTCATTGTCTGGTTATATATTGGCAAATATACCACAAATATACCATAGATTCGACACAGGGCTAAGGGTTTGACACTATGACCAATTGACCATTAAATACAGATCCGTCATAGGGGTAAGGGTTTGACTTTGACCATTAAATAAAAAAATGTTGGGTGATGTGGACTTTGCTTTGTAGTTGCCCAAGTGCACATTTGAGTGAGTAGTCTGATATTCCTGGTTGCAGGACGTCTTTTTTCTTTTTTAGATTTTTTTTATTCTGGTATCGGTATATGGTATTGGTATCGGATAACACAAAAATTGTTGTATCAGGATCAGATCAGAAATGAAAAAAGTGGCATCGGGACATTAAGCTGCCAATGTACAGCAAAGTAATTAAAGCTGCACATGTTTGGAATTGTAACAACTGAAATCAATAGTACGGTATATCAGGATTTTAATATTAACTTGTGGGCTGCATAGAGTGATGGTGGGATGGGGGGGCCCATGCTCTATATAGCTTCTATTAAATGGAGAACGTGCAAAAACAGAGCTCCATCCACTCATGTGCACCATGTAGGTCTGCACACCTGTGATGTGACAAATACAGTGTGATTCTGATTCACACCAGGAGTTCTACTGCCCAACAGCCCAACAGGCCAAGCAGGACAATGAAACACAAACATCATCCTAACTGTAGGAAATGGGATTGCGATTAATAACGGATAATGTAAGCCTCACACACAGCACAGAGCTAAAAGCTGTTTTTTTTTCCCCTGAAAAAACAGTGTTGAGCAGCTGCTCAAAAATGTTCCTCACACATGGACAGGTGAAAGACAAGCGAGTGTTCTTTCTGGTGTATACAAGCTGCTAAAAATAGAAAGATACAGGATAATTTATGCTTCTACTCTTGTACATTTTTGATACTGCTGCTGCTATAAAAGCGAAGTAAATGATACCACCTCCTCACCTGTCTTTTTCAGATTTGTTTTTGTTTTTTGGATGAGAGGTGGATGGACATGCAGCAAAGGTCGTCATGAATGGGACTTCAGGCCAGAGCCTGAATGGGACTTCAGGCCAGAGCCTAAACAGGTATGTGGCACGTACCTGGACCAATTGGCAATCTGTCCAAAACTCTAACATGTTTATACTTTATTACCTACATTGTTGCTCTAGGCTGTTGTTTGTTCTGCAGACCTGGTCCGCCAACATTTTGTTAATTGTACCTGTATAACGCCCAGGATTTGTACCTGGATCTCATGCATGGAAAGCCAACATCTATAAACCACTACACTAACAGGATATCCCCATTATCTGGGGATTATTGAAAGTAGCACAGGGATCTTGCTGGGATCATTATATTATTCAGACAGTCCTTTGTTTGGCGATTATTAATCCAGCTTTGTCACAGGCATCATGACGAGGAAGATGCACTATGATGACATAACCGTATATCGAACTATAACTGGCTTGCGAGGGCTTCTGGGAAGCTGAGTCCAATGCGAAGTGCATTGCAATGGAAAGTAACAGTACAGTTGTACATGTGAACTATAGGGTAATAAGGGTATAGACAATCTTAGCTCACTTTGCTGTCTGAGACGGATCACGGAAGTGACTTAACAATCCGTGGGATTATTTTCAAAATTGAGATGATTTGACGCTTCAAAGGTAACTGTAAACATTGGCAGTATCCACTACAACTTATTATATTAATTCCTTCCGTAAAGGCATTGACCACACTGTGGTTTTGTAGACTGATGGTTAATGGATAATACATTGATTGCATTGCACAAGATAATACATTGATTGCATTGCACAAGATTTGTGCATTTTAAAGGTTTGTTTTTAGTGTGCCTATGCCTATATTGGTAGGTTCAAAGTAGATTGACAGGAAACGGGGTGAGAGATGAGCGTAGGACCTGCGGCACAGTTTGCCAGGAGTGGGAGTTGAACCTGTGGCACGCCATCAGGCCACGACTTTCTCTTTTTATGAGGTCAGGTCCTGGATTAATTTATGAAAAAAAAAGAGAAACATTGCCGACGAATGCCGCGCGTCAAAACATATTATTTGTGTCTCACGTACCCCCAATCCCCCACTCTAGCAGAGCTAGAAACACACATGCCTGCACTCATCGATGTGCTGCCCAGCCACCCTTAAGGACACTGTTCTATTTCCAGGCATCACTGCCACTGAAAATAAAGAAAAAGCTGATTCCCAACCTGCAGACCAGTCCCAACCTGTTGTTGTTGTTGTTGAGGCACAATGATTGAAATAATATCCAGAGTTGAATGCCAGACAAAATCCATTCATTAACTGAAAAAAGCCGCTGTGCTGGATAGCATCACTATCACGGCCATTTGGGCTGACCAGAGCTGAATGGTTGGAGAGCCTGCATAGGAATCCGGAGGTTCGTACGTCCCAGGTACGATTCCAGCTCTCATAAATGTGTCAAAGTACTCTGAGTAAGACACTTAGGTCCTAAGTGCTCTCCCCCCTCTGTGCTCCTAGATGTGCACAGCAAACTAATCACACTTACTCCAATGACCTCAGATCGGTCAGACCCGCACATTTTTGGCCACTAGAACCTAGAGGAGTCCATAGAGCAGCAATCCTAAATGTGACGGCAAGTGGAAATACAGCGCAGTGCGCTGCATATCTGCCTATACTCAGCCACGTCTGACGTCTAGGCCTGTCAACGCCTCGGCAAGAAATGGTGAAATGATGAATTTCATGCATAATTAAGAGCACATAATATATGCCTGGCTGTCTGCCTCTTCTAATCACGACAGTATACAGTACAGTGCACCTTTTCTATACATGAGCGGCTCTGGCAAGACTTACTATAAAGTGCAGAACACTGTGTGTAATATCAGGATAGGAATGAACAATTCTTCATTGAATGAATGAGTGAATGGATGATCAAACAAGAAAAATGCCTGTTGAGTCATAGGGGCTACTCAGGTTATTAATGACGTCTTCTCAGTTGTGTTCTCAATATGGTTTTCCGGTTCCTATTGGTGCCCATGGGTCACACGGCTGCGTCTGGCGGTGTGCTTTGAACTTTTTGAGCACCCTCTCTGACCTACTCTGTGCCGGTTCTGTCTGCCTGTGGTCAGTTTAGCCATGTCCACATGAGCGGCTTTGGAGTTTATTTTCTTGTAAAGTTGCTTGTAAATATTGGTAGTTATTTGGGCCAGTGATTCTCAAAACATTTTCATTTCATTTTCAAGGAGCTGCTAATTGAATGCGCAGTTACAATTAATTCATTTATTTGCCTGCGAACCGGTGTCTGGAAACATTTTGTGCCAGGTAAGGGACCCCGTACAATATCTGTGTACTTAAAATATTCCATATATTTATCTTTTCTTTTTCCCAAGATGTTTTGAAAATAACAGATGTGACATTTTGTGTGCTCACAGCTTGTTCTCAAACAGCCAAATGCAATGCAGTGCTGTAATCAGCTTGTGCTTGTGTGGTGTAGTGGCGTCTTCTTTTGGCCTAGTTTTCATAGACCTGGTTGCTTGTTTCTCTCTGAGATTCGGGCAGCACTGCCTGTGCTCTGCTGCCGCAGCTATAGTCCCACAAGCTGTCAATCTACAGGAGAAATCCTTCTTGTCATCTGTAGTAGTAGAATGTGTTTTTCCATGTCCAGAACAAACTGATCCCCCCCTTATTACTACTACACTTCTGTATCCTAGTTTCTTTTAGTATTTCTTTCCAGCTAGTGAGAACATGCACCGTAGAGACCTTGTCTAGCTTGTCTTAGAAGTGCATTACCAGTGTGTTAAACACAGATAATACTTTGTTTTTTGGTAGCTTTGCTTCGCTTGCACAATTTGTCCTTTTACAGTGCACTTTTGAGTTTTTGGACATATGTCATTATGTCAACACATGCTGTACGGCTGGCCAGGGGCGGATCTAGGCATGGGCATGGGGGGCAATGCCCCCCTAAATACCCAGTCTGACCCCCCAAACACGATGCCATGCAAAACAACCCAAGATATTTCAAATTAAAGTGCTTACATTTAAAATGAATTTGAAACACTACTACTGCTACTAACTAACTACAGCTGTGTCACCACTAAACCAACAGCATTTCATCATTGAAGTCGCTTCGCGCCACGGGCGATGAAGCCGCCCCCATACCATTTTCTCTTGCCCATCCAACATGTTCTCTTGCCCCCTCAAATGGGACATGTTACATCCGTCCCTGCAGCTGGCTTAGGTTTTTGTCGGTGTTAATGTTTATACTTGCCGAAGCTATAGGAGATCATTCACTATAACTGTGACCAGGTGAACTCCTTATGTTGTAAATGCAAAACATCCCTGGAGACCCGAGTCTGAATGACCTCGGCTGACCACACCTCCACTCCAGCAGTTGTCTGGCTGCTCCAGCCTTGGCTTTTGCTCAGATGTTGTTAACAGGTGTATAGCGGCAGCGGAATGGGTCAGATGTACAAACAGGTGTGGAAGGTCGTAACACAGACAATAACGGGGGCGGTTGTCGTGATGCACTGGGCAGTGTGTTTTTGCTCTTATGGTGAACTCAGGATCTGCTCTTATTAAAGGGGAGGTTTACTGAAGGAACGCACACTGCAGGGGAATGCAAATAAGCATGCATTGAATTCCCTGTGAATCAGTTTGTGGATGCTGCATCAGTGTTATTTTGTTCACAGACAGACTGAAGAATTATTAACAAAGTAATTTGATGGTATACTTTAATGATAAGGATTTGCAAGAGGAAATCCTTATCATTATCCTTATCATTTTTCCTGACTGACTGACAAGACAGACAATGGAGTGGGCAGAAAACATAAGCTCAATCATCCTCAATATAATTCCATTGTATTGGTGAAAGTAAATGTCCCTACTGTATGTTGCTGGTGTTGTTCACCAACACATACACTGGATACAGGTCTATCATTCACAATGATTCACAATAAGTGTAAAAGTTGTGCATTAAAATATACTTAAAAATGAAAAGTCCTCATTACGGTGAATGGTCCATTTCACAAGTTTTCAAAATGTATAAAAAAAAATCAAAGCTTGTAGGTCTACTGCTTTCAAGCGGACAAATAAGGCTGAAGAGCAGATTTCCCATGGTTTTCTCCAAACTAAGACATAACATAAATTATTAGATGAAAGATAATTCAATCACAGCAAACACATCAAAAGCAACACATTCCCATGGCGAATGATAGCACAATAACACAATAATAGAACAATAACACATGCCCCAAGGCATGATGGGAAATTTCTCCTCAGCCCCACTAAACCACCTGGGACGCTACAATACACAAACCAGATCAAGCTGTTTTGGACATGTCACTGGAGGTGAACATCATCAAAGAAATAAATAATACATTTTGTTCTAGGCAGTTCTACAACCTCACAATGTGGCATGAGGCTCTGTTCAAATACCCGGTGATCACTGAATACTCAAGATTTCCTACTTACTGCAGGAAGGGCGTCATTTCTTGTCCGCAAGGGCTGCCGCAACCGTTTTTTTAAAGGTTGCGATGTGACCGTTGCTAACGCGGTCACAACGTTTTTCAGCGGTCGCAGCCGATTTAGAAAAAGGTTGAACTCGCAACATTCCTAAAACGGTTGCAACCTTTTAAAAAATGCTTTTAAAAAACGGTCGCAGCAGCAGTCTATTAGGTTCAGGCGCACGTTTCACTTGGTTTCAGGGGTAAGGCTAGGGTTCGGTTTAGTTGCGACCAGTAAAAAGGTCACGACGTTTTTTAAAATGCTTCGCAAACTTTTTTAAAAATGGCCGCATCCATGGTCACAAAACTATCTCGCTGTCACTGTCTTGCTGCTGAAAGATAAAGGTTAAAATAAAGGTTTGACATGAAATTAGAAGCACATTTCTGATGAAGCGTCTATCTTCTTGCCATCCTGCAGTGGCCTATAATTTCATTACTATTCTAGTCTAAATAGTGCCATCAGGAGTCAGTTTGTTTGGAGCAGGGTTAGGGCCTATTTGTGGTGATGCCAGGCCAGCTGCCAGGCATATTTTGTAACTGCTTCTTGGCTTTGATAGAACCCCAGGGGGCACAAACCTGTCAATAGTGGACGTACACAGTCCTGAGAGCCAGTCTCCCTGCATTCTCTTCATGATTGTGAAGAAGTGACACTCCACCTGAAAGCAGAGGTGGAAAAGTACTCAAATGTTTTACTCAAGTACCATTACTGCAATATAGAAATAGTAGTCCCAGTACAAAAGTACAAAAGCATCAAAAGTACTAAAAGTAAAACTGTGCAGAATGCCCCATTTCACAGTGTGTGTACACAATCTTTTGAAAATAGCCAATCTACAAGCTCTGCAGGAGGGGCCCAGATCCTTTTGGGCTAACGATGTTGTCCCAGCATGGGGCCCAATCTCCGCGCCGTGCGTCCAGATCGTGGTGACGCGCAGGCCGATCGAACGGGAAAGGCTCATTATGGTGGCTAATAGCTGCTTCTGCATCGTGGGGGATCATAAACATCCTCTTTGGAGGGCATGATGGTCCTCTTGCTGCCTTACAGTTAGTTCCCTGTTTAGTTTAGCTTAGATTGGAGTCCTAGTCTGAGAACGTTATGCCAGCTAGGAGTTATTCATACGCTCTGGTTGAGTCTGAACTCCCACACAACATCAGGCTAAATAACCACATGACTAAATAAATATTATTTTTTAATTAGATGCGTATAAATTTCGAAACTCCGGCAGTGATTGGATCCATGGAGGTAGAGAAGAGACAGTCAGTGAACACTTAAATGGTTTCAATAAGGTTTTAGCAGGTTGAACTGTTGGTTTGCTGACAAAAACTAAATTATTAGGATGACAAATGTTTGTTGACTACATGAAACAATTAAGCTACGATGGCTAATAAATACTTAGTAAACGTATTGCCAATTTTGTCAACAAATAAAAACTAGACTAAAATTTTATGAGGGACTAAGAGAGAAGAGTTCAGATAGAACTAAAAAAAAAGAAGTCATTCATGCTTGATTGCTCTCTGAAAATAGCAGATCTACAAGCCTGTTCCGAGCTTGTAGGCCCGCTATTTCAGCCAGCAAGCAAGCGTAAAATGCCAAAACACATTTATTTGACCGAATAAACTGTAGATTTTTTATTCAAATGTGAATGTGAAATATGAACTAAAGGGACTGTTATTCAAGCTATGGCTAAAGCTAATCAAAATCTGCTACCAAAATCAACATTGATCTCTTCTCATTAGAAACCTTGACCATTGCAGGAGAAATGTTTGGCCCTAATTTAATGGTTGTGCACTATGTCCACTTTTTTTTCTCTGAACCACTCCCCGTCTATCTCAGCCGCCCACGTTGCAGCCTTTGCTGGTGAGAAGAGCCTCAAAGTGCACATAACACTTTTTAGGCCACTGGGGTTGGCTAAGTACATGTTGCCTGTGGGCGTAGCGAATGCAAGCAATACAGAGCATTATATGTTGAGTTTCGTGCTCATTCCTTTTGCCAAACTTTGGCTTAGGTTTCGCAATGTCGAACTTTGTTTTACTTGTGAAAAACTTTCATTATACACTAGAAGTAGAATTCAGTTGAAATCACGCATGCACGCACACGCACGCACACATGCGCGCACACATGCGTGCGCACACACACACACACACACACACACACACACACACACACACACACACACACACACACACACACACACACACACACACACACACACACACACACACACACACACACACACACACACACCTAACTACATGCTGTAGCTTCATGGACAGTGCTCTTAACATCGTATTTCCCATTGCATTGCAAAGTTCTGTTTATTGACAGTAGGCCTAAAACTATGCCATAACCCTAACCTCAGAAAAACTATGCCTAAACCAAGAACAAAGTGTGTGTGTGTGTGTGTGTGTGTGTGTGTGTGTGTGTGTGTGTGTGTGTGTGTGTGTGTGTGTGTGTGTGTGTGTGTGTGTGTGTGTGTGTGTGTGTGTGTGTGTCTATGGGGGGCCTCATGTTTAGCTCCCTAAGGCCGTCCCTGGCTGCATGCATGGTGTGTGTGTGTACCGTTCATTACAGCAGTAGAGGCGAGGAGGCAAGGCAGCTGGTATAGTAAAGGGATTTGAAAAGCAAGATTTTGAACTTGGCCATGTTACGAGTCAGTTTGATCAATGTCTGCTGCAGCTCTCTCTCTCTCTCTCTCTCTCTCTCTCTCTCTCTCTCTCTCTCTCTCTCTCTCTCTCTCTCTCTCTCTCTCTCTCTCTCTCTCTCTCTCTCTCTCTCGCTGGCTTCAGGCAGGGAACCGCTGATAGATGAATGCCGCTGTGTGAGACCATGGGCCGATGTGTAGGTGTGTGCAGCGAGGAAAAGGAGCAAGAGCCTTAGAATGAGTCAAGTATTGCATCTCCCTGTTGTGTTGCGTAGCCCACTGTTTCCTCAGCCTTTTGAATTTCAAGGACCCCCAGTTTGACATGCATTACATTAGGCCACATGGTTCCCAAACACTGGGGCCCATTTATTTTTCATTGAATCTCAACTGTAAAATACTTAGAGCTAATATAACCCATGTTTAAAAATGAACACCATGTGCTGCTCCTATGTTTGCGGTTAAGGCTTGAGGTACTGTAGCTTGTCGGCATGATGACAGTCGGACCAACAGTACGTCTAAACTAAAGCCTGTACCCGTCCAGAGTCCTGACTTAAACTCAGATAATGCATGTCTGTTTGTTGGATTCCATTTTGACTCTCAGTGTTACAGACCAACAGTAAGGGCCTGTTTGGGCCCCTGGCGGTCCCTGGGCCACAGATTGATAACCAGGGGTGTAGCCTTCATGTACGTAGGTCCTAATATCTATCCTTCTTTATTTGTGTTCCAGGGCTCCAGCGGTTGTGCAAATTAATTTGATATAATAAATTAATCCTGTGTAATTAATTAATGCACACAGTGGTGGAAAATAATTATGTACAGTACATTTACTCAAGTACTGCACCTAAGTACAATTTGAGGCATACTTGCAATTTACTGCAATTTCTGCAACTTCCACTTCACCCACATAAATATAAAATATCTTTTACTGCTCCACTGCTCCACTACATCTATTTTACAGTTTAGGTTACTGGCTTGACACGACGGATAATATACCAAACTTTTAAAAGTACAACACATTGTTAAAGATTAATCCAGTTTCCAACCTCTTGACGTCTTACAGAAAGCTTGGCGGTCAGGGTCACATTTCAGTTGTCTAACTGATGGAAACAACTTCAACAAGATAATGATTTTTCACTCCAAACTTCTCGGATGGTTTCGTTTCAATAAATGTTGTAAAATGGTCGAGTGTTTCTCCATAGGGTCAAAGATTAAAGGTCCCCCAAAAAAAGTTGCGTATCAAAACCTTTTTGAGTTGTTATTTCGTCTCCTGACCCCTCTGATTCATCCTGTGATCTTTGGAGGTCCTAGACTGTGTAGGTTTGGAGACTCCAGTGAATTTAACTTGTAGTTCAAATACACACCACCTTTAACCATGCTGCGTACACAGCGATGCTTCAGTCCCCTACAGATGCATAATCTAATCATGAAATTATGCAGTGTAATCATATAATAATATACAGTTTCAGTCAGAGGGTTCAAAAAGGTTCTTTTACTTTAAAGGTTTTAAACTTCAAGTATGTTTTTGCCGCTAACATATTTATTTATTTCATCTTATTATTTTGCAGTTTTTGTATCCCCACGGTTTTCTAAACCATTTTTTCACACAGTGTCAGTTACCTAATGTGATCCTGGGCTCTACATACCCTCCACTAACCTGGGGACGCAGCAGACTGGCCTCATGCTTCCTTCAATGCATGAGGAGTCCAAGCTGCCTTGTTCTCACATAACGGGGGTAGAGGTTCCGTCCCCTCCATTACGTGTCCCGGCTGGCCAGGGGGAGGATGTCTAGAGACCAAGATTACTGCATGTTTTTGTGAGGATAGGGGACACAGGGAGAATATCATGCAAACTCCACACAGAATATACTGTATATTTACCGTAGTTAAATCCTATAGTAGTCATAACCTTTTAGTTTATGACTACTACAGCTACAGCTGCTACTGCTACTACACCTTATCACCTAGGTGATAAGGTGACCACTGAAAACTACAACATGGCGTCACGGCACAGTGGTGGTAAGTGACTCACTGGCTGCTCAGCCAAACACCTCTGTGTTTTACTAAGTCCTGTGTCGGTGGTCAACACCTTATCACCTAAAACAGGCATACTGTATGAATTGGCGTTGACTGTGTGCACGCTACAAACAAACTCGGCTGCCTGCATGGCGCTCCCTGCATACTGTCCAGTATATTCTTGGCACTTTAGCATGCATGAGCTGGAGTGACCCTGCTGCAAGTCAGTCCCCGTAATCATGATGCGAGTTGAGCCACGGCGGAATGCAGCCTGCAGAGGTCTCTGTGCTTCTGGGTCCCCCCGGTGACCTGCAAAGGACACAACGTGCACAGAAAGCCTTTTAGAGCCCTCCAACAATCGGATTAAAGGAGCCATCCTTCCCCTTCGCTGTTGATGTTGTGGATAAGCGTTCTGGCGGGCTGCTCAGATACAGTGAAAGCTGTATTTCATTAAGTCCAAGAAGAACTCGTATTTGTTCTGAGTGGATCATTTTTTTGTGTTCCTTCAGATTTCTTCTGAGGAGACAAAGAAGACGGCGGAGACAGCCAGTTAGAGACGGGTGCCGTACGCACCTGCAGCATGTCCATGCGTGCAGATAGGCAGGCACGTGCGCACACACACACGCACGCTCACATGCGTGTGCACACGCAGTCGAAGCCATCAAGACGTGAAATAATGATGCTCGGGATAAAAAGGCAACAGTGACGACGCTGACAGCGCAGCGGCTGATAAATTGGCGGCCGACCGAGTTTTGTTTTTTACACATTTGATTTGCAGAAATAGACGGGATGTGTGTCCACAGAAAGATGATGAGCATGTGCGTGTGTGTGTGTTTACGTTCTGTGGAAGACAGGTAGAAGAAGACTTGAAAGGCTTCTCCTACTCGCGGCGGCTCATCTCCGGCTGTTTTGGCAGAGCTCGCGTCTCTGGGATGATTGATGATGTCTATGATGGTGGCCAATACTGTGGCGCGTGTGGTTTAGAGCGCTGGAATAAAGGAATGAGATTACATTTAATGGACAATCACTCCCATCCAGAATTAACTGCAGGATATGGGAGCCTATAGGTGGGAGGGGTGGGGGGGGTGGGGTAACTTCAAGAACACACTTTGTGCAAGACAACAACCGCAAAGGGGTCATACAGAGAGAGAGAGAGAGAGAGGAAGAGAGAGAGGGAGAGAATTGTGTAATACAAAGCCATTGAACAGTGGTTTTCTAACTTTTTGATACCAGGGCCCACTATTCAATCAGCATTTGAGCCACGGACTACCATTTGAGGAGATTTCAGCCAAAACTAAATATTATTTTGGTTTTTCAGGCTTGGGAAACAAAGCATACTGTACAGTAGATGGGCTAATTCACATGATGAATATTTTAACTCTTGAGAGTGTAAACATGAAACCAAATGGACCTGCAAGGGTCCATAACCAAATGGACCTGCAAGGGTCATTTTCACGCTCTCAAAGAGTTACAGATGGTTAACCAACTCTCCGTCATTTAGCCTGGGGACCACCTGGAACTCTCTCAAGGACCACTGGTGGTCCCCGGACCACTGATCACTGGTTGAAAAACCACTGCCATTGAGCATCGACTCGAAATGCAACCGGCACAGTGTGAGGGGAATGAATCGTGGACGTGATGCCGCATGTGGAGCGACTAGCCGATAAGGTCTTTCCAATCAAGTTAAGGCACTGCTTCTCCCTAATCGTGGAGGTCAATAGTTATGCAGAGCCACCTCCCCCCTCTTCCCCCCCTATTCCCCAGGACTCCCCTCTCTCCTCCTGTCTCCATCAGATGGTGACCTTTATCGTTGGTCGCACGCCGGGATCACTTTTCCTCAGGGGTGTGTGTGTGTGTGTGTGTGTGTGAGCGTGCAGCCAGGCCCGTGAAGCGTGGACGTGGGGGAGCACTCTGTAAAGGATCAATAGCTCTGTCCACAAAGCGCTCTCCCAGACACACCTAGCGGTGTGTCGGGGATGGCGTGGGGTGGCCTTTTGTGACACGGAGATAAAAGAGAAAACACTCACCGGGCTGTTAGCAGCACGGCCATAATCTCTCCTCTATCTTCTTCTTCTCACCGTTATACAGAAACAAAACAAAAAAAAAGACAATTGCTAATATTTTTTCTTCCCTGATCCGAGACAATATTGTCGTGGCTTAACCTTTCCTCGCGGTGTCGGTGCAATCCCCCGATCCAGCCGCTCCGGGCCGTGCTGACACAGCCGGCGGAGCAGGAGGGCGGGGCCCATGTATATTTACACACTCTCCCCTCCATCCATCACGGGACGGAGCACGTTGGCTCCACCTGTCTGTCAGTGTCCTCTCGCATTCCCCCAACACTTCCTCTCTCCTTCCGGGGCCACACACACACACACACACACACACACACACACACACACACACACACACACACACACACACACACACACACACACACACACACACACACACACACACACACACACACACACACACACACCTTTACTACAGCGGCAGATATGTGCAGGTTTAAAAGGGAGAGAGACAGAGAGAGCGGCCATTTTCTCCCCCTTTGTCTACCTCCCCTCCACTCCTCCCCGTGCTAAATCCTTTCGTCTTGTTCACCAGCACAACTAATAACCACTTTATGCTGCGTAGATACGTGCCGTAAGCTTGTACATCAGCTTTTTGGGCCATATGCCGCACGGTGCTACAACAGAATATTAATCATCCTTCCATGACATGTATCCTTACTGTACTGCAAGTGTTCGTCCTTCTTGCAAAAAACATTTTCATCCAGTGATTCAATGATACGCAGTAGAGTGATGGGCGTAGTGTGTGTGTGTGTGTGTGTGTGTGTGTGTCTGTGTCTGTGTGTGTGTGTGTGTGTGTGTGTGTATTGTACATGTGTTTTTGTGTGTGCGTGGCCACGTGCACGAGTGTGCTGCTGTCCCAGCAGATTGGGAAGTAATTTGAACCTCCAAAGGGAGCGGTGAGGCTCGGATGCAGAAGCAGTGGGGCGTTGTGTTTTTTTGGAAGGGGAACTGAGAGTCAGTAATCTGGCACATGCGGACACCATCGTGTCCCTCAGATTGCTGACACCTTGTTAGGGGGAGGAGAACGTGTAAATGAGTTGAGGGCTGGAGTGCTGGAAGAGGAGCCGCTGTAGCTTCATCCTTCATGTCGACGATTGTGTCACCTGATCTGATGAACATCCATGTTTGTTTTTTTGCTGCTCCGAAAAGTCCCTTCACACCCATGGTTGGACAAGAAGGCCGCTTTCTGCCTGAACCCACACATGTGCGTTTGAATACCAACCAGTGGTATAAAATAACTATATAGTACAGTGGTTTTCAACCTTTTTGATCCCAGGGACCGCTATTTATTCAGAATCTGAGCCACGGACCATTTGAGGACATTTTAGCCCCACAGACCCCCAAAACTAAAGATTTATTTTGCTTTTGTCCACAATAACAGCCTGGATTTGGGAGACAAAACAGTCAAACATACTGTAGATCAAAATGACCATTAATCTTCTAGTTGTGTAGACTTGAGCTAAATCAGATGTTGAATATTTTATCTCTTGAGTGTAAAATGAAACCAAATGGACCCTTCCGGGTCCATTTGGTTTCATGTTTACACTCTCAGAGTTACATCTGGTTAACATCTGGTTAACAAACTTTCCATCATTTAGCCTGGGGACCACCTGGAACCCTCTCAAGGACCACCGGTGGTCCCCGGACCACCCGTTGAAAACCACTGATATAGTAAAGTACATTACTCAAGTACCACTGTACAATGTAGATTTTCTGTTTTACTTCTACTCCTAGATCACATAGGCAAATATTGTACTTTTTCTCCACTACAATTGAAAGCTTTAGTTACTACTAAATATTGTGATTATTATCACACAATGTACAGTAACCACTTTAGCCATTTCAGCCATTTGAAAACAGCCATCTAGTGGCCCTCGATTTGTGAAAGAATGAGAAGTGGAAGGTCTCAACGGGTGTCAGTTATTTTCTTCAGGCACAGATGAAGGTAATTTGCGCTCCCGTTGGGACCAACCACTCATTCTTCCACAAATCGAGGCCCACTACAGTGAAAACTCGCTCCGCTAATCAAGGGGCTTAAGGGCTGGGTCAAAAGCCATCCTGAACCTCATACCAAAACAAAATCGGACAACAGGCACTTGGCATGTCAGACTTGGCATGAGTGTGCACAAAGCCTCGTATTTCAGATATAGCCTACATTCTGTAAAGGCAACCCAAACACTTTCAAAATAAAGTCAACGCAACACAAACGTAAATGAAGAAATTAGTTTCAAAACGTTTTTGTTTTTGCATAACACCAGTGCCATTTATTTTCCAGATGGATTCATACATTTGAATACATTTGACATTCTGCATAATGATTAAAAGAAGGTAACATTATTTTCAAGACAGGAAAAAGACACACTGAACACACACACAGACATGCACAAGAACAGAACAAAGTGTGTGCTGGTGTGTGTGTGTGTGTGTGTGTGTGTGTGTGTGTGTGTGTGTGCGTGTGTGTGTGTGTGTGTGTGTGCGTGCGTGTGCGTGCGTGTGCGTGCGTGTGCGTGCGTGTGCGTGTGTGTGCGTGTGTGCGTGCGTGCGCATGAAGACAGGAATGTTTGTTCTGGAAATGGATGGGTTGTAGAGAAATAAGTGCTGCATGCATGTTTCTGTGTTTGCAGCCACTGTTAACACACAAAAGAACAGTAAGAGCTGGCGTGTTTTTGAAGGGCTTTCGAAACAACTGTCACACTCGACAACTCGCACAACACATGCACACACACACACACACACACACACACACACACACACACACACACACACACACACACACACACACACACACACACACACACTGCAGTTGCAGTGAAGTGAAGTAGACGTGCGGCTGGCTGCTATAGAGGCAGTTTTAATATGTTAGCCTGTCTCCCTGCTGGCTCGGCCTCCTCCTTTCAGGGACTGCACTAATGCCATTAAGTGTGGGACAGATCTGTTCCATGTCTGCAGGCCTGCCAGTCTACTGGTCTGCCCTGAGACCACTCTCCTCCTCTACGTCTAATCCTATCCTCTCTCTTTCTCTCTCTCTCTCCATCCCTCTTCCTCCTTGCCTCTCTCTCTCTCTCTCTCTCTCTCTCTCTCTCTCTCTCTCTCTCTCTCTCTCTCTCTCTCTCTCTCTCTCTCTCTCTCTCTCTCTCCCCAACGCCAGAGACACAGGAAAGAGGCGGCTGGGAGGGGAGAGGGAAAAAAATCTAATAAATAAATGAGAGGATGCAGGAGGGAGAGAGAGAGAGAGAGGGAGTGAGAGAGAGGGGGGGAAATATATAAATTAAGTTCTCCGTTCTCGTAAATCATGCTGCCAACTTCCAGTAGACAGGAGGGCGGAGCTTAGAAGAGTGGAAGGGAGAGCGTATGTTGGGAGGTGAGAGAGAGAGAGAGAGACAGAGAGAGAGGGAGAGTACGGGAAGCTTTTCGGTTCCACCCTCAACCTAGGCTTGGCTCTGGAGAGTTGGCGGCGAGGTGTTTTTAATTGATTTTTGATTAGATAGACATGGGGGGAGGGAGGGAGAGGGGTGGGTTTGTCCATTAGCATGAAGGGAATGAACGTCTAAGAGCAAGCAAGTATAAGACAGAAAGGTACAGCGAAGGAGAGAGAGAGAGAGAGAGTAGTACTGTAGCACGCATTATAGAAATTATCATTACCACAGATTCTGGTGAGCAAAACATTTTCACCAGTGGGAAATATTTTTCCCGTCCAAATTGAAACTGTTATCTGGCGTAATTGACTCAATCATTTGGTTTAATTAGCCCATATTACACTGTGTTTTTACGGTACAGAGGGGAACTATATTTCCCAAATCTGTAGATGGGCTGTCACTGATGACTAATTGTCATTACACTAACACAAAAATGATTGCAATTGTAACATTTCAATTTAATTCATTTTTTATTGAACATTAGAATGTTACAATTTGTAATTCTGTTTGCCATTATAGGCTTCGTAATCGCAAGTGACACGGGGATCATATGACGAATAATAAAATGAGACATTTAATAACATTATATTTTTCTTTCCCAAAGCTTTACAAAATATGGGAAATAGTTAGCCCGACCAATATGTAATTTTAGGAACAATATGATAACCCATGCTGTAGAGGTTTACAACCACTGATATCCGATTTGCAAACAATAGTGACTGATCTAGAACTACAAAAAAAAATGCACCAATATGAATATGCAAAGGTCAGTGAGAGTAGTAGTAGTAGTACATAGTAGTAGGATGCTGCTTTACCTGCTGCTATGAAGTATTATTTTCTGTGGCCAGAATGTAAAAAAACACTTGGGAGGGGACACTTTTCATAGCTGAGACATTTTCACCGATACGACACGATACGATACAGACTTATATGGTCATATTGGGGGAGTGATCAGCGACCCAATATATCAGTCGGGCTCAGGGGGCCCTAGGCAGTTGCCTAGGGCGCCATGAGGGGAGGGGGCGACCACCAGACATGCTTTAAGAGGATCCTAGGTTAATAAGACTAATATGGATAAATACATTATACTTGTCCTCTATAACTAGAATTGAACATTTAAAACACATAATATGTTCTTTAGTTTAAAAATAGTTAATTTTATCCCTTGGGAGAACCATTTTACAAGAGATTTTTTCTGGAGCCCCCCCCCCCCTTACCAAATGGACCAAAGGATCCATTTGGTAATGGGAGCTCCAGGGAAAATCTTGCCTAGGGCTCCAAATTGCTTAGAAACGCCACTGGTCGGGCTCTAGAAATGGCTTATATATACTGTATGTATATTATATGTGCAAACTTGTGCATTGCGCACAATTAAGCCATTGCCTACTCGCGTGTGAGCCGAGCGGGCTAATGCTAATGACATTAGCTGTAAAGTTCTTTGACTTATGTCACATTACGTCATTCAGTAAACTGGCTAATTGGAGTACCGCGAGAGACCGTCCACCGCACACCATCGCCTTACTTGCGCCCACTCCGCTCACCCAAGTAACACATTGGGTTTAGGTGATTTACTGTATGTAATACTTGTGACTGGCCTATCTCCAGATACACATGCTCTACACCAGGGGTTTTCAACAGGTGGTCCGGGGACCACCAGTGGTCCTTGAGAGGGTTCCAGGTGGTCCCCAGGCTAAATGATGGAAAGTTGGTTAACCAGATGTAACTCTT
>CM076965.1:33489480-33566980 GCA_039105355.1 Benthosema pterotum | reverse complement strand
CATAATAGATATATAGTCTCTTTCATGAAGAATGCCTTGCT
Source organism: Benthosema pterotum (assembly GCA_039105355.1). Classification (NCBI taxonomy): domain Eukaryota; kingdom Metazoa; phylum Chordata; class Actinopteri; order Myctophiformes; family Myctophidae; genus Benthosema; species Benthosema pterotum. The sequence continues at coordinate 33,566,939 of CM076965.1, read as the reverse complement.
GGTGTGGGGAGAGAATTGTCTGTTTTTTTTTGCCAATACCAAGTGAACCTTCACAGCCCTGGAAAATGACATTGCAAATTCAGTTTAAGAGCAGATTCTGACTACACTCTTGAGAAAACTGCCAGTGCGAAAGGGCTATGCAACACATTTTCGCTCTATTACACACCAGGGACGACTTATTCCTTTCCATTCTAGTCCAGTTTCTACACTATCTCCAGGTCATATCCAGTCTGCAGAGTCCCCTTAAACCCATTAACCCTGCCCTCCCTGTGTTGGCTATTTATCCTTTTTTATTATTTTAAAAAAGGTCATTTCATTTTAATTCTTTCACTTAACTGTGGTTTTCAACCAGTGGTCCTTGATAGAGTTCCAGGTGGTGCCCTGCCCAGCTAAATGATGGAAAGTTGGTTAAGGTGTAACTCTTTGAAAGGTGTAACTCTTTGAGAACCAAATGGATCCTTGCAGGTCCATTTGGTTTCATTTTATGCTCTCGAGTTAAAATATCATCTGAATTGGCCCAAGTCTACACAAGATTAATGGTCATTTTGATATGTATGTTTGACTGTTTTGTTTTCCAAATCCAGCCTGCAGGAATTATGGGCCAAAATAAATTAAATCTTTAGTTTTGGCGGCTACAGTGACATCAAATGGTGGTCCATGGCTGAAATTCTGAATAAATAGTGGGCCCTGCAAAAAGCTTGAAAACCACTGACTTATAAAAAGCCTAAAAAAAATGCATGTTCAGTAATAGCAAAAATAGCAAATCTACAATCCCACCTCGGGTTGTGTCATGTTAGCTTGTAGTTCACTATTATGGCTCTTTGTCATGTCATGGGAGGAAGTCTTACTGTAAAGCTTAAGTGGTTAACTCATCACCTCATCCTTCACCTCGCTGCCTCCTCTGCCTCCTCCACTCACCTTATTGGACTATCTCTTCATCACACTTTGAAGGACATTAAGATACTTGTGCGTCTACAAGGACACACGCCATCGATCCCTCTAAAAAAACACCACCTCGCCCCACCCCCCTCTCCTCCTCTCCAACCAATTTGCCTCGCAGTAAAACTAATATTGTCTTTAATCAGATGCAATTAGGACAGCAAGTTAAGATCTCCCTCCCAATTAAAAGTCATTAGGCCCATAATGCCATTAGTGCGGTGCTGGGTAACCGCGCCGGTCTTCTCACACATCATGCAGGCGCGGCCCACACTTCTTCACCCGCCCATCACTTTGACCCCACCGGGTCTTAAAGAGACAGGCAGCACCATTTAAGCTGAGGCTGTTGTTTTTATAGACTTGATCAGTGCTTTTCAAACTTTTGAAAATTGTGTTGACTATTGACTATTGTGTTGTGTTACCCAAGGTACAGGGGGCGACTGTTAGCCTGGTTCAGACCCATCGACCTGGTTCAGACCAAGTCTCTTGGTCTGGCCTTCTCTTGTCAACCTCTGATTTCCTTCCGTACTGAGATGTTTTTAACCAATGAGAGTTAAAGTTAGGGGTTGGTCTAACTCCAAAACCCGAACAGACGCAGCTAATTGGCCAGCAGCCCTGTCACTCAACAGTGCGACAGTTACACTGTCAAACAACAAACATGGCGGCTGCAACTACGCTGAATCACGTATTTTACTGCTTTTGTTCACATCCTATTAGTGCTTGTAGGCCGTGTTTGTGTGGTTGGCAAACAGGCTAGCTCATTAGCCACATGATTGACAACAACCTCTGGTTTGTTTGGTATGAACCAAACCCCTCCCCCTTGAAATCTCACAGACATTTCAGACTCAACCTTCAGGAAGCTGAACTCGAGTCTGATAATCAGGCTATAGGCAACTGTGGCTCAGGAGGTAGAGCAGGCCGTCCAGGCCGTGCATGGGTTGGCAGTTCGAAACCCGGCTGTCTACATGCCCAAATTAGCCCCCGATGTGCTGGTTGTAACTTGCATGGTTTCTGCTACAATTGGTGTATGAATGTGTATGTGTGAAATGGTGAAGGTATAGTGCACTATGTGAAGCACCTTGGATAAAAGCGCTATATAAATGCATCATTTACCTTTTACAAGACTTGCCAGTGAGCTAGTCAAAACCCCAACGTTTACAAGCTCACAGTGCATCGGCTTGCGACACACTGAGCTTGTAGTTTGGCTATATTCACTTTAAAGACCGACCTAAAATAATAATACTTTCATAAGTTTAATCTTTATGAAGCATGACCAAACTTATTTTTTCAGTATATTATTTTGTGTCTGGATTTTTTCCTGCGCATTGGGAAATGAGCGAGCACAATGTACTGATATAGTAGATTAAAAGACAAGGCTCATAACTTTTTTGTATAGTTTATAATATACACTACAGCCTATATACACTTATATATTGCAGTAATAATGCACGCTTGTCCCAAAATCCCACAACACACATCAACTTGACAGCACACTGTCTGTGTCTGAGAAGTGCTGGCTTTAGAGACAATGCAATGTACAGAAAGAGGAGAGAGACGGTTTACAGTAGATCTACTGGATGAGTCAGACGCCATACAGGCCCCCAGCAGGGACTCAACTGGGCTTGTGACAAGATTAAATGGTTGCCACCCCTGAACTTTAGCTTTGATTTATTTTTATCCTGCTTTAGTGATCATTCAGTATATATGGGAGCAGAAACGGTCTCTCCAGCCCCGCTAATCTGTGCTGCGCAGCTCCGGCAACATGGAGAAGGAACTAACCCATTAATAAGAGGCCTGCTGAGGCTGATTCTATTCAAAATGTTCTCTAAAAATCAGTCGTTTATATTCACAATCTCAAGAAGTTTTTTTTTTTTTTTTTTAAAGTTCAAAAATACCAGCTCCTGTTCACTACGAACTTGTATATCAGATGTTTTCATATCCAAAATGACATGAATGCTTTCCCGGTTTTAATGAGTTTAACAGAACAAAATGAAAAAACACACACACTTTTTCACAGTTCAATTTAAATACAAAGGAGCTTTATTGGCATGGGAACACATACGTTTACATTACCAAAGTGTCAGAAAATGCCGGAATATATTAAACCATTTGAAAATGGATGAGGTGTATACAGTTGGTACACCTTTCCATTGTGTACAAAGCTTTTTGAAATGAATACCACCAACCTTTTGCAGTGTTTTGGAGAGAAATGGCACATTTTTCTTCACAACTGTTTAAATATATCCAAAAGAGAACATCCTCATTTGTGAAATGTGTGTCAGCTCTGTTTGTTTACATGTGCAGTACGTCTACATGACTACCCGACACAAACACACAAACAAACATAACCTATGTGAATGTTTACCGCACGCCACATACAGACTAAACGGGTCATTGGGTTGGAACACAATTAAAAACCTTACTGAAGGATGCATGATTCCCTTTGTGCAAAGGAGTGTCAAGTTACTTGTTATTTCTAGCAAGGTGTTGTAAATTGATACATACATTCATCAAATGAATGGATATGCACGCATGGTCTTTAACTATCGTTGTGTTATTCTCATTGACATTCACAGAATCCTATTCCAAAAACAAAATGCCACTGAATATCAGCGTGTTTTAGCAAGGATAAACACATTGATTTGGTGTGATGTTTTCACCTTAAAACTGTCCAAATATACAGCAGAAGGCAGTGAATCTGAGATGAGGTGGCCGTGTAAATACTGCCACCTGGGATATCTTAAAAGGCCTATCCGACACTAAGCGTGTAATACAGGCCAAACTTATGTTTGTTCCTTTGCTTTTTAATTATTCTAAGAACAAATTACCAAGAGCACAGGGAGAGCCTTGGCATATGTGGATGGCATCTGGCCATTATTTAACCCATTAAAACAGGGAATGCATTTTTCTTCGCCTACTTCTCCTCCACTAAAAATGGTACTTCTGGCTTAGGCATGCAGTCGTTTTTCGCCAAACTTTCACAAAACATGGTGTTGGGCTATGCCTGAAATGGGGCCCAGATCACAGAGTGGATGAGGGTTGGTATCAATAGTACAATCACTAGTATTAGTGACCTACTGCTCTTCTGCTTGGTCCCATCTTATCGCTTGCAGCTGTATTTTTAAAATTTTGGTCTCAGGTGAAGTTAAAAGATGTATGTACCCCTGGACATGATGCACATCAGGGAACTGTACTGTACATCATGTCCAGGGGATGTAGTTGTACATCAAACTGCCTCACGCTACACAGAAACAGGAGATAGGCCTGTGTCCTATGGGCCGCATGGCTCAGCAAGCCTTACTGATTTCACTACGTAGTCTGTTCTGTGTTGTTGAAGGAATATTCTCTATGGTGGGACATGTCAGATCTGGTAAATGGTAATTTATATTGACCAGGTCTGTAGCAGAGGGCACAGTGGAGTAAATAATGGGTTTAAGCCCGGCAGACACCTATTAGTTTCTTCCCAAAAAGTGTATTATACAGTATACAGAGAGAGGCCTCCCACCAAGGTGAATAGTTCTTCAACAACAACACAAAACAGGGAAGTCGTTGTCTGAGTATAGCGACAATAGTTTTCTTCGCTTCCACTACTTTGGAGACCTCGCAAAATTTGTTTTGTTAGTCCTTGGGAATAACACGAGGGAGAACTGGCTATGGAATATTGAATTCATGTAGCACTCCATGTGCTCAGAGGCACTTCATCATTGATTCATACAGTGTGTCCAGACTTGCAGACATTTACAAAGCCTTAGACACCAAAGCCATAAGACCTTGATGCTAATGTACCAACAGGTGCACAGACAGACAAAGGGCTAGAGGATAATATACTGTCTCAAGACACTGCAGTGTCTGCCCACAGTACTTATTTCTTTCAGACGTACATAATGTGTTCATGCCACGAGTATATGCATCCATTCTGTTGTACAATTTCCTCTCCAATTTCAGCATATTGCACAACAAAATTGAATGAATTTTAGATTTAGATTTGTTATGTTGCCTACTGTATGTCTGAAATAGTCAAAGTATTAGTAGCAGTAGTAGTAATCATAATTTTGTTCTATAATAATTGTCTTTATTATTCTAAAACAATTCAGGCACTTCTGAACTGAGTGGTGAAACAGCGCCCCCTCTTGGTAAGCTAAACGTAGGGACAGGACAGGTAGCGATGGACATTGTTGTTCCTTGGAGTGGTTGCACCTCTCCAAAATATATGCTTTGCTTTGTTTAAAAAAATACTTTGGGGCTATTTCCAATGAGGTCTGGCATATTCAATTCCTCACTAAATATGCTTTGAAGTAAATATCTCTGAATGTATCTTTGTGTGAGTTGTGCAGACCAGGCCTGCATGTGTGAAATAAATATCTAAGATAATGTAACATCTATATCACATGAGTTTGACGCCAATCAGTGGTAATTGCCGTTGAGGCTGGAGCCTTTTCTGCTCCCTCTTAATTGGCTCTTGCTGTCAATCAACAAGTCATTTGGGTACACCATTGAACTAAGGGGATGACACCGGCGAGGGCAGCGGGATAATTGAAAATAATTGAGCAAATTACCGTTTTGAGGAGTCGGTGTGATGAGCAGGCACTCCGGGGGTGGATTTGTAGGAATGTACAAGGAGAAAGGTGAACGGGGGAGAGGCCATGCAGATCTTAATGATACTGAACAAAACACTGCACGGCTAGTAAAAGACCTCCGAGTTCATTTAACTCTGAAGGTGTATTCTGCAGTGCTGTCGAGTAATTATATAGTACATGTACTCAAGTACACTTAGATTACTTATTGTAGGTCAAATTGTTAGTTATTTTTACTTTCTTCAGGATTTACAATGTTCAATACTTTTAAGATTTTGCAGATACATTGTAAAATGTATTTTTTAAAACATTTTACAACATATCTGCAAAATCGTGAAAGTAAACAGATGAAAGCTAAGCTTGTACACCACACCGGTACATCTGCAACTGGTAGCCTGGCGACCGCATGCTTAATGTGGCCCTCAGGTTAATTTCAGAATGCAGATACAGTATATTATTGATTTCATCTGTTCCAATTTTAAACATGCAAACATGACCCGGTTTACTTCAGTCTGATTTAGCTGAATGAGCATTAAGATTTTGTTGTATTGTGTATGTCCAAAATATTTGTATTCATGTTCATATAGTTAACATAAGTACAACTTAATACATTCCAAATAATATAATTTACTTTCAGGGTTTCAATTTTTAAAAACGTGTGTGTGTGTGTGTGTGTGTGTGTGTGTGTGTGTGTGTGTGTGTGTGTGTGTGTGTGTGTGTGTGTGTGTGTGTGTGTGTGTGTGTGTGTGTGTGTGTGTGTGTGTGTGTGTGTGTGTGTGTGTGTGTGTGATATATATATATATATATATATATATATATATATATATATATATATATATATATATATATATATATATATATATATATATATATATATTAAAAATAAAAAGCTGGTCTACAACATGAATACGCATCGCGCTGCAGTGCACTTTGAGCTTATAGATCGCCTATTATTGCTACAACAAAGTGATATGTAATGTGGCCCTCTGGAGTGAATGTGGAACTACAGTGTCGCCTCACCATCATCAAAGTTGCTCACAACTGCTACACACCAGAATGTGGGTCTGCTATTTTCACTACAACAACACTGTTGTATGATCATGAAGTTGTGCATTAATTTAACAAAAGTACAAAATATCAAGCATTGCGTCGATACCCTATAGGCCATATAGCATATAGTGTGTTCAGCATGCTGTACTGTACAGTACAGTACAGTACAGTATGTGTGTTCATTTTTTTAGGCCCCGTGGGTCTGAAAGCATGCGAGCAACGCATGCATAAGAATGTGTTCTTCTCTCTCACAGGTCTATTGTGTGTCTCACCAATCATCGGCAGTATGGTTTACTGGTGCAGCGTAGATATGGCGGGCCCCATGCAGTGCAGGCTATTTAGAATGAATTCAATACTTTTACTTGTGTAGTAGTAGCCTAGTACGTTGCAGTATTTCGGTATACTATAGTAATTTTCCCCACACTTGGCCGATGTATGCATTATTCTGAGTGCACACACGGATTGTGCATGTAGACTTCACACAACACACATTATGATAAAAAAATAAATCCCTCATATTACTGCCAGCTATTTAAAACTATAGTATGCTACTGTGCTTTTAAAACCAACATTATGTATAGGACATTACCTTCCCCGGGCGCACATAACGACAGACTGTCAAATAAGCAGTTTACACTCTGTACCTACTGTACTGTACATGTGCTGTATATACAGCCCATAAATGCACCCGGCGCCCTGACAGATGCAGACCCCCCATCTCCCATCTCTCTGTCGCTGGACCAAAATGGAAACTGTCGTCTCCATTCTGTGGATTGCCATAATGGAAGGAAATAGGCCCAAGGTTCTATTTGCAGTACGACCACACAAAGAAAGTGCGCAATGCTGAACCAATGTCATGTGTTCTTCTGTCTGTCTGTCTGTCCATCTGTCCCTCCTCTCCCTCTCTGCTCCGTTCAGCACCCAGGACAGCGACTCGCCTGGTTCTCAACCTGTGGTCTGTGAGGATGGGGTAAGTACACAGGCCACCAAATGATTGGCCAAAAAAACACAGTTGTAACATTAATCTATGGCCGACAACCATAATCTCAAAACATTTTGTTCCAGGGAAGCAAAGATTTGAGTTAAAATGCGTGCTTTTGTTAAAACATGTACTGTATATTAGTAATAATGGCTAAATTATTGTGATCCTGTATTAACTACTTTTTAACTAAAATGACACGGATGCCTTGTGTGCCTTCCCGGTTTTAATGGGTAGCTACTTTAGTTCCATTGATCTGTCACAGAACAGGCTGAAAACTAACAAACATTGACACAAATCTGCAATTAATAATTCAGTTTTTCCAAATAATTGTATAGGAGTAAAAGTACAATATTTGTAGTAGAAAAACATGTAGAAAATTGAAATCACAGTAAAGTAAAAGTACATATACTGTAGTTACTTCCAAGCAGAGCTGGCTGCAGTGTTTCTAGCAGGGACATGCAGAGAATGGTAGAGGGGCAGTGGTGCTGTAGAAGTATAACCAAGCCTTTAGCTATACTGGAGATGTGCCGTTTATGACAGATTTCTACACATCTTTCGACATAAAATTCTACATTCAAGTTCGGGAGAGTTTTGAAAAAGGCAATTCTTCCTGAATGTTGCTGGGTAGGGGCATGGAAAGGGGACATTTGCATTTCTTTCACCATAATAAATGCTGCAATAGTGGCATGGGCTGTTTTTTACAGATGGGCGAAAGGGCAGGGGTTTAGGCCCCTGTTGATTACTACATGTGCGCACCATTGATATACATTATGCATACATTATGGGACGATCGACTCACTTACACTGTCAGTCTTTCTGAAATGATTTTCTTTTCTGTTACGATACATACAGTACATAGACAAGACGTTCATTCTAAACTTTATATTTCTTGGAATTATTATTATTTTTATTTTCACCATACAGTAAAGTACTGCATCGTAACAATTATTTCACTCACTAGAATTTGTTAGATGGTCGATGCCACCTCGGTGTGTTGGTAAAATCAGTGCGGATGCAGTTTTACAAGCTAACGTTGCTTTATTTGAACATTTTGTTGTCATACGGTACATGCATAGTACAGTTGAAGGTAGATGACTGCACAACATTGTGGTCTAAAAGAAACATAGCATGGAAAATGTAAACGGTATATTATAATATGTGTGATGAACAGCATAATAACAAACAGGTCCTCATTACACAGGAACACACAAATAGAAAGGTATGAAATGCAGACTCACATAAGCAAACTCTTTTCTAAATACCCATATTTTAAACACAAGTTATCAAACAAATCTAGTTTGATAATCAAATAGAAGTATATAGAGCTACTGAGATGAAATAATTTTAACTAAGAACACACAGACATGAAAAAAGAAACAATTAAAATGCAACACTCTCTCTCTGGTTTGTAGCCATGCTGGAAAACAGAAGACTAACTTGATAACACAGCTGAGTCTACCACTGATAATTAAAGTAGCAGGTGTATCTTATTATAGCTCTCATTAAACAACTCATAAGTCCTCTGCATGCCTGCTGGCGAAGCAGCCTAATATATGGCTTGCTCTCTTCAACAGCACACACATCAGGAATATATGAGTATCTGACCTTATTTCCTGTTCATTCCTTTCATATTCCATTTCTTTAAAACTACAAAGGGTGATTATGCAAAAAAAATATGATTTCACCCACTGTTTTGCAGCGAGTGTATGAACCTGTGATGTACCAATGTAATAATCATAATAATAATGGCTTGATGCACAAAGAGTGTGTTTGCTGCATTGTGCAAATGGTGCATTTATATAGAGCTGTTCTCTAAAGCACTTCACACCCATTCACACACACACACACACTGACGACAGAGTACACTCATAAGTATTAGTCCAACAACAACCCTAACAACTCCAAACCTAAGCTCACAGGAAGCCGTGGACTAGTTTCAAACTGCACAGGTTAACCTGTCAGGCATGTCAGAGGTTGTGGGTTAGTTTTAACCTGCTACTGATTCCTTTTAATCTGCCATGCATCATGACATCGTGATTAAGGCCTGTCGGACTATTATGTTAGGTTAACAGGAAGGCTAGGCCCAAATAATACTTGGCCCTGAGTATAGACAGAGTTACGCTGTCGCAACCTCCGTTCACTTCATGGGATCAGTCCAATGGCGGCTCTACCATCAAGTTGTGTTTCACTGTTTTTCACATGATTTTTCTTTATGACATTTATTTTTGAGAGTGTACCCACTAGGGTCCATTTGGTTCATGTTTTTACACTTTCAGGAAAAAAATGGAAATGTCCCTCTTTTGCCCAGCTGCAACAGCCCTCACACGAGAACTCAGTTTTCTGACCCCTCAATGTTGCAACTTGTCAGCTGGTCTGAAGGTTATTTGGTCCGAGCCTTCATGTATGATAAACCATGCACACTAAAGGATAAACCCGGTAAGACACCACCTTGTTCACTGGGAGCAGTTAGGTGTTCAGCGTCTTGTTTTCAACATCACTAGACCTGCATGTGTCCATCGGGCCATTGGCATATAGGCTACTTGGGAACAATGATACTTAATGAAACTAATAATACCTGTTGTCATAGCACCTGTTTTAACTATCTGGGTGCGTCCCTTGAGTGCCCATATAGTAGAGCTTGAGTAGTAAGTAATACCCGTCATCAGTCTAGTTGCTTGTGTCTGCAAACTAACTGTGAAAAATGCACTGGGTAATTAAGTAATCAATTGGCAGGTGTGGGGGTTGCCATGGCAATCAATCGGTGAGGCAGCCAGAGGCTGAAAATTGCACAGGCGATTAGGCCCTGGGCTAGACCCATGCACTGGCAGAGCCTGACCGGAGCCTTTTGTGGTGTTTCTGGACGAGGCCAGGTCCCACAGACCTGAGGCTGGGCACTGCGCTCCCTCTGGGCGTGTGGAACGTGTGCCACATTTGATGCACACCTGCACACACACACAGACGTGGCACATTTATAGTTGGATTCAGCCAGAAGGAGCAGGTGATTAAAACTGGAAACTTCAAATTCCAAATGTCCGCTCTTCTTCCTGAACCACTGCTGCCGTCATACAGTACATACGGTACACATGAGCATATTAGGATCACATGGGCTCCTATAGTGCGAACACTGACTGGATGATGGTGCATTTCAGCTCACAATCTGATGGTGAGGCAGCTATAAGATGGAAAGATGGCTCCCCCCCGATTTCACTTGTTTGTTGTCTCATTCTCCTTTTCTTCTTCCTGCTCCATTCAGCCTTGAGAGCTGCTTACCTTCCACAGCTTTGAAAAAGAAACAGAAAAGAAAAGAAAACATTTTGCCGTGCAATTTACATTTCCATATGCTGCCAGTGGCGCCAGGGAGGGAGAGTGGATAATTGGGTTGAATGTGGTGACTGTGAGAGAGCAGGCTGGAGAGCCTTTCTCTTTTTTCCCCTAGCTCCCTCTCCACTCATCATTTTGCCATGTTGCTCTCAAACACTTGTGTGGCTGAAAAGATTTACCTTGGCCTCCCGTTCTCCTTCACTCACTCAGAATCACTCTGCTCTCGCCTAGCCCAGAGCCAGACCCCTCAACCCACCTCCTCTCTCTGCCTCATCCATATTCATACACCATCCATGACACTCTTCCTCGGCCTTTATCATTCCTTATCAGCCTAATTTACGCTTCGCCGCACGTTGAACTTGAACGTGCCGATCTACAAGCTCAGAGCAGTTTGGGCTTGTGACACGTTGTGAGCTTGTGCTAGATTTTTTTTTGTTTGCATACAGCAGTGGTTTTCAACCATTTTGATACTTGGGCCCACTATTTGTTCAGTATTTCAGTCACGGACCACCATTTGAGGATATTTTAACACCGACGACCCCAAAACTAAAGATTTCTTTTGGTTTTGACCACAATTCCAGGCTGGATTTTTACACACAACAGGCAAACATGCAGGTCAAAATGACCATTAATCACCTACATTCTCTAGTTGCGCAGAATAATTTAGATGATGGATATTTTAACTCTTGAGAGTGTAAACGTGAAACCAAATGGACCCGCAAGGGTCCATTTGGGTTCATTTTTACGCTCTCAAAGAGTTACATCTAGTTAACCAACTGGATAGCCTGGGGACCACCTGGAGCCCTCTCAAGGACCACCGGTGGTCCCCAGACCACTGGTTGAAAACCACTGGCGTACAGCACCCACATGCAACAAAGTATAAATCTGGCTCTCTTTTCCTTTCCCTTTTGCTCTTTCCCTCTCTCCCACGGCACGGAGTTAATACACCAATTAGCCATGAGAGCATATAATGGACTATTTCATATACAGTATATAGAGAGGGAGAGAGAGCGAGAGATGGATGTCTTTGTGGGTGGTGATGTGATGGTGTGTCTTATGAACATGTGAGCGTTCCTCCGACAGATTGAAGGTAAACGGCACAGTGGTCACACCGTTATACTGTAGGCCGACCAGATAAAAGCACACGTCGCCACCGGCATCATACTCACTGATGTTTGCTTAGCTTCTCCAAGGTCTTTTCACAACATGTATTACTGATATATATATATATATATATATATATATATATATATATATATATATATATATATATATATATATATATATATATATATATATATATATATATATATATATATATATATATATATATATATATATATATATATATATATATGCTGTATGTATTTGTACTCTTTTATTTATTTATGTTTCTGTGCAGTCGTCCCCCTGGCACACCGTGATACACACACACACACACACACACACACACACACACACACCCCCACACACACACACACACACACACACACACACACACACACACACACACACACACACACACACACACACACACACACTCTTTGAAAACCTGTGGTATGGATGAAAAACAGATTACGCCACATTGGGGACACCTCACTTCTTGAAGGTCCATCTAGGTTTTGATTCCCACCAGAGATGTTTTGGGCAGAGGGGGACTCCGTCTTGCGCAAACACCAATGCCCATAGTAGACTTCTGTTAACAACGGTTATACAGTAGGTCCTATACTTCTACAAATAATAATAATAATACTTTTAAGACAGCTGAGGGTGAGAATATATTGTGTGTCTTGAGTGTACCACGGGTTTGACGAGGTCAGATCAACAGAATAGTACATGGAGTTCTAAGTGTGGAAGCAGCGGTAGTGTCTTGAGTGTCCCTGATTTACTATCACCCCTTATTGATGTCATAATATCATGAGAGATGAGGCCTAGGCGTGAGAGATGAGGCCTAGGCGCAATAATAGGTTTCATAGTTAACTGCGACCTTTGGTTGCAATTATGCAAATATTTGCACCGTGTTCATACTGTAACAAGCCATTTGCCATTTACAAACGTATTTATAGAAGTATATCTACAGAATGTTATGGTGATTCATATGCAAAGTTTTTGAAAACAATGCAAGGCATTGAACACATGAACATTCCTGCCCACATACTGATACGATACCTAGAAATACATAGAATACATAGAAAGTACATTCTGAATTATGCATCACAACCATCCTTCTATAAGCACTGTAACCTTTTCTGCCTAGTGCAGTGTTTGTTTAGAAAGTTCTACAGCTTTACATTTTAAAGACCTAGTGAAATGAAAAATATGTTTATCACACTTTTAGACACCTATTTTATTCCCATTGCTGCGTCGTCCTCCAAACAGAGCTGGTTTTGATTACAGAAGTCATTCAAGACAGTGTCAACTCATTTTAACAAGACATATGAGATTTAATTAATAATCACTGTCGCTTTGTAAACAAGCCATACAGGAATAAAAGGGTAGAGAGCTAACTAGGGTGATAGCACGGCCCCCTTGCTCTTCATCTCAATAGAAGTTGCTCAATGGTGTCTTGAAGCACCCAGAAGACTCATCTGCTTCCCCATAGAATATTGTACTTCCATATTTGCCCACCTGATTATGGTGGGCCAATGCGGAAGTGTGAACGCATCAGATGTCAACACTGGAGAGCATCACCTGAAATACCTGAAATAAACACTTTGCAATGTGCATGAGCTGTGACGTTCTGATCTGTTCAAAAACACAGCTTCACTTTTCTGAGTGAAACTTCTTAAAAAAGGCCTATTCTTCATTTCATTGGCTTTTTAATTTATGGGCCTACCATTGCTCTGTTTTAATGGCAGTCTTTTGTTTTCTTTTTTTTTTTTTTTTTTTTGCCTTGAATGGTTGTATAGAGTCGTACTGGAGTGATAATCCAACCTTAACAAAATATACCCAGTTCACATTAAAGGAGCATTCAGTGATTTGGAAAAACGTCTGGTCCCCTGGTAACAAGATGTGCAAGTGGGGCAGGGCGTAGAAATGGAACCAAATGAACCCGTTAGGGTTCATTTGGTTGCATTTGTACGCTCTCAGAAAAAATGTTGAAAATGGGTGGAATCCCCCTTTAAGTTAAATCAGTTAATACAGTGGTGTCAAAGTCATTTGGGGTGGGGGCCGCATTGGACTTCATGTGACTTCATGGGGGCCGGAGCGCCGCGGTGCAACCAGTCGCAGACCGCAAGCATGCACGGCACACGCATGTTTACGTACACAGCCGTTACTTCTACACTACAGTATATCACACAAGTCATATTTATTATTAAGAATAGATATTAATATATATTATTGGTTTCATAATTGTAGCCTAGATTAAGACATTTGCTATGAAAGATGCTATTTTTATTTACAGAGCGTCAATAAACCATACGAAAATAGCATTTAAATTTCAAATACTAAATTTAAGTAAGTATGTAAAGTTAACTAAGTATAGTTCTCGGTTACACACCCTTGTACTGCTGAAGTATAGTTCTCTCGGTTATACACCCTTGTACTGCTGAAGTATAGTTCTCGGTTACACACCCTTGTACTGCTGAAGTATAGTTCTCTCGGTTATACACCCTTGTACTGCTGAAGTATAGTTCTCTCGGTTACACACCCTTGTACTGCTGAAGTATAGTTCTCACTTTGCAGTGCCAGCAGCCTAGCCTGGTAAAACGACTCCCCCTGCTGGACAACATGCATTGCATGCCGTTCAGAAGAGAGCTCAAAAGCATTTCTTTAAACGACCATAACTTTTGATAGGAACGTGCTAGAGACTTACTTTTTTTTTTGTTAGACTCAGACATTTTTGCTCTACAAGCCTGGGGCCGGATTAAATCATCTCGCGGGCCGGATCCGGCCCGCGGGCCTTGACTTTGACATATGTGAGTTAATACACCTTTAACTCATTGACTGTAACTACTAATTAATTTGAAGATCAGAACAGGTATGTAAAGTCAGATCAGAAGAGAAGATCAGAGTTTTTTTTTTTTTAAATAGGGTAATATCCAAGGATTTTTATAACACATTTTTTCACCCAGTGTCAATTATCAAATTAAGTGATTCTCAGCACTGCAGTCGCTGTCAACTTCAGAGCTTTTTTTTTTTGTGTGTGAAAATGAATGCTGCCCTGGTGATGTTAGTTATTGATTGGCACTACGGTGGAGGTTGACAGTGCTGTATTCGTTAACTGTCTGAGGATTGCAGTGTTTGTGTTGGAAACGCTGCCGTACGGAGCCTGGTAGGCCAATCAGTGGGTAATCATCTGTGGTCACTATTGTAGTTGCTAAGAGACTGGAGCTGAAGGTGTTCAAGTGTTCAGACTGTGCAGAGCACACACTGGGAGCTGTGGATGGATGTTAACCACTTACTATATACATGTATACCCACACGCTACGTCTGCCATTAAAATTACATGTTGCCTTTATTGTGAGATTAACAACATAAATGATACTTTTAGTTAACCAACGTGAAGCCCTGGCATCTCTATTCCTGTGGGAATGCTGTTCTACAAGCTCACAACGCATTGGAACTGCTAATGGAACTGCTCATTTCGGGTGAATCAATATTGGTATAGACAGGACCCTGGCATTTGTGGACTTTAGTGGCCCAAAGACGGCCAAAAGACCCACTATGTCTTTTTTTATTACATTTTCTAATTGTTTTGGCTCAGCCCCGGCCCCATGACTGCTCAGCCCTTTTGGCATATGCCAGAATTTCCAGACCAGCCAGTCCAGGCCTGGGTATGGAGTGAAATAAGAGAGTACCATTTTTTTTATCAGTAGATCTTAATAATGAAGCTAATTCATCCTGGTGTAGGGCAATTTAATGATAGATTTTAATCCCTGTGATTATTGTGCGTGTTTTATTGCGATAAATAGGACGATTTTGGCCCCATCACTGGTCCCATCAAAATTTAACGTCAGGGCCTGAAACCAAGAGGAAATAATTAGTGAATTGAAAAACAATGACAATTGCAATGGCTATGCAATGTTTGTCTTTAAATTCAGGCCCTTGATTTTGTTGACACTCTCTGTCGTTGATTTCCTCAGACAATCAGTGGAGATCTTAATAAAAAATAAAAATGCAGTTCTAGAAGCTCACAGCTTGTTTTTTTTCGACTATTTTTATGTCTGGCAAGCCAGAATGTCTGGTGTGATGACGGCAGAGATTATATGTTTCGTTTTTTTTTAATGATTTAATTACATGATTGCCTCTAATGACACACCCAAAATAGAGACACCAGGTTCATACTATTGAACAGATCCGATGTTGGTTGTAATGGCTCTGTTTCAACAAACTGTGTGGTTATAGGTGTTTTCTACAATCCCCTCTGCATTCACTGTGAGCACTGTGACTTTGCATATATGACATCTGAGCACGGGGGTGGGGGGGGGGGGTGCTATTTCTGTACAGCACACAAACTACACTGTACTGGTTCTTTATGGACCAATGAGTCAGACAGAGGATGAAGGTCAACTGGAAGGACTTGAGAGCTATATAAATGGTTGCCTTGTGTGATAAAGAGCTAAGTGGCGAAAGCACATCTGGTTGAGCTGCCACAATATAAACTGACTAAAGCACAGGGTCTTCAACAGGGGCTTCGAGACCCCCCGGCGGGTCCTCAGAGTTACTAAAGCCCATATACATGTAAATACAGTGGATGTGCCTCGCTTCACATCAGTGTGATTTTTATTTTTACACTTCACACGACTTGAACTATAGCATCCCTTTTATCGGCTGGATCATTAGCCGATAATTGCAGATCCACAAGCTCCCAACATGGAGCTTATAGATCTGCTATTTTTTGGCAAATCGGCTGATGTTTTGAGTGAATTGTCCAACAACATACAGTACATAAATCTAACTACACTAATTATAGTGCTGTCAAACGTGTGAAGATACCTGTATCTATGAACAAGGTGATTCTGCAAACACATTTTTATACAGTATGTACTATGTACTTTGTTCCTACTTCATCACTCTCTCAGCTAAGGGGTCCTTGGCCTGAAAAACATTGAAGACCTCTAGACTAAAGTGTTTTCAGGAGGAGGAGAACAATAATGTTCAACATATGCCTGTGCTGCTACCGTATCGCATGTGATATGGAAATTAAATCATTTGATCTGACACTACTATCTCTAGGAATAAAACAATGCATGCTTGACATTAAGTAGATAATGATTCCCAGAACACTGTGATTAGCACTCTTGGTAGAAGTGGGAGCTGGAAGAGTTGTAAAATGTAACATAATAAGGCTTTTTCTTTCTTTTCCCCCCTTTTATTATTAGAAACTAGGACAACGGCCTGTAGTAACACCTCTGCACACGTCATGCAACGCCTGGCATGAGGGTGAACACCATGTGAAGCCCTGTGTCAAGCTGGGGGTCTAGTTGGCCTGTCAGGTAAGACTGGATTCAGCATCTTCTCTTCTCCCCCCACATAGGGACACATGTTTTGTTTTAAGGCAGGGGTTTTTCAACCTTTTTGACACCAGGGACCACCCTTTATTTGGCATCTGAGCCACAGACCACCATTTGATTACATTTTCACCCCAAAGACCTAAAACTAAAGAATTCTTTTGGCTTTGTCCACAATTCCAGACTGGATTTAGCAAACAAAACAGTGTAGACTTCTTAATTAAGTGGTGCTAATTCAGATGATGAATATTTTACTCTTGAGAGTGTAAAAATGAAACCATTTCCACAACTTTCCATCATTTATCCCTGGGACCACCTGGAACCCTCTGAAGGACCACTGGTGGTCCCAGGACCACCTGTTGAAAACCACTGTTTTAGGGCAATAGCCCCTCTAACGTCTGGCCTTTATAAACGTGTGTGTGATTTTCATACTTGTTTCATGCCATAATCTTCACTATTTTACGCAGTGACATAATCTGTCAGCCACAGTAGGCACCCCTCACTTCACACAACTGTGACTTTTTGGTTCTTCGTTCTTGCTGTGTGTGTGTGTGTGTGTGTGTGTGTGTGTGTGTGTGTGTGTGTGTGTGTGTGTGTGTGTGTGTGTGTGTGTGTGTGTGTGTGTGTGTGTGTGTGTGTGTGTGTGTGTGTGTGTGTGTGTGTAATGGAATAATAATTAATAATAATAATTAAAAAAAAAGCATGAGTATAGTCATTGCCATGCATACCAACACCATGCTTCCATGTTAAACACAAATAGGAATCAACTGTGTGGGAGCCTCCATGGTGCAGTCGTTCTATATAAATTGTAATATGCTGATTATAGTAAGCTAAAATAAAATGGCAGCTGTCATCAGGTTCAATAAAGTCTGAGTTCTCCAGACGTACATATAGTTGCATGTGGGTGTCTTGCACTGAAATTAGTCAATCTGCTGTACAAGCTCACAATGCGTCACCATGCGACGCGTGCTGTGAGGCTTCTGGGCTGCATTTAGCCCCATGACGTCAGTTGGCGTTAGACATACTAGCAACCATTTCCTGTCATAAATAAATATATACATTTACTGTTTTATATTACACCACATGTATTCAGGATGCCAGTTCACCTCATTGTTTTATAGAAATTAACCTGCTATTAGCAACTTCTCTTGGTCCGTGGGAGGTGGTTGCTCAAACTGGGGGTTGGGATAATTTTGGCGTCGCCTCAAATGACTATCAACAGTAAACAGAACCATCATATGTATACTGTACTTGCATGGCATCTGCACATTTCTATAGTTACAATTTAAGGACTTTTCAGACCTTTTTCCCCCCAAGACAAATATTGTGAATGTAGCCCAGCTCACAGTGACTCGGGAGTGTGAGAGGCATTGTAGTTTGGTTGTTTTCAGATTTATCTGTGGAAACTAATCAAATAGATCTACAATTCCAATGCTTATCAGGCTGAGGGGGTTACCAGGATGAGTGTTGTGGTGAGAGTGTTTTGAATATTATTATTTTGGTGGGTTATTGCCTGAAAAGTTTGGGAACCGTTGGCGTAGACAACCACAATATCTCCAGCGATACACACAGAGTCACCCGCTGATTCAACTCACTTAGCAGCCCGGGAGGGCATTCAGTCCATGCGGAGGAACACCATATTCCTCCCACTCCCCTGCTGAACATTCTCCCTGACCAATAACTTGGGAGTAGCTTATTGCCAGCGACAGAGAACATCTTCCCCTGCTGCCTTCCCACCCGTGAACATGTCCAAACTGTGTTCATCGTAGCACCCGACCAAGCCAAAGGCACTGCGAAGGAATCCAACTACAATTCCCACGGTGGTGGGCAAGTGCTTTTCTCCTGAGACACGCCAACATCCCTGCTGATTTTATAAAGCATCTTGTATATACCATAGTTTATTGATTTTTGAGGCAAGTTTAAAGTTTGCAGCAGTGTTGTTTTTGGCAGCACATTTTCCATTTAGTTTTAGTCATACTGTAGTCTTTTGAATATACAGTATTTTCTATTCACATTCTCAACACTACATCTACAGTTGATTTAGTCGACTAAAATGATTTTTGTGGGCTTTGATGATGTCACAATGGTTGATTTTAGACATGTAGATCAGCTATTTTCAGCATATCAAGCATAAAATTACTTTTGCCTTAGTTCTACTGGAACTCTTCTCCATTAGTCCCTCCCTTAGTCTATGTTTTGTGTTGACAACATTGTCAATATAGCTCTATTAGGTTTATTAGGTTTTGTGTGGAAAAGAGGTAGTCAACGAACGTCTACTACTTTTTGGTCGTAGTTTTAGTCTTTGGAATCGACAATAATTGCAGTACATGGTATGAAACATAACATGTGGACGCTTGTTGAAACTGGCTTGAGAGATAGATAATCTAACACACCCTCACACAGATTGTGTAGTTATTGTTTGTTATTCAGTCAAGAGAGAAAATATTGATTTGTTCACAAGATTCAAACATCAGTGACTTATTAACTTCACAATGATGTTAATACGGCAGTTAATACTTTTGTACTGTATTTCACCTCTGACAAATTGATTTGAGTTAATAAGAGCTATTACAGAAAATCTACTGGCATGCTTTCAATCCAAATGCAATGAAGCTTTCAAAGTAAACCGCGAAAGCACCTGTGTCATTTTAGACTTTTGCATTGTCTATTCAAATACAGAAGATACTGTATATTAAGCTCACTTCACTTCATTCAGCGCCAAGTACTTCTGTAATTCTTGCAGGACTTGTGAAAAATCTTGTGTCAAGATGTGTGAAAACTACGGATTTAGAAGGCATTTGGCATCATGTCTTAATGGGTTAATGGGTTATTATCCATCCGTATTTCCAGTAAATTATGTTGTGATCATTTGTAGTGCTGAATTTTAGTTGTTTTATGTGACAATTATCCTTCTTTGCTTTCTACAAGTACGTTTCCCAGAATTCACAGTGTCTTAATGGCTGTATGCATTGCATTCAGGCTATTGGGGTTACTGTGTGTTACCTTGATTTATATTATTGTTGTACACTAGTATCTTGGTGCAAAATGGTGAGTCAGTAAGAAGCCCTTGCTCTTTTCCTTTTAGGGACTGACATAGAAACTTGATGGCTGCCGTTTACGTTTTAGACTGTTGATGAATGTCCTCCTATTAAACTTAATTATAGCTGTTCTGGAAATATCACAGTGTGATGAATTGTGATCACATCGTCTATTTGCCTAACTGCTCGTGGGAATGAGAAAAATACACAATCTAAATGACAACATGCGGCACCACAAACACAAGGCACTGCATCACCAACGTCCCCCTGTGAATAATGTTTGCCATCGTTTTTCAAAACCAAAAAGAAAACAACAGTCATAAAGGAGTGTGAGTCCCTATGTACTCTCCTTCAAAACAGCTCGAAAAGAGCACATCCAGGTGTCTGTGATTCAACACTGTCCTCAGTATTGTGGATTGTGCAGTGTTGTAGTGGGACTTTTAGAAGTGGGGGGGAAAGGGGAATTCCACTCATTTTCAATTTTTTTCTGAGAGTGTACAAATGTGCACCAAATGGACCCGCTAGGGTCCATTTGGTTCCATTTGTACACTCTCAGAAAAAAGGAAACTGATTAACATGGTGGATCACATCTTGATGAAGTCATCAAGGTGTATTTCACCATGCTAATGAATTTTTTCAGACCTCCATTTCTAGGAAACACAGAATGGGGGAACTTTTTACCATGTCCACACAACATCTCTAAGGTATATTAAATATTGAAAATGAGTGGAATTCCCCTTTAAGACACGTGCATACACACTTGCATTTGCATGCACCTGCGCAACACACACAGACACGATGTTAAAACAAGTAATGCATATTGAGAAAGATTTTGTTTACTATGCCTAATTGTATCCATAAAAGTAAATGACAAGACAAAAACATACCTACAAAAATATCAAAAAAATATCTGAGATGTGAGAAGTGGGGGGGGCGCCGTCCCCCGCGTCCCCCTCCACTACACCCCTGGGATTGTATATTTGTCTGTCTGTTTTCCCCATGTGGAAACAAGACATGGGACTTCTAGCATGTGTTTAACATCCTCTTAGACCTTGCATCTTTCTTTCCTATAGGCTTTTTTTCCCTTTTCTTGCAAACTGCAAATAACACAATCAGACGATCACAAAATGTATTTCGTACTATTTTCTTTTTGTTTAAATGGAAGTAGTTTGGGCTATCTTATTAACCAGTGTTGTCAAAAAATTACTTAAATGTGTTTTACTATTACTCTAATATATAGTAATAACTTTACACTATATTACTCCCTGCCCAAAATAACTAGTTACTTATTACTTTAAATATTACTTTTTTTTCTCAGCCACAGTAATTGCATCTGTTGTCTTACTTTGCAGAAGGAACACCCATCTCTGTCTGATACTTTACACGTACTACAGACAGAATGGATCAACAGGCTTGTGAAAATAGTAATATATTATTTTTTGGAAAAGGTAAATGTAATTTACAGTATATTACTCAAAATGTGAAATAATATTATGTTACTCGTTACTGGAAAAAGTAATATAAGGGTATTACTGAACGTAATCTGTTACTTTTACTTGACACATGCTTATAATTCCTGTTGCGTGCTGTTCTGTGTGTGAGTGCTCTTTGTCTGCACAAATTATTTATATCTTTATAACCCTTGGCTAAAGATACAATTAGCTAAATTAATTCATCATTCTACTTAACAGCCTAAATGGTTCATTCACAGCATCTTGCATCTCAAGAGCCTTTCTCAAATTATAAAAATTGAAAGGAATAGATGTCTGACATACATTTGTGTGTGTGTGTGTGTGTGTGTGTGTGTGTGTGTGTGTGTGTGTGTGTGTGTGTGTGTGTGTGTGTGTGTGTGTGTGTGTGTGTGTGTGTGTGTGTGTGTGCGTGTGTGTGCGTGTGTGTGTGCGCGGATTAGGGTTAGGCCTTTAACTTATGTATGCTGATAAAGCATTCACATTAATACTCTCTAAAAAATGTTGGGTAGACTAGCCCTACCCAGCCCAGGGTAGGGCTAGTTGGGTAATTTAATTTAGTTATTTTTACTTTAAATGGGTTATCTAATAACCCAAATCTCATAGTTGTTGTGTTTGGTATGTAGTAATTCTGTATTGGGTAGAATTTCCAATGGAGTTTGTTGGGTAGACTTGGTTTACCCAACAAGGTAGTTAAACTACTAGGGTATTTACCCAGTTTGTTGGTTAAATTTTGAACTTCGGGCATGCGCATTGTGCAGTCCAACCAGCAGGTTATGGAGGGAAGCCAGTGCAGAGCCAACTGTGGTTTTGCTGTGTTTTTTTGTAGGAGATATTGCATTTAGCAAAAAATGAAACCTGTAATTTGTTGACGGTCCCTAAGATTAGCGAATATCTATCTGGGTGGATTATTCAACTTGAATTTAACTTCACCGCGGTGCAGACTGCAGAGCCATTTGCTCTAGTGGAACTGATGTCCAAACTCAACACATGCTACGACAGCCGGAGGAGGATTGGGAAGTGCCTTTTTTCCATGAAGCAAGGTTTGTTACATACATTTTGTTATTATGTTTTATCACAGGGGGTTTCAACCTTATTCATCTCAGGGACCACCATTTTTTCACAATGCGCCAAGACAGTGTAGACTTCTTAATTAAATATTGCTAATTCAGACGATGAAAGTTTTTAACTCTTGAGAGTGTGAAAATAAAACCAGAAATGGACCCGCAAGGGTCCATTTGGTTTCATTTTTACACTCTCAAGAGTTACATCTGGTTAACCAACTTTCCATCATTTAGCCAGGGACCACCTGGAACCCTCTCAGGGACCACATGTGGTCCCCAGACCACCTGTTGAAAACCCCTGCTTTATCATATCGTTGACTTGATATTATATAAAGCTTGATATTGTCAGTTCGCAAATAACTATAGGTTACAAACGTAACACCGGTTCTTTAATAATACAAGCGAGGTGACTAGCCCTGTTGTGTCCTACGTAAACACCAGGAATCACAAGTTAACTGTTCGTCGAGTGTCAAGCCGGGTCGGCTTCTCCTCTCCGTTGTCCCCACAAACCCAGCTCCGAACGCCGGCGGAGGCCGTGAGTTCTCCCCCGACTCCCCGTCTCCCTTCTATCAGAGCCATCTAGTAGAACTGTTGCGACATTGAGGGTGCAGAAACTGAGCACTCGAGCGCTGTTCATGCAGCTTGAATAGAGCGCTGTTCATGCAGCCACAATAGGGACAAACTGGAGTTAGAAAAGCATTGTGTTCAACATTTGTGCATGTGTTCAACATGTAAACGGTATTGTTCAGTAACAACTTTACTGTACAATGATGTTTATGTTGCACTATTACTAAAACACGATCTAAAGTAAAGTGATCATTAACGCTGGGCTGTTGCCTGAGTCTGAGTCCGATGCATTTCTGCCTACTTCAGGTCCAGGACTTGTCCCCATCCTCTATTCAAGTCTAAGTAGAAGAGACGCCATTGAACTGGCCCCATGAAGTGTACACAGTTGTTGTCGTAACTCTGTCTATACTCAATGGCTCTGCGTGTGTGAACCAACACACATCCACACACACACAGACACACACACACACAGAGAGGGGCATCGTCAACAGACACTGCACTTTTACTTCAAGGAGAAGAGGTAGCCTACTCGGCCTATTGCTCTAGCTCACCATAAACTTTAGAAACAGAACAGAGGATTTATTTGGAATTAGCCTAGAGTAGGAACTGTATGGACTATGGAGCACTTGTCTCCTCGACGCTAGCCATTAGCGATTAGCGCAAGCATCTCGGCAACGGGACAGGTGGTCCCCAGCTAAATGGAAAGTTGGTTAACCAGATGTAACTCTCTGAGAGCGTCCATTTGGTCTCATATTTATGATCTCAAGAGTTAAAATATTCATCATGTGATTTATCCCAAGTCTACACAACTAGAGAATGTAGAAGATTAATGTTGGACTGTTTGGTTTCCCAAATCCAGCCTGAAATTGTGGGCAAAAGAAACCTTTGGGTCTGTGGAATTAAAATATCATCAAATGGTGGTCTGTGGCTCAAATGCTGAATAAATAGTGGACCATTGGTATCCAATAGAGAAAAAACGTTTACCAAACAAGAGCAGAAAGCCAATTAAACTAAAAGGTAGATGTTTATAACAGTGGTTGTCAACCAGTGGTCCAGGGACCACCAGTGGGCCTTGAGAGGGTTCCAGGTGGTCCCCAGCTAAATTGTGGAATGTTGGTTAGCCAGATGTAACTCCTGACAGCATAAACATGAAACCAAATGGACCCTTGCGGGTCCATTGGGTTTCATGCTTACTGTGACACAAGCTGTTTTGAGTGCCCTGCTACGAGCTTGTAGATCTGTTAATTTTGACATAAGCCGAGCGTTGCAACTTGCAAAGGCTGGCTAGCTGTGTCAGTGCAGTTGTAGTTGCACCCTGATATGGACGGAATCATAAATATTCATAACCCTGGCTTTCAACATGTACTATGAGCATTGTTAAAGGGGGATTCCGTCATTCCGCCCATTTTCACTTTTTAATTATGCAATGGAATATTCTTATTATGCACTAGGTCAGTGGTTCTCAAACCTTTTTAGACTGTGATCCCCCAAAATAAACATATTTGAACTGGGGACCCCTCAATTTGGTTTAACCCTGTTCCAATGATGATTTTTTTGCCTAGTTCGTTGACTACTTTTGATGCAGTAATGGTCATTTTCTTTGGGGGTCTAGAAAGTCCTTAAATTATCACTTCATCATCATCTGGGGACCCCCCAATTTTTTGGACCGACAGCTTGAGAACCACTGCACTAGGTATATTTGTTTGTATAGTCATATTGTCTACATGACCTTGTTTCTGAATTTGTCCCCATATCTTAGATCGCACAAGACTTTTCAATCCTTCATGTAGAGGCTGCACCCGAGCTCTTTGAAACCTGGGTTCCTTGTTTGCTGACAAGATCATCCTTCCGGCAAAACTAGAAAAGAAGCTCCCAGTTCCAGAGGAAAATATCCCACAAGGTTAGTTACTTTGTCTCATAAGGCGTGTTACTTGCTTGGTGATGTCGTTGAGCAGGTTGGCATTTGAGGAGGCTGCAAGTGATGGAGTGATATCAGTCAGGTATGTAGCCCCTTTCGGCGGACCACCGTCTTTTAACGTTAAGGGGTCGTAAATACGACCCGAAGTCTTTGACTTACGGGGTCCCTTGCCTTTTGCTTACCGTGCTAGGTTTAAGCAAACAAACTTACCACTTTGACTCAAACACGCGCGTCCCCCTTACACCCGCGCTCCGAAGTAATCCACTCCACAAGATATTGAGATAGTTCCACGCAAGTGTACAAAGTCCCAAAGAGCTGTGATGCCGCTAACTATTTTTAATCATTTTCCCCGATTTTCTTTTCCCCCTGCTCCTCATGCCGTCAGCAAGCAACAAGATACTCCACTACGTGCACTAGTTACGTCGCTCCGTCTGGTATCCAATCACCGACAGACGGGGGGGCATCCGGTTTGTAGTGGAGTATCTTGTTGCTTGCTGACGGCATGAGGAGCAGGGGGAAAAGAAAATCGGGGAAAATGATTAAAAATAGTTAGCGGCATCACAGCTCTTTGGGACTTTGTACACTTGCGTGGAACTATCTCAATATCTTGTGGAGTGGATTACTTCGGAGCGCGGGTGTAAGGGGGACGCGCGTGTTTGAGTCAAAGTGGTAAGTTTGTTTGCTTAAACCTAGCACGGTAAGCAAAAGGCAAGGGACCCCGTAAGTCAAAGACTTCGGGTCGTATTTACGACCCCTTAACGTTAAAAGACGGTGGTCCGCCGAAAGGGGCTATCAGGTATGAGGGGGCTTTTTGGTGCTGTGATTTTTATGTTCATGCGTTGGTGTTCTGGTAGCCAGTTGAGTTGATTGGAGTCCTGTATTGTCTGGAGTGGGAGTGACTGAGCAACTTGGGTGGCTGAGGCCTGAACATAGAGGCCTGCGCAGTGACGCCATGCACCACCCATGTTCCAGAAGTGGATTCCCCATGAATTGTACTCAGACTTTTTGAAAATGGTTAATAAAAACATGATTGTGCCGCAGGCAAAACCAACTCAGGTTGTGACAAATCATGATGACACACACAATCTTTTGAGACAATCAAATAAGATAATATAAGATGAAAAACGAAACAAAAAGTGTTGTCTCCTTCTTGCTAATTAGATATTATATGATAATATTGTGTTTGTTGTCATGAGTTGGTTTTGTCTGCGGCGGAATTGTGTTTTTTATTAACCACTTTCGAAAAGTCTATGAGGATTCCATTTCTGAAACAGGGGCTATGCCTTCACTGCGCAGGTCTATAGACGTGATTGGAGCACAGCGACAGATGGGGACTAGGGTTGGGTGGCATTTGAGGAGGCTGCAAGTGATGGAGTGATATCAGTCAGGTATGAGGGGGCTTTTTGGTGCTGTGATTTTTATGTTCATGCGTTGGTGTTCTGGTAGCCAGTTGAGTTGATTGGAGTCCTGTATTGTCTGGAGTGGGAGTGACTGAGCAACTTGGGTGGCTGAGGCCTGAACATAGAGGCCTGCGCAGTGACGCCATGCACCACCCATGTTCCAGAAGTGGATTCCCCATGAATTGTACTCAGACTTTTTGAAAATGGTTAATAAAAACATGATTGTGCCGCAGGCAAAACCAACTCAGGTTGTGACAAATCATGATGACACACACAATCTTTTGAGACAATCAAATAAGATAATATAAGATGAAAAACGAAACAAAAAGTGTTGTCTCCTTCTTGCTAATTAGATATTATATGATAATATTGTGTTTGTTGTCATGAGTTGGTTTTGTCTGCGGCGGAATTGTGTTTTTTATTAACCACTTTCGAAAAGTCTATGAGGATTCCATTTCTGAAACAGGGGCTATGCCTTCACTGCGCAGGTCTATAGACGTGATTGGAGCACAGCGACAGATGGGGACTAGGGTTGGGTGATATACCATTTAATACAGTATAATTGTATCACCAGGGTTTCGTCGGCTACACCGTCGAAAAGCTGTATGGAATGCTTGCCATTAATATAGTGGTGTCAACTGTATTAATTGATTTCTATAGTTCCATGGTGGGAGTTCTGCTCTGGTTTTGGTGAAATATGTAGTCATTTTTGGGAGGTCACTGGGGGCCACGCAGTGAAAGTAAATGAATCCAAAAGAAACTTACTTTATGTTGTTGACATATTTCTAAAATATCAGCACATCCTTTGCTCATATTTGACTCCTATCACAGGGAACTATGTATTTTGTGTCCATATCACTATGCCCAAAAAGTAGTTCCATGTGATAGGGAGGTCCTAATATTTTAGAAATCATTCAGCAAAACAATTGTTAGTTTTGTGGATTCATTTACTTTTACTGTGTGGCCCCACGGAACCCCACAAAAAAACTACTTAATATTGACCAAAACGAGGCTATTCCTTGTTCTTCTTCTACAACCCCAATTCCGTTGAAGTTGGGACGTTGTGAAAAATGTCAATAAAACCAGAATGCATTGATTTGCAAATCGTTTTCAACCTATATTCAGTTGAATACATCACAAAGACAATATATTTAATGTTCAAACTGATAAACTTTATTGTTTTTTGAAATTATACAATCTTTTGTAAATTGATCCCTGCAACATGTACCAAAAGAGTTGGGACGGGGGCAACAAAAAACTGGGAAAGGTCATGAATGCACAAATAACGCCTGTTTGGAACATTCCACAGGTAAACAGGTTCATTTTAAACAGTTTAATATTGTGATTGGGTATAAAAGGACCATCCCAGTCGTTCAGAATCAAAGATGGGGCGAGGTTCACCACTTCATGAACAATTCTGTGAGAAAATCATCCAACGGTTTAAAAACAATGTTTCTCAACATTCAATTGCAAGGAATTTGGTGATTTCATCATCTACAGTCCATAATATAATCAAAACATTCAAATAATCTGAAGAACTTGCTATAGTAAAGCGACAAGGCCAAAAACCAACACCGAATACTTTTGACCTTTGATCCCTTAGGTGGCTCTGCATTAAAAACTGACATCATTGTGTAAGGGATATTACTGTGTGGACTCAGGAACCCTCAGAAAACCATTGTCAGTTTACAGAATTAGTCGCTACACCTGCGATTGCAAGTTAAAACTCTACCATGCAAAGCAAAGCCATACATCAGAAAGGTTGGTTTGAAAAACAACCAGAAAAACAACCAGAAATGCCTTCTCTGGGCCTAATATCATTTGAAATGGTTAGACACAAAGTGGAAAAGTGTGCTGTGGTCTGATGAGTCCACATTTCTAAGGCATTTCTGGTTGTTTTTCAAACCAACCTTTCTGATGTATGGCTTTGCTTTGCATGGTAGAGTTTTAACTTGCAATCGCAGGTGTAGCGACTAATTCTGTAAACTGACAATGGTTTTCTGAGGGTTCCTGAGTCCACACAGTAATATCCCTTACACAATGATGTCAGTTTTTAATGCAGAGCCACCTGAGGGATCAAAGGTCAAAAGTATTCGGTGTTGGTTTTTGGCCTTGTCGCTTTACTATAGCAAGTTCTTCAGATTCTTTGAATGTTTTGATTATATTATGGACTGTAGATGATGAAATCACCAAATTCCTTGCAATTGAATGCTGAGAAACATTGTTTTTAAACCGTTGGATGATTTTCTCACAGAATTGTTCACAAAGTGGTGAACCTCGCCCCATCTTTGATTCTGAACGACTGGGATGGTCCTTTTATACCCAATCACAATATTAAACTGTTTAAAATGAACCTGTTTACCTGTGGAATGTTCCAAACAGGCGTTATTTGTGCATTCATGACCTTTCCCAGTTTTTTGTTGCCCCCGTCCCAACTCTTTTGGTACATGTTGCAGGGATCAATTTACAAAAGATTGTATAATTTCAAAAAACAAAGTTTATCAGTTTGAACATTAAATATATTGTCTTTGTGATGTATTCAACTGAACATAGGTTGAAAACGATTTGCAAATCAATGCATTCTGGTTTTATTGACATTTTTCACAACGTCCCAACTTCAACGGAATTGGGGTTGTAGTCTATGGACCACCATTTAATGGCATTTCTATCTCTGGGACCCACAATTGTGCAGTAAAATCCATGTGTTAACTCTGGGAGTGTACAAACCTCTGCACTAGCAGAAATGCTTAAAGTATGTCTTTATTCCCTTTTAAATTATAGGTCTGAACAAACATGGTCGAGTATTTGGAGGGAGTCAAGTCCAAGGCGTTCGTGCTGCTGCTGGGTGATGGGATGCTCTGCTCACGAGCCTTTGCTGTGATCCTGGGCAAGGCTATTGGAACTGAGACGGCGCTCACAGCAGTGGATACCTGCTTCACTGCTGACACAAAATATCCGGACCAGTACAAGCCGACGTGGGATTTTTTCCAGTAGCTGGTATTTGATCTTGAAGGAACAGTCACACCTTCAGTGAACTTTCTCAAAAATCGGATGCAGCTAGATTAACCTGTACCGCACAGTGTCACATTGTCATTAGAGATGTCCGATATTATCGGCCGATAAAAGCTTTCAAATTTCATATCGGAAAGTATCGGTATTTACAAACTGGAAATTATGACTATTTACAGAGATGTGGACTCAGCGCCGCTCTGCGTGAGCTGCTGCGGCAGCCCTCCCCCCACCGCATGTGCGCATGTGCGCAATCTCTCGCTTGCTCACACACACACACACACACACACACACAAAGAGTTGAGATTTGATTCCTTCCATGCATCTTCAATTCTGAACGGATTTTGATAATTCCAACTGGTATTTACTGTGTCCATTGAATGGTTTCATTGGGTGTATATGATGTGTATATTGATATGCTGTTTAATTAAATAATATGGACTGAGAATGCCGCATGCACGCACACACGCAAGCCAAGCGCTCTGAGTGAGATCCAGTAGATCTTTGGCAAAGCAAAAAAAAAAAAAGACAACCAGAGCTGACCACCTCTGCAATCTACATATTTCAATTAAGGTTTTGGGAATTCTCTGTTGCATTACGTTTCATTCTGCCTTGCTTGTGTAATAAGCAAAGGAATTACTATCTATAGAGACGGAGACGGAGACAGAGGGGACTCACCATGTCGCATCGCAAAGAGTTGAGATTTGATTCCTTCTATGCATCTTCAATTCTGAACGGATTTTAATAATTCAAACTGGCATTTGCTGTGTCCATTGAATGGTTTCGTTTGGTGTATATGATGTGTATAATTATATGCCGTTTAATGAAATAATATGGACTGAGAATGCCACCTTTTATCTTCTGCACGTAGCCAGCTGCAATTAGTGACTCCCCGGTTAATTATAAACAGCTGTGTGACCAATAAGCTAATACTGTTAGGATCTAAGCCTACTAGGCCTATGTATTTTTTACCATCAGGCATTTTGCATTATATAAACTTGAACTCCTGTGTTCTGAATTTTCCAAATTGAGGAGCAATCAGCCTACCAGTTCAATAATAAGCTCCATCAGAGAAAAAAAAAACCTCTCTATGTGTCAATAGATCCTTCTGCAGAGATGAATTGTTGTGGATCAAAACTAAACTTGTTGTTGGCTACTTATCTGCAATGACAAGATGTCTCATGCAAACTTCCACCTCTCCTCCCCCTCCTCTCCTCCATTCCCTACAGTGCAGCCTGCACTGCCAGTACATAAGGAGAAGTTCAGGCCGCTTTGCGGCCCAAACCTCTGGGTGCCCCCCAAATGATTTATGTACAGTACATTTGAAATCTTGATGAAAATTCTATATTCTGCATTATGAGCACTTCTACTGTCATGTTTATACCATTACTTTTGTACTTTACTCAAGTAGGCTACATGTTGAATTTATAGTTGTATCGAGTATTTCTAGGCTATGACATGAATTAGTATTTATACTAAATGTTTATTTATATTAAATATTTGTATAGTAAATAGTTTCTGATATTTTTTCACCACTGGAGGCCCTATATATATCGGTATCGGTTGATATCGGTTGATATCGGTATCGGGAATTAGAAGTTGGATAATATCGGGATATCGGATATCGGTAAAAAAGTCAATATCGGCCATCTCTAATTGTCATGCCTAATATCAAGAACCGTGACACCAGTGCTGCAAAACAGACTGCTCTACAACCTCTTAGCATGTACATTGTACATTGCAAACAGCAGTGTGGGGACAGGCGCGTTGCAGGTTCTAAACGTGCCGCGTTCTCACATGAGAATCAATTTAGACCTCCCTGGAATTTACTTGAGGACTGTTCAATTTTACTTGTTGTTCTTATTGAATTGATGTGAGTTGACTTTTGATACTTTTATATGTTTAATAGTTAAATAAATTGTTGTTGTTAAGAAGTTGTGAGAATAAATTTGATTTGAAAACAGATGTAATTGAGGTGTATCAAGAGAATTTGCTAATTTAGTTCAATTGATCATCAGTCGTGCCAATGAAATGTAAATTATAGAACAGAAATGTATTATTTAATAATATATTATTGGTATTTTTTATTATATATATATATATATATATATATATATATATATATATATATATATATATATATATATATATATATATATATACCAATAATATATTAACAACCCAACTTGGGTTTAAATAACCCAGCAGTATGGTCAATACAATCCCTTAAATGGGTTATATGAACAACCCAATTGGGTTGCATAAAGAAATAATAATTATAAAATGAACAACCCAACTTGGGTTTAAATAACCCAGCAATGTGGTCAATACAATCCCTTAAATGGGTTATATAAACAACCCAATTGGGTTATATAAACAGCCCAATTTCTGGGTTATATGAACCTACCCAAGGCACTGGGTTAAAATAACCCAGCATGTGTTCTGTCCTATAGTTAACCAGTGTTGGGTTGGGAAACAACCCAGATTGGGTTGTTTTTAACCCAACATTTCTAAGAGTGTACCATGGGAATACGTTTGGTAACGTTGATGATTTTATTTGTTTAAATCAGTGATCAATTATGCATAAC
This sequence comes from Benthosema pterotum, assembly GCA_039105355.1. Classification (NCBI taxonomy): domain Eukaryota; kingdom Metazoa; phylum Chordata; class Actinopteri; order Myctophiformes; family Myctophidae; genus Benthosema; species Benthosema pterotum. The sequence goes on along the minus strand of CM076965.1, from coordinate 33,534,568 downwards.
TGACACAAACATCAAAGGGAAATTGAAACTTATTGTTCCAGAGAAACCTTAATGTTTTATGTTGTCCTACAACTATTTGTTATAATGGAAAACCATTTGTCCTTTATATGGCTAATTTCTTTGGTATACACAAACAAGCTTTAGTGTGCTATTGACCAGACTCCATCACTTAGGAGGGACAGTTTCAGTCGTTCAAACCAAATTAAGTTACGCAACTCCGTCTACAGCCCAGGAAAGCGCATGCAGTACGATGCTGCAGTTAAGTGAAATGTCCCTTTAATAAAGTAAACGCAGTGAAGGTGCACTCACGCAAGCGCGCCGTGCGCAACGTCGTCTCATCACGCTGCTAGGCTGTCACTTGGATGAATTGTTTTTTAAGCAACATATTGTCGCAATATGCATAAATTGATAGCCCACGGTGACACGGTGTTATTTGGGCTAATTTCTTTCTTTGTTCATTTTTTTTGCATTACGACTTTGTCTTCCAAAAGCACCTTAGTATTCTTATAGTATTTTCGTCGAAAAAACATTGAGTTAAAAGCACGTGGTTGCACTGATTGGTATCTCACACGCCCATGTAGCCTATTGAGGTTGAGGTTGCAACGGTTGAAAATCACTGGTCCTGATGACAGAGAGTGCGTCGAGAAGATGCTGCACGGCTGTGTGTATCAGGGGCAGATATAACATTTCCCAATTGGGGGGCATGAGAAAATGGTATGGGGGCGGCACCCATACCATTTTTTGGTTACAGGACTTTTATTGGGCAAGTAAAGCATCAATAATAACATCAGTTGTTGTTGGAAGTTGCAACAGTCACCCAACATGAATAAAGCTAAAGGTTTTCTGTTTTCAATGATGAAATGATGTTAGTTTAGTTGTGGCTGTTGGCACAAAATTCGTTAGAAGCAGGCTAGTAGTGTTTCAAATCTTTTTAAATATAAGCTCTCTTTGAAATATCTTGGGTTGTTTTGCATGCCATCATGTTTGGTGGGGCAGATTGGGCATTTAGGGGGTATTGCCCCCCCATGCCTAGATCCGCCCCTGGGCCTGGTGTGTATGTGTGTGTGTGTGTTTGAGAGACTTGCTGCTGCTGACGGAGAGGCTAAGGAAAGGGGAAGCAAAAAGCCAGTGATCTGCTGCTAACTCAGTGCGTAAAGGAAGGACGCGCGGGAGGGACAGACACGACAACTGCTGCAGATGGCCTATTTAGCTTATTCGATCTCGGACGGCGGGATGAATTACAGTAGCTAGCCTACTAGTAGTAGGCTAGAGAATATTTTGGCCGCTTAGACTGCGGCGGGGTGGGGGAAAATACACGTCCCAACAGTCCCACCACGACCACGCACCACCAGCACCATGAATAGCGACGTACGTACAGCGCGCTGGCTGCATCAAGGAGTCTGAAGAGAACTGAAGAACTGCCTCACAGAGACGTTTTGCTGTGACAGAGAGGCTACGTGACCGCGACCTGCACTAGACGGACAAGCAGCAGCAACAACAACACAACACCGATCGCAAGTTTAAACTATTTCTGACCCACTCCCCCCAAGTCCCAACCCCAGTAGTCCCACTGCTTTAATATTCCGTCACCTTCGGGCTTCTGTTTTGTGTGAACCTGCTTGTTATATTTAAGCAAGGAGGCACGGTGGCGTCGTCGTCACATGTTTGTTCATTTTGATATGCATATTATGGGTGCATTTCCGAGAGAATCACCATCCGCTTCTTCTTTTCGCCCGTGAGGATCATACGGTTGTGTCGCTGCTTTTATTCAGATTATAGTCGGGGGATCGAGGTGCAGCAGCAGGGTGGGCGGCTATATTTCTTCTTCCCGTGTTTCTCAACGCGGCGGTTCGGTTCGTGCACCTCCGGACTCGTCTCCAAGACATAGAGCTATATAGAGTTATTAATCTTTAATTCTTATGCATCCGCACGAAGACGTGGGACAACAAGAAAGGAGAAAACGAGCGATCTGCATCAACCCAGGAAGGATCCGACGGAGGAGACGAGCAGTGATGAGGGAAGCGAGAATGAATGAGATATACTGAGAGCGAGGAAAGGAGAGAACGGGCGGAATCAAGGTAAGAAAGGAGGACGATAAAGCACAGTTTAATGTTAATACGTTATCGTCAATGTTGTGTGACATATCGGTGCCGGTGCGGCAGTGATACCGTGTAATGTGCACCACCCATGGCTTTCATGCCTCCAATCCGTACAGTATAACTTACAGCCTACGTGCACGGGCGACCAAAAAAGCCAGACTATAGGCATGTAAGCCGATTTATCTCTTGAAATTTTATGCTTTGACAGATTATGGAGAGATGGCAACGATGCGACAATTGTGTAAGCGTTTCATGTTTAAAATCCGTGATGATGTGACGACTAGCTCTAAAATCTGTAATCTATCCATCCAACTCCGTGGACTTGTGTATGTGTGTGTGAATATTTATGGCCTATAAAATTGCGCCGTCCCCTATAGAATAATACATTATTGCTTGCAATGTGTTATTTAGGCTACGGCATGGGTGCATGCCAGAGAAACTGGAAACAACTAGGCTACATGTCTTATTAATAGGTCTATACATCTTATGCATGACCTTATCCATGCTGTCAGATATGAAAGATCCCTTTGCAAGTCTGCAATTTGATTCAGTCTGAATATGGGCAGATGACATTGGAAAGTATCCCACACTGTGTGTAGCCTTTATAAAAATGAATGAGCAAAGAAATAATTGACATGATATAAGGCTGGCTGGATGAATTGAACCAGTTTTACACCAAAATACCAAGCCATGCACGTGAAAGATGAGGGGATGCATCTTGAACCATAGCTAACATCACTCATCTGCTTGCCACTTTCTGTGCAATTCAGAAATCGCCTTTTCTTTTTCATCAGTAGGCTAGGGGGCTCATTTAGTCAGGAATGGCCGCATCACAGCGCAATGTAGACCTCCAAAGTAAACTATTCATCTGTGCCAGATTAAAACCATTCATCATCACCTCAGTCATCATGGGCCTACACCAGAATTGATTCCAATAACGCCTCCAACATGTTGCCTAATTCATTGTTGTCTAAATGGGAGAAAGTCCACATTTTTGTCTCTGTATAGCCTTGCCGTGTTCTTTTATTGGGGGTAAAATGGCTTTTAAATTGTTATCTTAATGGGAGGATAAAGTCCACAATCTTGTCTCACTGGCCTCGCCTGTTCTATTGTGGTAAAATAGCTTAAAAACTTAGAACGAAACGAACGTATTAAATGCTGTTTTTCATTGCTGTTAAGCCGTTACCAATGGCCCCTTATTTCACTTGGGTGCATTGTGTTCGTCCTGCCAATCCCTCGGTAAAAAATAAATAAAAGAATTGGCAGATCTGCTATTCTGAAGGGGCCGGATGAAATTCAAATTCTTCAGGTGGTAAAATAGCAATATTGCAACTGTCTGATTGTGTTATCTGGGCATTCAAGAAGCCAAGCTTGGAATTGGTTTACTGCCAAACATTGTCCCCGAGAAGACGGAAGGATTTATGTGCCCCTGTCTGTGTAACATCACCATTAGAAAAAAATATTCTTGGCTTTCGATGCGTGTATAATGCCCATTATATTACAACTTTACTACAAATGACCACATTTTTTTAAAGCAGCATCCGGAATGAGATTTATTTGAGTGTCATTTTAGTGTCATTTTTGGGAGGTTATATTGTACACAGTGAAATATTCACAGGATATAAAGTAAACACATTATACGTTACAGATGGTGGTTGACATTCTTCACACACAGACCTGGAATTGAGTTATTCCAACTCATAAAAAATCCATTAATATTATCTGTGTGAATACCCACGCATGTAGCCATGTATTCACACATGCACATGGACGCACAGTCGCACACACGTACACACTATTGTAAGCAATAGCACTTTACAGTACATAGCCTAATACACACACACACACACACACACACACACACACACACACACACACACACACACACACACACACACACACACACACGCACCCACCCAGTAATAATAATACTATTGTAATTAAAAATATGATATTTGCCCAAATTATGTTAATCAAGTCATTATGTTTCCTTTGGCCTTTGGTTTTCTACTTGCCATGCAAAATGTGCATCTCCACTGCATATATCGCTCAGAGAGGGCTGAGTACATTGATTTGTTAATACAAAATAAGCTATAGGCTACAGTAGCAGTGACACGCATTTCAGACAATGTGACCCAGGATGGTTTCCACTTTCCAGCATCCCTCAGGAGAGCTGCATACAGCAGCGGCATACAAGGTTGTCCAGACTAGCGATGCAGGAATGTCCATTTAGTGGATTTCAAAAGAGTATGGAAATTGTACTTGAGTCTGTCTGAACCAATAGCAATGAGTTCTTCACAGCTACAGTGGGTTTGACTCTGAGGTTGTGTGACAATGTATCACACCTGCTGGAGTCAAGACTGCCTGCGTCAAATAAACAAACCTGATTGTATCGTATCGTATTGGCGTTTTAATGACAAATACAGCATGTGCCATGCATGTTGTATTTGACATTCCTATAATGAGGAGTATTGATGTTCTCGACGCAACATGGATGTTTGTCCTTTAATTCTGACGAGTAATTATGTGACTATAATGTATATACAGTAGAGACATACAGTAGAATACACCTCCATTTCGAAATTATTTGTACTTTATTTAATTATAAATTTGCTTTTAATTTATTTAAAACCTTTGGTTTATTTTTACAGTTTAGAGAGACCAAAACACTATTGAGCATATACTGTTATGTCACCATTTAGAATCAAACAGTACATATACACCATGTACCACTCAGCCATCGGCGCACCCTGGTAATTATTCTCGAAAAACTGATTGGCTTTCAGCATGAAATAAAATTGCTGGTCCTCTTCATAGCTTTCAACAGCGCCAAACGTAGCCTATTTCCGTCGTGTTCGTGATGGGAGCACAGCAAAATCCTTAGGGGTAATTTAACTCCGTTGTGCAAAAATGTGTACACCCTTGATTAATGTTCCAACTGGACTCTCTTAGGGTGTGGAATTAACACTGGGATTTTGCTGTGTAATATTGATTTGTACAGACATTTTGAAGGTGCACCTAAAAAAAAGAAACAAAAGGGGGGAAACCACCCTTTTGTGAGGTTGAGCCATTCTTGAATGTCAATTTTGACCCGCTTTCCGTTGCCCAAATGTCATCTTTTGATGTAATACTGGAAGTTGGCCCTTCAGTGTGACCTTTACCACGATGCTTTTTGGTGAGTGGCATTTGCTGACACGTTGCTACATTTTGTTGTTTGTTACATTTGCTGGCAAGAAATGGGGGAGGGGGGCACTGCGGTTGAAACTAAAACAGTTCCTGGAATGGAGCTTGGTCGGTTGTTGTCAAAATCGGGCTCAAGATTGGAGCAGATGTTTTGAAGGCTTGCAACTTCTATCTTTTAGTTGGTGAGCAGTTGGTGATCAGCAGACACCCCATACGCCACCCAGTGATGTAAAGTAATACATTACATACAGTACATGCACTTAAGTACAATAATTCTTTCAGCACTTCTACTCAACTGCTTCTCTGAGGCAAATATTCTACATTTTAATCCATTATTATTTGAAAACTTTTAGTAGTCACAAATTACTTTGTACTTTGTTATTATTAAAAATCATTAAACTATTCATATTTGGGCCTTTTGAAAATAGACCATCTGCTGTCCAAGCTCACAATGCTTTGCAACATTTTGTGAGCTTGTAAATCTGCTATGTCCAGAAGAGTTTTTTATACATTTCTTATACTTGAGAAATTGAACATTCCACATAATGCAATTTTGGTAATTTAAGTCAATTTTGGTGCCAATACTTACTCAACCTGTCCTTGTAGCAGACTAGATTGTAGTATTATTTATTTTACTTAAAGTAAATTATGTGAGTACTTTGTCCCCCACTGTCTCACACTCACACGTGCACCCCCCCCCCCCACACACACACACACACACTGGTCACGTTAGCGTGGAGGTGTCTACTGATGGATGGGGCTGGGCAAAGTGGAGCCATGCATTTTTCATTGTGTGTTGTGTGGTGCTGCCACGCACCTGCCCCTGATATCGTTGCCGTCGCGAGGAAACCCTGTATCTCTGTATCTTTTTTACGTCTTCTAATATATATAGTGTATATATTAATTTGGTCTGCCCTCATTGGAAGACAAGGTGATGACGGCAGTGAAAATTGCCAGGCTCTACAAGCTCACGAAGCCCAGCATGTGTTGTGCGGTGCATAATGACCTTAATTTCTAGACCTGCAATCTTTAAAAATGGAGGTTTTAGCGTACATAACGGCATACCTGGCTGTCGGGAGTCTATACTGCAGGTGTTGTGACTAATATTAACTACAGATTATCTCCTGAATACCAACGACTTTGGACATACAAGGTTTCCGCCTGACATTGATAATATGCATTATAGACACTGTCACTGGGTAAAAAAAATTATACTTTTTTGAATAATGTCAGCCTTTCTCCCACCACAGGGCCAGGATTATTATTTTTCTACCCGTCTGACCTAGAAACTCTTATTGTGTAGTAGTGAAAGGTAGAATCCTCCCTCCTGGCTCCATGCAGGCACACAGGCTGTTTACCTCCCAGTTCCTGTCACCCACCACCGCGTGTCCTGATGGGAATTACTCCATTGTGATTCTAATGACACTAATTGTGCTGGAGTGAGGTGATTGGTGAATATTTATGCATTGCTGCGAAACAAAAAACATTATGAGGATTTGTAAAAATAGAAAGGAAACAAAAAAAAAAACCTCAGAACAAATTGTTGCAATGAAGCCTTGCCGATTATGTTCCATTCATCACTTATTTTGTAATTTGTCAACCGTGTCACGTTTTGTTTTTAATTCTAGACAACACCTTACACATGGACATGCAGTGGAAAACGTATAGGTCTACAACATCTTCATAGACAAATAATTTGATTAAAATAGAGCTTGGACACCCCTCCTCCTCCTCCACCCATTCTCCATGCTCCCCAGCTAAGAGAATCGTTATGTGACGTGTGGAAAAGCGGAAGGTGGAGAGTAGTGAACGATACACAACAACAGCACCAACAAGCAGAATATTGTTTCAGCTGAGCAGAGGTAACAAAAGGGAGACGAGGGAAGGGAAGTGTTGTGCTTCCCTCCTGGAGGCTGGAGCTCAGTGCTGCTCTTTGTGCTCTGGGAGAGACTCAGAGGAAGTGAACGTGGAGGCAGCAGGCTGCCTGTTGTTACAGCGGCCCTTTGTCTGTGACTAGGAGAGCAGAGCCATGAAGCCACATCTGGAGCAAGGATCAGGTTGAAAAGGTGTAGTAATAACTAGCGGGGGTTTGGGGATGGCAAGCTTCAATGGTACAGTATAACGGTTAGAGCATTGAAGCTTGCCACTTCTATACTTTGGTATACAATAACCCCGCCCACCACCAGCACAGCCTAATCTCATTTGAATGCATCGAAGGCCGCCAGCCTGCAGCGTGTGTAGGCGCCAGGGCGGAGGGGTTTGTGCGGCCAGAGGCGCACGAACAGGAGGAAAATCGATGCAGGACTCTTTTTCATAAATGGAGTGGGTGTTAAATTAGGTGGATGGGTCCATGTAGCAATGTGTTGGATTGAGTGGCTGGTGTGTTTGGGTTGTGTCTATCGACTGGGACACGACTTGGTTTACAGGCAGAGGTGGGGGGTGGAGAGGGGGGGCAGAAAAAAAGCTCAACCCGTGGCTCAATCAATGGGACCCATCAGCCTTACCAACAACTCATTAAGGCTTTGCCTAGATTCGAGAGCGTGGAGTGGGGGCTTTAGATTGGTGTTTTGAGGGTTAGGTCTTTTGCCGTCCCAACAACCAAATACTGTGTGCTGTTGGTGGCAGCCCCTGATTGCCCTTTTCAGCCAGCCTGATTTTCCTATTCATTTATTTATTTATTTATTTTAAAAAGGTGCATTTCAATCCCCAGCCAACCCTGTGATTGTCGTTTTTCATTTCCTAACTTCTCTTTAATGTGCATTCAAAAAACATCCACGTGCGGATAATATAATTTTGATGTACAAAGAAGACACTTCACTTGAGAATAAGTGCTTTCATTATGCTTCACTTCACGAATCAATATAATTCTTACCTTAGCCCTGCTGGTTGCCTTAATCGTAAGTGGCATTTGATATAGCACCTGCTCTGAGGGTATTAAGCTTGGTACTGTATGCTCCCACCCTGATCTGTGTACAGTAACAGCAACACACACAATGCCATGTTAATATTACTTGTTACTTAAATAAGCAGAGCGGGTGCGAGCACCGTGGGCGGGCTGAGCAGGTGGCAAACCCGCCCATTGATTAGATGTGAGGAGTAGATGATGATGTAATTAAGATATATTTCGGTGTTGGGTGGGTAATGTGTGTACGGTACAGTATGTACTGTACATGTGCAAATGCACAGTGTGCATGCATTCTCCATGTTAAACACAATGCCTTGCATGAATACTGTGCGATTGTCAAACTTTGAATGCATATTCCCAATAGGCAGAGGAAGTAAGATTTCCCAATTGGGGATGGGGCAGGCGAAAATGGTGGGTGCGACTTCATCGGCCGTGGCGCTTTTTCGTTACAGGACTTGTATTAGGCAAGTATAAGCATCTATAATAACATCAGTTGTTGTTGAAGTTACAACAGACACGCAGCATGCATAAAGCTAAAGGTCTGACTCAGAGAGTTTTCTTTTTTCAATGATGACATTTTTTTTCAATGATGAAATGGTGTTGGTTTAGCCACGACTGTACTTAGTTTGTATCTTTGTATCTTTGAAATGTGGGTTGTTTGCATGCCATCATGTTTGGTGGGGCTGTCAGGGCATTTAGGAGGGCATTGACCTCCATGCCCATGCCTAGATCCGGCCCTGATTATTACAATATTTTTCTTCTCTCAAGTATTTTTTTGCACATACCTAGAACGTCTCCATTGCACTTAACCAGTACTAGCCAGGGGTGGGCAGGCCTCGGAGGAGTGCTCAGGCACTCTCCAGTGCCCGGGCACCAGCTCCAAGGCTAGTGCTGCGGTCAAAGGCCCCGGCACCAGCAGCAGGTCCCTAATGGGCCCCCATGGCCCATGAGCACGTCTTTCTGGTGCCGGAAGAAACCTGAGCAGCACCTGGGGCAAACCCACGGGAGCGCTGTGCACACTCCACTCCACACAGAGTGTTGGAGGCCAGCAGTCAGCTGGGTGCAACCCAGGGCCTTCTGGCAGCTCTATAACCACCAAGCCATTTGTTTTCTGTGGTTGCTTTATTGACACGCACATTGATTGACCAGGCCCCGGTGAAACATCTTCCTCTATCTCAAAACTGAACAGTGCACACTCTGCACGGAAGAGTGCGATTGATTTGATGAGGAAAAAGAAATACCCAAACCCCACCCCACCACACCCCCCCACCGCCTCCGCCACCCTCCCGGCTCCACACGTGCACGCGCACGTGCACGCATCAGGAGAAAGATGGAAGGGAAGGACCATTACACCAACTTAGTTAAGCTCTGCTCCTTGTTAATTGGAAGAGCTCTCTCTCTGTACAACTTGTCCTTCTGGAAAAAAAAAAGAGCTAGGAGCAGGCAAGATGAAAGGAAACAGGGATCAATTGACCCTAATAGCTTGGCCAATCAATCCTTATGTTTTTTCTTTTTTCTGATGTCCTGACAGAGGGCCTCTTGAGTGGTGGAAGAGGCCCTTTTTAATTGGTTTGGTCAGAGCGGTGGAGCAGGCGGCCATGGCAGCTTTGGGCGCTAATGGCATGAATCCGTCGTCACTCCCACTGCTCACACACCTGACGCTCTGTCCCCACAGCGCCGTCGATACTGACACCGCTGTCCTCATTAACTCCAGCTTAGTGCCACGTATAGACACTTTAACTCCCCTCCACGGCAGGACTGTATACGTACCTCCACACCTGCACACCTCCATGTAATTATGGTGGGCTGGAGACCCGTAGTTATTGTTTAGTGATGCAAACTGTATCGCTTTCACCTGATGTGAACCACAGTGCAGTGATAAACGTTAAAATGTTTGTAAATATAGCTTGACCAGCAAGACACGTACAGTATAGTCACCGAGACACCAATAGTCCTAGATGCGGATGATATAACAAATAAAGCTACACAAAACAATAAACTAAAATAAAGTCAAAAACAACCAAAAAACATAAAGGTCAGAATGGACTAATAAACCACCCACTTCGTCAGTTATCAAGCGTTAATTCCCAGTAGGTTACTTATCAAGCCGATCTTCTCAACCTACTGCATGTAGTCTGAGAACCAACTGACAGGATTGCATAGATAAGATGAAAACCCGGAAATCCTTGATCAGCGTGGGTCGTTGGCTGTGTTAAGCCTTGTGTCAGCATGGCAATGTTCTCATGGTTATGTTTACGGTTATGGTTAGAGGATGCTACTCGTTTTAGTTATATAGTGACCAAAATTACCGGATTAAAGTTGCCGAATGTGCGTTAAATCGGATTGCACGGCAACATGCTCGTGTTGCATTTGGGGGCGGGGTTGAGGGTTATCAACACAGCTCGCAGCTTGTGACAAGACGTGACAAGATCTGCAAACTACTGGCAATTATCGCTTGATTTTCGGTAGCCTCCGCTCAAACAGGAGCTAAACTGTACATTTTGTTTCTTGTGCAGGGCCACCATGAACTCAATCCTCAGTCTGCTACTTAAGACGCAACTACCACTTTCTCACCAAAGTCACAAGCTATCATTAATACTTTTCTTTGCTCAAATATTTATGAAACTCATAGACAGACTTAATTAGGTTCACCCTGGTTTCCTGATTTTTGGGCAGTATAAGTCATTTTAAATCTAAAGGATAGCAGAGATAGTACATGCTCACTGTTCCACACTTTGTGAGCCTGTGAACCTTTCGCATCAAATAGAGCCTTTGTTTACGGGGAAAAACAAAAGATGGTTTCTGCCCTAGCAGCGAAGATGTGCAGAGGTCACTCAATGTCGCTGGAGCTCTTCTGTGCACGTTTTGCAGCATTATAGACCAGACAATTGTAGACACACAGACAGACCAGAAGTCATATACTGTCTTGTGTTTGGGTTGGTGGGGGAATGTGTGTCAGTGTATACGTATTGTATATGTACTGTAAGTGTATGTGGGGCCACCTGTGTGTGTGTGTGTGTGTGTTGTGCGTTATGAGTGTACATGTGGGGATTACGCTGTCTGTTCTTACACGCAGTGACGTCCACCTGAGATTTAACTGATTCATTCCACAGAGGGTCCCCCTATGTGCGAGGGGAGCTGTTATTTGTGTCAGCAAGACTCCCTTTGGATTATGTGGTGTTGGACTGGTGTGAGCATGTGTTTGTGTGCTATACTCACTCGCTTTGTGTATGTGTGCACGAGCGCGCGCGTGTCTGTGGCGCCCGAGTGTGTCAGGTCTGGGAGCTACCAAGAGAAGAGGCACTGCAAGGAAACAACATGGGACCAAAGGCAGCTGTTTGTTTGCCTGTCTGCCAAGATGGGAGGGAAGTATACTGTAGGCACAGAAAGAAATAAACTATAGAGACAGGAGAGGAGAAGGAGGGAGGAGGGAGGGTGGGTGGTTGGGTGGGGGTTCGGTGCCTGTGGAAGTCCTGGGGAGAGGGAGGTGTGAAAGGGCACGTATAATCATAAACAACAGCACAAGAAACACCTAGAGCATTTTATACAGTACATGCAGTAGGCAGACGCCTGGATCAGACGGAGGGGAGGGGAGGGGAGAGGAGGAGAGGGGAGGCGGAGGGGGGGTTAGGGAGTAACAATGGAAATTGGCCATAAGCACCGAGAGCAACCAGAGTACTGGTGTAAAGTAACTAAGTACATTTACTCATGTACTGTACTGCGGATGTTACTTTGAGCGTTTCCAAATTTCAATCATTTACACTTGGGCTCTGCTACATCTCAGACTCAAATAGTTCTGTTCTGTTCTACTTTCGGTATACTCTTGGACACCGATTTTTTTGGAACCTTTACTCATGTACATTTTGTCTAAGTTTTTCCTACAGTAACGGGGTATTTCCATCATCCTACGTCATCATACATCTTATTTGGGGTCCAGTCACAATTTACATTCCCACCTTTCCGTCTTTACTTTTCTGTCCTCGCTTTTTATCCTTCATCCTATAATAGGCGCATTGCTCAGCCAGTCAAATCATCGTTACGGAGTGCTCGGCCAATCAAATAGCTCCACGTGAGTTTCCACCACTGAGTTAAGAGGGGGGGGGAGAGAGAGAATCCAGAGTGGATTAATTAAGGATTATAATTATGCTGGGACTGGGCATGTCTCACCTGAGACTGAGACTGGCGTCCTCTGCTCCTCCCCAGCCATGAGAACAAATACAAATAGATCTCCCTCCTGTACCTGTGACGTCAGATGTACGTACGTGACACGTAGCTGAATGTGTCCATGCACTGATGCGTGTGTAATGTGTACACGCCCTGTTGTTGTTGTGCTGGTGCATTAGATGTGTTCTTACTGTTGGGTGTTGCAAATTGTGGGCGTTGCTTGTTGTGTGCATAAACCTTGTAGGGTTGATGAACAGCAGCATTATGGTGGATAAAACACTTGATTCCGTGATGAAATATGCTGTTTCTTCTGTGATTTTATGCAGTGCAATTGTGAAATATGAGTAAAGTTTCAAAACTATGACCCAAAATATGCAGAAAGTTGCAGAACATGAATAAAGGTTATACTGTGTTACATTTTCATTAAATCAAATCCTATGTTTGATATATATTATTTGCTTAATATGTCACATAATAAATCCACTCCCTGAATTTCAGCCGGCAAAACCTGTTCTAAATATGTTTTCTATTGAAAGGTTAACACATATCTCACTGTTTTTTTTGCTGTTTTATCCAGAGAGGTAAATAGCTTTTCCAGTGAAACATGCAAGGAAATGTCAAAACATATCTCCAAAATGTTTTGAAATATATCAGCTAGGTGTGGCGGTCCTGGTTAACAAAGGCTGGAGCTCTGTAGTAATATTATGGATTAATGCGTCTGTCCAGTTGTCACATAAAACATGTCTGGCACACGTGCCGGAAAAGTATGGAAATGGCCTACATCATTTCACTTTTGAAATGACAAATGACAAATGTTTTGTCATTTGACATTTGACCCCATGCTGAATCTAAATACAGAAGAGCTCTTTACAAAGAACCACAAGAGATATTCAAACTCTTCCGTGGTGTCCATGTTATCCTTTTGAACATTTGGTCTTTCTCAATTTTATGCCTCTCGCGGCCCCTGAATATTGTATTTGTTAACTATCACAACACATGCAAATTAAACGTAATTGGTTATTGGCGTTTAGAATGTACATGGCAGGAAATAAACAGGAATTTGCCATTTCTGGCAGGGCTAAACTGATGGTGTTCATTGCTCAGTGTTGACATTTTCTGTAGAGCACGTACTTGTGAATGTCAATAGCCAGGTGTCTTGAAAAGCTGCCAAGTGTGGTCAGAATTGCATGAGAAAACATTGATTTGTGAATGATATCCTCATTGGTGGAATATGTTTCTCAGGCTGGCTTTGCTTCATCATAAGGAAAAACAAATATTCCTGTTTATCTGTTTTAGACCACACTCGCAGTGCTGTAACCATTTAGATTGCATGCTAATATACTACGATTTATATATAATATTACAATTCAAATTACTGGGAGATTGCTTTGGGCCACATGTGGCCTGGGGGCTGCAAAGTATATTATGGGTGATTTAAGAATAATCAGGTTCTTCTGTCATAACCTGCAAGTAAGTGTAACCATGTAAGGCCTAGAGAAATGGACTTTTCAAACACATACTTAGTACAGATGATTATAATGTGTTAGTAGTACTTGCATGCAAAGGGACCGGCTGTGGCAGGCTCTACAGCAGTGCATTGTTCCCAAACATTTGATCTTAAACCCAAAAGAGAACATAAACGTGCCACCACGACTCAAACTAGTGGGAATAGCATATCTACAGGCTCACAACGTGTTGCTTTACGCACGTGTCGTGACATATCAGATCTGCCATGTTTGCTACTTTGAAAATGCTATACTGATTTACGTGTATCAGGAGGAGGTTAATGTTAGATTAGTTATGCAACCATCTTTGTCAGGATGGTATAGCACATTCCATGCACTGCCCTATTTACAGGAGGAGTCCGTAGCATAGAGCTGAGCGGTCCCACCCCTTTGATGTCACCTGTGGTCCAGAAATGAATTCCCCATTCATTTAACCTATAGGTTTTTCCGAAAACTATCTACTGCATGTAAAGACGATTAGGCTGTGGACAAAGCCAACTCGGGTCGTGACAAATCATGACAACACACACAATGGTTTGGGACAATCACATAATTAAAGAACAAAAAAAAGTTTTATCCTTCTTCCTCTTGCGTATTAGATATTGTATGATGATATTGTGTTTCTCATGATTTGTCACAACCCGAGTGATCGTTATATGGATCATTTTCGAAAAGTCTGAGGAAAATGAATGGGGAAATCATTTTTGGACCACGGGCGACGCCATGAAAGGGGCAGAACTGCTCATTCCATAGCCACGAGTCAGTATTGAGCCAGTGCAGGTCTTCTGTCCTCATGTTGAGCCAGGCATGGTGGCTGTGGAGCCTAATGGCTACTGGCACAGATGACTGGCCCAGTGGCTTTGTGGTGTGTGCCTAGGAGGAGGCATGAGTCTGCAGCTGAACTGCCTCATCATGGAGGCTTTGTCAGCTTTGTCCTCATACTCCCTTTCCCCATCATCCAGATTAGAAGTATGGAGCTGTGCTTGTTCAGTGTGCTGTTAGTGTTGGCATCACTTTGTTGATTTTTGATGAGTTGAAAATGGAGGACCCTGATGTAAACAAGTCTTGGTGCATTCCCTGTTTTACAACATATAACTGTTTGCATGGACATGTGCCTTGATTGAGCTTTTTAGTACATTTTGAAGCCAATATTGTAGTTTTACTCAAGCACAGTTTCATTTGATTATTGAGTATTATTCTGTTATTCCAGTATTGATAATTTTAATTAAAAGTATGAGCACTTTTTGACCTTTGTGAGTGGAGAATTCATAGATACAGATATACTGTAATATACTGTAGTGTATGTATTATCTATTAATCCCCAAGATGCTGGGATAGTTGATCTGGATTAAGTTTGCTAAATGCCTAAATTCTGAACTGTGATGCCTACAAGCACAGGCTGCTGTTTGAATGGTGGAGGCGTTTCTATGAAATCAATTGTTTTAATGTTTCATTTTGGGCAATCTGCAGGTAAAACCCTTCATATTAAGAGGTTACTTTCCACCTCTTTGATTCTTTGTGCTGATGGCTGTGCTGACATTGACAGAGAGAGCTGTTGGCCTGTAGCCTACCCTCCGGTCTGCCTTGGCCGCCCTTAGTTCCTTCTGCTGTTTTATTACCAATTCATCAAAGTGAATATCAACCTTTGAGGTGTTAGAACTAGGTTAAATGTTGATGTGTTTATTGATGAACCAGTGTAGACCTTTACCCTGGTGAGCAAACCTTACCTGGATCAATTAGACCGCTGCTGTTCAACCGTATTTATACCATTCTTCGGCATTTGAGCCACAAGGGATGGGATTCAGCCTCTCAGGACCAACATTTTTAAAGGGGAACTCCACCCAGATGTTTTGTGGACATGATAAAAAGGTCCCCCCATTCTGTGTTTCCTAAAAATGGAAGTCTGAAAAAAAAAAAATAACATGGTCAAACACAACTTGATGACATAATCAAGTTGTGTTTCACCATGTTAATGATTTTTATTTCAGACCTTTTTTTCCTGAGAGGGTACAAATGGAACCAAATGGACCCGCTAGGGTCCATTTGGTTCACATTTGTATCCTCTCAGTAAAGTTTTGAAAATGGTTGGAATTCCCCTTTAAGAATATTTTGTTGCCGTTGCTCATTGGATAAGACTTTGTCCACGATTTCACGCTGTATTGATGTGGTGTCATATGAAAGTTAACATGCAAGTGTTGATCAAATGATCTTCCAAATTGAAAACAAATACTGGTTTCATACTGTGTTTGTGAGAAATTTAGCTCTATTCAGCTGCATTTTGGTTTTGAATTTCTTATTCAATGCACATTCTGTTTGTTTCACTCGCTCAGAGACGTCAGCCAAAACGGCTGATTGCTATTTGCTTTGGCTCACATGTGACTCTGAAATCAAACTTCAGAAATCGCACCTATCCAGTCACACAACATTGTCGGCACTCGGCAGGTGCATGCACGGTTAAACAAGTGCAAAATCAGAGTAAATGGCATGAACCCCAGTCAACAAACAGCACGGTAAATAGTCGCATAACTAGGCTGCAAAGAAAAACAATTTAGTGCTTCAAAGAAACCAGAATACCGAGTAAACATAAATCCTATCCACCATCTGTCTAAAGAACAAGCCTAAATCAGCAGTTTAAAAAAGAAAGTTGCACCATGGACCCCCAAATTGATGTATATTTAGGCACGGACCCTTCCACCTGAAAATGTTTTGTACCAGACACTCCAGAAGAGAAGATCAATGTTAAATACATTTTTACTCTTATGTACATTACCTAAAATAGTAGTAAAAAATAGTAATAGTAATAAAATAGTGTACAAGCTACATTGCAAAATGCAAGTTTATATCATATCAATTAAAGTTGTGAAGTTTTCCGACGATATGTTTTCTGGGTAATGTTGTGCAATCACCACTTAAAACATGACATGACGTGATGACATGTTGCGTGGTGAGTTAATCTGAGTTAATTAATAATAATATTAATAAAAAAAACGAAACTCCAAAAGTCGTGGTAAATTTGTCAAAGAGTTAACAGTAACTTAGATGTAGTTGTACTTCAGCAGAGTGTTTGGCTATTCTGCCCACATCTGCTAGAGGAGACACAGTACATTGAGGTGGGCGGCGGTGGCCTGCCCCTGGTGGTGCATCACAGATCCCTTCAAACTCACTCAGTCTCTTAGTCAATGATTCATAGTCGGTAAATGACCCTGGTGTTGATTTCTAGAACATAAGCTGAAAATAGGTCATTCCTAAAAATAAATACAGTTTGTGATGTCCAAAATAAGAGATACACTGAGTGGGAACCGGTGGCTGAGGAATTCCACATCAGACCCAATGCACAAAGACTGAAGGCATGTGTGATACACAACATGCTGTGCCACAGGGATGCCGGAAATTCTATGATTCTACCGATTTTGCCCTCTCATGGCCTATTGCAGGTTGCAGCACAAAGTCTATTGCTTTCAGTGCAATGTCTCTGAGAGAGCTCCACTTGGGGATGTGAGGTTAAGAGTGGCGGACAGCATGTTCTGGGGGCCGCTGTCTGAGAGAGAGAGAGAGGGAGCGAGGGAGAGAGAGTGAGAGCACAGGCCTGTAAGGGACTGCAGACCATGGAGGTCCTCGCCAAACAGAAAGACTGGACTATCACACTGTCCAGAGAGGGATCCTGAAATAGCACTGCCGTTCACTTACTTATTTACGGCACTCAATGGTTTTGAGCAAAAGGGCATATAGTTCTGTCTTCATTTCTGACTTCAACAAGCCTCTCGTCTGAAATATAAGAGTAAAATCTACCTTTTTGTGCCGGCCCTCTAACGCCTTTGCCTTTTTGTTTTGTGTGAGTTTTGGAGTTGTAGCAAAAACTGTGTTTTGTGGGAAACACATTTTGCTAGACTAAAATGGCAATCTGAGCTAACTGGGATGGAAAATTAGAAAACTGACAGATACGAACGGACAAACACAGACACGGACGGACGGACAAACGGACAGAGGCGAAAAATACTCGTCCAAGACAGACAATGAAGGATGAGTGTATTTATGTGGAGAGAAAAGTGTTATCTAAGAAATGAATGGATGTCTCTGACTGGGCTTTTCAAATTATCCCTTGATCTACTTAGAGGGCCATCCTGATGACTCCCTGTGACTTCTGTGGGCAGGCAGGATTTAAATCTCCACTCTTCCGTTATGATCTTCCCCGCTCTCCTCCGTCTGTACATCTTTATCTGGGCAGGTAAATCCCTGGGTGACAGCTCTACTCTGTTCTGATGGCCCAGGAGCACGCCACATGAATACCTTACTGTCAGTCTGTCTGCTGCATGCCATCCTGCAGCGCCGGGAAGTAACCTAGTACACCATGTACTCAAGTACTGTACTTGAGGTATTTTTATTTTCTTTACTCTCATCCGTATTTACAATTTTACTTCAAGAGACATTAAACACTACAGCCCTATGGCCAACATGCTGCAGGTTAAACATGGTCTGAAAATGGTACACTAGATCTACAAGCTTGTGAACTGGTTGCAGTATTGGTTCCAGTATATTAGCACTTTTCCCAATGTCTGTTGTTCTAACTAAAGTAGAAAGGTCGTGTGGCTAAAATTGCTATTCAGTCTTAACACATTGATTCCCAATGATGTCAATTTCCCCAACCCTGCCACTGACGTAAATGATGTGAATTATAGTCCTTATATTGATTTATAATAATCTCACTCAACATCTACCATAAAGAAGCATTCCCCGTCACTAGGCAACATTCGGATCGGGTTAGGGTTAATTATTTGTAAAAAAAATAATTGAATAAACATTGTCAGCATCCAACTTACAGAGACCCCACGGCTAATGTGGGTAATCCAATCAGAGGCACTATCGCCACCACTTGTGTTCCCTGTCGGTGTGTCTACACATTTCCATTATGGAAGACGAACATGTACAAGTCATCGTATCGTATCGTACCGTACGTCATGTGACCGCAAAGACACAGGTCAAACCACAGCTTAACCTCGGCTCACACACTCAGTGGTATCATACCACAGCAAGGACAGGACACACACACACACACACACACACACACACACACACACACACACACACACACACACACACACACACACACACACACACACACACACACAGAGCATTTAATTGAGCCTTTGATCATTATAGAATTACCATGCGCCTGCCTGGCACCCTGGTTATTGTTTTACTGATTAATCATTCTCATTCCGCAAATTGCGGAGTCCACGCTGCGGCTGGCTGTGCTGACTGCGTGGCACAGATATGCAGTCGGAACAAGGGGAATTTTAATGTGTTTTTGCCCTCAATTGGCTTTGGCCTTCCATGCGGCTTGATTTATTTGAAAGATTGGTTTTATTGATTCTCTGAATTAATGTGGTGCCAGTTTAATCAGCGGGTTATGGAACTATGCAGAATTTGACATCTCTGTGAACTCAAATGAATTGAGTGTACAATATTGATCTGGTTATCCACAGTATTTATTCTGCTATTTGTCTAAGGGCTGATTAATTCAGTATGTGCTGGAGAGCGCAGGGGTGCGTGCATGTGTGCATGCACCGCATGCGCGCGTGTGTGTGTGTGTGCGTGCGCGTGCATGTGTGTTTGTGTGAGTACGTGTGCGCGTGTTTGTGTGTGTGTGTCCTGTGTATTTGCTCAAGTGGTAATTGCATCTGCCATGGACTGTAGCTTTCACCCCTTCGCTGGAATTGCACTGTTTAGGATTTATAGTCTTTGGATGCTCTGCAGCACATGCCGGAGCGCGGAGCATATTGCTGCTATATTGTAACACACGGCGATGACGACAGCGATGATGGCTGCTCGCGCGCAGGCTCAGTGTGTTATGCATGCATGTGCACACACACATATCCTCGTCAGCAAAAACCTGGACATACAGACATGTACTGTATGTACTCTCTCTCTCTGTCTCCCCTTTATCCCTCATCTCTCTCTCTCTCTCTCTCTCTCTCTCTCATTTGTGTGCATGTCTGCATATGTGAGCTGCACTTTGCTTGCATGTCTGATTTGCAGGGAACATAGCAGTACACGTTTACGTGTGCAAACATGAGTGAAACGCTTCTCAAAGCCGCCGCATGTTTTTTCCGTGATTGAGCAGTACATATAGCTGTCAGAGTGGGAGAGCCAGAGACGGGAGGTGGGCACGGCGTACGTAGTTTGCCAACTCATTAGAGCTATAACTCAGGATGGAACGTGGATGCTTTTTGACAGCCGTCTGGTGGCGGTCTGACGTGCAGCCGCCGCTGCCCACGGAAGAAAGACATTTTGTTTGTTTGTTTGTTTGTTTTTGGCTCGTATTGCGGATGAAAGTGAACTAGGGACTTCACATGTTTCTCTTTCTCCGTGGAGTGTCACTGACATGGATGTTGTTATACAGACACGATGATGTGCATCTGTTCATATGTTAGTCCATAATCAACACCTACAGCATGTTATCCACTAACACTAAAAAGGAAGGAGATTTGATACTGTAGCTCTGCTATTTTTGTTGGTTTGGACAAGTTTTTCTCTTTGTAATATCATGAAAAAGTACTAGTTAAAGGTAAGCATTATTTAATTAGTTGATATAGTTAATGTATAATAGCTCTATATTCCGATAGTAAACATTGATATATGTAATCATTTGTGCAGCAACATCTAACCAGCTCAGATGTTTCATTATAGTAATGTTTTTATACAATCAGGAGATTGTGTAATACTTGACCGAATTGAGGTTAAACATTTGATATACTGTAGTGACGCAACAATACTGATTTTTCTGAATGATATATTCATTTATATACACTCCCGATATTGCATCGGTTTCATCCCTAATTTGAAATTGGAAGTGATAAAACAAAACTACAAAGGAAGGGGGGAAACAACAATTCGATATTGGGACTTTCAAATACAGTATATCTGTGGGTGGTTTTGTCAATATAACATTGGTATCTCGACCTGTAGATTAAAAGATTTGTAGAGATGGCTTTTAAGTCAAACCATTTAAGCTATGACCATAGCCTAAATTTGAACTTAGTGTGAGGCGGTGTACAGTACTGTAACTATATACAACTGTTACTGAACAAGCACTCTACAAGCAATGATTACTATCCAAACCCGGAGACTCAACTGCTCAACATAAGGCGAGGTTGTGGTATCAACATAGATTCACACATAATAGCATGCCTTTGTACATGAGACCCTATACCAGCATTGTGTTCACTCAGTTCATGGCGGCGTGTGCTGTTTAGAATTCCTTTTTCTCCCTTGTAAGCTCCAGAGAAAAGGCCCACAGAGGGAGGAGGCGGAGGGTCTGTTGTTGAAGAGAGGGAACGGCTTAGCCGTGTAATGAAATATAGCAGGGAATGTAAATTCCTACCATGTATTTATTTAATCAGCCCTGGCTGGGCCACAGCATGGGTCATCATTACCATACCAAGTTCAAATAGATGCAAAGGGCAGTGCCCTAGGCGCTGCTGCGCACATTATATATTACGCCGTGTTTAATACGAGGTGAAGCATAAGGCTGAGAACACATCACGCTGGGAAAGATCCTTAAGCTTATACAGCCGGCGTAGGAGACACGTTTAGGTTGTGAAACCGGGCTGTGTTGTTATGCGCGTCCACTCCCTTTTTTTACTATAAAACATAAAAAAAAGTATGATTGACCCTCAGTCTAATTGAGCTTGTTGTTGAAGGTCTTTGAGGATAGGGTGCATAACAAGGTTGGCCCCGTCACAGTTGTGTTTCCACGGTAATGACAACCAATGTCATGACATGCCTTTGGGTGCCTGAACCCCAGCTGTTATTTTAACGCCGGTAAAATAAAAACCCTCGTACTGTAGTTCTCCTCTAACCGTCTCTTGAGTTAAATTATATTAGTATTTTATAAAGGGATCCCTGGCTAATAAGGCCTTAATGCAATATAATCACCGTCCTTCTCTATAGGGACAGCTCCATCCACCAAATCCACGTGGGGTCCAGACCTGTATGGAATGTAAGAGGTGCTAAATTAAAAAAATAATAATTAATGCTGTTCTCATATGGTAACAGTAGGAAGTATTAACTTGGTCTTGACCACACTTCATACAATATAACATCAACCCTGCGACTGGAGTGGTTCCTATTCAGTGAAAGTGATTAACTTTTTTCTAAAATACTATCTTCATCAGAGATCAGCGGATCGCAGAATTGTCCGCGGATACCGCAGATCATCTACGGATTCCGATCGTTTGCGATCAATGGGTTATATGATTATTTAATATTGGATAGTCCGCGGATGAAATAATGCTAGGAATAAATTAGTGCCATATATGTACCGTATGTTTAGGTTTATTATAGTTTATAATTCAGACACAAATTAATGGCATCTATCTATGGGTTTATTGCTTTTAAAACACATGTGGTAAGTTATTTCCATCAGGCACAATAAACGGGGGCCTATGGTGGGAAGGACCCATAGAAGGACCCTCAACAATGCAATATGACAGCACTGCAGCCATTACCCTGCTATAGCTGCAGATGAAAGTTTAAAAGTTGAAAGAAACTTCAAACCATCAAAAACATATTCTTCCTTTTTTGCATTGCAGCTTCTAAGACGACAACGCCTGCAGTTTCTAACTGGTTAAATTGGTTAGAAACAGACTGAGAAGCGAAAAAAAAAGTGAGGAAGTGGTCCTTTACCTTTTAAATTTCAGATGTTAGGGCAATTATTATCCATAAAAGCATATAAGGCTTATGAGTCTTGCAGGGGTCCTTTTAACCACTTAGCCCTATAGGATGCACACATCGCCATACCACCTATTAGCGAAAACAGCTGATCTAACGAACTCCTACGTTCTGGAAGTCCATGGCCTGCATGGAGCCTCATTACGCTTCATTAACCTCAACCTAACCTACTTGGTCGGTTCCAGTAAACAAACTCCTTTTACTCACCTGGGTCTCCATTAAACTGCTGGGCTGCACATTTCCAGCATACCTGCAACCCTTCCACACTACTAGACCTGCATGTGTGTGTGCCTCCACCCACCCTCAAACATATTTATATTTACTGCTTCGCCTGTGCTAATTTCTACAGCCCCCGCGGGTCACCGTCTTCCTCGACGACTCCATTATGCCGACTACAGCCAAAATACATGCAGAGCTTCCTCCTCCCACCGCGTTAGAGCTTGTATGTGTGTTTGCCCTCCGAGAGCCCACCTAAAACGTGCACACATTGTGGCCGTAATTGTCCTGATGTGCCATTGACCACGTTCACGCCCGTCCCCCCCCGCCCCCCTGCCTTGCACTGAGGGATCTATTCATTCCCTTTTCCTGCACGTACGTGTGTCTGTGTGTGTACTTGTGTGACAGCCAAATGTACACATCCATTTTGAGGAATGGACATTAAGAGGACAATGTTCCTGGTCCTCACAAGAAATGCTTTTGTTTTTATGGTTATAAATGTTTGATACTTGCACCCTGCTGCAAGCTTAGAACACATAGCTTTGTAAATGTTTTATTAAAGTGGCTATTATGGGAGTGTGACACCCCCAGCATGTAATGTAAACTCAGGCTCGGGGTTTTGGGCTTTAAAAAAAACGACATTTATGAATGTTCATTTATAAAATTGACATCCTAAAATGTTTGTCCCCACAAGTATACAGTAGAATATACAATACAAATGTTGTTTTTCAGCGCATTGTGAATGTCGTATGAAAATAAAGTTGAACGTGTGTGCGTGACGTGCGTGCAAGTGTGCGTTGGCATTTGCGCTTCAGTCGCCCCCCAACCTTCTACCCTCCAACATGCAGCCCTCGTGCACCCACACGACCCACCGAAACACCCCTCCGATGGTAGCCGATATGGATGGAAAATACAAGACCCCTGATGAACCCTGGCTATTGAGCCGTTTCTAAAGCCCGCAGGCTTTACACACAACACTCCTCATTTGCTTCTGTCCCGCTGGAAGGCAAAGGGAAAGAGGAGGAGGGAGGGATGGGGGGCTATAGTACAGCCCTCAATGCACCAGCCAGGGCTTTA
Source organism: Benthosema pterotum (assembly GCA_039105355.1). Taxonomy (NCBI): domain Eukaryota; kingdom Metazoa; phylum Chordata; class Actinopteri; order Myctophiformes; family Myctophidae; genus Benthosema; species Benthosema pterotum. Next base: position 33,510,689 of record CM076965.1, on the reverse strand, counting down.
TGAGATTTATGATGACCCCCCCAACACCCCCCCCCCCCCCCCCCCCACCCCCTTGCTTCCCTCCCTTCCACTGCCACTTCTTCTCCCACTGGCTAGAATTAACTGGCGAAGGTAAACAAACAAATTATACACAGGGAAACAAACAACGTCGTCTAATAAGCATGTAGTGACATGTGGAGAACACTCTGAGCCGGGACGCAAGCTGAGAGGGAGGGAACGGCAGGGTGTAATCTGCTCTCTGTCTCTCTCTCTCTCTCCCTCTCTCTCTGGCTGTCTCTAATTCAATTCAATGCAGTGGACGTTAATGGCATGAAAACATACGTTTACATGTAGGCCAGCGACAAGGTAAAATGCGGAACAATACAATCAAGACAAAAATGTACAACGTGCGTATAATTGAAAGTCAGAATCTCCAATAAATCAATTTCTATGTGCCGAGGAGGTCAGTCGATGCAGGTATGTAGTGCAGGAATTCACACAATGGTTAGCAGTCTCTCTCTCTCTCTCTCTCTCTCTCTCTCTCTCTCTCTCTCTCTCTCTCTCGATCTCTCTTGATCCCTTTCCATGTCTTTGTAAAGAGCTACTTCTTCCCAACCCAACCGACGTCCCTTCCTTCCGCATACACATGCACACATGCACACATGCACGCACTCACATGCACACATTCCTGCGGGCGGTGCGGGGGCTCCTCTCGGGAGGAGATGATCTCTGAGAGTGTGCGCGGGGGCTATGGTGAGACAGATGGGCGGATGATGGATGTGACGTGATAGACAGCGGGGTGATGGATGGCTGGCCGGCTGATAGGGGATTAATGCAGTGCTGAGGCCGCGCATGCAGCGGACCCGGCGGATGGCTTAGTGATAGATAGATAAAACTGACGAGCAGATAAACAAGAGAGCGCTAATCCACGCCCCCTTGATGGACAGAAAATCAAAGCCCCGGGAAACGGAAGAGAGCGCGGCGGAGGGACGAGGCACGTGTTGGGGGGGATATTATGGACTACAGGGTGGACGGACGTGTGGTATGGCATTGATTCTTTCACTTATCCATTTTTCAAGAACCCCCAGTTCTATATAACGCATTAACCCATTGACCCCCTTTCTAAAAATCTACTGTTAACACTTTAACTACTACACCTGACTTACCCGAGTTCATTGACTGTATAGCCAGCCTCCCTACCAATAACAATGTTTTCATTATTTAATTTGGGGTACAATGCATATTTTTGGTAATAATCCGGACTATATACTGTATATACTTTTATCATGGATCACCTGTGCGTTTGCTCCAAAGGTAATGGTGGACTGGCAGTCTGGATAATGTTTATCAGATTTTATAAACATCAGATTTTAAGTGTTAAAAAAGAAGTTGCAGCACACATGTAAAATCCAACTTGTGTGGTTCCAAAAGTTTTTTGTCCAAGACTCAAATTAGTGAAAATAGCATATGTAATTTTCACTACTGTGCGTCTTCAAGTTTCAAGTTTAGTAGACTTTTCTTTCATTTCTTTATGATATTACTGAAAAAACAACAACAACATTGAATTTAGTTTTTAATTCATGAAAATGTTTGCTTTTTTGTGGGGGTGTTTCTTGATGTTTTTAAAGGTTTGTTTTGGGGGCTTTTTTGCCTTAATTGATACGTTACATTAAAAGTAGCTTGACAGGAAAGGGGGAAAGAGATGGGAAGACAGGCGGCAAAGTCCGTCGGGATCAGGATTCAAACCTGCGGCACGCTGTCAGACTGTCTGGCGGCAGCCTATAGGTGCCCAGATGGTTGAACAAACCATCTATCTGGGCCAGCTTGTTTTGACCTAGTTATAATTAAGACCAAAATGTAGGAAACCAAAAATAAAGGGACCGATACAAATGTGTCTGTGACCCATGAATGGGTCCCAAGTCCCGACCCACAGTTTGGGAAACAGTGCCCTAAAAGGACCCCTTCATTGAGGTCCCCCGAGCCCACGTTGAGAAGCAGTGGTGTCTAGCGTCACGTATATATACGCATGCATGCTATATCTAGCTTGTCTTGTGGCGATAGCGCATTATCTTAAGAGCGAGTGGGTGCAGGTGCTTTGTGGACAGGGCGGGATGTTGCATCAGGAGCTTTGGCGATACGAGGAGGATTTGGGAGATAAGGGCTCCGCTGGGAGAGGCGGCCCCACGTTGGAGAACAATTTGACTGCACTGCAAAGATTGGGGCGTGTTGTGGCAAATTGGCCCGAGTGGCACTGAGTGGGAAGATTGCAACTGCAGAGACAATCTGGAATTGGTGATAGATGAGATAGATGCACGGCGTTGGTTATTGTGCTCCAGTGGTTATAAGTAACTAAGTAACATTGTTTTATTTGAGTAGGCCTACTTTACTTAACCCTAGAGCAACTAAACATGGGCGTTTTTCAACCAGACGATCGTATTTTTGTGTAATTCTCATTATGTTGCTATCGTCTGAGGTTGGGTGGGACTCTGTACCTTCATGATGCTCAGTGACATCGTGGAAGGTACATTTGTTTCCCTGCCCACATCCTTGTTTTTTTTTCAGAGAATTATTTCTACAGGCAGGTGTTTGGGTGAGTTTTTAGAGAAGAAATCTCAAACACCCACAATTTCTTCTCTCACTGGACCTTTCTCACTTGTGCCAGGAATGGGTGTACCAAAACAGTAGTTCCCAGTTCCATTTTCTTTTTTGTTAAATAAATATTTGTAAGTAGCCACGTCTTCATCGATTCTAACCCCCCATGAAATCGTTTTGTTTTTGTTTTGTGTTTTTGTGAAAGGTCATGATGAGATGTTAAGGAAAAGTACCTCAAGTACCTAGTAAAATATATTTAGTTACCTCAAGTATGCTGTACTGTAAAATATACCTGTGTTTAGTGATGGGGCGACAAAACCTTGTGAAACATTCTGCACAATGAATACTTCACGATTATATTTTGACACCAACACATTTGTGATTTTCACAGAAGTTTCACATTTGTAATAGTGCAGAGTGTTCCTAGATTGGCGCAGTATTGATCATTTTACTTAATTTACTTAGGAACGGAGTAGTTTCTCCACCACTGTGGTGGGTATAGTGTTGCTCCTCCTTTGCAGCAGACCCACAGAGTGCGCACACAGACCTTGTCGGTGGAATTGCGTTGCTAGGGAACAGTTTGGGTCCAAGTTTATTTCCTGTCAGCCGCTGATATTCACGAACGCCGCAACAGGAAATAAAAAACTCGGGGGCCATTTAGACTGTTTATGTTGTTCGAGCCGAGAGAAGGTCTATAAATGTAAATGTCTCGGCGGGTTTATGTGAGTCCACCAACTGTTGAGCTGCAGAGGGACTTAAATGTGATAAAGAGGAGGAGGAGAATAGAGAAGGCTGCTGGTGGTGGTGGTGGTGGTGGTGGTGTGACTTGTCCGGGGAGACAGATGCTGTGAGAATAGGGAGGGTGCAGTTCATCCCAAACGCTATTATCAAGCGCTGAAGCCTTTTTGCCTCCGGTCGCCGTTCGGTTCGTTTTCAGGGGACCCCTGGGGTGCATCGATCCTCCCGCCACGTTCAGTATGCGCTCCGACAACTATTTAAACACAGAGAGCCCTATAGCCAAGAGAGTTTTATTTATTTATTTATTCATTTATTTTATCGGTCCTCTGATTTGGCCCCTGTTTGGATGACAAACCTGATTAGCACTTAAAGGACCTCTTAAGTCTTGCGCTGGAATGAGAGGAGGCAATCTATAGGGGGGGGGAGAGAGAGAGAGAGAGGGGCGATGGCAAAGGAGACGAGATATAATGGAGGATGTCGAGGTGGAGTGAGGTGAAGAATCGTGTGGTGCGCGCGGGGGTTAATGAAGGGGCGGGGATGCGGGGGAGTGTTAGACGCGTGGATAGATGCGACGACGACGAGCGAGTGACGCAGAGGAACAAAGGGGTGAGAAGCGGGACGCGGCGATTGTGATTGGGTGCGAGAGAGAGAGAGAGAGAGAGAGAGAGAGAGGAGGAGGATGACAGCGACGACGCGGCGGCGAGATTGGAGAACAGATGAGAGCCTGGAGCAATGGATGAGAGGGTGAGGGTAATTTGAACTGATGAGCGAGCAGCGAGCTCCAAGTGGCGAGACAAACAAGTGGCAGGGGCGGATCTAGGCATGGGCATGGGGGGGGGGGGGGGGGCCGGCAATGCCCCCTTAAATGCTCAGTTTGCCCCAACTAACATGATGGCATGCAAAACAATCCAAGATATTTCAAATTAAATTGCCTATAATAAAAATGATTTGAAACACTACTACTGCTACTAACTAACTGCAGTTGTGGCACCACTAAACCAACAGCATTTCATCATTGAAAATAGAAAACTCTCTGAGTCAGACCTTTAGCTTTATGCATGCTGCGTGTCTGTTGCAACTTCAACAACAACTGATGTTATCATTGATGCTTTACTTGCCTAATAAAAGTCCTGTAACCAAAAATGGTTTGGGTGCGGCTGGAAGCCACTCCCATACCATTTTCTCCTGCCCCACCAATTGGGAAATGTTACATCCGCCCCTGACAAGTGGGCTTTTGCATGACAAGATCCCGCACCCCGTCGTGTGCGTACGCGAGTGCACGTGTGCGAGCGGGCCCCGGTAGTTTATGCATGGCACACCGTATGCGCGTGCAAGCGAATGCACGGAGGAGCGAGGCAGGATGGGAGAGAGTAAGTGAGCGAGTAATGGGGGTTAGTGATGGGTGTGTTGACAGAAAGTGTCAGCCTTAACCACACTGACCCACGAATCTGAGCTGCATGCGCAAGTGGCTGAATTTGAATGCCGGCTCGGACGTGAAGTGACTGTTAAAGACCAGTGTGAGTTTGGTAGTTGGATGTGGCCCACCCCAACCCCCACCCCAACCCCCCCAACGAAACCCCACCCGCATGGGAACGGGGCGGAGATGCACGGTGGGCCGACAACGTTCGTGCACATCTGTGTCGCGTGTCAGTCAGTTCTGACAACCCGTCAGCCCCCTTTTTTTGAAAAATCTATAGTTTTCTACACTCACTGGAGATAAGCTTATGTGCCGTTAGTTTTCTTTTTTTCCTCTCTTTTTTTCCTCCGGCACGAACGTGTAGCTACATTTTAAACATCTCATTTCATATGCTACAGTTAGTTGTTCTGGATGTTTATTCTCTTAGGGAGGTCCCTTTGTGGTTTTCCCCAGTTAAACGTTGTCAAGTTATTCTCTTCAATGTGAAAACGCTCCTCTTGAGACTTTATCTGAAGCCGTAGCACTCTGCATTCCTTCCTCGTTCTTAAAGCCTATATTTTTCATACATATTGCTAGGAATACAGATGTGTCCTATATCTACTTCTTCATGCTGTATTCATCACTGTCGGGTCAAGAACCAGCTAATTCAACCTTTCATCTTTTATGTATTTATTCCACATGAATACCTACTTGTTCATACTGTGTGCATGTTTACAATTTACAATTTTAGGCACTTTTGCAGATGCTCTTAATCCAGAGCGATTTACAGTAAGCAGGGGCCTAGCTGGGCCATAGCGTAGCGGTCCAGGCACCCTGGCTGCCAGCCCAGTTTGGCAGCGTGGAGCGGGTTCGACTCCCGATCCTGGCGGCCTCTACTGTCAACCCCCCATAACTCTCCCCTTTTCCTGTCAGCCTATCACTCTATAAAAATCAAAGGCGAAAGGCACAAAAGAAAAAAACAGAAAAAAGTCATCAAGGAGCAAGAACCTACCATCTGCCTAACAGTTGAATATCTGTACAATAGGTGTGAATAAATGTGCTATGAGCACACCCTGTAGAGTGCTGTCTACATGAAAATTACATTATCAATGTTATTCAGATTGACTTGTTTTTTGCCTCTCCACAAACCCTGAATATGTTATTTAGACAGATGCTAGATTTGATTTGTTTATACGTTGTCCACCTCGTGGCTGTGGTGTGTCGACTATTGGCTTCATTTCCTTTGATCACTCCCTTTGTAAATCAGACTGGATATGAGCGGCATGCTAAACGCCTGGATTGCCCGTTGTAATCAACCAGGGGCCAAGGCTACAGTGGATACCTTTGCCGCGTTGATAGATTAGACTGCTCTAAATGATGATTCTAATGATAATACCAGTGTTCTTGGCACGCTCTAAGTGGGCACCATTTTGTTTCATGTAATAGATGAGCATATTTACTTGCGCGGGGAGAGGAACAGTAGCTCTGCCAGTTGCCTGATTAGAGAGGAGCCGTTACTACGGAGCGGGAACAGGAAGATAATTTATTCTCACTCTCCTTCCCGCGGGATGCCAATGGTCGCTCCAATACCGACGACCAGGAGTGTGCGTGTGCGTGTCACTGTGTGGTGCTGTTGATGTGGGAATGCTCGTGACACGGCCATTGTCTGTCCCGCAGTTTGTTTTTTTCCGCTGCCCACAAATCCTGCTCCCTCCAGCCCCCCTGGCTTGGCCCTGCATGTGTTTGTGAACTCTGCAGCAGAAGAGGAAGGCCAATAAAATGCCAGGAGAATTAGCACGGTCTGAACCTGCTCACATTGTTTACTGTCTTCTCTCTGCGCAAGATCCATCTCTATATCACCCCCGTCTCTGTCTAGTGGTGTGAAGTAACTAAGTACCAGTTCTCTACTGGAGTAAAGTTTTGAGGTACTTTTATACTTTTTAGATTTTTATTATCACCTCTAGATATTTTCGTTCCCTTTGAAAATAGCCGAGCTCACCATGCACTGTGGAGTAAAGATGCCCCAAATATTCTGCAGAAAATGACTAAAAATCAATTTTTCTGCCTATTCTGCCTATATACAATCAGTGGATGCAATTTATGCATTTAAAGTGCTGAATAAATGTTTTAGGGACCCATAATAGTGATTATTATTTAAATTACATTTTGCCATAATCATGTCTTGTGCTATAATCAGGTAGCTTTTAAGCTACAGCCTTGACAACAATGGTACGAAAAAAAGATATATTATAATAATGATCACATTTTGGATATTCAGGGTTCAGTTAGCAGCTGTTTTCTATATTCGTATTTGGTTTCAGCTAAGAATTTACCCTTTTGTAGTAACTCTGTGGACCTGGTATTTTGGGGTATTTTTGTATTGCAGTATTGACATACTTTTACTCAGTTACAACCAGTTTTGTCAACTAACAGTTTACACATTACATATTACTGCAATATTATTACCTTTTCCAGCAAAAGTAGTGTAATGAATGAGCAGTGTAATGACATTACTCTGTTGGGGAAGTTACTTTTAAAAAGTAAGGGAATTATAGTTATAGTTACTTCCCTGAAAAAGTAACTAGTTACTTTATTCCTTACTAAATTATGAAAGTAAGGGCGTTACTTTACTTTACTTTACTTTTTTTTTAAAACATACAAAAAAGGGGTGTTTTTCTGTAGTATTCGTGCTTACAAGTTTAAAGTGAAATTCTTCCCATTTTCAACATTTTACTGACATTAATATGCCTTAGAGATGTTGCGTGGACAAGACAAAGATCTCCCCATTCTGTGTTTACTAGAAATGGAGGTTGTGTTTCGCCATGTTAATGATTTTTCTTTTAGGACCTTTTTTTTTTTAAAGGGGGTTGGAATTCCCCTTTAATGGCAGCATGCTGAGCATGGGCTGTATTAGGATTTTCTTTGCTGAGGACAATGCTTGCTGTCTACACTTCACCTCAATGTTTTTGTTTTCGTCCACGTCCTATACCACAGTCGTTTTCAACCTTTTTCATACCAGGGCCCACTGTTTATTCTGCATTTGAGCCACGGACCACCATTTGAGGACATTTTGGCCTCACAGACCCCAGAACTAAATATTTATTTTCTTTTGTCCACAATATCAGGCTGGATTTCAAAAACAAAACAGTCACACATACAGATCTAAAGAACCATTAAACTTCTACATTCTCTACTTGTGTAGACTTGGGGTAATTCAGATGATGATTATTTTAACTCTTGTAAACATGAAACCAAATGGACCCGCAAGGGTCCGTTTGGTTTCATGTTTACACTCTCAAAGAATTGCATCTGGTTAACCAACTTTCCATCATTTAGTGTGAGGACCACCTGGAATCCTCCCCGGACCACCTGTTGAAAACCCCTGCTTTACCAGCAAGAATGTAAAATAGTGTTTATATTTCCACGCTGCAAAGGCTCCAGTCACGCTGTCTTCCTCGTATCATTGCGTCTGAGAGCGTATTTTACCGCAGCTCAAATGCTAGTGTGTGCGCAGCAACAACAACGCTAACAACAACACAGCTGGTTGTGTCTATGTGCTAGAGGCCAGAGCCTTTAGTTACGCGAAAACTCTGTTCACTTCATGGGGCCACTTCAATGGCGGCTCATCTATATACACTTCTATTGAATTGGGACAACCGAGGTTACCGGATGCATTTAAGTCTATGGGATCATAAGCATTTTTTTTCTGCCCCCTCAATGTCGCAGCTGTTCTACTAGATGGCTCTGCTCTGCTCGACGAATAAGACTGGCTCTGATTGGCTTATACTTATCACGTGACGTTACACACATAGATATATTAAAACTAGATCAGGCATCCGGAGGAAACAATGCAAGTGGACGAGAGGGGAACTTTCCTTCGGTGCCTTCTCTATTCAATATACTCTATGTTAGACTGTGAAGAAGCGAGCTGAAGAAGACAGACAGCACACAGTGCAGCGAGTCCTGCCGCCGCCGCGGAGTAACGATAGTAACGATGGTACACTAATCATAACGTCGTTATGAATTTGAGAAATGTAAGGAGTTACGTTAGAAGTTACTGAAAAAAGTAATCCCTTACTGTAAGGGCGTTACTTGTAAGGGCGTTATTCACAAAACGGGTAATATGCAATATGTTACTCCGCCAAAACACCTTACTACTTATTACAATTTAGCTTGTTGTTGCATGCGCAAATAGAACAGAGAGCACAGAAGCTATGAAAAGGTAACAACAGAGAGGCGCAGTAGTTTGTAGATCCTAATCCACCGCAGCATATCTCTCCTATAAGTAATGAGTATGTTTTCCACCACCACTCTCCCTCTCTCTCCCTGTCTCTGTCTCATGTCTCTCTCTCTGTTGTCTTGTCTCCCATGCTCCTGTCTGCTGTCTCCAGTGCTCTTGGCTGTGTTCAGCATGCTTGTCTGACCCTGTTGTTAGTCTCCTCCAGGGGCGGATCTAGGCATGGGCATGGGGGGGTAATGCCCCCCCTTAATGCCCTGACTGCACCACCAAACACGATGGCATCCAAAACAACCCAAGATACTCAAGAAATGAAAGTGCTTATATTTAAAATGATGTGAAACACTACTACTGCTACTAACTAACTACAGCTGTGACACCACTAAACCAACAGCATTTTATCATTGAAAACAGAAAACTCTCTGAGTCAGACCTTTAGCTTTATGCATGCTGCGTGCCTGTTGCAACTTCAACAACAACTGATGTTATTATTGATGCTTTACTTGCCTAATAAAAGTCCTGTAACTGAAAATGATATGGGTGCGACTTCATCGCCCGTGTCGCGTAGCGACACGGGCGATGAAGTCGCACCCATACCATTTTCTCTTGCCCCTCCAACATGTTCTCTTGCCCCCCCAAATGGGACATGTTACATCCGCCCCTGGTCTCCTCCAAGTCCGTGCCTCTCGGTGATGGAGGCCTCGGTCGGTGATGTATGCCGTATCGCGTTTCACCATCAATTCCCGCAATGGAACAATTGAGACAGATTTCCCTGGCTGTCACGATAGCGCTGAGACCCAGCAGAGGTTGGAAATGGGATTAGGCTTAAATGGAATTTAATTTTCACCGTCGCTGTCTCCGAAGCCTGTCTACCACCCAGACACCATGACGCGCTTTTATACGGTGCACGTATGTGTGTGTGTGCGTGTGTGTGAGTGAGAGAGATCAGCAAGCATGCAACAGCATTGTGTAATGCCTTCTCTTTGTTCTTGTTAAAGCACATTACGTTGGTCTCAGTCGAATGTAATGCAGATTATGCTGCAGTCTCAACCTGGTTTTTCTTCGGTTAGAGTCTATCGTAAAGATTGTATGCCACCAGGGAGAGACCGAGAGAACAGAGAGAGAGAGAGATTTTCCACCTGATTGATAGCAACCGGAAGAAAGCATGGAAACAAACACCGGCGGCAATACACCCTGCAAAGTGCAATGTGGGATCAAAAAGAAGAAGAAAAAAAAATAGAAAATCATCTTTTTGGTTTCGCGCCGCCGAGCATAAAGAAACCCAACAACTGTTCTTACGGAGTTAATCAATCACCAAACTTCAGCCACTGCTGCAGCCTGGCTGGCTGGCACACACACACACACACGCACACACACACACACACACACACACACACACACACACACACACACACACACACACACACACACACACACACTGCTCCGAGGGCACAACGTATAAGTGAATGAATGAGTAAATAGATAAATGAATAAGTGGCGTCGAAGTGTTGAATCGATGCATATGGATCGTTGTGCTCCTGCCTGTGGACCGGCTGTGCTGCTCATGGAAGGAACATGGTGGTGGTGGTGGGGGTGTGGGAGTGGTGGCCTTAAAAGGCTTCAAGTGATCTGCTCCCTCGCCGCTGTCGTCACTAAATAGTGAATAATAGTCACTATTCTTTTTTATCTACAAGCTGTAGCTTTGTGTCGATCATGCTATGCTCACTAGTCCTACTTTTATCTAGCTTTTTAGGATGAAGTAGGGTTATCAAAACATGCATACAGAAACCTTAAATATGAAGATTATGGTTTCTTTTTCTTATGGATTAGGTTTCTGCCGTGCGGGAGTGTGGCTGTGTGTGTGCATGCATACAAGTCCATGTACTTGTGGGTGTGGGTGTGTTTTGTGTTGTATGTGTGTACACTTGTGTGTGTGTCGAGTTGTCTGTTGCATTTGGCAGTGTTGTATTGTGTGGTTGTGTCTCTCGGTGTGTGCGTGTTCGTGTGCAGTACTTTTGTGTGTTTCTTCCTCATATTTCCCCACAGTAGCAGCTGCTGTTTCTGAATTCTGTCGGTTGTTTTTCTGACTACGACCCCCACCCAGCCCCCCACCCCCCCACCACCTCTCTTTTCTCTCCTCGCACTTTATACACCAACGTGATCAATACTTGAATTAATGTGCAAGTAAAGAGGCAAATCGTGTCGTACTGGCCTTGGCAGCTATAACACCCTGCTACCCCCCAACCGCCCCCACACGCACATGCGCACATGTTTGTGCACGCAAGCAGGCACACAGGGACACACACACACACACATGCGCACGTGTTTGTGCACGCAAGCAGGCACACACGGACACACAAACGCACATGCATACACACACACGCACACACCCACCATCTGCGTTTAGACAACATGAGAGAGAGGGATGGAGAGAGAGAGAGAGAGAGAGAGAGAGAGAGAGATGGAGCTCATTGGAGCGTGATGCAGGAGAGGAAATAAGAGCATTCGTTCATAATGAATACATTATGGGCTCCAAATTGGAATGCATTCAGCTTTTCGAATATTTCTATTTTCCCCGTTGTTGTCATATTAATTATAGTAATTATTAGTCAATAGGTAATTATGTTTGGCTTCATGGGCAGTGGGCTCTCATCAAGGAGGCAGCAGTGGAGAGAATGAGGTGTGTGTGATGGGAGTTTAGTGTGCGAGCGCACGTGCGTGTGTGCATGTGTGTGTGTATGTGTGTGTGTCTGTGTTGTGTTGGGTAGGCTGAGCAATGAGTACAGCATGGCCAGACAGGCCACAGGTGTGAGTCTTGGCTCGGTTGAGGGCTGCAAAAGTGTGTGTGTGTGTGTGTGTGTGTGTGTGTGTGTGTGTGTGTGTGTGTGTGTGTGTGTGTGTGTGTGTGTGTGTGTGTGTGTGTGTGTGTGTGTGTGTGTGTGTGTGTGTGTGTGTGTGTGTGTGCGCATATATGTGTAAAGGTAACAGGAAAGCTTGGCCCAAATAACACTCGGCCCTGAGTATAGACAGAGTTATGCTGTCACAAACTCTGTTCACTTCATGGGATCAGTCCAATGGCGGCTCTACCATCAAGTTGTGTTTCACTGTTAATGATTTTTCTTTTAGGGCCTTTATTTCTGAGTGTACAAATGTGAACCAAATGCACCCACGTACACTCTCAGGAAAAAAATGGAAATGTCCCTCTTTTGTCCCTCTTTCAGGCTGCAACAGCCCTACTCAATTTTCTGACCCTGTAATGTCGAAGCATGTTGGCGGATCCGAGTATTTGGACCGAGCCTTCATGTATTTTCTGTGTAAAGCCCTTTTCACACCAAATGGTCAGGACGGTTTTAGCGTTAACTCTGCAGTGGGATATGTGTTGTTCCACGTTGACCCACGTTGACCCGCGTTGACGCACGTTGTCCCAAGAGATTCAACGCATGTACCATAAGTCAACAGACCGTTTCACACCAAAGGGTCAAAGGAAACCGCTTTAGCGTCAGCTCTTGCGCCCGCTTGGACCCCCAGGATTTGCAAGGTGACCCTATGGTGTGAAAAAGACTTGCATGCACAGCCCAGCTGGAACCCATGTCTATACTATAGTCACGACCCCACCCCTCAGAGGTCAGGCTTCTATAGGTACCTTTGAGCAAAGGTTCTCTCTCAGGGCTGGATCTAGGCATAGGCACGAGGGGGGCAACGCCCCCCTAAATGGCCTGACTGCACTGCCAAACATGATGGCATGCCAAAATCCCAAATTTCCAAGATATTTCAAATTATTTTTTGAAATATTTTTCGTAGCCTCCTAGCAGGTAGTGCAAATGGTGAATTCATCTACATGAAGCAGGTTGAGTTGATCCATTGACCAGTGTTGTGGCTCAACAACCCCCCCTCCCCAGTGGGACAGGTTATATCTGGGCCTGACCTCTCCTGGCCAATAAGAAACTACCCAGCACTGTACATGTGTGCATGGGTACAAACTGCACACATATACACACACACATATACGTACAGTACATACAGTATGCTGTAAGTTGGTGCGTCTGTGTGTGTGTGTGTGTGTGTGTGTGTCTGTGTGTGTGTGTGTGTGTGTGTGTGTGTGTGTGTGTGTGTGTGTGTGTGTGTGTGTGTGTGTGTGTGTGTGTCTGTGTGTGTGCGTGTGCTGGCCACAGAGGGTGTGAGGCTGGGGAGGGGAACAGTGATTTGTGAGTATTGTATTCCTGTAATCTGCTCAGATCAGATCAGCCACAGCCAATAATGCAACACTGAGCCAAACACCACACTGCCTTTTCTTCATCTCTCTCTCTCTCTCTCTCTCTCTCTCTCTCTCTCTCTCTCTCTCTCTCTCTCTCTCTCTCTCTCTCTCTCTCTCTCTCTCTCTCTCTCTCTCTCTCTCTCTCTCTCTCTCTCTCTCTTCTCCCTTCCACTGCAGTGTGAAGCCAGTGGTACTGCTGCAGAGGGAAAGATGGAGTGAGGTAGAGAGAGGGGGGGGGGAGCAGAAAGAGTGTGGTAGATGGATGGGGTGAAGGGGAGATAAGGCAGAGGGAAGTGAATGTGAAAACAGAGGAAGAGAGAGATGGGATGTGGATGAAGAGTAAATGACTGCATTGTTCTGTTGTCAATACCAGAGAGCCTGATGCTGAATTAAATGGTGAGCTCTCTCTCTCTCTCTTTCTCTCTCTCTCTCTCTCTCTCTCTCTCTCTCTCTCTCTCTCTCTCTCTCTCTCTCTCTCTCTCTCTGTCCCTATCTCTCTCTCTCTCTCTCTCTCTCTCTCTCTCTCTCTCTCTCTCTCTCTCTCTCTCTCTCTCTCTCTCATTCTCATTCATTCACACACAAGCAAACGAGGGCGAGCACCACACATGCACATACACACCTACACACACACACACACACACACACACACACACACTCGCACACATTACCGTGTCTTACAGTACCATACTTGCAAGGACATACGGATGTCATAACACTCATGACATCCCATAACACTGGAAGCAGTGGTTATAATACCTGTATATTCCTCGATCCCTCACATGTGCTCATGTGTGAAGTGTCTTGGGGCCGAATGTGCAAACAAAAGTAAATAAATCACTCCAACCTTTGGTGTCGGACCGGACCAGTCACACACCACATGTTTTGTCCGAATATTCCTTGGAGAGAGAGAGCGAAGGAGAGAGAGAGAGAGAGACCCCTCCCAAGGTCTGAATGGTCTATTGTTGTTATTTGACTATTCTGTACTAGTAGTATAGTACCAGTACACTGTCCATATTATGTTTAGATGTCAGACAGAGTGTATTGGGTTCACCTGCAAAGGCCGATGCTATGAATGCCTCCAAAATATTAAAAATGCCAGATTAGCATTTTTTTTTTTTACAAACACATGTACGCATGCATGCAGGCACGCACGCGCGCACACACACGCCCGCACGCACACACATGCGCACACACACAGGCAGGGGAAAAATGCCATGGGCTCACTTAACCACTAAGCATAAAATTCATGCAAAACATATTTAACGCTATTAGTGCAAAGGCGCATATTATTACTTTTGCATGCGCACAGCAAAATGCATTATTGGTCCCTCAGGTTGTTTAGGGTTCATTATCTTACCTTAATATCACACTCTCGCTCTTTGCACGCAAACACGCACACACAGACAGTCAGACAGACACGGTCACGGCGGCACGGACAATGTCACGCATGCGATTCAAATGGACACACACACACACACACACACACACACACACACACACACACACACACACACACACACACACACACACACACTCACCCTGGGCCTGCCTGCCACATGCATCAGCGTGTTTTTGGCCAGTGCTGGGTGGTGCTTGGCAGAAGGGATTAAGCCTAACAACCGTGGCATCTGTCTCAGCAGCAGGAAGGACCCGCCTCCCCGCCCACACGTGACCCTGCCCTGCTTTTGCTCACCGAGTCGCCCGCTGCCACGCAGCCTCGGGGATGGGCCGCTGCCACTAGCCCGCCGCAAGCCCCCCCACACCCTCCCCCTTCCGCCTCTCCATCACGCCTCCCCGCGCTGCCAGCCGATCTGTGCCCGCGCCCGTGTTTATAACCCCCAGACTAGAGCAGCTAGCGGACCAGGAGGGAGCCTTCGCTGATATGGCCCACTTCAAATATTCATAACTGGAGTTCTCTGCTTGCACCTCCATTTTGAGAGGCATTTCTCTCTCTCTCTCTCGTTGCTGGCTGCTGCCGTTGCCGCTAGCTATATCGTTTTTTGTGGGCGTGCATGTACTTGCATTTATGCTCGTTCGTACGTATGCTCGCGGCGTGTGTACGTGCGTGCATGCGCTGTGCGTGCAACGCCGTGCATGCTTGTGGCTTCTGTGAGTCACAATGCTACAGTCAGATGTTAGTGTTAGTCACGGGTTAAAGTTCTCAGTCGCCTGCAATGCACGGCTGATTTCAGTCGTGTGGATTCCATACAGAAGCCAGCATGTGTTAGCAGGTTGTGCAGCAACAATACACAATCCAGAAGCTTGTAAATCAGCTATTTCGAGCCCCGAAGTGATCAAAGTAGCAACGACTCGGTCTGTGATTCATTCACCTGGTTGACTGTGCAGTGTGTATAGAACAGCAGGAACAATTACTAGGTAAACATCATCATTTGACATCACGGTGTTAATTATAGGAATCAGTAGTGCTACTAGGGTGAGGGGCTCCTTTCATTCTGTTTCATAAATCACATGTTATATGACTTGGCCATATACACACATCTCTTCAGTGGTGATATTTTATTTTATTTTTTCCAGATACAGACTGCCGTGGCGCATAGAGTCTAGACTATACATGTTTTATTCCTGCTCTCAGCGAGATGCAGTGAAACCACCAGCCTGCATATGGCCTCCCAAATGAGTGAGTGCACACACACCATGCTAAATATAAACTGTGATCCCTTTTCTCTGTGACTCCCTTCTTCTGTCACTCCCTCCATCCCTCTACCCCCCCCCTCTCTCTCTCTCTCTCTCTCTCTCTCTCTCTCTCTCTCTCCCCCTCCCTCCCTCCCTCCACCCATCCTCTCTCCCCCTGTCCCAGGGCTAAGCACAGCCATCAGCCAGTTAAAGGGCACACCGCACTACACCAAGCAGAGCTGCAGAGGCTCACGCTAGCGCACACACACACACGCACACGCACGCACGCACACACACACACACACACACACACGCACGCACGCACACACACACACACACACACGCACACACACACGTTAACTGTCACACACGCTATAGCACAGGCAGTGGAGGAAAAACAAAAAACGCCACAGGCTCACTTAGCCACCATGCATAAAACACAAGTGAAAATTATTCAACGCTATTAGCGCAAAGACGCATATTATTACTAATGCATGCGCGTCACCAGCACCACCACCACCACGGCAAAAAATACACTATTGCTCCTTCACTTTCTCCCCTTGGCAGGTTGTTTGGCTTCACTGCTATCTTTCTTTAATATCACACACTCGCTTTCTTTGCACGAACGCACACACACACACGCTACACACACATGCGTGCATGCACACACGCACGTGCATGCAGACTTTAACGTGCACAGTTGGATGTGAGCGGCGGGTTCCAGGGAGAGGAGCTCTACGCTGTGTCTCCCAGGATGCCACAGGCTGGATGAACATCCATGTGGAGGAGCAGCAGATGCCTCCGTCTCCCTCCGATGCTCCTCTCCTAGATCCTAGATCCTAGCTCCTTTCCTCTCCTCTCCTCTTTACTTACACTAGGGCTGTTGAATGATGAAATGAAAGAAAAAAAAATCACAGCTTCAAAATTAATTTAATCATGAATAATCACTGTTTGAGCTATGTCCAAAATATGCCATGTTCTCTTGTACAGGATTTGAACATTTAAAAAAGAGAAAAAAATCTAGGTCCAGTTTATTTTTAAATATTTATCAAAATAGGTGATTCGCAAGCCCCCAATGCTTGTAGATCCCTCGAGCTGTACTCTATGGCTCTGGTTACAGGGTGAGACATGCTATATGTCTCTGTAATTCCATGCTCTACCGATTTTTTCCAATAAGAAAATGCTCAGTGGATTGAGTCATTGTGCACATGCGTTAATTGCGTTAAGATTGATAGATTGATCATCAAAATTATTTAATGTCATAATGCCAATGACTGAGATTAGGGTTCAATTCAGGGTTAGGCTGTGGCTGTAGGGCGACTGTAGCTTAGAAAGTAGGCGGTCCAACCATATGTAGCGTCAGCGGTTCGAATCCAGACACATTCATATGCCATTGGTGTATCAATGTGCGTGACTGTGTGAATGTAATGCACTATGTAGTGCACCTTGGATAAAGGCACAGCCAGTATAGGCTCCAGTAGAGCCGATACTGGCTCCACTGGATGTATAACCTACTGGTTGATATTGTTTTAGTTGCCATTCGAATCCGCTACTCTCAACATACATACAACAACACAGCAAGACAGGTTATATGGTAATACTGGACGTCTAGAAGAACTACAGATAAAAAAAAGTAAAATGATTGATAATATAAGGTTAAAAGTACCAGTTGGACACTTATAGTACACAATACAGCTCTTAAGGCAGGTATAGAACTTCAGCATTGAGGGAGTACTTTTTGTTTATGTTGGTGTGCCTTAACAACAGCAGCTCAGGATTCTTTTCAGTATGAAAGCATTTTTTTTTTTGTTCTTTTGTTTTTGTTTTGGTGACTATGTCCTCATTCAGGGCTGTGACAGCCGCCAGGGGAAACAGGCTCTCTCTGTCTGAGATTTGAGCCACGGGGCCGTGAGACTCCTCCAGCATTTCACAGTCGTCACAAACAGACCTTTACTGGCAGGTACTGAGTCTTACTCACTGCCTGCTCTCCTCTATCCTGCCACCTCTCCTAGCATCCTATACCTCTAACTCAGTAGTCTTCAACCTTTCTGACACCAGGGCCCACTATTTATTCAGAATTTGAGCCACAGACCACCATTTGATGACATTTTAGCCCCACAGACCCCAAAACTAAAGATTTCTTTTGCTATTGTCCACAATTCCAGGCTGGATTTGGGACACAAAACAGTTAAATATACAGATCATAATGACCATTAATAGTCTTGGGCGGTATTGATTTTTTAATATCGGTATTGATAATGTCTTAATTAGCTCGATATTCGATATTACCGGTATTGACGGCAATCAGAGTTGGAACGCTCCACCAGTCACCTAGTTCTCAGAATTTGCGACTTTGAGGGGTCAGAAACTGAGCGCTCTGCTGTTAAAGCAGCCTAAATAGGGAAAAACTGGAGTTGGAAATACATTGTTTCCAAAAAGCCTAGCCCAAATAAGGGCTAGTTTAGGCATGTGTGTAACATGAAAATTGTTTGTATAGTTACAATTAAGCCTCATTGCTCATATTTTAATAGAATACAGTATAATGTCGGTATTTGACGATATTCGGTATTCGATATTTTTCACAGACCCAACGATATTACTCGGTATTGATTTCCAATATCGCGATAAACGGTAATACCGGTATATTGCCCAAGACTACAGATCATAATGACCATTAATAATCTTCTACAACTACATTCTCTAGTTGTGTATTCTTGGGCTAATTCAGATGGTGAATATTTTTAACTCTTGAGAGTGTAAACATGAAACCAAATGAACCCGCGAGGGTCCATTTGTTTTCATGCTTACACTTTCAAGAGTTACACCCGGTTATCCAGCTGTCCATCATTTAGCCTGGGGACAACCTGGAACCCTCTCATGGAACACTGGTGGTCCCCGGACCACTGGTTGAAAACCTCTGCTCTAACTCAATTCAATTCGATTCCAATTCAAAGGAGCTTTATTGGCATGAGAAAATGTCCATTTACATTGCCTAAGCAAAAGTTGAACAAGACAATCATGATAAAGCAATGGCTGTACAAATTGAATATTGAATAAAAGTAAATAGGTGTAAACAGTTAGGTGTAAACATTACCCATTACTTACGGTAATGGGTAATGCTAATTTGTGACACAATAAAAAGATTGTTCATTTAATAAAAGTTGACAGCAGTATTTCAGTGTTTTGACAGTCACTTTGCATGAAAAACATTGACAACAAGCAAAAATGCATTGAAATGTAATTGAATTAACGTCACTTATATATGTTTATATAACAGTATTTCTGTGTACCGAGGTCATTTGCTGTAAGCAGTGACTGTAGGGTATGTAGTATAAACATCTTCGCACAATGATTTGTATTCCTTAAGTTGCTTGGCTTCCATTTGACATCCTTCTCCTGTCACAGCAGCTCACCAATCTTTCTGCTGCAGTGTTTGCACATTGTTCTACTTCACCCAACAGATACAGGAGGTTTTATTTGTCATTAGTCTGTCCTTGGGTGATTGTAATCTGTGGATAGTATTATGTCTCCTTTGTCTATACAGTGGGCAGATTGTTAGGAAGTGTAGCTCAGTCTCTCGTACCTTGTTTTGTGTGCAGTGGGTCCGTAGTCTTGTCTTCTCTTGGGAGCCAGGTCTGCCTTGGGGGCCTTTCTCAATCGCAAATATGTGTTCACTGAGTCTATATAGTATGTTCCTTAGGTTTGGATCAGTTAAAGTGCTCAATTATTCTGCTACTGTGTATTCTCTGTATCCCCACTAACTCTCTCCTCTCCTCTCCTCTCCTCTCCTCTCCTCTCCTCTCCTCTCCTCTCCTCTCCTCTCCTCTCCTCTCCTCTCCTCTCCTCTCCTCTCCTCTCCTCTCCTCTCCTCTCCTCTCCTCTCCTCTCCTCTCCTCTCCTCTCCTCTCCTCTCCTCTCCTCTCCTATCCTCTCCTCTCCTCTCCTCTCCTCTCCTCTCCTCTCCTATAGAAGACTAGTAATAGTCTTTTGAATACAATTCCAGTTACAACCGTCCACCGTGTATAGTCAACTGAAAGCTATAGTTTAACATCATAATATTTTTGTTGACTAAATACATAGTTTGTATGCAAAAAAGTATTTTGGAAGGCCTTGGTGGCATCATAATGGCTAATTTTAGAGCACTACAACAAAGCTTGTCAGAGTGCTAGTATGCCCTAGTAAACAGGCATACTAGCACTCAACAACTAAAAACTAGACTACAATGTCAGAGTGCTAGTATGCCCTAGTGCAAACAAACAGACATTGTAGTCTAGTTTTTAGTTGTTGATGACCATAGGGTCGTAGCATCTACACTAGCCTCGGATCCTTACAGTTGCCAAAAGCTAAGCTTATGTAATTTATGTAATTTATAGCCTAGGATCTAGCCTGATTGCTCTGTTCCGCGCATTTGAAATGCTGCTTCGCAACTCGGTCTGTTTAGAGGCTGCTTGTCTGGCATTTCATAATGTTACCTGTTATGTAGTCACATTGTTGCTGGTACCATGTCCATGCTCTCGCTGTTGACAAAAATAGCTCTGTTCAAGGCTTGAGAGTAAAAACCTACTGTAGAGAGTTAACGATTCAGTAGACCACCAACAGGACAAAATTGAAGTTGGAGTTTAGTGAATTAGGGGATGTTGTCGGACAACAACTGTAGCTGGCACTGTGTGCATTGATACAACAGCATACGGGTGTTTTTTTTTCTCAATCTGCCCCACAGACCAATCAGAATCCTCGGCTGCATTTCCTTCTTTATATGCCCCGCCTACCTGTGGTTATAATTTATAGGCTCCTGGCCAGACCGAGTTGTGAAGTGACAGGCAGCGCTCCAAGCCAGGCTATGTAATTTAGGTATTCATATTGTGTAGGAAGAGCTCAGTATGTGTACTTCTATAGACATGGTACTGTTAAACAGTTGTAGCACTGTCTTGCTTATGATCCTTGATGACTATTTACAGTATACGCATTTGATGCATTATACCATATGTTGTTCTTCCTTGCTGTGGATTAGGAGCATCTGCTAAATGCCCAATTATAGTAATTGTAAAGTATTACTCCTGAAGTCTCTCCTCTCCTCACATCCTACTGTACCTCCTATACAGTCTGTCCTTATTATCTCCCTTCTACCTATATCCTATTAACCCCAAATCTATACCAACCTACCCTTCATGCAGTCCTATTATTCTGTACTTGCTTCCATTTCCTTCCTCCTGATCCTTTCCCTATACCACTTTCCCTCACTCATACGCCATTCTCTCTCACTCTATCCTCTCCTGTTTCGCTTCATATCTCTCTCTCTTTCTCGTGAAGGCCAGCCCAGGCTCTGCCGTGCCTCGAGGCCTCGCTGCTCCTTATCCTAGAAACTCTCTCTCTGTCTC
>CM076965.1:33436980-33486980 GCA_039105355.1 Benthosema pterotum | reverse complement strand
ATCTTGACCAACGTTTTGTGAGTTACTGTATCTCTCCTAAATTGTGGACAAACACTTGAAAATCCTTGCTTTCGGCTCCGAGAGATTAAACTCAGTCAATCAAAAGGTGGTCTGTGGCTAAAATGGTGAATACATGGTGGTCCCTGGAATGAAAAAGGTTGAAAACCACTGATTTAGTCAATAGAATTGTCAGTATAGCCAGTCATAGTTTTTCCTCACCACAGCTTTGTGTTTATGTAGTTTTCACCAGCAGAAATGGCCGGTGTGTTGTGTTTTTACCTCCAACCACCGCCCACTCCTCCCTGCCACTCTCCTCTCCTCGCCTCCCCGCCTCGTCATTCATGCAAGGACACGCCGACCCAAAGCGAACACAACGCCGCGCGAGAGGAAACAAACACGATGCCGCCGCAATCGGTCACGCTCGCAGCGACCGCCGGTTCAACAAACGACAAGAAGAGAAAGCCCAGGGTGCGTTTGTGTGTTTGTGCCGCGCCGCCGCCGTCGTTGGAGGCGGCTATTATCTCACAAACAGGCACTCACTCGAGGAGCAAAGTGTACACACACACACACAGACACAGACACACACACACACACACACACACACTGACTCTCTTACAGACTGTTGTCATGGCAACCCCATTAAGAAAGGACACTCAAGCTGCAACTCTGGTGAAATCAGCCGCTCTCTTCTTGGTGTGTCTCTCTCTCTCGAGCAACTATACCTTCTTTTTCCTCACGCCTATTTGTCTCCCTCCATTACTTCCTCCTCATCCTCCGTCCTCTCCCTGCGTCATCCCGCCTCTCTTTCTTTCTATCAATCTCTCTCTCTCTCTCTCTCTCTCTCTCTCTCTCTCTCTCTCTCTGTCTCTCTCTCTCTCTCTCTCTCTCTCTCTCTCTCTCTCTGCCTCCCTCTCTCTCTGTCTCTCGAGCGCTCTCAATCTGCTGTCCTTATTTTTGGGGGCGCAGTGCTACAGGTGATGATTTTTCTGAAAAACGTTCCCACATTTTCTCCCAAATTGTGAAAATAGCAAAAATGCATCACAATAAGAGACGTTGTGCTGCTGTGTGTGTGCTTGTACGTTGGTTATGTTAACTACCTTCTACAGCTGAACGATTTTGGGAAAAAAATCTAATTGCGATTATTTTGAGCAATATTGCGATTGCGATTAATTTGCGATTATTTTTTAAAAGAGTCCAGTTTCGGTTTAAATCTTTACCATGTCCATTAAAAACATATTTTAACATTACCAATACCAAAAGACAGTCATTTACTTCTCTGAATAAGGATAAAAGATATTAATTGCTTCCAACAGGCATCATATTTATTTTCCAAGTACATTCTTCACAACACACTGTCTGGAATTGGAAATCAACAGGTGCATGTTCTGTTTCTGAACAACCTGTGGAAGTAGCCTACAACTTCTTTTCTTACTGAACAAAATATTTTGAAATTTATCAAGAAATATCAGAATAGCCAGGTAGATACTGCAGATCTTCTAAACTCAATAAGACCTGAGGCCGATTCTTTAAGTGTCTTTAAACTGTTTTCTGAAAAACTATTTAGCTTGCCAACATCAACATCCGTAGCCTATAATAAAAGTATTTCTAGATGCTCTGGATTCGCCCATTTATGGACAGGCACCATAAACGGGCGCCTATAGTGGAAAGGACCCCACATCATCCCCGCAGCGTGGTGTTATGAATCCCACCGCAGTTGTTAGCCATTACTGGCAATCACAGCGTGGGGAGCGTTCCTAGAACTGCGGTGGGGTTCATAATGTCGCTCCCGCAGCCTTTAGCGCTAGTAAAGTTTAAAAGCTGAAAGAAACCAGCTAAAACAGAGGAGATGAATAAACGTGTGTCATGGGACTCGGTATGCAACTGCATGGTAATCAGTGAGTGCTGGATGCATTGCAAGAAAAGACGTTCGCTCGTTGCGATGCGAGAATGTGATTCAATGGACGAGGACGACGAGTATACGGTACGGGTTTCTATGGCAACGGAATATACACATACAACCAAGGCTGCACGTGGACGCTGTCACTGGATAGGGGTGAGTGATGAACGTACTCGTAAATAAATAGCGGCGTTCACGGCGCGTTGCAGCGTCGCAAGGCGATTAAATAATGCAGAAGGATGCGGACGGATCAACAATGTGCGTGTGCGGATTTCGGATGGGAAAAAAGCTCATCCGCTGATCTCTAATAGAAACATTAAAAATCGAAAAATCGCGGCCCTTGCGATTCACAAATCGCATTTTTTCAAATCGCGATTTCGGTTTAAAAACGATTAATCGTTCAGCCTTACTACCTTCTACAGCACTTCCAGCACAGTTCTTCCCACAATTTACAATTTAGGCATTGGGCAGACACTCTTAATGCAAAGCAGCTGCAAAGAAATTTTTAAAAAAGCATGGCAATACCTCATATACATACAAAGTAGTTAATATGGATAAGCTAAGAATGTAACAAAAGGAAATTTAACTGCATATAGTAGTGCCATATGAAAAACCTATAAGTCTAGGTCTACATAAAAATGCGATCTAGGATACCTACTGGACTGTACTGGTAGGTTGAACCTCTGCATACGCCTATAGGAGGTCAAGGCTAGGGCAGCACTACTACCAGTGCTATGGGCTGAGATGGAGGTGAGTGGGTTCAGGTCTGATTCCAAGGGGAAGTGCATTCCATAGTTATCTTCACGTGCAGTGGTGGAAAATCTGTGCAAATGTTTTGCTATTTTCAAAACTCCAGTACATTTTGAATTCTGGACTTATACTTATAACAATGCGGTATTGATACGGTTACTATAAAGGTAGTGGTTTTCAACTCTTTTCATTTCAAGGCCCACTATTTCTTTTATCTGGCATTTGAACTACAGACTGCCATTAGATGACAGAATGTTTTGTTGTCATTGCACAACATTTTGTCTACAATTCCATGCTTTTTGACAAACATTGATCAAAATAGGGTAGACAACTCTTGAGAGCATAAAATGAAACCAAAATAGACGCATCCACGGATCCACTTGGTTTTCTTTTACGCTCTCAAAAGTTTTAAATCTATAAAAGTCATTTGGTTACCAACTCCAACTCATTTAGCTGTGGGTGAGCCTTAAGTTCAGCTGTGGTGCTAAGGTGAAAACTATGGGAGTATGGCCACATAAAAAAAAAAACATTAAATGTAACACTTTTTGTAGGCTTTTATTAATTTACTTTTTTTGTATAATGGCAGATGTTGCATGGTAAAAACATGCATCCAATCTGTAGAAGATTGTGAGATTGTGTAGTTCTGCTATTTTCGCATCCATAGATCCACATGGTTTTATTTTACGCTCGCAAAAGTTTCAAATCTATAAACGTCCATTTGGTTACCAACTCCAACTCCAATCATTTAGCGGCCAATGGAAACGCTTGTGGTCCCCGGTGCACTGGTTGAAAACCCGCCGCTATAAAGTAAAACACTTGACTATACCTTTCCCACCTCTGCCCACCAGCGACACACTACCGTATCCCATGGGGGAGGGATGGGTGGGTATCAGGTGATGTTCCAGGTGACGTGGGCACAGCTGTTTGTCTGTCTGTCTGTCTGTCTGTCTGCGTGTCGCGTGTTAAGAGCAGAGAGAGCCAAAGAAGTGTCCCGGCGGAGAGCGCCAATCTGTCATCATTATATTAATGACACGCGTGGCACCGCCAGCAATGTCATCTCTTGTGTGTGCCAAAGCTAACGAGCGGCCTTTAATTGTAAAATTAATTGAAAAACATTGTGATTAAAGACCACCCCCCCTTCCTCCCCCATGCCGGGCCTCCTCCGTCTTCATCAGTTTGTTTCACCCCACACCCACCACCCACCCACCACCCCCTACACACCTCTGTTTTCTCTGCCCCACCCACCCACGCACCCTCCATCCTATCCTGTGTTGTTCATCCCAGCGTTTCTCTCTTTTTTAAGAGTTTTCTTTCTTTTTGGGGAGCTCCTCATGTTCCCTCTGTCCTCCAGTCATGTAATAACAGCGCTGTGGTGTTGTTGCGGGTTTGGCAAGACTACATGCACCCCTTCCTACACACGTTTATCTCCATCGCTATACTGTATGTTTGACTTCTTTCCCCCCTCAGCATTTCTTGGCATGTTTGCATGTATGTGTGTATGTGTGTACATGTGTGTGTGAGAGAGATAAGGGGATATGCATGTATGGGACTGTGGGGAAGCGGTCCTCTTGTGGGCATTGCCTAAAGCTTCAACCCAGCCTCCCCAGAGCGCCAAAACCCACCCACTATCCCACCATCCCACCCACCCACTGAGCGTTTCTAAGCAGCGAGGCCTCAGAGGCAGGTCAGCCAACTCTCTCTCACTCTCTCTCTCTCTCTCTCTCTCTCACACACACACACACACACACACACACACACACACACACACACACACACACACACACACACACACACACACACACACACACACACACACCACTTTCCCGTCTCTCCAGCATAGGGAGGCCCCCCAGGGCTGGAGGCAGTAGGAGGGTGGTGTAGTGGGTGTAGTTTCTTAACCACCCATGCATCATATCCCTGTGTGTGTGTGTGTGTGTGTGTGTGTGTGTGTGTGTGTGTGTGTGTGTGTGTGTGTGTGTGTGTGTGTGTGTGTGTGTGTGTGTGTGTGTGTGTGTGTGCGTGCATATATGTATGCGTGCCCATGCATCTTCCAGCCCTGTTTATCATTCAGCTACAGGCATCACAATGTGGATTATATGTTCTGAACAAAGCAATCCTTTCCTGTCTTTGTTTGTGTGCACTGTGTGTGTGTTCTTGTGTGTGTGTGTGTGTGTGTGTGTGCGTTTGTGCGTGTGTGTGCGGCATGTACGTGTACTGCGCAATGCACCTGGGTGTGCACATTTGCCTGCGTGCTGCTCGTCCTACATCTAATTAAGTGTGTGACACATCGCACATAGCAGGTCTCCTGCTTTGCCAGAGACGACCATATGTGTGTGAGTGAGACAGAGAGAGGAAGCTGAGCCGAGTGGAAGGTGTGTGTGTGTGTGCACACAGAGTGTGGGAGTATATTTAGGCCTGGATAATGGGAGCAAGCGGCCTCATTAATGTCATTCCGTTTCAATAAGGCGACAGAAGATGGGGGAGACATTGATCATCGGCGAGCGATCGATGATGAGCCGCATCGATCGGGAGCAGCAGTTTGTCACCGCGCAGATCGACGTCCCTGGGGGGTAGTGGGGTGGTGGCAGGGTCGGCGGCGAGGGGCTGTAGTACCCTGGCCTGCTGTAGCATCCTCAGCTTCAACGCGGCTCGTGTTTCGCTCACCACCACCACTCCAGGAGCAAAAAAAAGCAAGCGATGGTCCAAACAAACGCCACTCTGATGAATGTCTCTCTTTTGTGCATAATTAGGTGAAACTCAGCCTCTAGGAGGTCAATGGTCGTATGGATTCACAAATTAAATCTCCCTCTTTCTGTGAATAATGATGAGCGCTGGGGGAAAGTGTAGAGTATATTGAACGTGGGCAGGGAGTCATGTTATGACCAAAGTGAAGAGACAGAGAAGCTGAGAGAGAAAAGAGGGAGAGAGTAAGTGTAAAACATATGCGCGTAGAAAAGCCGTGGTGGCTCCCTCTCTGGGTCTCTCTGCGTGCGTTTGGCCGGTTTGAACCCAGCAGGACTAGCGAAGACCAGGGGCGGATGTAACATGTCCCATTTGGGGGGGGGGACATGTTGGAGGACTTTTATTATGCAATTAAGCATCAATAATAACATCAATTGTTGTTGAAGTTGCATGCATAAAGCTAAAAGTCTGACTCAGAGAGTTTTCTGTTTTCAATGATGAAATGCTGTTGGTTTAGTGGTGACACGACTACTGCTACTGACACGAGTTAGTAGCAGTAGTAGTGGTTGAAATCATTCTAAAAATAGGCACTTTAATTTGAAATATCTTGGGTTGCTTTGCAGGCCATCATGTTTGGTGGGCAGACTTTTAGGGGGGCATTGCCCCCCCATGCCTATGTCTAGATCCGCCCCTGGCGAAGACGCCTCGTTGGAGGGAGAGAAAGAGAGAGAGAGAGAGACAGATAGAGAGGAGCGATGGAGCAGGGTGGAGTGTTGTTGCTATGGAAACACTAGTGTCACAGCTCTCCAGAGCAGATTATCAGATTTGGAGCATGCATGGAGCACAGGAACAGGTGTGATCAACAGCTTCCACCTCGGATAACACTGGAGAGGTGATGTTTGGCATCCCGACGAGTGACTGACTCCTCGTCTCTCAATTCTACAGCGGAAGCGTGTCCAACTCTAATGACAAGCTGGCAGGGGGGCGGACGGTCCTCATGTACTTCTACTTTACTGGAGTATTTGCAACCTCCACTACTTTTACCTCGACTCGACACTCGCATTCCGGATCTAAAATAATACTGTAGTTTTACAATTATTTGAAAGACTAGTTACTTTTATTAGACATATACGTTACCCACTTTGGCCCTATGAGAATAGGCGATCTACAAGTGCACAGCTTGTATATCTGCTATTTTCCAAATATTTTGATAACATCTGAAAACTTAATTGTGAAATGGTTCATTCTGCATAACTGGATCTCCACTCAGTAGAGTGACAACTTGCGTTTGGCACACAAGCAGGCCATGGACTACTTTTGCATGAGCAGAGCGAGGGATCCGAAAACAAACGAAAACCCCTTATTTTTAATATCCTCTGAGAAAACAATTAATAATTGTTTTTTGCAGTATTCCCTTCAGTAGATAATACTCATGACATTAGTTATAAAGGTCTCTTAATTAAGTCACCTAAACCGACCAATTGGAATACTTCGAGGGACGACCGACATCCATTGATCGTAATCTCTTAACTTGTGCTCGTAATGAGCACTTTTACTTTTGTGTTCATCCATTCATCTATCCATCCATCTTCAACCGCTTATCCGTGCTTGAGTTGCAGGGGCAACGCCTCCGCCAGAGAGCACCAGACTTCCCTCTCCAGAGCAACATAAGTGACTTCCTACTGTTGAATCTCGGGGCTTTCCAAGACCATGAGTTGAAGTGATTCTTCCAACTGTGCCTTGGTCTTCCACAGGGTCTCCTCCCAGTGGGGTGTGGATTGAGGACCAGATGCCTGAACCACCTAAGCTGGCTCCGTTCCAATCCAAGAAGCAGACACTCTACTCCCGAGTCTCTCTAGCTTGACTGAACTTCTGACCCTAGAATGTAGAAGATTAATGGTCATTGCGACCTGTATGTTTGACTGTTTTGTTTCCCAAATCCAACCTGGAATTGTGGAACAAAAGCAAAATAAATCTAGTTTTGGGGTCTGTGGGGCTGTCATGTCCTCAAATGGTGGTCCGTGGCTCAAATACTGAATACATAGTGGGCCCTGGGATCAAAATGGTTGAAAACCACTGCTCTAAGGGAAATACCAGCCACCCATAGGAACAGAAGCCTCATTTCGGCCGCTTGTATTGGTGACTCTAATTCTTTGGGTCGTGACCCTACACTTCATGAAGTGAGAGTAGGGTTGGAGATAGGAGCTAGCCAGAGGGGCTCAGCTCTCTTTTCGTCACAAACGGTGCAGCACAGCGACTCATTGTCCGGCTGATCTCCTTCTCCGTCCTTCACCCTGAGACTCTTAAACTCATCCACCTGGGGGTAATGTCTCATCTCCTACCCGGACGGCACACCCCCATCCATGTCCTGCTGAGAAGCAGCGGGCCTCGGATGTGGAGATTTGGCTGATCCTCATCCCAGCCGCCGGACACTGGTCTGTGAACTTCTTTGGTGTATTGAGTACATTTTGATACCAATACCTTTGTACTTTTAATCACTAATTTTTCTGGCCTTTTACTTGTAACAGAGTACTTCTGCATGAACCCATTTTGTCCTGACACTAGATTCTAGTTTTTCTGAAAAAAAAAGAAAAAAAAAATCTATGTTTCTGTGTCAGTGACTCAACATATTTCATGCCAAGAACCCCCAGAATTGTCTGTTTTTGGCTGCGGACCCCCCTTCTGAAAACATGTAGATGTTTGTGTGATGCACAAACATCTAGTTTGTGCATCAGTATTTTTCAATAATAGCATTCCTACAAGCTTATACATGAGCTTGTACATCTCCTATTTTTCAACTGCTAACGCTAAGGCTTTCAATAGGTAAAGCTAATGCTATCTAATGCTCAAAACACCAAAAGGCGTTCCTGTACATGTACACGTATTGATACTTTTACTTAGGTAAGAAAAATAAATGTGACTATTTCTTCCCACCACTTGTGAGTGAGAAGGACTCTCAGCCCAGCAACCTGCTGCTGCTGTTGCTGCCTGCTGTCACTTAAAATGCGTGGCGCGGAGCGGCGGTGTGGATCGGAGCCTCCGTTATAAGCGCGTTGCCACAGCACTTCTTTTTCCATTTCTATAAGAGGCCGCCACGCGTCAGGATACTCTCTCTCTCTCTCTCATTTTCTACTCGCTCTCTCAGTGTTGTTTGTTTTGACTTGCTCCGTGTGGAGGCGAGAAGGAGAGATGGAGCCACGGAAGGCGAGAGATTGAATGTGTCTCGTCTTCAGCACGAGCGTTCGCACGTATGTGGAGTGCCTGACCGTACGTGCGCACGTGTGTGAGTGTGTGTGTGTGTGTGTGTGTGTGTGTGTGTGTGTGTGTGTGTGTGTGTGTGTGTGTGTGTGTGTGTGTGTGTGTGTGTGTGTGTGTGTGTGTGTGTGTGTGTGTGTGTGTGTGTGTGTGACTGCCCCCCCTGAAGGTGGAACACCAAACAGCTGTGTGTTAGTGCCAGTGAGCAGACATTGGATTCACTCGACCAGCCATGGCTGGCACACAGGGTTGTCTGTCTGTCTGTCTGTCCGTCCGTCGTCATCCCCCTCGTTAGTGCTGCACGATTCACGCTCAAATGTCAATCTGGATTTCCCTCCACATGACTCGAGATCACGATTCTTGCACAATTCAGTTTTTTGCCACCCCATGAAAATATTTATTGTCTTTAGCCTGTAGTTGCTGAACATTGCTACATTCCAACTACTGTGGCTTTAAAAAGGCAACACCAACACACTCAACATAAAACCTCAATTACAGTCTGGCTTCAGAGTAACTAAAATCAATTGGACAGCCAACAAGTGCTGCATGATTCTTTATAAAATTTAGAAATTAGATCGTAGGTGTCTGAAGGTGTATATCGCAATCTTTTTGCATTAATCAGCTATGCAGCAGCAATAATACCCCTCATTGTGGCTGCAGGAGGCACCTGCTAAATAAATAGTGATCTGCCTGTGTGAACATACTGTAGGAACAGCAGGGTGTATATACAGGTGCAGCAGGGGGTGAATATACAGTATACCATATACAGGTGCAGCAGGTGGTGAATATACAGTATACCATATACAGGTGCAGCAGGGAGGGTGGGTGAACATAGGTGCAGCGAGGGGATGAATATAAGTGAGCCTGCCATGCCGGCAAAAAAAAAACTCCCGCTCTCTATTGCCCAATGATTGTGCAACAAAAAAGGTTGTGTGACTCTCAGTTTGTCGCTTCCAGAGCGGGCAGAGTATGCTTCTATGATGACGCACAAGTGTTTGACCACAATAGGAATGGCAGAGAGACAAAGAGAGAATGCACACACACACACACACACACACACACACACACACACACACACACACACACACACACACGCACATGCATGCGCACGTGTGTATGTGTTTCGTTTTGTCCGTGTTGACGGTGACAGAACTAAAGTGTGTTTGGACGGTCATAGAGACACAGCCAGAGGGCAGGACAGGAGAGATGGACACTGCAGCAGCATACTTGCCCTAGTGGGGCTGGGTTTGATGCAGCTGCAGGGTGCCAGGGGTATGGTGTCTCTAGTGGGGCTGGGTTTGATGCAGCTGCAGGGTGCCAGGGGTATGGTGTCTCTAGTGGGGCTGGGTTTGATGCAGCTGCAGTGTGCCAGGGGTATGGTGTCTCTAGAGGGCTGGGTTTGATGCAGCTGCAGTGTGCCAGGGGTATGGTGTCTCTAGAGGGCTGGGTTTGATGCAGCTGCAGGGTGCCAGGGGTATGGTGTCTCTAGTGGGGCTGGGTTTGATGCAGCTGCAGGGTGCCAGGGGTATGGTGTCTCTAGTGGGGCTGGGTTTGATGCAGCTGCAGTGTGCCAGGGGTATGGTGTCTCTAGAGGGCTGGGTTTGATGCAGCTGCAGTGTGCCAGGGGTATGGTGTCTCTAGAGGGCTGGGTTTGATGCAGCTGCAGGGTGCCAGGGGTATGGTGTCTCTAGAGGGCTGGGTTTGATGCAGCTGCAGTGTGCCAGGGGTTTGGTGTCTCTAGAGGGCTGGGTTTGATGCAGCTGCAGGGTGCCAGGGGTATGGTGTCTCTAGTGGGGCTGGGTTTGATGCAGCTGCAGGGTGCCAGGGGTATGGTGTCTCTAGTGGGGCTGGGTTTGATGCAGCTGCAGTGTGCCAGGGGTATGGTGTCTCTAGAGGGCTGGGTTTGATGCAGCTGCAGGGTGCCAGGGGTATGGTGTCTCTAGTGGGGCTGGGTTTGATGCAGCTGCAGTGTGCCAGGGGTATGGTGTCTCTAGAGGGGCTGGGTTTGATGCAGCTGCAGGGTGCCAGGGGTTTGGTGTCTCTAGAAAGCCTACAGTAAGGCAGGCCGGACGTCCCTCTGGGGATGCAGGTTGGATGGTGGACACAGGGCTCCATTTTGTCCCACACTAAACCCCTTAACCCTAAAATCTTTTAGCCTGGAATCCAGCCTCTGTTGCCGTTACAATATTCAACCTCTGAATGTCACAGGCAGCTGAGTCTGGCCAGTGCCTGCTTCTCTGATATTTCCCTCACGTCACCTGTTGCACAGTGACGTTGTTTCTGATTGGATGTTATTCAAACAAACGTAAATCGCAAACCTTGGCAGGATTTCGAGCTTCATAAGCCATGCCCACACCCAGTTGCTAAGTTGAACTTCAATGTAGCAACGGAGGTGCTGATTCCAGGCTAAAAATCTTTGAATTCTTTTACTATTTTGAAAAACATTTTTGAAGAGTCCAACTAGCCATTGTACAGTGGCAAGTGAGCTTGTAGGTTGGCCAATTTAACTATTAAAAAATGTTTCGCAAAATCCAAAAACAAAACAAAATGTCCCGAAAGACATTTAGGGATTGACCAGTAAAAAGTATGAATACCATTGTAGAAAGTATTCATTGTGCAGAATGCCCGATATCAAGTTTTCAAATGTATTAATTCGAGGAGGGAAATTGAAAATACCTCAAAAAGTACAGTTCCACACCCACACTGGGTGTGGAGTGGCGTGGTGGAGTGGTTTCATGTCTCTCTCAGGGAGGAGTGCACCTCTTAGGACTCGAGTAGAACCGCCGACCTCCATTTGTTGAGGTATTTAAAGAAGAACGCCTGCACTTAAGAGCTTCTCATTGTCTCACACACACACTATGACAACAGACGGAGACGGAGAGCAATGGAGGATACATAGCATAAAAACCCTCCGGTACACTTAGCAACGGCACAGCTTTTCTCTCTCTCTCTCTCTCTCTCTCTCTCTCTCTCTCTCTCTCTCTCTCTCGCTCTCCCTCTCTCTCTCTATCTCCCTCTCTGTCTCTCTCTCTCTCCATCATCAATGCCCTTGCCTTTCTCTCTCGCTTTATGTCTCCCAGGACAGTGCTCAGAAATGTTGAAATGGGGCCTGACCCGCGAGAGCAAAGACCGAGACTCATTTAAGCTATAAGTTAAACAAGGGCACTTAGATTTAAAAGGGCCATAATCTTCAAAAAGGGGGACCTTTTAAAATCAATTGACAAGGCGTATAAAACGTAAAGCGAGACAGGGAGAGAAAGAGGGTGTGGTTGTTGGCAGTCGAGTGAGTGAGTCGCTTCTTTTTATGGACGACGGACTGGCGTTTGAGCGAGAATCACTGATTTAAGCTCCACTGGAGCCTAGTGGCTGCCGTTAGGAAACACAGAGACGACGGACAACGTTGGTTTCATTGTCCGACTATTTCTAACAGGGGCGTTTTTTGCCATTAGGCAGACTAGGCGGTTGCGAGGGGAGTGCGGGTACCAGGGCGACCACCAGACATGCTTTAAAAGGATCCCAGGCTAATAAGTCTCATATGGAAAAATAGGCTACATTATACTTGTCCTCTATAACTAGAATTAAATATTTAAAACACATATAATATGTTCTTTAGTTTAAGAATACTTCATATATTTATCCCTTGGGGGGCACCATTTTACTGTGCCTGTTATAGGTGTGATGTCAAAGGAGGGAAAATCTTGCCTGGGTGGGCATCCAAATTGCTTAGAAATGCCACCGATTTCTAACACTAACCCTAAATCTTAATCGGTCAAGTGAGTCCGTTTCACAGTGTTTTCACTTCTATGGCAGTAGTGTAATTTCACACATTTCACATATATTTAATCCTAATTGCAGCCAGTAAGCTCCAGTAGAACCTACTACTGGCTCCACTGCATTGTCTTGATAAGTATAACCAACTGGTTGATATGAGTTGATACAGTAATATCCGTAGCGGGTGGAATGCACCCCAGCATGTTGCTCCAGGCGTGCGCCAGGCGGGCAGGCTGTGCAGGCGGTGCTAGGTCAGGATCCAGCTCATCACTACTTAGCCAATGATTCAGACTGGCCCAGTCTGGGACCTTGTCCAACCAGGACAAGCCATCTGGTGACCAATCAGGGCCCTGGCTGTGATGTCACGGTGGGGGTAAAACGCTGTGACTCATGGTGGACCTCAGCGCTGGTGCAGCTGGCCCCAAATGTGTGGTTGTAGAAGCAGGGCTGGATGGCCTGGACCACACTGCTGGGCACTGGAACCTACTGTTTACATAAATGACTAATGGCTATGGTTGGGTTTATTGTATTTGTTTGTTTGTTCGTTCAGTCAGTCAGTCAGTCAGTCAGTCATTAAAAGGGAATTCCACCCATTTTCCAAAAAGGAGTCTGAAAGAAAAATCATTAATATGGTGAAATACATCTTGAATGTGTCATCAGATGTGTTTCACAATGTTAAAGATTTTTTCAGACCTCCATTTTTAGGAAGTATAGAATTTGGGAACTTTTTTTATCATGTCCACACAACATCTCTAAGGTATATTAACACTCCCAGTGCCAGCCCTTTTTCATATTTTTGGAGCTCGCCAGTGCCAGCGATTTTCATCTAAAAGTCATATTTCATATTTCGGTCCATGTTTCCCGACGGACAAGTTAGTGGACGGACACACACTTTTGGTTCCGGGTTAGGCCGTCCCTTGTTATGCTCTAGCAATGGTCGCCGCGGTCGCTGCTAGCTGCTGTTAGCATGGGGATCGTATTGAACCGGCGCCGGTAAGTTACGTCACGTACAGTAGCGTTAACGTCAGCGGCATCAGTTGTTACTGTAAATCATAATGATAACGAATGACGTAGATTCATTTCAACGGCATAAAAACTGTTAATGACATATTAAAATGTTGAAAATGGGTGACGTTCCCCTTTAATTGTTTTTGAAAGAACTTGCAGTATTGTAACGCCATTATGTCATGTCCTTGTCTATATTGTATGAACCCCTCCAGGGGAAAATCTCCTTCTTTGTTTATTACCAGGCAGGGCTTAATTTCAGTGGAATCTTGGGGGAGCAGATCTCCGGTAAGCATCACATGAGCTCCAGTGTCTGTCACTGCAGTTCCCCTAACCACAGAGGCAGCTCTGGTACCTCTAGGGTGCGTACTGGCACCCAAATACATCTATTATGATTTTTGTTTTATTTACAAGTCAATTACGCTCCTTCCTGGTCACTTCCATTTACGATTACAGAATAAAAAATGAACATTACATGTATAAGCAAAAACACTCTTATTTTGAAATCTGGGGAAATGGCTGGCTACTACTAGTCTACGCTACAAAAGCCACATTATTATTATGACCTGCCAGGCCATGTGTAACTATTGCACTATTGTTGGAAATAAGCATTGATTACCGTTAACTTGTACATTCTTCTAGATGATTACTGTTTTGTGTAGCTTTCATTTTGTGGCGAGAGTTCTTTTTAAACCACTTCCTCAAGAGTGTAATATCACACCACCAATAGGCTATGATAACTCAATTGGGCTTTCCTTCAGTGAGGATTTTCAATTATTATTGAGCAAATTGCGACCACGGCCGTCTCCAAACCCTTGACAATGGCTGGCTCCACCATCGGTGTACCACACAACATGTAATGTGTTGTGTGACCGTGTTCTCCCATTGCAGCGTGTTTCTGAATGGGCGAACGTGGAGAACATATTCTAAAGGCACATTTGAGACTGTGGCAAATGTGCTATTTAAATGCAGCCCATTTGTCTTTGACAAAAAAAAGCGCTACGTTCGCCTCCATAACCGAACATGATATGCCTTTTTATGCTTGGCCGTCCATGTAGCACAACAACTCATACATCTGCGCTTTTGCAGGCTGTACTTAAATGCAATGTGAACAACACTATACGTGATGGTAGCATGGCATTCAGCCTGCGCACGTGACCGGCGGCGTGTCATTGGAGTGCCACGTGTCGCGTGCGAGGCCGTGACAGTTCCCTGCGTCCTCCGCAGGGTTTGATTGACAGCTCTGTTAACCCTAACGTGATTAATATTTCAGGGCTGTCTCTTCCGCTATAGCGAATGCCACCACCGCAATGCAAAACAGTCTGGGATAGTCTATGGCCCCGCTATAGCACCCTGTTCTGGATGACTCACCTTGACCCTGAACATCCAACCATCAGCCTCTCACGCCAACCTGGGCCTGGTCCAGAGGGGAGGGGATGCGTCCATAACAGACAGTAGAATGGCTATCTGTTTTCACTATACTGTATATATAGTATATTCTGTATATAAACTGTATGTATTAGGGCTGGCCTCGATTAGTTGAATTATCGATCGGAATAAGTCGACTACCAATCTCTTAGTCCAGTGGTTTTCAACCTTTTTCATACCCACTATTTATTCTGCATTTTAGCCATGGACTTGATGTTGAGTTTAGTTCCTCAGACCCAAAACTAAGGATTTTCAAGTTTTTCTAAATGTTCTTGAAAATTATGCAATTCAGATGTCTAAATATAATAATTTAACCATTGCGAGCGTAAAATGATACCAAATGGACCTGTAAGGGTCCATTTGGTTTCATTTTACATTCTCAAGAGTTGCAGATCTATAATGGTCCATTTGGCTGCCAACTGTCCATCATTTAGCTGAGGACCACCTGGAATCCTTTCAGGGACCACTGGTTGAAAACCACTGTCTTAGTCAATAGTTGATTTATCAATGTTTTCATTATATATTTTCAATGATTTGACTTATAGAGATTGACCTAATATGTTATACTAATTAACAAAGGTTTTAAATATAGGTCATATAGTGTGATTTATCGGGAGAAACCAAGCAGGTCTAATATGTTAAATCAGGCATTACCACCCCCTCAGCCCAAATGGAATGATTCTCTGTTGTAGGAGTAGTAATAATGTAGTTAGTAGTTAGTGTTGTAATTATTTAGATTTCCCCAAGGGCCAAATTATATGTCTAGGGTGACATGCTGAGTGCCACAAAAATGTTATCCATGTTAGTTGTATACATGTAGAAAACATGGCAAAAAAGGCTTAGTCTACTAATGACAGTCCAAGTCGAATCTTAGTCGACTATAAAAGTCCTTAGTCAGGGTCAGCCCTCGTATGTACAGTATATACTGTATGTATGTATCTATGGGTAGGACAATAAAAGGGGCTTTGTACTCCCCCCAAGAGAGATGGGCCCATGTGTCCCGCCTCAGTGTTTTGGAAGCAGCAGGGAGTGGAGATGGGAGTGTAGGGATGTAAGGGTTGATTATTAAGACCAGTTAAATCCACCCTCTGATTTCCAATCCGGTGCTTATCTGATCAGTGGAGCGGCCAAGCAGCCTAGCTAGCCCACACACACACACACGCACGCACACACACACGCACGCACACACGCACGCATATACACACGCACGCACGCACGCACACACACACACACACACACACACACACACACACACACACACACACACACACACACACACACACACACACACACACACACAGCATGGGATTTAATATCAAACACAGGCCTCATAAGGCGTGTTCTATTGGCATGACACGGATAAACACCGGCGGACACACACATACACAAGCATACGCACACACATGCACGCACTGCGAGCGCTCACACACACACAGGGGAGAGGTTTCATATACTATAGGAGACAGCAGGGGTGAGATGAGTGTGTGTACATCTCCTTGACATCACTACAGACACAGGAGAACAGGGAGGGCCCCACACTCTGGAGCTTAGATACACTTCACACAGAGAGTGTGAGAGCAACACACACACACACACACACACACACACACACACACACACACACACACACACACACACACACACACACACACACACACACACACACACACACACACACACACACACACATCAACACGCACACAGGGAGAGAGAGAAGGATAGAAATTAGGGTAAAAACGAGAGAGAGAGAGAGATG
This sequence comes from Benthosema pterotum, assembly GCA_039105355.1. Classification (NCBI taxonomy): domain Eukaryota; kingdom Metazoa; phylum Chordata; class Actinopteri; order Myctophiformes; family Myctophidae; genus Benthosema; species Benthosema pterotum. Next base: position 33,470,436 of record CM076965.1, on the reverse strand, counting down.
AGTTAGGGAGCGAAGCGCTCGTGCAGAAAGTGGTGCGTGCATACGCTGTGTGCGTACACTGCGCACATGCATGCGGTTGTGTGTGTGTGTGCGTGTGGGCGCACGTGATTGTGTTGTGCCTTATACCACCCTGGTGATTTCAGGTGTTATCTTCTTACCCTCCAGAAGTGACAGAGAGATAATTAGAAATGTTAATACTCATTGGAGCTTGTACGTCTCTGATTTCTCACTACACCCCCCTCCATGTTCTCTACGCTGTCTGTCATAAAGCCCTCTCTCTCTCTCTCTCTCTCTCTCTCTCTCTCTCTCTCTCTCTCTCTCTCTCTCTCTCTCTCTCTCTCTCTCTCTCTCTCTCTCTCTCTCTCTCTCTCTCTCTCTCTCTCTCTCTCTCTCTCTCTCTCTCTCTCTCTCTCTCTCTCTCTCTCTCTCTCTCTCTCTCTCTCTCTCTCTCTCAAGTTGTGGGAGGGGATGACGTGGGAGCTGACGTAACGTCAACCCTGACAGTACTCTCTCTCTCTCTCTCTCTCTCTCTCTCTCTCTCTCTCTCTCTCTCTCTCTCTCTTTCGCTCTCTCTCTATCTCTCTCACACATACACACACACATGCACGCATGCATGCCCACAAACACTCAGGGGTCCATGCTATAAATCAGGGGTTTTCAACCTTTTTCATCCCAGGACCCACCATTTATTCAGCATTTGAGCCACGGCCCACCATTTGATGACATTTTAGCCCCACAGACCCCAAAAACTAAAGATTTCTTTTGCTTTTGTCCACAATTCCGGGCTGGAATTGGGAGACAAAACAGGCAAAACATACAGACCAAAATGACCAGTAATCTTCTAGTTGTGTAGACTTGGGCTGAATATTTTAACTCTTGAGAGTGTAAAAATGAAACCAAATGGTCCCGCAAGGGTCCATTTGTTTTCATTTTTACGTTCTCAAGAGTTACATCTGGTTAACCAACTTAGCTGGGGACCACCTGTAACGCTCTCATGGACCACTGAAAACCCCTGGTATAAATGTATGAATGAAACATTCCTGAGAGTAAGGACTCCTGTCTTGGTCACAAGTCTCTCGCGGTATTGCTGCACACACAGCGATGAAACACACAACTATATAGAATTATTATTCCATTAGTAATTTGCCTCTGGCTAATTTAGGTTTGTTTGTGATGTTTTTGCATGACCACTTTTAATTAGTAATTACTTCTTCTTATTATTATTATGTGGCATGCCTGAGTGAGCGTCTTCAGTTCCTTTTGTCAGTTGTTGTTTCTGCGCTTGTGCGCTTGAATTATCATTACAGCGCCTGGAAAAAATAAACATTATAAAAAAATGAAATGACACGTATGTTTTTACATTACAGCCATGAAGGAAGGAATGAGGCTGTCAATTAGTTTTCTCTCTATTCACGATTCATACATTCAGCAGGGCCAGTCCTGAAATGTGTATGTTTCTGATTGACTGACTGAGATAATGCCTGAGACTCAAGGTCGGTTCCATGTTTTATTGTGGTCTCTTTGGTCTCGGTCAGATCTCATTACAAGGCCTGAATGATACATTTGCTGTTTTTTTTTAGGGAAAAATGTATTATACAAAAAACTGTGATCTGGGATATACTGTAGATGGACATTAGATTTGAACACATGATGTGTTTTACTTGCTAAATGTATTACCGATTTCATTCTTCCCATTGCAAATTGATGCAATACAAAGTACAAACAACACAATGCAATATTTTCTGTTTACATAAAGATATACTTCGGGTTTTGAAATTAAAATTCATGTTTCGATTCAGTTTCTACTTGTTACCCATTGTGTAGGAACCCATGATCGTCCCTATTCAGGGAGAGAATCATGAAGTGCTGTGTAACTTAGATGATGATGATGAATAAGGTTGTCCAAGAATCAGATTATACTGACAACAAGGGAGGAGAATGTTTCTCTGTGTACCAGCATGTTGGGGTAGAGCAGAGGAAACATGCATCTAAAATATTTATCATGCATTGCCAGATACAGTAAGAGGCAGGTAGATAATATCTTACACTGTATAGACCAGGGGTGGCCAACCCGTGGCTCGCGAGACGCATGCGGCTCTTCATGCGGCTGGTTACATGTGGCTCTTAACGGGCTTCCACATGAAACCATCAAAAAACTTTTTTTTCATACCAGGGCCCACCATTTATTCAGAATTTGAGCCACGGACTACCATTTGATGACCTTTTAGCTCCACAGACACCAAAGCTATAAAGATTTTGTTTACTTTTGTCAACAATTCCAGGCTGGATTTCAGAGAAAACAAAACAGTCAAACATACAGATCAAAATGACCATTAATCTTCTACATTCTCTAGTTGTGTAGGCTAATTCACATGATGAATATTTTAACTCTTGAGAGTGTAAACATGAAACCAAATGGACCCGCAAGGGTCCATTTGGTTTCATGTTTACGCTCTCAAAGAGTTACATCTGGTTAACCAACTTTCCATCTTTTAGCCTGGGGCCCACCTGGAATCCTCTTTGATGTGGCTCTTTGCAGTAACACAATGAAAAACGTGGCTCTTAGTCTGTGACGGTTGGCCACACCTTGTATAGACTATAGCTTCTATATTCCATATACAGTATGGAGTAGACTACAACTGTCATCTATTGGTAGTCTTCTCCAATTGTCTTGTGTTCCACATCACACCTGATCTGTCTCAGTCCTGTGGTCCCCCTGTTCTCTCTGACATAATACTATCTGGTGTCAAACTTGTAAGATATCACCAAGATTTGTCTTTTTGCGATTAGTTTTTGAATTTCGGCGTGGTGTTGAGTATAATGTTTTCTAAAGGCTATGCAAATGCAGGTGGCATGCCCTCCTAGTGGAATGTTTGCACAAACTCAAATATAAAATAGATTTTTCAATGGTTTCTATTTGGCATGGTAAATAACATAGCCTACTAAACCTTTAGGAAAAATGAACAACCGGAAAAGTGACGTTTTCAAGATGGCATCCATGGTGGCTAAAATGAGCTGAGATGCCTATAAACTGAGATATTGTATGTAAAAAAATCTAATCAATTATATTAGGTGTGGGCATGACGTTTTCAACAAATCATCACAAACTAATTTGGCTCGCTCCCTAGTGGTCGGTTTGCAATGCAACCACGTTTTCAATACAGTATGAGCTACAGTATTAAGCGTCCACACTTCTTCCTGAACAGTCACTATTGGTTGGCTAAGCTTATTGTATTTTATTTTATTTTTTTGCTTTTAAACACAGTCCAAAAATACAGGCTCACTATAGGTTTTTTACTGTCTTTTCTGAAAGGGAATGAGGACTCCAGAGATGGTAAACAATAAACATCAGTGCCATTTTATTAATGCTAACAGTCATTTATTGTGGGTGGCAGTGAACAGAATGGCCCCAGTTGACTCGAACACTCAGAGGACACAAATTATGACAAATGTCTGTGAGTGAGAGAGAGACAGAGAGAGAGAGAGAGAGAGAGAGAGAGAGAGAGAGAGAGAGAGAGAGAGAGAGAGAGAGAGCTGCGAGCGACGAGGAGACAGAGTGCTGCGACCGAGAGAGAGAGAGAGAGAGATACTCACTGGAGTGTTTCTTGTGGAAAAAATGAAAAGTGACAGAAAGCTGATGGGAGAATGAGAACCTTGTTTGTCCTTTACCCCTATGATCAACATATGTTACACTGATATGGGTCCCCAAGGTGGGAGAGACAAAGTGGCTGATGCAGAGGGTTCCACGCTCCACTGGAATTCCCTGGCCTTTACATTAGCATCCATCCCGGCTGAGTTTACTCAGCTAGCTTAGCGTAGAGAGAGAGAGAGAGAGAGGGGGGGGGGGGCAGCGGAAGGAGCACTGCGTGCCAACACTGACAACACAACAACAATGAAACAGCATATACGCCATCAACACGCATTAGAGATAATCTGAGCTCCTAATCAGGCCACACAGTCACAAGTAGATGCTGCTAACCAAACGCTGGTATGTTTATTTTCAAAGCCATCTCCCCTCTTACATTTGTTCTATGCTGGATCAGGATTCAAGTCCTTATCAGACTCACTTGACTGACTTCTTGCTAACTAGGTAAAGCAGCTTTCTCTGTCAGTGCTTCAACCAACTTCCAATCAGAACATTGGAACAGAAGTCACTTCCAATCAGAACATTGGAACAGAAATCACTAAAATTCACAGCCTTCCTTAGGTCAACTAAGGATTTCTAGCACTTTTGTTCAACAATGTAACTGTTTTTTCTGGCAGCAGCATATGCACCCGCAGATACTCAATTTGCCGTGGCAGATACGCTGTCTGCTGGTGAAAATTGTACTCCGAGATTAAACACCATGATGGCAAATCAGTGTCAAACATATTCTGATGGAGAGCTGACCTCCAGTAATTGAGTATTATGATCACTATCAGAACGTTACGTCAGATTTTCCACGGACAAGTCTCACCACAGACACATTCTGGCCGTGCACGGACATCTTGATGACCCATGAACACAATGCATTCTCTCTATCTGTCTCTCTCTCTCTTTCGGCCGTCCCACAGCACCTGTTCCAGGGCCGAGGGGGGTATTAAGGAGCACCACAGCTCGGTCGGGACGGGAAAGAAAACAGATCCCAGGTCAAGGAAAAAGGCTTGTCTGAAGGCGTCTGCAGCGTGTGTCTAATTGAGCGCTGTGTAGTTAATTGTTTGTGCGTGGGAGGGGAGAAATCAATCTGTTTTCTCACTGCCGTGACTCCTGCGCCCCGGGGTGATAGACTGGAGCGGCTGGCACACATATACATGTGCACACATGCATGCACACTAACACACGCATCCATGCCTAGCCTCTGCCAAAAAGACAAACAAACAAAACAAACTCCCAAAAGCCTGCCTTGGCTTGGAAGTGTGCGCGCACGTGGACACACACACACACACACACACACACACACACACACACACACACACACACACACACACACACACACACACACACACACACACACACACACACACACACACACACACAATCACACAATCACACACATACTAACCTTGCCGTATATATAACAATCGTACATGCGGACACAGTGAGGCGTATACCCCTCCTCTGAGGATGCGCAGGAGGGGTTATGGAGTCAGGGTGAAGTTGGATCCATCCATCGATCGGCTGCTTGCTGAGAGGGGAGTGGGGAACGTGAGACCAGTGTGGGTCAGAGGGCGAGCTGACTGGAGGGATGAGAGACAGACAGACAGACAGACAGAGGGAGGGAGAGAGAGAGAATCCTAGAGGCATCTACGTGCTTTGATGAGGATGAGGATATTCAGAAGATCTCTGCTCTATCTTCCCAAACAAGTAGAATATGAAACAGTGGTGGAAGAACTTCTCACGTGTTGCACTAAAAGTAAAAGTAGTATAGCGATAGCGCCGATGTAGAAAAACTCTCGTACCCGTTTTAGTGATATATCCCACAGTACAGAGTAAAATAAAAAAGCATTGGCATCAAAATGTGCTCAAAGGGAAATTCCATCCATTTTCAACATTTTACTCTGTGTTTCCTAGAAATGGAGGTCTGAAAAAAAAAATCATTAACATGGTGAAACTTGATGACATCATCAAATTGTGTTTCACCATGTTAATGATTTTTCTTTTAGGACCTTTTTCACACACCTTGAAAATGGGTGTAATTCCCATTATGTATTACAAGTAAAAGTACCTGTTATGAACATAAACATTTCACACCCTTCCACAAAAGCATAAAGTCACTAGCCCTTTGGAAACATATTTACAAGCTCACCATTGTTGCAAAGAGATGCTATTTTAAAATAGCCAAACTACGTTTATATCTACATTGTACAGTGTATTTAATTCTGAAGTTTCACAATGTATTGTAACTAGTCACTACATTTTGAAAAAAAAAAAAAAAAGCTGTAGTGGAGGGCAGGACCTCCAATAGAAATAGTGAATAGTAGAAGTATTGAAAACTGGAAATACCTCAAAATGTTACTTAAGGACAGTACTTTGCTCGACTGTGCAGTATGTGAAATCAATTGGACACAAATAGGTATATTAATGGTCTAACTAATTGTTTGCCTCGTACTTTTCTCTAGTTTTTGTTATAGATAATTGTCTCCTTAATGTAGAATATCTATAATCAGGCTCACCGCCTCACCCCGCACGTGAAATTTACATACAAATACCTCCTATAAATAATGAACTCATTAGCATCTTCCGCTAATCAGCTCATTTGCATTTTGTTCACAATTCGGCGAAGTTTCAATTCACGATTGAGCGCTGCCGTTAAGAGCATGTCTATTTTGCATTCTGTAATCTTTTCACGTGAGGAAGGAAAACAAAACCGTAACGCCAGGCTCTGCATAGCAATCTGCTCCGCATGCATGGCAGCCAAAAAGGCTTGCTGTCTCTGACTGGGAAAAGGAGGGAGAGAATTTGCAGTCAAAGCGTGTCGTCTAAATAATTTACTCTGCCTTTAAATGGGATCAGAGCACCGACTCACTTCTGATCTCATTTGAGCTCCGAAACCCCCCCCCCCCCTCCCCTTGCTCTCATTGGCCGCCGGTTGCCGGCGGAGTAGGCGTAAGCCCCCATTTCATTGGCTGAGACTTGTTTATTTCTCGCCCAGTCAAAAAAAAGCCCCCTTCCATTATTGATGGGGAATGAAGTGACCTGGGGATCCGATGATGAGGAGATGAGGAAAATAGGATGAGCACTGCAGTGGGACAGAGGGAATACATGGAGGGGGAGGAGGAGGTGTTGGGTGTTGTTCATCATATAAGCTAACAGTAGAGATTCTACTGTTAGACGGATGGGAGGCTCTTAGCTTGCTGATGATCCTTGATGATTATTTCTATGTATCCGATGTATTACCATATGTTGTTGTTGCTTACATACAAGTCAGTCTGGATTAAGAGCGTTGCCTAAATGCCTACATTGTAATTCTTTCTGGAGAGGACACAGAGAAGCAGGTTGGAGGGAGGGAGAAATAGAGAGAGAGAGAGAGACTAGTCGTGTAACTATAGTACATTATTTAACTATAGTACACTGCACTTAATTAGGAGATGTTTGTACTAGTAGTGTTTCCAATTTCCTTCTACGCCACGATGACGTCAGATTCACACATTACTTTTGCTCCACTACATTTATTTGGAAACTTTGGTTACTTTGTTGTTGCTGTAGTTGTTATTTCAAATCGTTTTGTACTTTAACTCAAGCATGTAGGCCTACATTTTGAATTCCAGACATTGACTTCGCAGCAGAGCATTTCTACATTGCAGTATTGAGGCTGTTACTTAAAAGTGAAAAAAACATAATGTCAGTACTTTTTCCATCACTGGGGAGAGAGCGAGAGACAGAGAAAGAGACGGAGGTGGGGGTGATAAGGCGGAGGTGCTGCTTGTAAGCGCTAACGGCTATCGTCATCTCTCCACTTTGCGTGGTAGTAGAACACACAGCGCCTCGCGAGACGCCGGTTGCTTCATCTCCTTTCATGCAGCACGCCGCCTCCCTCCCTCCCTCCCTTCCTTCCTTCCTTTCTGCCAAAGCTTTATGGCTGAACAAAAGGCAGGAGGAGGGAGTGATTCAGAGTGACCAGACGCCTGAGACTCCCACCACAATGGAGTGGGCGGGAAAAAAGGTCAGGCCAACGGCGCGGCGGGCTCTGAGGAGACCGCCGCCCGACACGGCAAACTGTGCGTCGATGGGCTGATGTTCTCACGTCTCTGGAGGAGAGTGTGCGTGCACGTGTGTCTGTGTAAGACATGAGAAGGTGTATAGTACAGTACAATATAGTCCCCACTCCTTTGGGGTGTTTTTTTGTCACAATATGTTCATTGTTTCTCTCTTTTTTCTTCTTTATTTTACGTCTTGATACCTTGTCCTGGACAGGATTCAGACGCAACTCCTCCCGGCTCAGCTCTGAACCCATTTGATTAACAACGTATCATCAGGAACTCGTTGCGACCACATGTCCTTACTGAAGTCCACCCCAGGCAGGGTTCGAACCCACAACCTTGCGCATGAAAGGCATCAGCTCATAACCGCTATGTGTCCTCTCTCTTATATCCTATAATAACAACTAGCAGCAGTGAGCAGCCATTCTATGGCACTCAGGGAGCAATTTGGGGTGAAGAGTCTTGCTCAGGGAAACACTTCGACCCATTACTGGCCTGGCAGACAGACAGTCTGCAGGAAAAAAAGGCTATATTGATGAGTTGTGAACTTGAAAATTGGCTATTTTGGGGAGAAATATTTGGTTTGGAGGAAGTAGTTATTCATACTGTGAGTATGCATGATCATTATTATTCTACGGCGCACTAAACACAAGAAAGAAACTCTCAAGAAACACAGACGATATGATAAAGCAGAGAGCCTAATGTCTCTGGCTGCATTTGTATGTATTTCGTCATGTTGATGCGTCCCGCGTGTGTGAATCACGTGCGCGCGTGTTTGTACGCGTGTTGTACAAGCGGCGGCCTCTCTCTGCGAGCGTCGGAGGGGCGCCAGTCGCTACACGCCCGTTGGAAGCCCTCCATGCTCTAATGGGTGCTCACCTGGTGAGGAGCCTCAGCACCACGCTGGTGCTAATTAACAGGAGCAGGCAGTGTGGAGAGCAGCACCTGTTAAAGCATGACTGACTGACTGACTGACTGACTGTCTGTCTGTCTGTCTATCTGTCTGTCTGTCTGGCTGAATGGCAGGCTGGCTGGCCCCTGGGCTGTGGGCTATATCTCCCACTAACAACTAACCAATGTCTAATGACTAGCCCAACACAGACCATTAGCCCCCACCAGGAACCCACACAGCAAGTATGCGTGTGTACACGTAACACATGTGTTACTGTATAGCCTGCCAAATGTATTGTACAAAGTTTGAGAAATAGAAATGCATTAGAAATTGTGAGCGCAATTTTCCTGGTCCTCGCAGGGGAAAGTGGTTGTTTAATGCAGGGGTTTTGAACAGGTGGTCTGGGGACCACCAGTGGTCCTTGAGAAGGTTCCAGGTGGTGTCCAGGGTAAATGATTGAGAGTTGGTTAACCAGATGTAACTCTCTGAGAGCGTAAACATGAAACCAAATGGACCCGCAAGGGTCCATGTTTCATGTTTATTCATCATCTCAGTTAGCTCAAGTCTACACAACTAGAGAATGTAGAAGATTAATGGTCATTTTGGTCTGTGTCTTTGACTGTTTTGTTTTCTCCAAAATCCAGCCTGGAATTGTGGACAAAAACACAAGAAATCTTTAGTTTTGGGGTCTGTGGGGCTAAAATGTCACAAATGGTGGTGTGTGGCTCAAATTCTGAATAAATAGTGGGCCCTGGTAAGAAAAAGATTGAAAACCACTGGTTTAATGGTTAAAAAGAGGCTTACAAAGCATGTGTACCATACCCTTTGTGGTGTAAAGTCACGTTCAAGCGTAAGCATGGTAAAAGTCGAGGAGGGGAGAGTTGCAGCAAAAGGAAGGGAAGGGAAGTGTTTTGGGAGTTTCGCAGCAGCGCCACAACGCCTGAGGCTCTGCTGTGCGTGCATGCTTCTATGCATTTCCAGCAGTACTGTTTATGTGCATGCTGTGTTGCACACACACACACACACATGACGTGGCGTGTGTCTCTGCCGCTAGCATGTGGCGGCTGGTATTCGTGCTTAGCCGTCAGTTCCCTGAGATATGGAGCATTATGGTCCTCACGCACCGTAATGTGAAACAGTGGGCCTCATTTATCAAATGTGAGCCCGGCGAGTTTGATCGTAAATCATTCGCGAATGCATGCATTTATGCAAACGTTTCCTTCGTATGGAGACTTCACAAGAGCCTTAAGCTGTTGGGGTTATATACGCTCGCTGCTATAGCTGGGTAATTTTACGCAGTATGTTGTTCATGTTGTTGCATCCATTATTCTATTTACTTATTAATTTATTTATTTTTATATTGCAAATGATGTATTCTCAATAGTTTGATGAACACTCCGGAGTCCCTGATCAGATGTGTGGCCTTTTCGGAACGTAAGACTGTTCATAGCGGATAGTGGAACGTTTGTGCTTGCTGCACCCATTGCATTTTATTGTCTAACAAAATCATCAAACAATCAAACTCCATAAGATCAGAGGATCTCATCCGATAGACGTATAATCACCTCTGCAACCTCATTAGGTCCTCAGCAATACACCTGGATTGCTCGCAACTAGTCCACAACGCTGCTGCCAGGCTACTGCCAGGCTACCAGACCAATATGCCACACAAAAAACCCAAATCCCTGGTCAGATTGGTTCTGGCATGCCTCCGTTTGACATTTTGCTCATGCCAGATTCGTGTGGGTGAACATTCAGAGCACACTATTCAAAGTGAGACTTTTTTGGGGGGGGGTTGGAATGTGTTTGTAACCGCCCTTTGGGAAATAAATCTTCTACACCGAAGTTCCAGACTAATATGTACACAGTGATATTATTCTGGCTAGAGCATGTCACGTGGCTTCAGTTCTGGCCTCCAAGCAGCACTGGTGATAACTGTTCTGGTACTCACAGATGGAGCCCTCCATGCTCAGACACCTGCTTAAGTATATGACCTGGATCAAGAGAAATATACTCTGATACAATTAAAAAATACACGGTAATACAGATGTTATATGTTGGAAGCCTTGTAAGCTTGTCAGGTTGTTTTCAGCCAAAGCCCAGAGCTTTCCCAGAACTACATAAAGACAGAAAACACACTAGTATAGAGCCTTGAGGGACTCAATTCCAGGCTTTTAGTGGTTAATACTTGTCTTGCTCAAGGATGCTCCTGTCACTCTGGTGGCCTCTGTCCCTGCTGTATGTACTCTTCCCTGTCAGTTCTGCCCTGCTGTGACTTTGCGCTGCTCCTATAATTTCCCCCTCGGCCAACCTCCTCTCCTCTCCTCTCCTCTCTCCCTGGGAACTAGAAGAGTCCAAGTGCCCTGAGTGCCGTCACCAATAGTGAATACCAAGTAAGTCTGGTTGGCTGACGAGCTCCAGAGACTGTATATTCAACACCATGTTAGCGACTGTGTTCGCCACTGGGTCTTAGAGTTTGTAACATCAGGCTCCTTTGGCCGTGGACCCCCAAATTATATTGTAAAATCGATGTTAATTTAAATCTGAGTGTACAAAATGGAACCGTTTGTACACTCACTGAGTTACAGACCCATAAAGGTTCATTTGTTTTTTAATTATCATTTAGCTGGGTATCGGTACACCCTGGAACTCTCCCAAAAGTCAAAGTGTTTTGACTCTATCCGCAAGTGTGGATAGACCCATAGAGGAGGGCTGAGGGCGGAGCAAACAGGCCAACATCCTGTTATCAGCATTGTATTGGGGCGGCGCACCCAATTTGACTTCTATTTGACGTCTATTTTTGCAAATGGGTTTAGATTTATGGTTGAACTTATGGGTGCTATACAAGAATTTGTTAGTTGTTATCGGTATTTTACGCACAGATCTCTGAAAATAAGTAACAAGTGATTACAAAATATGAATATACAAGGTTCAGTGTTTTATACGTGGTGTGTGTGTGTGTGTGTGTGTGTGTGTGTGTGTGTGTGTGTGTGTGTGTGTGTGTGTGTGTGTGTGTGTGTGTGTGCATGCGTGTGTGTGTGTGCGCGTATGCGTGTGCGTAGACTTGTGTATATGATTCTTATTGTGCAGCAGAGCCTTCGGCCCATTTAGATTCAACATTTTTTATAGGAAAGGCTCCATGACAGATTCAGTAGCTCAGTATGTAATAAATGGAAAACTGAGGCTGGTGTGGTGAGTGTGCTGAGGTGAGATCGGGGAGACTATGCAACTTAACAGTGTGTGTGTGTGTGTGTGTGTGTGTGTGTGTGTGTGTGTGTGTGTGTGTGTGTGTGTGTGTGTGTGTGTGTGTGTGTGTGTGTGTGTGTGTGTGTGTGTGTGTGTGTGTTACTGCGTGGGCTGTGTACAAGTGTGTTATCTATCTCTTGGGGTATATTTCTTCCAGTAAGTGATATGGTGATAAAGCTTATATACCGTAGGCTATATGAGACTGAGGCTATATCTGAATCCCTGTGTACAGGTATTCCTGTGTGTCTGCATGCATGCATGCATGTGTGTGTGTGTTTACGAATTGTGGCACGTCAGCCAGGCCTGCTGTGTTCCAATCTCCTGACGTCCAGTTCTACCCATCCCAATACCGGATAACCTTGGCAGGCAGATTGGGGTCACTCCCATCAAACTGGATACATCACATGCACACACACACGCACACGCACACACACACACACACTTGCATAAGCATGTGCTCGCATCTACAAGTCACTTATATTTTCCTGTAGTGGAGCATGCTTGTAAACAGGTGAACTTCCACTGCGCAAAACTCTAGAGATCATATGGATGCAAAACTATCAGCATCGCATTGAGAGATCCAAATGGATTTGAGTGCAAGACTATCTGTGTTGCATTGAATCTCACACACAAATAAAAGCGCCTTAAATATTGTATTTCTTTCAGAAATACAGAAGGTTTTAGTCTATAGGGACTGCTCCTGACGCAAGTTGATGATGTCACATGTCCTTGTGTGATCCATACCTTTGGAATAATATGGAATGCTAGTAAAAAAATAAAAATATTATTTTGATGCTCTTATTAACTCAAGTATGACATCATCAACTTGCGACAGCAGCATTTTATGAAATAATTAAAATATTTAAGCTGCCTTTATTTATTTTTTAAAATTTTAGTTATAGAGGGCAAGTATACTGTAATGTTTCAAGGCATATTTGACTTATTAGCCAGGGATGCTTTTAAAATTCCAAGTGCTCGTCGGGGTCATTCCAATGTGATTATTTCAGAGGGGGGGTCAGTCCTCGGTCTTAAACGGTTGAGACCCAGCTCCCTCCAGAGACTACAGAGAGAGACCTCATGTGTCCGTGTGGTCCAGACTGCCCGGTGTGCGGAGCGGGGGAGCCGCACGTGACCATGTAATTATTATCTGATGGCGCTATTGACACAGAAGACGGAGAGCTGCACCGTAGGAGCCACAACGCCGGGATGAAAAGAATGTCAACCTATTTTTAAATGTCACTGTCTATTTTTTCCTGACTAGATTCTCCTTTCTGTCGTAGATTCTAGTTTCCGACACTGCTTCTATTTTTTTGACGCTAGATTCTAGTTTCTGACACTACCGGAAAAAAAATCTAATTTCCTGTGTCAGTGTTCACAGGACCACCAGATCTATATTTGGCTGTGGGCCCGTCTGTCATGTTCTAGCGATCCCCCAGGCAAAGATTTGAGCTAAAATGTTTGCTTCTGAAATAATATATTCAAATATTTGTCACATTTTCACACAAAGCAGACCTACAAGCTAGCGCGCCCTGGCGCGCTATGAGCTTGTAGATCTCAATAGCTAATGGCTTTGAACACCAACGATAACAGTGAGAGGCTTAAATGTCACTGTCTCTTTTTTGTTCTGGATCCCTGCTCCACTTTGTGCCACAGATCTAAACTGGGTCAACGTCACATGTGGCGCCCCGCTGGCTCATCGGTGTGTGTTGTGAGACGTGCGCACATGTGTGTGTGTGTGTGTGTGTGTGTGTGTGTGTGTGTGTGTGTGTGTGTGTGCGTGCGTGCATGCGTTTATGCGTGCCTGTTGGTCTGTCTGATGGTGCCTCAGTGCCTCTACCAGGTGCTATTCATGTGTGTCTAACCTAGCAGCCTGCAGTTAAACAGTGGGAGTGTGGTTGCTACGATGATGTTCGGGGACGTGCGGTATTCCCAAACCTGACTAAACGCTAGTTGTTGGATATTTGCATGTAATTATTGTCGTCTCCGATCGGCTCCGTTTGGGATACGAGCAGCACATCATGTTAGCGGCAAACTGTCTGTCGCCTGCAGAGTAACAGCGAAGGGAGCGGTGGAGGTGTGTTTCAGTGTGTGTGTGTGTGTGTGTGTGTGTGTGTGTGTGTGTGTGTGTGTGTGTGTGTGTGTGTGTGTGTGTGTGTGTGTGTGTGTGTGTGTGTGTGTGTGTGTGTGTGTGTGTGTGTGTGTGCGTGCGTGCGCGCGTGCTTAGTTGTGTTTACCTCCATGGCTACACTAGTGAATGCCAAATGTCCCTGCAAGTGTAGTAGAAAGTGGGATTTGGGCTTACGTTTGTTTTTTTAATTTGAATAAAAGGGTTGTTTTTATGTTAAAAAATATATACCGATATATATTTTTAGTGGTTCACAGCACGTAGGAAAATGTTCCGCTTGGGGTCAGGACTATTTAAGTATTTGGAGGTTATATTTAGGGGTTGCAACTAAGCATAACTCAGACTTCAGCATTATGGTTAAAAAGGGCACAGAAAATTGCTGCTGTAAAATGCTGATGTGCTGTAATGCAAAGGTGTGTGTGTGTGTGTGTGTGTGTGTGTGTGTGTGTGTGTGTGTGTGTGTGTGTGTGTGTGTGTGTGTGTGTGTGTGTGTGTGTGTGTGTGTGTGTGTGTGTGTGTGTGTGTGTGTGTGTTTGACGGGACCAGGGGGGCGGGGGGTGGGGGGATTGCCCTGATGGAGCTCTCAGATTAATAGACGTCAACGTTAGCACACACACACACACACACACACACACACACACACACACACACACACACACACACACACACACAACAACAACAACTCACAGAGCCTCTCTCTGTCCCCGTATAATGAAGATGGATCTAGGCGAGCCGCGCGGTGCGCGACGCACGGCTACGGGCACTCAGGGTGGCACGGTGCCAGTCAGCGTCAGCCTGGTGACATCTGGGGACAGCTCATTGTAGACGTGAGGAGGGGGCCGGAGAGCACGCCGCCCGGGAGAGTACAGTTTAATAACGTTATTATGTTATATCACAGATCCATTGTTGGGGTGGCTCGCAAGATGAATGTCAGGGGCAGCAGTTATCACTCTCGTTGTTTAGACTTTAATGTTGACGGTGAATTATTCATTCGGCCTCTTTATTGATTCGCTGTGCAACTCACGCCGACAAAGTAGATGACTGATGCAAAGCAAAAAGACTTGGATCAAATGTGCCAGTGGAGGGACGGACTGACGGACTGACGGACTGACGGACTGACTGACTGACTGACTGACTGAAGGACAGGGTCAGAAGTGGAAATGTGTGAGGCAGGCCCGGATGTAACATTTCCCAATTGGGGTGGCAGGCGAAAATGGTATGGGGGGTGGCTTCATCATCCGTGTCGCTTCGTGGCACGGGCGATAAAACCACACCCTTCGTAGCAGTAGTGTTTCAAATCATTTAGTATTTTAATTTTAAATATCATTGAAATTTGGGTTGTTTTGCATCATGTTTGTTGGGGCAGTCAGGGCGGGAGCATTGCCCCCCCCCCCCATGCACATGCCTAGATCCAGCCCTGCTGTGTGGTACTTTATAAAGAAGACAGGGTCTAATGACTAACAGGCTGGTATGATGTGAAACACAGACGTCATGTGGGCATGTCTAAAATGCACCACTCATCTACACTATGACTCACATCGATTAAAGTTCTTTGTCACCATCACCACAGCAGCAAAAATATGCACTTACTGTATTAGTAATTTCAGTTATTTCAGTCTTCCAGAAAGCCGTAATGATCTCAGACATTTTCACAACAGCAATGATTAAAGCTCCAATTTGCAATTTCCTAAACTAGTTGCAGCTGTATGTTTACCCAAACATCATCATTTTACACATCGTAATAATTGCTTAGGACACACAGTGCTGGTGTGCGGTGGCTTCTTTCACACGGATCACAGATAATTAGATATTAGGACTTGGACAAGAAATGTTTTTATTTTTTGTGAGATTTAGCAGAGTTTAGTCACTGACCAATGGCAGTCCAAATAGTTTAGCAACTGTTGCTATCCAGTTCAAGCTTACCTCGTCAAGCTTCCCTCTTCTAGCGTGCATATTGGACAAGCACAGATTGGGGAGGTGCTTAGAGAAGGGCTAATTGTCATCATTGATGCTTACTTGCTTTATGGGTGTGTTATGTTGTTCAATTTGTACATTCTCACAGTTATGGGGGCCCTTGCTTTTCAAAACCATCGATCTATGATCTATCTTGCTTACAGTTTGAACTGGGATTAGTGGTATTCTGAGTCTGTCTGACTGACAGACAGACAGACAGACAGACAGACATACAGGTGCTTTTATAGACCTCTTTCAGAGCCATAGTTGTGAGTGAATAACTGTCCGAATAATTGTCAGAATGACGTGCAAGTAGACATTATTCTGGAATGGAGGGAAAGAGTGAACAGGAATGAGAAAGAATGAAAGAGTCGAGTGAGAGGGAGAGAGAGAGAGAGAGAGTTACCCCAGGTGGCCCACATAATGTGGGTCATGAATTTGACTAAACCACCTCTCTGTGTTTCCCTTTGTAGTTCTTCAGTGGGAAGAACTTTGATGCCCTATATAATGAAGTTACACTGTCCGGCTCCCTCATTTGTACACAGCAAATGTTAAATCATCCTCACTGTCCACTAAAATATCACAGCCCAAACCCACGTATCAATTAATTTGACTGATAACATACAGATCATTTGCTTGTATGTTTTGGATAACATCTGTGTTGGCATTATGCAACTGATGTGTTTAGGTCTGTGGCCACTTTCAACATTATAGACCAAGGGTTTTCAACCAGTGGTCCGGGGACCACCAGTGGTCCTTAAGAGGGTTCCAGGTGGTCCCCAGCTAAGTTGGTTAAGCAGATGGAAAGCTGGTTAACCAGATATAAAATATTCTGAATTAGCCCAAATCTACATGACTAGAGAATGTAGAAAATGCAATGTTCATTTTTGAACGGTATGTTTGCCTGTTTTGTTTCCCAAATCCTGTCTGGTATTGTGGACAAAATCAAAACAGAACTTTAATGTTGGCGCCTTTGGGGCTAAAATCTCCTCAAATGGTGGTCTGTGGTTAAAATGCTGGAAAAATAGTGGGCCCAGGTATCAAAAAGGTCAAAAACCACTGTTATAGACGAAGACGTAGGCTTAATGTTCTTGAATGAATTGCCGATTTTGTTGTATTTTAGTTTTATGCAGCCTCTGATTTCGGTTCAGTTCTTTTCCGTCGACTGCGGTGGTCGATCCCAGGGCAGAGGCACTGATGGGTGGCGCTTTGACCCTCCTGTTGCATCACTGATAATGAATAGTGACACACTCTCCCCCCTGCAGCACACCTCTGGTATAAATCACAGGCTACACTGTCTGGGGACTCACCACATAATACAGCTCCAACACAGGGCAGCCTGCTCTCTCTG
Source organism: Benthosema pterotum (assembly GCA_039105355.1). Classification (NCBI taxonomy): domain Eukaryota; kingdom Metazoa; phylum Chordata; class Actinopteri; order Myctophiformes; family Myctophidae; genus Benthosema; species Benthosema pterotum. Next base: position 33,453,189 of record CM076965.1, on the reverse strand, counting down.
CTGCGCGCTGTCAACACTGACTAGCAGATTGACTGACTGACTGACTGACTGACTGACTGACTGGTTGGCTGGCTGACTGGGCCCAGGCTATCACTATCCCTCATTCATACAGATGTGTTGTTGTAACACTGGCTATAGCGCACACAGAACTGGTCCGTCGTGGATGAGTAGAACTCTACATCTATTTTTTCGTGCCAAGAGTGGAACCCCATCTGAAAATGTGTCGTGCCAGAGAACCCCAGAAGAGTAGATCTTTGTACATTTGTTTTGTTACAGTATTTACGTTGTATGTGTGATACATTTTACCGCATGCCTTGCCATGATCGCTGTCACATGGAATCATTGCGTGTCTAAGACAATAGACCTTTAGATAAGCTCCGCCCTCTTGTCCACCCTAGGAGACTTTCCAGCCGGACTCATTCATTCCAATGTAAATATCATGAACTTTACGCAATAAATGCTGGTTCATTTTTGGAACCAGCTTCGCCTTCAAAACCACCTTCAAAATCTCTTCCAAATCCATCAACAAGGCATGCCCTATGCAGTGGAAAAATGTGTGTGTGACATTTATTTTTTAAAACAAGGTTTTATCATATAGAAAAGCTATTGGTGGAGAGTTTTGTTTATCACGTGTTATGCTTAGCTGTGATTGGACCATAACAGTTTGGGGAGGGGCTTCCCTAAAGGTCTATTAGAAATGAACGAATACATTAATAATAATGTCACAATACAATCTTGTTAGATTACCTTGCAACAAGTATAACGTTGCAATGCGGAGATACAAGGTTTCTGCGAGACAGCAATGATACTTTAGTGCAGACAGAGCCAAAGACGCGAAGCAAAGAAGTTCTGTTTAAAAGGGTAGACTGAGAGCCTTTATGCTGCATAATTTAAGCCGAACGACATTTAGATCTTTCCTGCAATGTGTTGGTTTGACAGTGTGTCTCTGGGACACCGGAAGAGAAGAGACTCTGGAGCAGGGGTGTCAAACGGCGGGCCCTCGAGACATTATCAAATTAAAGGGGAAGACCACCCATTTTCAACATTTTAATATGTCATTAATATACCTTAGAGATGTTGTGTGGACATGGTGAAATGCACCTGATGACATCACCAAGATGTATTTCACCATGTTAATGATTTTTCTTTCAGACCCATTTTTCCTGAGAGGGTACAAATGTGAACCAAATTTGGTTCCATTTGTACCCTCTCAGGAAAACTTTGAAAGTGGGTGGAATTGCCCCGTAAAGGGTTAGTTCGTTCAAACTTGGCCCGCGGCTTTGTTCAGTTTTACATTTTAGCCAAGTCTGTATCTGAGTTTGACACCCCTGCTCTGGAGGGTTTGAGATGAGATGAGACGGTGGGAGCTGGGTCTTCTCTTCTCTTCTTGCCTCACAGTGCTCTGCTTACACAGTCCACTGTGGACAGTCACAGTACATGTCCACAGGCCACAGGATGACCTTTTAGTGCTGTGATCACATCCGCCATTATTACCGTCGCTGTGTTTCCACCTCTAATAGAGAGGAACATCATATCAGTGTGAACCCAGAGACCATTAAAAGATGGAGGGAATGGCCAGCAATTTAGCCCTGTGTTTGGATGGTTGCTGGACAGCCAGACAGGCAGATAGACAGGCAGACAGACAGACAGACAGACAGACAGACAGACAGACAGACAGACAGGGCACCTGAAGGACTGCGGCGAGAAGCAGGGAGACGGATGGATGGGGCAGCCAAACACACAGGCGGTACTAGACTTATGGTCTAAAGTGCACAGCTCAGTCATCCTGACTGTGTCTGATGCTATCCTCTGTCTCTCCCACCATTAATTTATAGGCTGCCTTGATCCAAAGGCAAATAACTTCATTATCCACTTGTATTGGATCATTACTGTAATCACCATGATCATTATGATCTATTTGCCTTAGCTAGACACGCTCGTCAAGTCTGAGTAGCCATGAGTCTTTTTCTGTGCTTGCGGGAGGGGCGGGTGAGAGCGACGGGGGGATCCTGACAGCTACTGCTCATCTAAAGCCTAAAGATCTATACTTAGTGTCGTCGCACGCCTATAATGGCCGATCTGTGAACCTCGTGGAACAGCTACTTTCACCGCATAGTATAAATTAAGCATATTGTAATTGCGCTTCTCTCGTGGCTGTAGGTGCCATTCATTTTTTTTCCCTCTTCCAACAATAATTTCCCCAAAACAAAAGAAGTATTTCTGAACACTGCCAGACCATAATCAAACGGAACAGAGAACAAAAGACTTTGCCTCAACGCTTTTTTTTTTAACTTGCTGCATAATTACGGTAGCTGGCAGTGATCTCACACACACTGGCTGCTAGCTGCTGCTGCAGGAACTCTCCCTGCTGAGGGGAATCTGATATCAGGGTGCAGACAAGTATGATAAGTGTGTGGTCTTCATTGCGTGAGGGCGTGCATGCGTGTGTGTGTGTGTGTGTGTGTGTGTGTGTGTGTGTGTGTGTGTGTGTGTGTGTGTGTGTGTGTGTGTGTGTGTGTGTGTGTGTGTGTGTGTGTGTGTGTGTGTGTGTGTGTGTGTGTGTGTGTGTGTGTGTGTGTGTGTGTGTGCGTGCGTGCGTGCGTGCGTGCGTGCGTGCGTGCGTGCGTGCGTGCGTGCGTGCGTGCGTGCGTGCGTGCGTGCGTGCGTGCGTGCGTGCGTGCGTGCGTGTGTGTGTTTTAAATTGCTGAGTGGAGACCGGGCAACCTCATGTGGTCAGGTGCTTATGAAAAAAATAAATAAACACATAGGTATAAATTGGGCCAAGCGCCCGTGTCTCCTTCAAAAGTGCACCTGCACGTCTCTGCCAAAAAGATTGCTTGAAAGCAAACAGTTCTGGCAACCGCCCGCGTAACTTCATTAGCATTTCAATACCTTTCAAAACGAGGCGTGTTGTATGAACAAGTGGAAATCATGGCGGTTCAAGGCGGGGGTAGAGCGGCGAGCGAGAGGAAGACAAACAGAACGCGGCGCGCGTGGGAAAACACACCCCTGATTGATTTAGGGGGGTTTTGACAGTCATAAATTATGACGGCCAGTTAGTCCGTGCATAAAGAAGTCGTCGAGTCTCGGAATGAAGCGCAGTCATTTTCCATGCTATTAGGATTGATGCCTGTGCCTCGGAAGCTTCAACAAAAACACGCCGGGCCGCGCTGAATCAGTCGCAATGGATGCCATGAAGTTAATGATTCCCTTACTGAACGCGTTTTGGTGTTCTAAGCATTAGTTATAGTTTAGCTATTGAAAAATATCAGATCTACAAGCTCATAGCGCGCCACCGAGTGGCGCGCTATGAGCTTGTAGGCCTGATATTTTTCAATCTTTGAATACATTATTTCAGAAGCAAACATTTTTAACTCAGATCTTTGCTTCCAGGGATCCCTAGGACATGTTTTCAAATGGGGCTCCACAGCCAAATATTCTGTGGTCCTGGCATGAAATCTATGTTCCTGACACAGGAATATAGATTCTTTTCAGAAAAAATAGATTCTAGTGACAGAAACTTGGATCTAGTGTCAAGAACTACAATCTAGTGTCAAAAATTAGGATGTAGCGTCGGAAACTAGAATCTAACGCTCTGAACTAGCGACAAGAATAGCGCCAAAACTAGAATGTAGCATCTGGAACTACGTAGAATCAAGCATTAGAAACTAGAATCTAGACCTGCAATAGAATCTAGCGATGGGAACTAGAATGTAACATCAAAACTAGAATCTAGTGTCAGAACTAGACTCTAGACATGACAAAATGGGTTAATGATTGCCTCCCAGCAGGCCATGCAAGCCTTTACAAATGGAACGAGAATGGCAGTCAAATCTCAGAAACGAATATAAGGAGCTGCATTAAATAATTGAAGTCAAGTAAAGCAAAATCATTTTCACTTTGAAAGAACTTTCAATTTTCTCTTTCCCCCTCCCCACCCCTGTCTTCACAGCGCTGTTTTGATTTAGCTTTGAGCCTAGGTCTGAGACAGTTAATACACTGTATTTCAGATAACAGTAAGTATTATAGGTCCAGAGAAGCATTGTAATATTACTGTTTGATGAGACAGCAGAGAGAAATGACTGGAATGTACGCTGGAGGCCTTCCAGCAGTTTTCTACCCGACATCTCGAATACAAATACTTTTACTCTACTCAGATTCATTTGAAGTCTTTGCTTACTTTGTGGATTTTGATTATCATTTCTAATCACTTTAGCCCTGTATACAATGTGTCTTTTTGATGCATTGTGAGCTTGTAAATCGGCTACTTTCAAAGACTCAATGATCCGTAGGTCGCCGGGCAAGACACAGAACCTCACATTGTGCTGGTATGGTTTCTTATCTTATCCTACATGGTTTCCACCGCAATCAGTGTATGAATGTGTGTGTGAATATGTGAAAGTAATTCACTGAGTCAGTGGCTTTGAACCTTTTTGATCCGAGGGACCACTATTTATTCAGCATTTGAGCCACGGACTGCCATTTGATGACATTTTAGCACCACAAACCCAAAACTGATTTTCCTTTTGTCCACAACTCTTTTGGGAAACAAATTTGGGATTTGGGAAACAAAACAGAAAAGCATACAGATCAAAATGACCATTAATCTTCTACATTCTCTAGTTGTGTAGACTTTGGCTAAATCACACGATGAATATTTTTTAGACCCTTGCGGGTCCATTTGGTTTCATGTTTACACTCTTTACATCTGGTTAACCAACTTTCCATCATTTAGACTGGGGACCACCTGGAACTCTCTCAAGGACCTCTGGTGGTCCCCGGACCACTGGTTTGAAAACCACTGCACTACGTAAAGCCTTGAATAAAGACGGTATATAAATGCACAACTTAACCATTTTACATTTACACCCTTGAAAAGAGATGTCCTGCACAAGGACAATACTGTATAAGTACATTCTGAATTCCCCAAAACACACTCTCAAAGAGTTACATCTGGTTAACCAGCTGTCCATCATTTAGCCTGGGAACCACTGGTTGAAAACCACTGTCATAGGAGGAAAAATGGTGAAAAATTAGGGTTTTATCTCTGTCAACCAATTCCGCCCCAACTCACCAGCAAAAAAAAGCACTAGATTTTCCGCCAGGAGTTTTTCACTAATTTTGACACTAGGGGGGGCTGGAAAAGAGCTAAATATAGTGACAAATGCGCCATGTTGGCAACACTGCGCGCTACGCTACGCCCTTGTCGTCACACTAAAGGCGTCACTGAACAGTACGAGGAAGTGTGACAGCTAAATGTAGATGAGATCGAATTCATTAATTACTCCTTTAGCCCCCCGTAAAAACTAATCATTCAACAAAATGAATGCAATTATCCCACTTTTCCTTTCAAAACATAGCAGACACATACCATGAAATATCATTACCGTTATCGCCATCTGCGTTGGAAGCTGTACTGGCGGAGTGGGAGGCGTGGTGTTTTTACCGTGCAAGCCCCTCATCGTTCAGGACGAGCGAGGTATGACAGTCGAGTTTAATTCAATGATTATGCAAATTAGCAAAAGTGACGATTTGGACACACTTTGCACTTGCGGCGCGTGCCAAAATCCCCCATTAGCGGCGCGCTCGGAATCGGATTATATTCCATAATGGGAGAGCGTTAGCTTCTATTGCTACACAAGAGCTGACATCAAGGTCAAAGCCCAGCTCTATCTGGAACCATTATCTGTGTAATTCAAAAGCCCAACTACAGCATGTCTGCTGCTATTATTCTCTCTATAATACATCTACCCTTTAAGAAGTACTGTACAGTATGCCTCCTCCTAAAGCACTTTTAAATTGTAATCAGGCTCACACTATAGCTCACATGCAATTTATGGAACTTTTGCAAAACCATAATATTATTTTCAAAGAACTCATTGGTTTGATATTCTGTGTGTGTGTGTGTGTGTGTGTGTGTGTGTGTGTGTGTGTGTGTGTGTGTGTGTGTGTGTGTGTGTGTGTGTGTGTGTGTGTGTGTATATATATATATATATATATATATATATATATATATATATATATATATATATATATATATATATATATATATATATATATATATATATATATATATATATATACTATATATGTATATAACTTGCGACAAACCCACTTGCTCATCTTATCTCATAGCCACACACTGAATAAATGTGTGGTATTGCTATTACCTCAATATATTACTAGTACAAACACTACATGATGTGTCATATCCATCGTCTCTGTCGGGTAGAAACCTCTTGCGTAGGTCGAAAAAAACTGTTCATTCCCCAGGATTCAAGAGTAAAACTATAGCAGATAGTCATGTTTTGAGCTCACGTTGTGTGATATAGTGTGATCAAGTATTGCATAAATTCGTAATTTATTTAAGTTAACAGATGGAGATAAGAGATTTCTGCCTGGTGGCAACGATAGCCTATACCACCTTTCACAGTTATCTATTCTATGCCGGCCTCTCAGAACTCTATACTATACCATACATCATTCGCTATGTACTGTATAGTAGGCCAATATGGGGACGACTGTGGCAAAGCAGTTTGGCCAATGATCTGTGGGTTGGCGGTTCCTCTACATCAGTGGTTTTCAACCTTTTTGATACCAGGGCCCACTATTTCTTCACTCTTTGAGCCATGGATCACCATTGGTTGACTTTTTAGCCCCACTGACCCCAAAACTAGATTTATTTTGTTTTTGTCCACAATTCCAGGCTGGATTTGGGAAATAAAACAGGCAAACAGAAAAATGACCAATAATATTCTACATCTATAGCTAGTAGCTAGCTCTGAAAGAGTTACATCTGGCTAACCAACTTTCCATCATTTAGCCTGGGTCCTTGAGAGGGTTCCAGGTGGTCCCCTGGTTGAAAACCACTGCTCTACATGTCTTGTAGTGCTCTTGGGCAGGACACTGAACCCCCAATTCGCTCCCAATGTGCTGCTTGTGCCTTACAGGGTTTCCGCCGCAGTCGCTGTATGAAAGTGTGTGTGTGTGTGTGTGTGTGTGTGTGTGTGTGTGTGTGTGTGTGTGTGTGTGTGTGTGTGTGTGTGTGTGTGTGTGTGTGTGTGTGTGTGTGTGTGTGTGTGTGTGTGTGTGAGACCGGGTGAATTTAATGCACTATGTAAAGCGCCTTGGATTAAGGCACTATATTTACCATCTAATATGAACCGAACCATCACAAGACTGCTGTAATATTAACACCCCCATACAGGCCCTATAAAAACCTGTAATTGCTACTGTATACTGTGTCATTTTTTTGGATTCCTCCAGTGCACCCAGTGGCTGTGCTGCTTTAGCCCGTTCCACCACATAAAGTCCTCACAGCGCACCGCCCCCAGCAGCAGGGCTTGCCGCTAATCTCCCTAATCCTTTTTGGTGAGGCTATCACTAGCAAGACAACATAATAGCATTAGGTATTATTCCTTCACAACAACGCGATTCTATTGCATTTGCATTGATGCTTAACAGCCCACACGCTGCTGCGTAGTGAGAGAGAGAGAGAGAGAGAGATGGAGAGAGCGTGTGGTGGTGTGTGCTAGTGTAGTACAATATACATAACGGGCCAAACAGTGTGGGACTGTGGGACGCCTATTCATTCGGGCCCTGATAATGCTATTATGCTAGTAGTGGCTACACTAGCACATTCAGGTCAGATAATGCTATTATGCTAGTGGCTATACGCTAGCAACATTCAGGTCACATCGTTCCCAGCACGTCTCCATTTAGTGGGGCGGGTCAGTTAGTGCCGGAGAGCGCTGGTGTAGTATAGCCTAGCGGCCCACACTGTACCGTAGCCTAGCTCCAGTGTTGCCAACTGCCCAAATCCAAAATGCACTAGTGGCACTTCCAAAATGCATTAGAATGCGCTAGAACAGTGGGTTTTTTAACCATTTCCCACCATTTGATGTTGAGTTTAGTCTCTTTGACTAATAGGCTAACTGGCAAAACGTTGGTCAAAATAGTAATTCTTCATTTCTTCAAAGATTCTTGAAAATTAGGCAATTCTGGTGTTTAAATATATTTTAACTCTTGAGAGCGTAAAATGAAACCAAATGGACCCGTAAGGGTCCATTTGGTTTCATTTTACGATCTCAAGAGTTACAGATCAATTAGGTTACCAATGGTCCTTTCTTGGAAGGAAGAAGGACTCAAACGAGGATTTTATCTCTGGCGCCTGTCCACCAATTTCGCCCCAACTCACCAGCAAAAAAGCACTAGATTTTCCGCCAGGAGTTTTTCACTTATTCTGGCGCTAGGGGGTTCTGGAAAAAAGCTAAATATAGCGACAAATGCGCCAAGTTGGCAACCCTGCCCAGCTCACTGCTGCAGCAGCAGCAGCAGCAGCATGGCTGTTTATATAATGACACCATTGTGCCGGCTGTGTGCAGATGGAACATCAGAGCACTTGTAATGGTTCGTGTATTAGGGCCAATGTGTTTGATTACTGACTCTGGGAGAGCAGGGATAGGCTGTGTAGCCAACAGGGAATATACCCACCACCCCACCCATCCAAAACAGCAACCATAGGGGGAAGGAAGGGGGGGGAAAGAGAGAGAGAGCCGTTTGAAGGAAACAGAAGGCGAAAGAGGAAGAGACAATGAAACGGGGAGAGACTTTAATGGAACTGCGCTTTAGGAGCGTAGAATGCAAATGAGACGAGGGAGATTCTGCAGAGCTGCGGAACACAGCGTAGGGATATCAAGCAGGGCTGGTGAGGCTGTCAAAGAAATACAGAGAGAGAGAGAGAGAGAGAGAGAGAGAGAGAGAGAGAGAGAGAGAGAGAGAGAGAGAGATTACATTGGTAACCATCGGAAACTGAACTTTTACTATACAATTGAGTGAGGCATTTTTCACATTACATATAGGCCTAGTATATGTCCATTTTTCAGCGCTTTCCGACTTCCTTTCCACTACTCAAAGGCACCGACTATCTCAAAGGCAAATATTGTACTTTTTCTCCCACTACAACTATTAGAAAACTTTTTTCTTATCGGTTGCTATATTCCGAATGTATTTTTAGCTGCAAGACAACCTCGTAGAGGCTGTTTTTCTATTTTCACGCATTATATTTTACCAGACACACACGCACGCACACGCGCGCGCACACACACACACACACACACACACACACACACACACACACACACACACACACACACACACACACACACACACACACACACACACACACACACACAAGCACAGACACACAGACCTTTTCACTTTACTCCAGGGGTTAGGGTTGGTTGAAAACCAAGGACCACCAGTGGTCCTTGAGATAGTTCCAGATGGTCCCCAGGCTAAATGATGGAAAGTTGGTTAACCAGATGTAACTCTTGAGAATGTAACAATTAAACCAAATGGACCCTTGCGGGTCCATTTGGTTTCATTTTTACACTCTCAAGAGTTAAAATATTCATCATCTGAATTAGCACCACTTAATTAAGAAGTTTACACTGTTTTGTTGGCAAAATACAGCCTGAAATTGTGGACATAATCAAAAGAATTCTTTAATTTTAGGTCTTTGGTGTGAAAATGTAATCAAATGGTGGTCCGTGGCTGAAATGCTAAATAAATGGGATCCCTGGAGTCAAAAAGGTTGAAAACTCCTGTTGTAGTTCTTTTCCTTCTTCAGCATCAAACCATTGTTTACAGCTCTGCTCTACACAGCCCAACATCTCTACTGCCTTAAGAGACCACTCCAGTACTATATGTTTCTGGAACAACAGTTCCCTCGTCCTCCAGATGTAACAAAACAAAACAAAACAAAACCTTCTCTTTCTTCTACTTCCTCTCCTCCTGCATCCAGTAGACCAGGGGTTTTCAACCATCTTGACTCCAGGGACCACCATTTATTCAGCATTTGAGTATTTTGGGCCTCACAGGCCCCAAAAAAGTAGAAAACCCACAGCTCAAATGCTGCAAATGCTCTAGTGATGTGCTGGAGTCATAAAATGACAGTGTTTTTGTCCACAATTCCAGGCTGGATTTTGGAAACAAAACAGTCAAACATACAGGTCAAAATGACCATTAAGCTTCTACCTTCTCTAGTTGTGTAGACTTGGGCTAATTGAGAAACATGAAACCAAATGTAACTGTAAGGGTCCATTTGGACCCTTACAGGTACAGTCCAGATGTAACAAGAGTTACATCTGGTTAACCAACATTCCATCATTTAGCCTGGGGACCACCTGGAACCTTCTCAAGGACCACTGGTGGTCCCTGGACCACTGGTTGAACAACAACACTGCAGTGTGATTCCCCAATAGGTGGCCCGTGGGTGCCATTTAGAACACATTGTGAGCTGGTATAGATCTGCTGTTTTCCACCTCACACACAAAGCCTCAATGGAGCTCCAGTGTAGCATACCCTTTGCTTCACAGCTGGCTCCAGTCATAAATCTGCATTATTTGCCATTTAATATTTTGAGTTACAGTCTGTACGGCAGTGGCTGCTGTTACACAGACGACTGCTTCCCAAGCAGACTGTGTAACTCTAACACCCAAAAATGTAAGTAAACGCTTGGTGCTCAAAGTATTTTCTTTCGACTTTCAACAGTGCGTTTTTGTCCCCTGCGTGCCCCTCAACACAGGATTTCATAATGCAAGCCTAAATTATTAGTACCACAACCAATAACCAATTATAATAATGGGGGTTTAAGAGCAGCAACAACACTAGTGTATCTGCACTGTCACTGTAGTGTATGTACACACGCACGCACACGCACGCACGCACACACGCACGCACAGCACACACACACACACACACACACGCACACACGCACGCACAGCATGCATTTAATTTCCTGACTTCAGACTCAGTTTATGATCTGAAGAATATTTGAAAAGGATTCTAAACGTTGTTCAGCTCCAATGAAATCGTTATTCGCACCATTAAAAAGTTACAGCGCAGTCGTCCTTTTTTAACAGAATTTCTGTGCTCTTGCGTTTTCTTTTGGCTCTGCACCAGATTATTATCGCTGTCTGCCTATCTCGTATCTCCGTGTTTTCAAAATGCTGTGCTTTTTCCCTGTAAATAAATGCTCTACTTGGGCGGTTTTCAACCCTTTTCAATATCAAGGTCCATTATTCATGAGGCGCGGTCCCGCCATTTATGGAGAGATTTAACGTCTCAGACCCAAAAAGTACGTAGACTGTTATGTCGTTGAATGCGATTTTTTTTCCACAACTCCAAGTAGAGAGATAATAGGCAAAGAATGGTAAACAGTAGACTATATCTGCACTGTCTAGCTGTTAAAAACAGGCTCACCAGAATCAAGATCTAAAATCAGACACAGGTGCGTGCATGGAATGAGCACATGCGCAACAAACAACGTAGTACTCTGTGCGATGATGCTTTATCGCAGGGTAGTCAACCTTTTTCACCCCAGGGCCCATCATTCATTCAGCATTTGAGCCATGGACCACCATTTGAGGACATTTTAGCCCTACAGACCCACCAAAGTAAAGATTTCCTTTGCTTCTGTCCATGACCATTAATCTTCTAGTTGTGTACGTTCTAGTTGTGTACATTTTTACGTTCTCAAGAGTTACATCTGGTTAAACATCTTGTTTTCACCACCGGTTGGCCAACCAAATGGATCCTGACGGGTCCATCTGATTCCATTTGTACACTCAGAAAAAAGGGTCTGGAATAAAAATCATTAAAATGTTGAAATACAACAGCGTCAAATTGTGTTTCACCATTTCTAGGTAATGCAGAAAGGGGGGTCTTTTTTATTAATTGCACGCAACATCTCTAAGCTATATAATGACAGCAAAATGTTGAAAATGGGTGGAATTCCCACCCAAGTGTTGATCCATGAAAGATCTACTAGATACAGTATAATTTGGTAAACCACTGCTCTGCTTCACCATACAAGAGTGTTGCAACAAAGCATCAGAAAACATCACATCTATAACATTTTAGCGCAATATATTTTCTTTCGACTTTCAAGAGTGCATTTTCCCTTGCATGACCACCATACCACTTTTAATAACGTTTTATAACCCAATGAAAACATATATGTTTTTTTATCCATATCCAAACAGTGCACTGTAAAATGATAACACACATTCAGTGTGTGTGTGTGTGTGTGTGTGTACAAGTGCTAGCAGGGTTACATCATAACCTATACCGCCCCAGCGGCTCCATGCAGCCTCGGCCCTAATTTGAGTTCCTGCGTGGCGCGGCATGGCGCGGCATGGCGCGGCGCCCACCCTCCGTGGCGGGCAGCGGAGAGAAAAGGACACGCTCAGAGGGAGGGCAGCAGAGACAAAGGAACAGTACAAACAGCAGTAAACACCATAGATGCTGTGTGTGTGTGTGTGTGTGTGTGTGTGTGTGTGTGTGTGTGTGTGTGTGTGTGTGTGTGTGTGTGTGTGTGTGTGTGTGTGTGTTGCATGGGAGCCCTGCGTGACTCTCCTTCCTTCCTTTCCCATCCGACTCGCTGTATTATTAATGGCCAAAAAAAATAAAACACCCCCCCCTCCACCCCCACCGTGCTGTGCAGCGGTCGGTCGGTCGGCCTTTCTAGTTTTCTCAGGCTCTTTGTGACCGTTAATAAGAAACGTCTGTCTTTTAACACAGCCCAAGCGCTACCCCGTCCTTTTGGTCTTTTCACACACACACACACACACACACACACACACACACACACACACACACACACACACACACACACACACACACACATGGCCTGGGTCTGTACAGGACTCACAATGGCTCTCCTGCAGGCTCACCTGATGAGAACCCAGGGGCGGACGTAACATTTCCCAATTGGGGGGGGGGGGGGGGGGGGTGCAGGAGAAAATGGTATGGGTGCGGCTTCATCGCCCGATGAAGCCACACCCACACCATTTTCAGTTACAGGACTTTTATTAGTCAAGTAAAGCATCAATAATAACATCAGTTGTTGTTGAAGTTGCAACAGACACGCAGCATGCATAAAGCTAAAGGTCTGACTCAGAGTTTTCTGTTTTCAATGATGAAATGCTGTTGGTTTAGTGGTGATAACTGTAGTTAGTTAGTAGCAGTAGTAGTGTTTCAAATCACTGTAAATATAAGCCTTTTAATTTGAAATATCCTTTGCATTCCATCTTGTTTGATGGGGCAGATTGGGCATTTAGGGGGGCACTGCCCCCCCCCCCATGCCCATGCTTAGATCCGCCCCTGTGAGAACCACAGGGTGAAACACTGAGGTAGAGGTTATGGTGGTCAGCTTGGAGGCAGGGGGGGGGGGGGGTGCTTGGTAGTGTGTGTGTGTGTGTGTGTGTGTGTGTGTGTGTGTGTGTGTGTGTGTGTGTGTGTGTGTGTGTGTGTGTGTGTGTGTGTGTGTGTGTGTGTGTGTGTGTGTGTGTGTGTGTGTGTGTGTGTGTGGTTTGGGGGGTAGGGGAGTGGGGGGCTGTGAGGAAGGTGTTCTGCTTGTGAAATCAACAGCCGTGGAGTAAAAAGCGCTTATTTTCCATGTTGGAATAATAAAGGGAGGAAGGAATATATGAATAAACTAACAACATCAATGAGAGAGAGAGAGAGAGAGCAAACAAACACATGGGGAGGGCAGCATAACGGAGGGAAACTAACTGCACTGAAGCAGTGTTGTGTATTTTGTGTGTATGTGTATACACATGCATGTCTGCCTCAGTCTGCTATTTTGTACATATACTGGTAGTTGTTTGTGTTGTGATTTTATCCGAGCTTAGGGTCTGCAGACTTACACAGGATATGAGACATTTTTTTTTTTTTTTTTTTTTTTTAACCCTGGCATTGTGACTCTATTACGGCGCTGCATATGCTAGCCTGTAGATCACCATTTTTGGTTTACTAGTACAATTTATGTGGTTCAAATACAGTATCTGAAATTATAGAGGCCCACTATTCATTCGGCATTTGAGCCACAGATTTCTTTTGATTTCTTTTGCTTTTGTCTACAATACAAGGAAGGATTTGGAAAACAATACAGGCAAACATACAGGTCAAAATGACCATTAATCTTCTACATTTTCTAGTTGCGTATACATGGGCGAATTACAGATGAAGAATAGTTTAAAGGTAGGGGAAGTGATTCCACTTTTGTCAGATATCACCCCAAAAAAATCTGTTAAAATGCTCTATTATAAGGTGTGCAGACCATATATGGAGTTTTCCCCTCCCCCACGTTAGCAGAAGAGCTAATAAAAGTTCCCCAGGTGGAGGGTGAATTCTCCTCCAATCAAGATCGAGCAGCAGGTTCACATAGTGTAGCTACTCTTGGGCGCCCCTAGTGCACCAGGCTGGTACTACACGATGAATTTCAAATCACTTACTCTACCTTTAACTCTTGAGAGTGTAAACATGAAATGGTTTCATTTTTACCCACACAAAAGTTACATCTGGTTCAACAACCTTTCATCTGGTTAACCAACTTACCGGTAGCTGGGGGACCTGGAACCATCTCAAGGTCCACTGGTGGTCCCCGGAACGCTGGTTGAAAACAGGGGTGTAGTGGAGGGGGGTCGCAGGGGGACGGAGTCCCCCCACTTCTCTCACATCTAAAATATTTTTGGGGGCAAAAATTGTTTTTTGACTTGTCATTTACTTTTATGGATACAATTAAGCATTGTAAACCATCTTTCTCAATATACTATTCAATATGCATGTTTTAATAGTGTGTCTGTCTGCGTTGTGCAGGTGCACGCGAATGCACATGCATGTGCACGTGTCTTAAGAGGCGTCCCCCCACTTCTAAAAGTACCACTACAACACTAAAACACTTAAAATCATCAGGTTCAGAGTTTTTTCTCAAGGACACCCGAAGCCTGGGATCGAACTGGGAACCTTGTGGTCCATTTAGCCGCTCCACCGCCCACTCTGCCCCTGAACCACCGCCGTCCTGCAGTCAGTGGCCATGAAAAACGTTGAAGACCCCTGGTTGAAGGTTCAAGGGCTTTAAAAACAAAACAACTGATGTGCTTTGTACCCCTCCCAGCTCCCTCCTCGCTACGTAACATGCTAACCCACACAGGGCCACCCGCACCGCTTGATGGCTGTAGGCCGCGATCTGCCACCAGAGAGCAGGGTAAATATCACAGAAGGTCACAGGGTAGGGGAGGAGGAGGAGGAGGAGGGGGAGGTTGGGGAGGAGGAGGGGGAGGAGGGGGTTAGTGGTGGGAGCGGGGCAGAGGTGGAGAGGGAACCCAATCCATGATGATGGAGAGAGAGAGAGGGAGAGGGAGAGGGAGTGGGGGGTAACCACATGCTGTAGTAACTGTATCAAGATATTGATTTTAATTTAATAATGGAGGCGTATCAATAGGTAGACAGCAAATATTGTATTGTATTGTTTAACTATGTAGCATTATAGTTTTACGTAGCAATTAATCGGTATCGAATTGTTTCGCATTAAATGACATGTTATTTGTTATTTATGTAATGTATTACGCAATTTTAAGAAGAAAGAATAAAAAATATGTGTTTAATTACTTTTCCATTATATCAACAATTACCAATAAACACGTGAATTCCTTGTGTTCATGTCAAATAATCTATTAAGAAATTCCATTTTTTGTTTTCACAATTCCGTTCTTGCTTATAGAATAAATCACTCTGGATTAAGGATTAATGTAAATTGAAGTTTAGGTCCAACCAAACACTGATCTATAGTGGACCAACCATCTTGTCTCCAATCATACTGTAGACATGCCCAAACATGAGCCAGTCCCCTGCATTGTTGATTTGTGCGCAGATGCACGTATAGCCGTGTACAAGGCAGGTCGTTTACATGTGCACGTGAGCAGCCTATATAGCTTGTGTTTCTTGTTTCGTTTTATTGAGAAATCTATATTTACAGCCGGGGACGGGGGAAGGGGGGTTAGATCTTCACCGCAGCTATACCCCTCCCTCCCCCTCCCCCACCTCCCTACCGAACAGGCCAACAGCCAAGCCACCCAACCGTCACTACACACGCCCCACACACATCCTCGCTGTGTGTGTGTGTGTGTGTGTGTGTGTGTGTGTGTGTGTGTGTGTGTGTGTGTGTGTAACCTCCGGGAAGTGGAATCGGTTCCATCACACATGGAGTCATTTTCAGAACCATTTCTTTATCACACACTGTCAGAACTGCTACAGTAACAGTGTTGTTTTTGTCGACTAAGACTAAGACTAAAGACTAAGTCGACTAAGGTTTTTGATATTTAGTCGACTAAGACTAGACTAACAAAAATGAATTTCAGAAGA
>CM076965.1:33416980-33429480 GCA_039105355.1 Benthosema pterotum | reverse complement strand
GGTGTGCAGTGTCTCATGGGTAGAGCGGCCAGTAGAACGTCAGTTCGATCCCAGGCTCCTCCAAAATTAGTGTTGCAGTGCCTTTAGACTCCAAGGCTGAACCCCCTATAATTACCCATGATAAGCATGGTTTCCTCCGCCACCACTGTGTGTGTGAGTTTAAGTGTGTGTGAGAGTGGGTGAATGTATTTTTGCACAATCATTATAAAGTGCTGGATGAAAGCTCTCTATGAATGCACCATTTTAAGTCCTACACATGCAGCAGCACTATGGTTGTGATGTGTGCTGATGTGCCTGCAGTCTGCATCACACTGAGAGGCTGCTGAAGTCACTCAGTCTATTCACAGCTCATTTGGAAGCCTGCAGGATGATCATCAGACGTCTTCACAGTCCAATGCCTGCATGCCATACTGTTGATTTTGACAGCAAATTAGTTTCAGGCTCTTTTGAATAAACTTTAATTTAGTTTTTTTTTTTTTTTTTACTAAAAACTAAAAATGTTTAGTCATCTGAAATGTGTTAGTTCAAGTCTAGTTTTTGTCAACTAAATATTGATTTTAAGTTGACTAAATCTACACTTGATTTAGAAGTCTAGAATGTACCAGCATTGTTAGACTTTTTTGCGTGCTGAAAATGGCCGATCAACAAGCTCGCAATGTGTGTGACTTGTAATCTTGTAGATCACCTATTTTCAGAGCACAACCAACCAACCAACCAACCATAAAATTGTGTTTTTGTTCTACCGGATCTCTCCCTAAAATTGTAGCTCAGTCTTTGTTGAATTTTATCGCTGTATTTAATTTTATAGTTTTATCATTAGTCATCACAGCTTAGTTTTTATTTAGTTTAGGTATTAGCACTAACTGGGAAGCTGTGTGGGATCATCACACGACATTTCCAATCTTCCAATCAGCACCGGTGAAATATCACCCTTAATGCCTCCCCAAGTCTTCTCAGATTTAATAAACTAAACTATTAGATATTCAACTGGCTGCACCAGTCCAATATCCAGCCCTAAGCTCTATCATATGATATGCTTTGGGGTCACACTTTTATATGCACGCATGAATGCCTGCATGCATGCTTGGCCGTGTTGTGGCCAACTAACATGAGGCACAAACTGCTGCTACTTGGACCATAAAAGGTGCTTTCTCTCGTCACGCTCTAGTCTATCCCTCCCTCTCTAGCTCACACTACAAATGCACACCATAGGAAATGGCCCTTGTATTGTACAGTTCATGAGTGTTCATGCAGATTCCAGGCATCTGTGAGAAAGGCTGAATGAATTCTAACTGCTCCTACAGTAACACTCAGTGTCATGGGGTGGCTGTTGGGTTGCAGTATCAGGGTTCAAGGTTCAAGGTTTTTTATTTGAGACAATAGTCAAGACAATAGACAGTGTGCTACCATGTGCTCTGTGTGCGACATGCTAATAACACCTGCACACTAGTACCATGATTCTGTCACGTTATCATCAGGTCAAAAGAAGCAGTATGTTATCACAAAATAAAATTACTTTGTTGCAAGTGGAACTTGAATGAACGTACAAAATATACTGTACATTACCAGAGTAACAGTACTTTTTGGGGGACATGTAAAAAACAAGACGCACACACGCATGCATGCATGCACACACACACACACACACACACACACGCACACGCACACGCACACACACACACACACACACACACACACACACACACACACACACACACACACACACACACACACACACACGCACACGCACACATCATCATCATCATTGTTGTACATTGTACATCGTTTTGATATTAGATAGATGTTAGATTGAGAGCTTGCATCTCAGAAAAGGCGCTTCAGTGGATGTTTTGGATTAATACAGGGGTTTTCAACAGGTGGTCCGGGGACCACCAGTGGTCCCTGAGAGGGTTCCAGGTGGTCCCCAGCTAAGTTGGTTAACCAGATGTAACTCTTGAGAACGTAAAAATGAAACCAAATGGACCCTTGCGGGTCCATTTGGTTTCATTTTTACACTCTCAAGAGTTAATATATTCATCATCTGAATTAGCCCAAATCTGCACAACTAGAGATCTATGTTTGCCTCTTATGTTTCCGAAATCCAGCCTGGAATTGTAGATAAAAACAGAAGAAATCTTTGGTTTTGGGGTCTATGGGGGTAAAATGTCATCAAATGGTGGTCCGTGGCTCAAATTCTGAAGAAATGGTGGTCCCTGGAGTCAAAAAGGTTGAAAACCCCTGGATTAATACATTAAGATTGGCTAATGGCAGGATGTCTCAGCTGGCCGGTGGACCACAGCCACGTCACTATGAGTGACAGTCTGACTCAGTGAGTCAGACTGACGTGACACGGACATGACAATACTGTGTCACAGGGTCAGGGACTCAATCCAACCCTTGATGCTGATGCCAAGCACGGAGACACAGAATACTGCTGTCACAGTGTCACTCCTTCATATCCTGGGTCAGGGAGGTTTTCTCTATTGAGGATAACATTGGGTCATCTTAGAATGTGGTGCAAAATTAATCAAACTTGTCTTGTCAATATTGTCATTGAGGTGACTTTCAGTCACTCATATTTGATACTGATCCGTTACTGTTTCTGAAAAAAATATTAAGTAATTTGGCGGCAGTAGCATTAATGTTTTCTGAAACTGAAGTGCAGGACATGAAGAGTAAATGTACTCAGTTACAGGGGCGGATGTAACATTTCCCAATTGGGGGGGGCAGGGGAAAATGGTATGGGGGCGGCTTCATCGATGAAGCCGCACCCATACAGACACGCACCATGCATAAAGCTAAAGGTCTGACTCAGAGAGTTTTCCTGTTTTCAATGATGAAATGCTGTTGGTTTAGTGGTGACACAGCTGTAGTTAGTAGCAGTAGTAGTGGTTCAGATCATTTTAAATATAAACACTTTAATTTGAAATATCTTGGGTTGTTTTGCGTGCCATTGCGTTTGGTAGGGCAGTCAGGGCATTGCCCCCTCATGCCCATGCCTAGATCCGCCCCTGCTCAGTTACATCCAGCCACTGCACAGTGTGCATAAAGTACCGTATACATTACCAACATGGTCATCATGGTACTAGCATGCAAACAGCTTCACCATGACCTGTGCGGCTCCCTGTAAACACATTGACATGTATACAAACAAAACACCTGCTGATTGCATACAATCACGCCTGGAAATGTTTTTCTCGCTCTGTTGTATGCAGTGCTGTTGCTCTGCAAGCCCTTTAGGCCCCGTTTAATAAAGATAAGATGAGATAAACACTCATTGATCCTTGGAGGGACATGCAGGGTGTCAATAGCAGCACTAGAGAATGAAACACAGTAAGTGGTACAGGTGAGAGTCAAGAGCCTAGCCGACATAAATATAAGAATATACAATTAAATGAAGATAACATTTGTGCTGCTATCTGCTATCTGCATGGCGGAGCATCTGAATGTGTACGTGAACGTAGGCCATTGGTAACTACCATGTATATAGTCCATCAATAGACAGAAACATTATTTCCATTGAATATGGATGACTGTATGAATGTACAGTCTGTCAACAATGGAGACACCAGCACAAAAGTGGCATTATATACAGAATATAATGGGTTGACTCACAGGATGCAGATAGATTAGCCAAACATTGACAGCATGTTCAGAATGTACCCTACAGTGCATTCATAGATGGATTAGGTAAACACAAGAAGTACAGCATGTATTGTACAATACATACAGGCTACTGTATACACACATAGAGAATATACTGTGTACAATACATTCTGTGTACAAATGTGAACCCTCCATTTGTACATTCTCAGAAAAAGGTATAAGGAAAATCATTAAAGGGGAATTCCACCCATTATCAACATTTTTTTTCTGAGAGCGTACAAATGCAACCAAATGAACCCTAACGGGTTCATTTGTACGCTATTTTGTACGCTCTCAGAAAAAAGAAGCGTCTAAAGAAAACCATTAACATAGTGAAAATACATCTTGATGATGTCATCAAGATGTTTCACTATGTTAGTGAAACAACTTTTTTTTATCATGTCCACACAACATCTCTAAGGTATTATTAACTCTCTCAGTGCCAGCCCTTTTTCATATTTTTGGAGCTCGCCAGTGCCAGCGATTTTCATCTAAAAGTCATATTTCATATTTTGGTCCATGTTTCCCGACGGACAAGTTAGTGGACGGACACACACTTTTGGTTCCGGGTTAGGCCGTCCCTTGTTATGCTCTAGCAATGGTCGCCGCGGTCGCTGCTAGCTGCTGTTAGCATGGGGATCGTATTGAACCGGCGCCGGTAAGTTACGTCACGTACAGTAGCGTTAACGTCAGCGGCATCAGTTGTTACTGTAAATCATAATGATAACGGATGACGTAGATCTATTTCCATGGCATGAAAACTGTTAATGACGTAGTAAAATTCAAGAGCGTTCCTAGCGTTCCGCCATGGGATATTTCAGGAAACACAATTAATGAAGTCCTTATCTTAACAATGAGCTAATTGACAACAAAAAAAGAAGCAAGTTAAAAGATGGAGCGTTTCCGTCTGGCTAACAGCGACAGCACAGAGGCAGCCTGATGGCTGCTGGCACAAAGAGGAGCTGCTGGCCAAGTGGCTCCGTGATGAGCCAAGTCTGTGGCTGAAGAACCTGCTCCTTATCCACGCTAGAGCTCATCACGCCAGCATGGAACATCTGCAGCCGCTTGGAGGCCAAAACGCTGCGCTGCCTGTGATCATCTACAAGCTCACAATTGAGATATGTCGACCAGGGCCGGATCTAGGCATGGGCATGGGGAGGGGGGGCATTGCCCCCCTAAATGCGCAGACTGCCCCACCAAACATATTTCAAATTATAGTGCTTATGTTTACAATGATTTGAAACACTACTACTGCTATTAACTACAATCGTCTCACCACTAAACCAACAGCATTTCATCATTCAAAACAGAAAACTCTCTGAGTCAGACCTTTAGCTTTATGCATGCTGCGTGTCTGTTGCAACTTCAACAACAACTGATGTTATTATTGATGCTTACTTGCCTAAGTAACAGGACATAAGTCCTGTACAAGATATCAGAAACACAGAAATCTTGTTGGTCACAGAACTAAAGAATTTAAATGAAAATGGTATGAGGGTGGCTTCATCACCCGTGGTGGCGCGAAGCGACACCATTGTTCACCTGTGTGTGTATGAGCCCACCAATGATAGGAATAGAGACATTATATAAAACAAAACAAAAAAACATTTGAATTTCCCTTTGCTGATGGGTGCCGGTGTGTGTTCATGTGTGTGTGCGTGCACGTGTGTATGCAAGTATGTGTGTACACTACAGTCACACACCAATGATAGCATTATAACATTTGTCAATGTCTACTAAATGTATGTACATCTGTGTGTGTCTATAGGCGTGCATGCATTTGTGCATGCGCCTAGGTATACAGTATGTATGTGTTCACAAGAGCATGTATTGTACAAGTGTACTGGTGTGTCCTGTCCCATGATGCTGTTGGGGTTGGTGCTGTCAGATCAGTCTTGTGGAAAGGCCTCCCGGTCCTTCACTACACACACACACACACACACGGGACACACACACACACACACACACACACACACACACACACACACACACACACACACACACACACACACACACACACACACACACACACACACACACACACACCCCTTCCCTTCTGACATCCTTCTCCACATCTCTCCCAAAGTGCTGCATGTTATTTAAAGCTGTCAGGACAGCTGTTTTATACTCTATGTTTTCATCAGAGCACACACACACACACACACACACACACACACACAGGCCTTGGACACCGACACGCTACACTGATGTTTGAATGGCTATTGGCTATCAAGGTCGGTGTGTGGATTATTTGGTTTCTGTAATTCAACATTTATTTTTCATGAGCAGATTATGTACTGTGTGTGTGTGTGTGTGTGTGTGTGTGTGTGTGTGTGTGTGTGTGTGTGTGTGTGTGTGTGTGTGTGCGCGTGTTTGTGTGCGTGTGCGCGTGTTTGTGTGTGTGTGTGTGGGTGGGTAGGTTGAAGTGCATGTGTGAGCAGGTGTGTGCCATAGTGCACACTATCCTTTTCTAAACCACTTCCAGATATACAGTACATATCTTAGGTATACTAATTAAAGTCTGGGTGTCGCGCTCCTACATTTCATTCCCTTTATAATGATCATTGGGTATGTCTCGGATTGTCTTTGTTCCAAAAACTTTACATATGAGTGTTAAAGAAAGGCTGAGTTTCTGTAGACGCATCCAGCTCATTAAAAACATTGGCTTAGACCAAAGCCTCTCCTGTGCCAAATGCAAATAAAGGTATTTTTACATTTTAACACAGCTCCTCAATAACAATGTTGGTAGAAAAACTGCTTATTATGTTTGTGCATGTTATTGAGTCATACTCTTGACTACCTTCACACTTTATGGTTTGCCGAGGTGCATTCACAAAGATTTAAAAAAAAATATTAGTGACATGTTTGTGAAAAGAACGGATAGGAGAAAAGAGCATTTTCAACAGAATGTTTATTTTTGGCTAAAGAAAACCCATCCAATTAAGCCAACGTGTTTTGCTGTTGGAGTGTACTGTATGCATGGTGATCTTGAGCTGAATGATGAAGCACTTGTGAGTGCACTGAGAGAGAGAGCGAGAGAGAGCGAGAGAGAGAGTCTCTGGCACGTATACTTTGTGATCACTTCAGTCATGAGCAGTGTTGGTCAGTATTACTTAGGAAAGTAACTTCTCTTCTTTACTTTACTTGTTACCCCTTAGACAAAGTAATATCATTACTTTACTTATTATTGGAATCGAAGAGTAATATATTACATATTATGTTATTTTCCCAAGTTCTCAACTCCCACCTTTGGAAAAAATAGAGATGTACAACATAATCTGTTTAACGATCTTTAGAACTGAATCCAATTTATTGGAATAATAATAGTCTCCAATCCCACAAACTGCACGTGAAAATCTGACATTGTAAATGTCTTTCTTAGATAATAAATAAATAAATAAATGGAGCAGAGAGAAACAATGGGAACATTTTAAGCTTGAATCACAAAACAGACCTGCAAAACCAGATTTTTGAAATTTGTCTCTTTGACTTTATTAATTTTTTTCACAATTGTTTTCAAAGACAGCTGAGGTCTTGTATTTAAAAATAAAATACAAAATAAAGCTGCAAGCGATTTCATTTGTAGTGTACATAACTGTGCGCAGGATGCTGCATGTGCAATATGGATCTACAATCTAGTGCACATCTCTGTTGTAAATCTATTCTTTAGATAGCTTTAAATTCACCCATTCACACACAT
The DNA here is from genome assembly GCA_039105355.1 of Benthosema pterotum. NCBI lineage: Eukaryota > Metazoa > Chordata > Actinopteri > Myctophiformes > Myctophidae > Benthosema > Benthosema pterotum. The sequence continues at coordinate 33,422,135 of CM076965.1, read as the reverse complement.
TCATACACCAACGATGGTGGAAACCATGCAAGGCACAACCATTTTTACACTCTCAAGAGTTAAAATATTCACCATCTTAGTTATCCCAAGTCTACACAACTACAGATGAGCAATGGTCATTTTGGTCGGTATATGTTTTTGCCTGTTTTGTTTCCCAAATCCAGCCTGGAATTCTGAACAAAAGCAAAATAAATCTTTAGTTTTGGGGTCTGTGGGGCTAAAATGGTGGTCCAATCGTGGCTCAAATCCTGAATAAATGGTGGTCCCTGAGATGAAAAAGATTGAAAACCCCTGGTGTAGTATGTAAAGCGTGTTGAGGGAATGAGGTGTGATTGGTGTGTGGGGAAGCGTGGCTGATTGAAAGCAATGGGCAGAATGACGGCTGATTACAGCTGAGGCGTGGATGACCCTCTGCCCCGCCATGAACTAATGCTTCATTTGTTTTTTCCATGCTTGACAAACACTGGTGGTGGTTGTTGTTGATGCTGCTAACCCAACCAAAAGGATTCACAACATTTAAATGAATGTCGCTTGAATAGATTGACATACAGTACTGCAGTCGCTGGGTTTCTAGGAATGCACACAACCTCCACATCATGCCCGGAAGTTATACAGGAACGACTACTGAGTGGCAAAAAATACTTTCTGGCCATACATGATTCATCCTACAGAATTGCATTAAATGAGCCAGTCAATGTTAAACTCACTTTGACACTCACTTGAAAACTCTCACTTAGAAATAAATTGTCACCAAAGAGACAGAGACGCCAGGGGCGGATTGGCACATATTTTCCCACCGGGACAATTTTGCCTTTGCCAGGCCACTGGTTAACCAGATGTAACTCTTTGAGAGCGTAAAAATGAAACCAAATGGACCCTTGCGGGTCCATTTGGTTTCATTTTTACACCCTCAAGAGTTAAAATATTCATGTGAATTAGCCCAACTTAGTCTACACAACTAGAGAATGTAGAAGATCTCTCCTACTTGAAGGCTCTGGTGTAGGACACCTTTTCTTTTTTGAAGGATAGAAACACTAGTTTGCCTGGCCTGGGCCTGGCGCCCTGGCCTGCCCTGGACTTAAAAAAAAAAAAAAAAAAAAAAAAAAAAAAAAACTGTCCAGGCCACTAGGTGGCGCAGGCCACCGGGAAAACTCCCTGTACTCCAGATGGCCAATCCGCCCATGAGAGACGCAATGACAATGTAGGTGACATGAGATCTACTCATGCCACCCACTGGCTAGAGAACCAATGTGAAAGAATAGGAAATGCACAAATAAAACATTTGTTGTCAAATATGTTATTATTGAAAACAGGTTCATATTGTTAAAAAACCTTTTGATATGGCAAAATTGTTTTTCTTTTTTATGGAAATCAAGAAATACATGAAAGACAGTAACAAAAGAAACTAGCACCCATACTGCTCAGCGACACTGCACACTATTACAATACTATAATGTAATTTTTCACGGACAGCATCTGAAAAAGACAGTCATACAGCAATACAATGGTAAATGGTGCATTTATATAATGCCTTTATCCATGGCCCTTTAATAGATTGTGCATCACATTCACCCATACATTTATACATTGATAGCAGCAGAAACCATGCAAGGCAACAACCAGCACATCAGGAGCAATTTGGGGTTAACTATCTTGCTCAGAGACACATCGGCACTAACTCTGGGGGAGCCGGGGTTCGAACCGGCAACCTTGCAGTTACCATCCAGTGATTCTACCCCTGAGCCACAATACAATCAACCACATCAGTGGCATCTTATTCACTTGGTTCCGCTCAAATAATGGACGAGGGGCAGCCAAATCTTATCAAATTGCTTCTTCTTGATTTTCAACGAAAACATTTGATCAACTTTTGATCCATGTTAGGTGGCCTACAATGTTCTTGTATCTGCAGTCTGTAGATGGCAAAGAAATGTTCAAAGAACAAATCGTGGCACCGTATATTGCAGGTCTTTAAGGGAGGTGAATTGTAAACTGCAGCCGTGGCATTTATTCAGGAGAGGTGACTGTGAGACTGAATGGCACACAGCGGAATCAGCGGTGCATGTTACTCATCTTGCTGTGTGTGTTCAGTGTGTTCATGCAGGAGGTTATGAAGCAGGAAAATGTCTGCGCCAACCACCTGGAAACCTGAAGCAAAGCGTTAAGTGGCAAAACCGACATATGCAGTATATCAATCGCTGCAGTGAGGACAGAAACCTCCCACTGAGCGCCAGGCCCGGATGTAACATTTCCCAATTGGGGCAGGGGGGGCAGGTGAAAATGGTATGGGTGCGGCTTCATCGCCCGTGGCGCTTCGCGCCACGGGCGATGAAGCCGCACCCACACCATTTTCAGTTACAGGACTTTTATTAGGCAAGTAAGCATCAATAATAACCTCAGTTGTTGTTGAAGTTGCAACAGACACGTTGCATGCATGAAGCTAAAGGTCTGACTCAGAGAGTTTTCTGTTTTCAATGATGAAATGCTGTTGGTTTAGCAGTGCGACAATTGAATTTAGTTAGTAGAGTAGTGTTTCATATAATTTTAAATATAAGCAATTTGATTTGAAATATCGTCAAAATTTGGGCTGTTTTGCATGCCATGTCCCTCCAAAGCCCTGCTGAACACCCAACTAGATCTCGCCATACAGCATCACACAAAAGCATTGGAAGTAGCAGATCTGTGAGGTTGTTTTGAGCTTGTCGATCTGCTACTTTTGCTTTTTTTTTTTTAAGGTTGAATCTCGGAAAGAAAGTTTTTTTGGCATAATGAGGTTTCCACCCGACAGAGACAGAGATATTCTGCAAAGCAACATAATTATTCTCCCTCTCGGGGAAGTAAAGCAGCAGACAGCGGAGTCCCATCACATCAAATGGATGATGCATGGTCAAATCCAAGCCCACATAACTCTGCTTGGCGCAGCGGGTGTGAGGAACGCCTTGAGCTAACAGACAACAAACAGAAAAAGAAAAACTCTTGCAAGACTTTTTTTTTTCTTTCGGAAAGTATATGCGGGGCAAATATAGCTGCAGCGTGACGCGCGTCGCATTTATGAGTTGGTAATAGTTTGCTTGCTTCCTCTCCTGACAGGCAGCCGCTACTGTAATGTGTATATTGAGACGGAACAAGGCTTCTCGTTCGCTGTCTCAATGACCTTTCCATGTGCTTCAACAGGGCTTTCTCCCTCGCCATAAAACAGAAATCCGGATTCTTCGCTGACACTAATTGCTAATTTACGGTCGTTGCTTGCGCATATTGCTGTGTATCATCTTGGACATGGCAATAAAGAAGTGCCATAAAGCTGTTTTCTTCCTGTTTTCTGCGTTATCGCTAGCATGCCGCTTGGATTTGTTGTGATTAGACCCCCCTTCCCCTCATTCCCACACAGCAAAAATCCTCAGTATCTAATTTGGCCATGCATAACTCTGTGATGGTCCAAATGTAACCAAATAAACCCCGGTGGTGAGGAACGATTATGTTGGGTACACATGTGCCATACCAACTGTTCACACTTTAAGCAGGTTTTATTCACTGATTACTATGCTGTGTTGGTTGGCAACAACTGCTATTAACTTCGACATGCAGCCTTTCATTTTCGTCCGCTCTGCGCAAAAAGTGAAAGCCTGGACTAAATCACTGGCCACGGTGGCCTAGATGAGGAAGGAAGGGCCAGCGTTGACTGACAGGTTGGTGAGATCCAATCAGGGCAACCGGTCCCCGCCTCTTTAGGCCAAAATGCTTTCAGTTTAGCCCAGGTTACTTTGCTACTGAATTAACACAATCTGAGCTGCGGGTCGCAGATGTTAAGGAGGCGATGGCTCAGGAGGTTGCCAGTTAAAACCTGGGCTCCCCCAGTGTTCGTGTCCTTGAGCAAGACTCTGAATTGCTCCAGAAGTGCCTTGTATGGATTCTTCCATCGTTGGTGTATAAATAGGTGAATGTGATTCACAAGCTTTGTACAGCTCCTTGGATAAAGGCGCGATATAATTGGCACCATTTACGCACATTTATGCACTTATACAGTATCCGAACAGATCAAAATTTGATGTCAGGTCTTTGTAATATATTGTAATTTCTTCTTTGGATTTCCACGAATTTGACTGGCGGCAGAGATTGAGTTAACATATAACACCTTGGCAAACATCCCATTTTTCACTGACAATATTCTTTTTCTGACAGTTGTAGTAGACAGCTCTGGCAATCTACTGCAGTGGTTTTTAACCTATTTCATACCAGGGCCCACTATTTATTCAAATTTGAGCCACAGACCACCATTTGATGACATTTTGGCCCCACAGACCCCCAAAATAAAGATTTCTTTTGCTTTTGTCCACAATTCCAGGCTGGGTTTCAGAAACGAAACAGTCAAACATACAGATCAAAATGACCCTTAATCTTTTACATTCTCCAGTTTGTGGTTACATGCGCTAATTCACATGATGAGTATTTTAACTCTTAAGAGTGTAAACATGAAACCAAATGGACCCGCAAGGGTCCATTTGGTTTCATTTTTATGCTCTCAAAGAGTTACATCTGGTTAACCAACTTTCCATCATTTAGCCTGGACCACATGGAACCCTCTCCACTGGTGGTCCCTGGACCTCTGACCTACTGAATTTCCAATGGCAGGACATGTGAAGTTCTCAAGCAGCACATCTTTACTACCTCTCAGAGTTCAATTAACACTGAGGGATTTTACAGATGTTGTATGGATGTTCCTCCTCACTTTCACTGGACCTGTCTCTACGCTGCTATTCTTGTTATCCAATCTCTACGCATCTTTCTTTCTGCTCATCCACTACCTTCTTCCTGCATCGTGATGCCTACACAGGCACACCCACACACACACACACACACACACACACACACACACACACACACACACACACACACACACACACACACACACACACACACACACACACACACACACACACATCCGTCGTGCTTCCTCATGTCTCTCCTCCATCTTCCTGCTCCATCTGCTGCACAGTGGGGGAAGATGTTCTCCATTGTTTTACTTCAGTAAAGTATCAATACTGGAATATAGAACTAGTGTGCCGTTATAGTGACAATCAGGAATTCTATAGAATGTAGGCTAATTGAGTAATTATGCATGCCATTGTCCATTCAATCTGCGGACCTGTTGCGTGCT
>CM076965.1:33371980-33409480 GCA_039105355.1 Benthosema pterotum | reverse complement strand
CTAGCTGCTTCTGTAAAAGTAAAGAGTCCCCTTTGAAAGGGACATAAAACGAATCGGATCGGATGATTAATCTTAAGCAAAAGCGTTTAAATTTCTATATACCCTACCAACCATCAGAGGATACGAGTGGAGTGGGAGTTTTAACGGGGAGCGGTTCAGGTTTTAAAATGCGACGTTGTTTTGCGACTTGATGTAAAGTGACATGCCAATAAAGTTCATTTGAATTGAATCGTTTGCCTCCCGTTTGATGGGACATGTCAGACCGCTGTTTACTAATGCTAAAATGGTTTTCGTTTCATCTCGAATCATTGCAGTGATTTGGACTTAAACGGCTGCACAGCATGCACTCCGTGCCTGTGTGTATTTTCTCTGTGTGTATTTTCTCTGTGTTTTGGACACGTGGCATGCACACACAGCAAAATACTTTAATGTTTTTTTAATGCGTTTTAGTTTTTTTTATGCTGTTGAGCGTATTGCGGGGGAAATGAAGTTGATCGCTGAAGGGGGGTGGGGGGGGGGGATTGCAGGTTGGGGGGGATAATCAACACAGGCGAATGTGGAGTGGGAACAAAAGCCGTCACCCACCTCACTCTTATGCTCTGCCAACCAGCTATATTTAAATCAGTGTAAACTTAAAGGGACATTTCACCGTTTTACAAAACATATATGACATTTGACATTTACAAGATTTGGAAAACTTTCCTGGAGGTCTTTATGTGTGTAATTTGTGGTTTTAGATATTTTAGAAGTAGCCGTGAGTCCAGTGGGTCTGAGGTCACCATCTCAAGGACCACTGATGGTCCCCGGACCACCTGTTGAAAAGCCCTGGTGTATAGGATTGTAATCCAGGAAGTAATGTTGATTACAAGACACTGGGCTCACTTCTAAAATCTAAAATATCTTAAACTACATATTACAGAGATGAAACCGGCAGGCAAGTTTGCTAAATCTTCTAAATGTCATTAACATATCAATGTTTTTTTTTTTTTTTTTTGTAAAAATGATGAAAAGTTCCTTTAAATGGAATATCATAACAGCATACCTTCATGCAACTCTGCATGGGCACCATGTGGTTCTTGCCCACTATATCACAGTATTGCCTTTCGACTAAGAGTCTGATCCCAAACGAACCCTTATGGATCCTTAGGAATCTTTACACGTTCAGGGATGAATTAACACTCCGTACATGTACACTGTATTGATGGCACTATATGGTTGACTGCTTGGTAGACTTACTGTTTGGAGAGTAGAGTTCAGTGAGAAGAACTGAAGAATAAAACGCGTTCAGTGTGCAGAGCAGTACATCCAGTTCTTATACCCACATACAAGCACCGCGTCACTGTTTTTTTTTTTTTTAGCTCTGTGCATTCTCTGGCCACTGCATTGGGGGCTTTCCAGCGCTGCTATGGTAATGGCCAGGCATTAGGAGATGACCGCTGGAACAGACAGAAGGGCTAAGAGGGTCTGATCACATTTTGGCCCCTGCCTGCCAGACAGCTAGTTGGCCAGGCAGCATGCGAGGCTACAGCCTCGGGGCCACAGAGAGCTCCATAAGTATAATCTGCTAGTGTGGCGTCCGTTAAAGCAGAGCTGCTATCACAGCGCCTGCATGGCTGCCTGCAAGGCCAAGCCTTCTCTGTCAATTATTTCAGGGGGAAAGAATGACAGAATGTCTGTAGTGGAGGCAGTCCAAGGTCAAGGTCTGACCCTGCATGAGGAGAGAGAGAGAGAGAGAGAGAGAGAGAGAGGAGAGAGAGAGAAGAGAGAGAGAAGAGAGAGGAGAGAGAGAGAGAGAGAGAGAGAGAGAGAGAGAGAGAGAGAGAGAGAGAGAGAGAGAGAGAGAGAGAGAGAGAGACAGAGCTCTATATGCAGAGTGGCTCTTTATGTGACTTCCAAAGTAAACTGACCGAGACGTTAAGAGGTTAATGTTAATGCACAGGAGATGTTGGACTGTATAAATAATCATTTGCATATATATAGGCTCTCTCTATATATGTTGTATGCGTGTGATAATGCACTAGGAACAACTATTAGTGATAATGGACTGGAAACAACAACAGGGTGGTGAACAACAGCGTTATAGCGATCATATATTCACCACGGTAAGGTCTAGTAGAATAACTTAGCAAGGACATTGTCTGATTGGAGACAATGTTGTCTAAAATGGTGGATGTGGGACGAAATTAACCACATATGCCCCGGGATAAATTGAACCAATTATCCTAATATTAATCACTATTTCATATTATTTCTTTGCAGCAGCACTCTTTTAAGAAGGGTTCTGATTACTTTATTTCATTGGTTTTGTTAAATTATCATTAAGAAAAGAAATAGGAAAGACTATTTGCTTAAATGTACTATCAAACTATTTTTGATGAGAGAATACAAAAATGTAATGATCATTTCATATTTTCAAGCCAGTATGACCACTGTTCTATCAATTAGTCAACTTTGTATGGCAATTTGTCATAGATGCTTACTCATAATTACTCATAGTTTTTCCTTGCTTCCAGGACAACTTTAGTGAAATTTACAGGAGCCACTCCTATGGACAGCAATTGTGTGTCCGTCCAAGTACCATCTGTACTGAGTCATCTTAATGTGAACAGTGACTTCATTAAGCTGTTCACTGAATCTGAGTGATTTAACAGCAAATGGAATTAAGAGAAGAGTGTTCCGACAGGAGAGCGCAGACCACCCCCAAAAATGCAACCCCCAAAAATGTGTGAGCAGGGACCCCTGAAAAATCTGCTTGGACCCACAAGCTCCACTAAATATCTCCAAAGAACTTTTCATTACCATGTACTTCACATTCACCCATTCCCACACCAATGGCAGGGGGAACCATGCAATTGGGCACAAATCTGCCTCATCATGGGGAGCAGCTGGGCTTCAGTGTCCTGCTCAAGGGCACTTAGAAACTTAGAAACCAAACCTGGAACCTTCACATCCCCAGAGGCTGTTCTATACCACCTGAGCCACTGCCTCCCCACAGCCCCACTGCACCACTCCTGGCCTATTGTATTTTTAAATAGTGTTGGATGTGCCCTTTTGATAGCATTTGAACACCTTCCCCAGCAGAGGTCCCTGCATGTCATATCAAAGGCGCTCATGAAAACTCAGTCCAAGGCAGCTGTCTCAAGCCTATCTTTTTCCTGTCTAGACCTTCTGATAAAATAGAATTTTACAATTATTATAACATGCTCATTTGAAGTTCACCGATGTGGACATGGTCAACAACCAACAGGTGCTTGATCGAGAGGATATATACAGTGCACTGGAAAACAAATAATACAATAATACAGATCAAAATGACAACTAATATTGTACATTCTCTAGTTGTGTAGACGGATAATTCACATGATGAATATTTTAACTCTTGAGAGTGTAAACATGAAACCAAATGGACCCGCAAGGGTCCATTTGGTTTCATTCTTACGCTCTCAAGTTACACCTGGTTAACCAAATTTCTATTTAGCTGGGGACCACCTGGGACCACTGGTGGTCCCCGGACCATCTGTTGAAAACACCTGATCTAGGAGAACAGTTATTTTTTGTGTATGTGCAGTTGGAAAAATGAAATTTTACTCATGAACTGGTTTTATATTTATAGCAAGGCAAACACTTCTCATAGGACCAGTAACTGCATTTTGTTTTTGTCCTCCCAGGATAATGTGCTCCGTTCTAAATCTTTATATTCTATGATTAAAAACTCTGTGACTCATGGCACATTATCTTCAGATGTTAGAGAGGGTATTTAACTTTAATGTTTTTAAAAGTGTGCTCAAAGTGTTTTTCAAAGTCGCTCTAATGTGTGGCATGGATGTGAGAGGGTGTCAGACTTTCGTCTTTTTAAAGTGTTTTCAAAGTCTTCCAGTGAACGGCAGTCATTAGCTGTGAAGCAAATCGTCCGCGTCTGTGCTATGAGTATGTATATAAGGGATAATGAACAGCGATGTGGTCATGGTTGGAAAATAAACCTAGACACGCTAGTGCAGGGTGCGACCCAAAACAAGCAGTTAGGTAGGTAGAGAGAGAGATAGATGGATAAACAGACAGACAGACAGACAGACAGACAGACAGACAGACAGACAGACAGACAGACAGACAGAGACAGACAGACAGACAGACAGACAGACAGACAGACAGACAGACAGACAGACAGACAGACAGACTGGCTGTCGCTAGAGAGAAATACAGACAGTGGGCCAGATTTATTAAGTAATTTGCTCCTAATTTGGAATGCATTCTACACGTATGTGTTATTTATGAAACAGGCACACTGGTGTGGAGTAGGGACACATTGCTTGTCATCCTAAGTGCACCTCGTGTGCACTAAAGGGAGGATTGCTCTTTCTAACTCTCACAATGACTGACTTGCCGTGGGATCCGATGGTACTTCCAATGGAGCATTAGTCTGTGGCATGCAGGCACAATGGCTGTACTACCACTTGAACGTTCCATGCCCTTTTCCCGTGCATGCAGTTCTGGTTAGGTTAGTGTTTGAGAAATAGGTTGTTGACCTAATTAATGACTATCAGACCAACACCACTTACAGTGGGTTGCTTACTTTATACTTTCTGTTTTAATCAAGCATTTGTGTAAAGCCTTTTTTTAAGTCCCTCTGTGTGTCTTATCTTAATCTTGCAAATCGCACACTGTTGGACTGATCAATGACAATGTGATCTTGTGCACATTGACAATAGGAAACCATCTAAAGCATCATTTTTAAGTTTTTGATTTCTTCTTAATTCAATGCTGTCGGACACGCTTTTTGTCTGTTTGTTGGTTAAACAATATTGAACCAATGGAAAGTGGTTCAAAAAAGGCATTTTGGCCAAAACCTCTCATCTCCATTGGACCCTCAAACTGCCTGCTAAATCAACTAACTCCAACACCTCTGTCTCCCTCTCATGCAAGCAGTTGACACTATAAGTCCAAGTACCAACCTTGAGGCAGAAACGCATACCAGGGCGAGTGCGCTGTGAGCTAACAGATCTGCTATTTTTCAATATCTGAAAGTGCCACCCAACCACCATTCACTACTTTAGCTTGATACAGCATAAAAAATGAGCCTTCATTTATGGGGAAAAAAACAAAAACAAAGATGTAAATACAGGGTTTGTCCCCAGTAGCAACGACATGCAAAATCTGTCCCATTGTCTTGGTATGTTATCGTCTAGTTCTGCGGGTCCTGGCCTCCTCAACCCCTAGGCTTTAATTATCGCGTGGGGGATAATGAGTCAAATCTAATCAGCACCTTCTCCTGCTCTTAATTAGTATGGAGCAGCCTCCATTATGGAGCCAACAGTTTCATTCCCCTCACACCGGTTGCCCTGGAGTGACTCCCCAGCCAACCCCCACCCACCCACCCGCTCTACTCCATCCATTTACTGTGCACACATTGGGTGTGTGCGTGTGTATAATCCCTTACACACTTTCACCCCTGACGCCCCTCGTCCACTGCATGCAGTGTTTCTGGAGGATGACAGGCCGTTAATGCAGCGTTATTATGTATCAAAGGCCCATGAGTAATTGCAGCGTTGAGGCGTTGTTCCTTTCAGGGCATCACCCAGTCGTATGGTTGCTGCTGAGAACTACACTCCCTCTCTCTCTCTCTCTCTCTCTCTCTCTCTCTCTCTCTCTCTCTCTCTCTCTCTCTCTCTCTCTCTCTCCCCCAACCCGGCTATGACAAGGGCAAGCAGGGGCTAAATGGCCGCGTGTGCATGTGTGTGTGCATGCTTGTTGTGTGGCGCATTTGAGAAAAATAGACATTTGAGGAATTGCAAAGAGTGGGCAATTATCCAGGTCTCGCACAAGAACAGTGTTTTTGCGTTTAAAAAAAGATGCTCAGAGATACGTCCTCCAATTAAATCAGTTTAGGATTAGGATTAGGCATTTAGAAATCATTTTAGGGGGCCATGCAGGGTTAGAGAATTATTAAATTATTATATCCCTGAAATCGGCATCCTATGACATGTGATGTCCCCACAAGTGCAGTTGTACAAACGTGTGTGTGTGTGTGTGTGTGTGTGTGTGTGTGTGTGTGTGTGTGTGTGTGTGTGTGTGTGTGTGTGTGTGTGTGTGTGTGGTGTGTGTGTGGTGTGACATACAGTACAGTGCACGTAACATGGATCCTGCAGGTTGAAGGACATCACTAGCCTATGGCCACTTCCTCTTATCCCCAGCTCATCTCATCTGAACTCGGTGCCAGCCGTGCAACGCACATCCACACACACAGCCACACCCACCTCCAGGCCCTGCTGCCTGACTCACAAGCACATATACAGTACGCACGCACACCAGAGGCGGATCTAGGCATGGGGGGCAATGCCCCCCTAAATTGCCCAGTCTGCCCCACCAAACATGATCGCATGCAAAACAACCCAAGATATTTCAGTGCTCATATTTAAAAGTATTTGAAACACTACTGAAAATGGTTTGGGGGCAGGTTCATGAAGCTGCCCCCTTACCATTTTCTTATGCCCCCCCCCCCCCAATTGGGAAATGTTACATCCGCCCCTGACGCACACACACACATGCACACGCACATGCACATTGAGAGACACTCAGTCATTCTCAGAGATAACAAAAAAAAAAGAAAATCATGATAGTATCCTTCAGGCCTTTATCCGCATAGAACAAGCCTTTCCATTTCTTTTATAGGGCTGGCATAAAAGCCATTGTACTGCACTGAATGAACCGGACCACGTGTGTGTTCTGTGTGGCACCACTTGACTGACTCGCAGCACACGCTGGGTTTGTTTGTGAGCGAGCGCAGCAGTGCGCACTCGCATAGACACGCACGCACACACACACACGCGCGCGCGCGCGCCACGCACGCACACACGCCACGCCATTCATTAACACGTTTTGTCCGTGTGAATGTGAATCAGCAGTGCATCTCACCTTTATTGATGCGGTGAAATCCACCTTTAAAACCTGGAAACTTGTCAAACAGGCTGCGGGGGCGTCAAATACAATAGAGTGGAGGGGTGAGTGAGTGTGTGTGGGGGTTGAGGCAGTTGTTGAGGCCTCATTGTTGGGCTATGTGTGAATTAGAAATCTAACGTGGCTGTGCAGTCATTTTTTTGTGTTATTTGTTCATCCGTTGCAATGTGCTGCAGAGTGAGAACAAAATACAGTCAAAATCCTTTTAAAGATGAGGAGATTTATCTTCTCAGACATGGTCATACAGGTATATATATTTTAGGCGCCGCAGCTTTCCGCGATTCTGTGATCGCAGATTTTTTTCACAGAAATGAAAAAGCGTCTGTGGAAGTAAAAGCCACCCATGGAAATCAACGCAGCACGCGGAATAGTAGAAAAATGTGTCCCCCAACTTATTGGGGACTAGGGCGGGTCTTACTCTTAATATGCGACAACCAGTATTAGAGTTGCGATATTGAGGGGCCGGAAACCCGCGCTAGCCCATAACTTCCGATTGTCCCTTGTCGTCCCCATTCTCAATAGAAGTTTATGTAGAACAGCTGCGATTGGACTGGAGTCTGGTCCTACATATAAAGTGTACTGTAGTTAATCTGTGCAGGGAATGAGAATGACAGAGAAAGTGCTGCTGCAGTGCCATTAGTTTATGTAGTATCTATAGTATCTCCTCTCACCCCTTTCCCAATGACCCTAAACCCTAACCCTAAATCAGCATGGCTCTGCCTATCACTAGTTGTTTACATAAATGGTCTGGCATGGACAGCAGGCTGTTTGGAATGGTCACTAGATACACCTGTGAGAGTAGAACTTGGAAAGACGCAACGTGTGATAATGTTTAGTCAGAAATAATGGAAGCTATAATGGAGCCATTTTGGTTCCATTCTTTCACTGCAGTTCAGTGAATACTGCAGCATTCTCCTTATCGCTGCCAGGCAGAAACCCTGTGTCTCTGTTTGCTTTCTGCCTAAATGAATGCCCTACTTCGGTCAACTAAAGTGTCACACAAAAATAGCAAAATATTATAAATATATTATCAATATACTGTATATTGATCTACAAGCTACAAAATTAAGGTCGTTGAAAATAATGAGTTAATGGCATTAATTAAGTTAATTGCATTAATTAATTGGGTTGATTATTCGGATGATTCTGATTCTGAAGTAACTCTTATCATGTGCACACTGACTCAACCCACTGAGCATTTTCTCATTGACAACAGAACGGTAGAGCATGGTTTACAGAGACACATAGGTGTGTGTACTCTGTAACCAGAGCCATAGAGTATAGCTCGAGGGATCTACTGTACATTGGGGGCTTGTAGATCACCTATTTTGTTAAATATTTAAAGAATAAACATCTGTTTTCTCAAATTATTTTTCTTTTTTAAATGTTAAAATCCTGTACTGGAAAACATGGCATAGTTCGAATGGTGATTAATCATGATTAAATTAATTTGGAACCTGTAATAGATCTGATTAATTTTTACATTGTTTTCATCATTCGTTTTTTACCGTTCATCAGCCCTATAAAAATACATTGTGTTTTGAGCTTGTCGATCTTGAAATATGACAATGAGTTTTTCAGCCTACAGCTAGGAGGATATACTGTACTGTATCACACTGATTTCAAATCATTTTAATTATAAGCACTTTAAATTGAAATTTGGATTTGTTTCGCATGCCATCATGTTTGGTGGGGCAGTCAGGGCATTTAGGGGGGCATTGCCCACCCCCCATGCCCATGCCTAGATCCGCCCCTGGTGTGCATGCGTGCGTGTGTGTCCTGCACGGCCTCCCTCCACCGCTGGGGTCCTGTGCTGTCCGGGGGCAGAGGTCCGCGGCGTGAGTGGATTGGGGTATGTGCAACACCCCTGGTGGTCCGTCTCAGTGTGGCTCAGTGTGCGGATCTAATCGTCGGCCAGCTGTACGCTGGCTGTGTATTTACACAGCAGGGGAGCAGAGAGAACAGGGACACACACTGACAAGACACACTGTAATCCCACCGTAGCTGCAGGACTCTGCAGACGCCCACGTGTGCACCCGCACGTGTGTGGGTGTGTGTGCGTGTGTGTCTGTCTGTCTGTGTGGGCGTGTTTGTGTGTTTGTTTGCGCTCGCATGCAGCCACACAGACACACACACACACACACACACGTCTGGCCTGGTGTGCACGTTGCCTCCATGCTAATTACCGCGCATGGTGGCCGCTGTAATGTTTGTGTGAAGAACGCTTGTGTCTTGGCTCTGCAGCATGCTGGCCACATCGCCCGTGTGTTTTAATTAGTATGCGCCTTTTGCAATCGGAGGCCTTTTGTGATTTGGGCACACTGGCGCGGCGTGCTGCTGGCGCGGCATAAAAGATGCCAAAGTCTGTCGTCGGCTGTGCAAGTCGTTCAGCCTTTAATGGCCTTTAGTTACACGGCCCAGCCGGCTAGCTGGAGCCTGCAGCGCGCCGCATAAATGTGTGTCATTTTTTTTTCTTTTTTTAGAAATATGAGCAGGTCCGGCGGCAGTGAATCATATGGCGTGTGTGTGTGCGCCGAGCGGCACGTCTGAGATGACTGACATTGACATTGACCCTGATGGACACTCCTCCTGCTCGGGTGGACAGCTGCTGAAACCTAAGCAGTGCTATAGCTCTGTCTCTGGCAGGCAAAACAGCACTGCTCTGTGTGTGTGTGTGTGTGTGTGTGTGTGTGTGTGTGTGTGTGTGTGTGTGTGTGTGTGTGTGTGTGTGTGTGTGTGAGTGTGTGAGTGTGTGTGTGTGTGTGAGAGAGAGAGATTGCACTGACTAGTCTGCTGCTATAAGCCTGCCAGGTTGAGGAAGGGCGAGTCGAGGGGAGTTGTGGTCGGGTGTGATTAGAAAGCCCTGCGCTTTCCAAACAGCATCTATTCTAGATTCTGCTTCTGCTGCTGCTGCTGCGGTGAGATTTGACAATATGGCGACCAAACTGCCAACCTCTTACGTGTGCCATGCACGTCTACCTACTAGCTTTCCCAGGGTGCGTATAGGGGTAGTAGTAGGACAGGCCCGAATGTGTGTTTTCAGATCCGTCAGCACCGCACCGTGGACAGCTCCCCCTCCTCCCGCACGCAGCAGGCGGCTTGGGGATGTTTCTCTGAAGAGGCTGCATTTTACTAAGATGCCGTTCGTCCTTTGCAGCAAACGGCAGTTCACTAGACGTCCTCCCCCTCTGCTGTCAGTCCAGTACCCTGGACAGCAACCCTGACTCTCTCTCTCCCTCTCTCTCTGTCTCCACTCTCTCTCGCTCAGTAAGCTGGCAAAGCTTTTAAAACAGGCACAGCTCCACTACACTCCCCTCAATACTGGCTGTCCTTCAGCACCATGGAGAGCTCCGTGGCAAGTTCATTGCCTTCATTTCTGTGTTGTTGTTTCCTTTTTTTTCTAGTTTATTTTATTCACTACTCTCCGTGAACACAAGACCCTGACAGCCATTTTGTTTTGTATTGGGGGGGGGGGGGGGTGGGGTGTTCAGCAGTGAACAAGAGCGTGGGCAGTTTGGAATGTCATGTGAAAACACATAGAGAGCTGGAGAGGCAGAAAGTGGTCCCTCTCAGAGCCTCTCTGCGGCACTCTCTCATGCCTCTCAGCGTGGCACAGCGATTAACCCCGCGTGGCCCTTTCCGCCGGCCCCGCTGACCTCCCCCGTCCACACGGAGCCCGTACCGACCGGCCACAGCAAGCTGATGCCTCTCAGACAGTTTGATTAACGCGTGTAGGCATGCAGATTGTTTTAAGCCACAGAGGTCACACACAGGGCTGCCAGAACCCTCTCTCTCTGAACCAACCTTCACTCACTTGTCCGGGTTCTTTCATATTTCTGATTTGGCCTCGGGAGGGAATTCTGTGCTGCGTCTGACATCTCAATCTAGCCATGGAGCAGGGATTAAAGGTAGTGGGGTTGGGCTATTTTAGACAAGACCAAGAGTATAGAGGGGGTGCACTTGACATCATCATCATCCGCAGAACTAGGGAAGAATAACTTTTTGCTTTTGACAGCCACTACACATCCAGACAGAAATGTCTGATTACATTAAACAATGTTCATTTTCCATTCGATTTACCACTCACTTTATGCAAGCGCATACCCTTTATAGTCTATAGTACTGTACATCACCTTGCTGGTGTGGAGAGGGGCTCTTTGAGACTGTGTGTGTGTGTGTGTGTGTGTGTGTGTGTATGTGTGTGTGTGTGTGTGTGTGTGTGTGTGTGTGTGTGTGTGTGTGTGTGTGTGTGTGTGTGTGTGTGTGTGTGTGTATGTGCACGTGTGCGTGCGTGTAAGAGTTTGTTAACGTTAGCAAACTCACAGTTTCTTTCACAAGTGGGTAAATACGTTGTTGGGGTGAGCGGGAAGAGCTGTTGGGCGCTGGCGCCAGCGCGTGATTGACGGGAACCAAATGCAATTGCCAGGATATGTATCAGCAGGGCTGAAACGCTCTCAAGACCATGCAGTCGATATCGCTTTATTTGTTTTTTACGCGATTAGTTGAATATCTGCAACATATCATCTCTCTACCCTGTAACATATCAAACCTCCTATCTCCATGTTCGTGTTTTGGGTTCTGTAGTAAATTGCTGCCCTATTTGATTTCACACGAAAAGCAGAAATAGTATTGGGTCCACAAGCTTGAAATGTGATGCAAAGCATTGTGTTTTAAGCTTGTAGATCTGATGCTTTTTCTATTCTTTAATTTGAATTGGCATGATTGGTCCTCACTAATGTTCAGGGTGAAATAGTAGATTTCTTTTCGTTTGTTTTTGGTCTTTGTCTTATAGCAGTGGTTTTCAACCAGTGGTCCGTGGACCACCAGTGGTCCTTGAGAGGGTTCCAGGTGGTCTCCACCTAAGTTGGTTAACCAGATGAAAAGTTGGTTAACCAGATGTAACTCTTAAATAAATCTTACTTTTGGGGGGTGAACATGTCCTCATATGGTGGTCCGTGGCTCAAATGCTGAATAAATAGTGGGCCCTTGGTATCAAAACGGTTGAAAACCACTGTCTTATAGGATGGCTTTGGACAGTTCAGTTACCCGTCCCTCCACCAGTGACATCACCGTTAGGCAGATTTGGCTACTTCCATTTTCGTGATGTCACTGGTGGACTGATGGTTTCTGAACTGCCCTCCTCTGGGACACAGACTGAGAAGAAAACAACTGTGCTATTTCATCATGATCATTGGAGATGAGGGCCAATTATGAGGATAGAGTGAAAAGTGGTGAAGTGGTCCTTGAATATTTTCCTTTTCCCAATTAAAATAAGTGCAAGTTCACATAGATATTTACACAAATTGTCCTCTCTCTCTCTCTCTCCGTAGCCCTGAGCCGCTCGGCGATGCCCTTCGGTCTGATGCGGAGGGAGCTGGCGTGCGAGGGCTACCCCATCGAGCTGCGCTGCCCTGGGAGCGACGTCATCATGATCGAGACGGCCAACTACGGACGCACCGACGACAAGATCTGTGACGCCGACCCCTTCCAGATGGAGAACGTACAGTGCTACCTGCCCGACGCCTTCAAGATCATGTCACAGAGGTAGGCCTATGCAATATCTGTCTACTGAGGGCTGTGATGATACCTTTTAACAGCAACACGATAGGTATCACCATACATGGACCATGTCGGTTCATGTGTCTGAAATACCGTATCAATTTCAAATCATTGAATGCAAATGATACAGTATTTAGCTAATGTATTGAGTGTATGTGACATTTGTGAAAAGTCTAGTTTTGTAAGTATTCTCTAGCAAATTGATGGACACTGTATTTGAACACATTATGGATACATTTGTGTCTTGACATGAACACAGAAAACACACACATTTATTGATACCTGTGTAACTATATGGAATTGAAAAAGTAATTACCAGCATCCATACCATTCCTATAGTGTCCTTATAGTTGTTGGGGGGGGGGGGGGGGTGGGGTGTAATCCAGATCCATAAATGGAATTGGAATGGAAATGCAAGTGCTGTGTTCCGGAGGCTGTTAAAAGACAAAATCCTAGTTCTTAGACTTGTATTTACTATCAATTACACATTCTATCTCTTAGACATTCATGAAGCATTGGTTTCATGGATATGTTGTTGTTTGTGTCACATCTCTAAGCCAATAATGTGATGACTGGCTGAGTCTCCGGTAAGAGACACACATTATTGGCTTAGGAATGTGACACAAACAACTAAACCTCCATGATGTCGAGGCTTCTTGGGGTGTGTATATAGAAAATAAGTCAAAAAATAAGATATTTTGAGTGGCTTTAACTCATTTGGTGCCACCACTGACTGTGGCTCCTCTGCCAACCGCATTGCATTGGGCCGATGTTTATTGTGAAAACACACACACACACATTCTTTCAAAATAACAAATCACCCAGCAGTGATGCTGTTTCCAGCTGAGTGTTGGAGGCATCTTAATTGGACCCTTAACACACGTGAAGCCAAGCCCGCGTGGGCGCAGGTTTGATTCCCCTCTCGTCACCAGGACTTTGTATATTTGGGTTTATAGCCTCAAATTAAAAACAAGTGGTGGATGCCGCCTACTTACCGATATGATGCCCAGGTTGTTAGTCACATTGTTACTGAAAGAAAGTATTTCAGGATTGGTTCAGGTGGGTTTGTGACTGACAGGATGTGGGCTGGTAAGGCCCCCGGCCAGACTGACCATGGAGAGGATCTGTTTAACTTTTTGATTGGTTGTGTACAGGGGCGGATCTAGGCATGGGCATGGGGGGGAGGCAATGCCCCCCTAAATGCCCTGACTGCCCCACCAAACATGATGGCATGCAAAACAAACCAAAATATTTCAGTGCTTATATTTAAAAGTATCTGAAACACTAGTACTGCTACTAACTAACTACAGTTGTGACACCACTAAACCAACAGCATTTTCGTCATTGAAAACAGAAAACTCTCTGAGTCAGACCTTTAGCTTTATGCATGCTGTGTGTCTGTTGCAACTTCAACAACAACTGGTGTTATTATTGATGCTTAATTGCCCAATAAAAGTAATTGTACCCCCCCCCCCAGTGGGAAATGTTACATCCGCCCCTGGTTGCGTATGCTGTACATAAAATAAATATAGTTCTTGAATTGTAAACAATTCAATCAAATCAACTATAAAGTGGCATTCAATTCAGATTCGCAATACAAAACCATAATGAAATAATCCACATTCCACAGTGTAATTAGTCAAATCATTCATATGCATGAAATGCATTAAATGTGACAATATGATAAACAAGTTAAGCAGGATTCTTTACATTCAGTAAGTAAACTAAATTAGATAAATAAACATAATGTGTGCCACTGCTGATCATTTCAGATACAAATAAAGAATAAACATGTGATAAATGATAAATAGCGCCTTTTTCCAAGGCGTTTTACATAGCTTGTGCATCACATTCACCCAATCACACACACAGTCATACACATTGGCAGCGGAAACCATGCAAGGTACCTACTAGCACATCATGAGCAATTAGGGATTCAGTGTCTTGCTCAAGGACACTTCAACAGTAACTCTGCGGGAGCCCGGGATCGAACCGGCAACCTTGCGGTTACCATCCGGTGACCCTACCTCTGAGCCACAGCCGATCACTTTAAGTTGTGCAACATTTGTGGAGGCCATAATACATTGTCTCTTGATGTTAACCCCAAACACATGCTCAGTGGATAAATGAGCTGTACATACAGTACCTGTACGTTGGCTCTTGAACCGGACATAGCTTTGGAGAATTTGCAGAAAGGTGGTAGAAAGGTGGAGGGTTTAGATTTAGGGAGACAGGCAGTCTGGTGATCTGGGCATGCAGTGAACAACCTGCCATTCACCCAGGAATGATTTGATGGATTGAGAGGCGCTTACTCTCCATGAGACTTTTGACAGCTATTGTCCTCCGACGCTCACAACGATATTTTTGACCCCATCACCGGTGAAATACTAGTGCTTGTGTACAAATGTTAAGACATGCATAGAGTATGCTGAAGTCATAGCTAGAAAGGGTAGCAAATGTCACAAATTTCACAGGCAAGAGGAAGGCCAATCTGCTTTTTTTATTATTATTTTTTAAGTCCTTATAACATGGGTTTTCAACAGGTGGTCCGGGGACTCCAGGTGGTCCCCAGCTAAATGATGGACAGTTGGTAACGAAATGGACCCTTATTTATCTGTAACTCTTGAGAGTGTAAAATGAAACCAAATGAACCCTCACAGGTCCATTTGGTTTCATTTTACTCTCTCAAGAGTCAAATTGTATTTAAAACATCTGAATTACTTTTTTTTCAGTTATCACCCCTAACTTGTGGGCAACAACTTGGAAATGTTCGGTTTTGGGTCAGAGAGACTAAACCCAACATCAAACGGTGGTCCGTGGCTAAAATGCAGAGGCCCTGGTATGATAAAGGTTGAAAACCACTGCCTTATAACATCAGATTGAGTTGAGGTCAGGACAGGACTGTACTTTCCTCCAGACATGTGGCGGTGTTGTTGTGGTGCAGAGGAGGAGGACTATACCCCATGCGGGTTATAACGGGTGCAGCCATGCAAAGTGGCACCGAATGAAGGTGTTGTCTTGTGTGTTAGCTCCTGCGTGTGACACGTTTGGCATTCAGACAAGGCTTTCACCTAGACCGGAGATGACAAGTACGAGGTTCAGCATGCTCACACAGAGGGACACTTCAACATGCACCGTGGCTGACACGACACACACACACCAGTGACTCTGTGGCATCCAGCCAATATGAACACTGACACAGACTTTAACTCTTAACTTAGTTAGGGCCGTTATTTTACAATTCGAAGAATATTTTTGAATTTGTTCAACTGGGATATAAGGGTAAGACTAATGTGCTATTTGAGTGCATTTCTATTCTTTAAGAGCATGCATGCAGTGGTCCGGGGACCACCTGTGGTCCTTGAGAGAGTTCCAGGTGGTCCCCAGCTGAATGAGGGAAAGTTAGTTAACTCTTTGAGAGCGTAAAAATGAAACCCTTGCGGGTCCATTTGGTTTAATTTTACACTCTCAAGAGTTAAATTCTGAATAAATAGTGGGCCCTGGTTTCAAAAAGGTTGAAAACCACTGGTGTAAAGTAACTCTAGTAGATTTAGTGTTGTAACAGCTGTGAGTTAGTAAATCTGCTATTTTCAAAGGTTTTACGCATTCACGCATTTACGCACAATGTTAGGAATTCATGTTAAACGCTTAAAATCTGTGTGACATGAGACATTCTGCACAATGAGTATATTTACTTTTGGTAGTCTGGACTTTTACTACATTGCATCTGTAGCATTGATACTTAAACTTTGTTTGTGTTTGTGCAATATGCAAGCAATCCGCGTGCTATGATTATTATGAGCACATCTCGCTGTGCGTGCGTGTGTGTGTGTGTGTGTGTGTGTGTGTGTGTGTGTGTGTGTGTGTGTGTGTGTGTGTGTGTGTGTGTGTGTGTGTGTGTGTGTGTGTGTGTGTGTGTGTGTGTGTGTGTGTGTGTGTGTGTGTGTGTGTGTGTGTGTGCGGCTCCCTGCAGCTGCCTCCTCTGAGCTCAGATCAATGGTAGCTCTCTCCCAGCTATCCATCACACATGTAATGGATGCACAGTGTGCTAGCATGGGTGAGAGGAGAGAGAGAGAGAGAGAGGAGAGAGAGAGAGAGAGAGAGAGAGAGGGGGGGGGGGGGGGGGGGGGGGGGCAGAGGCAGCAAAGAGAGAAGGATGGATGTGATGAGGAGGAGGAGAACGGTGGTGGTAATGGTGGGAGGGATGATGGGATGATAGAACGAGTGTGGCACAGACCGTGAGATATGGAGAGAGAGAGAGAGAAATGCTAAAAGCTGGATAGAAGAGGAGGATTATCTGGTGAGAATGAGTGAGTACGGATGTGTGAGCTGGCCCCGTGCCTGTGCCTGTGCGTGTGTGCGTGTGTGTGTGTGTGTGTGTGTGTGTGTGTGTGTGTGTGTGTGTGTGTGTGTGTGTGTGTGTGTGTTGTGTGTGTGTGTGTGTGTGTGTGTGTGTGTGTGTGTGTGTGTGTGTGGCTGTGTGTGTGGCTGTGTGCCTGAGTGTGTGCAGTGATGTAAAGTAACTAACCAAATTTACTCAGATACTTAGAATTTACTTTTTGAGGTATTTTTGAGCAGTGCCTGACCGCCCAACACGTGCAGCTATAAGTCTGTCTGTCTGTCTGTCTGTCTGTCTGTCTGTCTGTCTGTCTGTCTGTCTGTCTGTCTGTCTGTCTGTCTGTCCCTGTGTGCAGTAGTGCCATGTGACCTGGGTTGGCACTGTTCTGCGGCACACACACATCCACAGAACTTGGTAGATGGTAATAAAGTAATGCATAACTTCTTTGATTCTAGTAATAATAAGTAATAGTAATTTGGTTACCTTACGGTTTGAAGGTTGTGGTCAACACCCAACCACACCCCCCATTATGTTACTATATTGCCACGCCCAAAAGTGTCCGCCCAAATCATTGTCCCCCACTATCATTCCCTGGTTACAGGAAGTGAGTTAAATGGAGTAATGCAGGTTTTCATAGTAACTGCAACCTGCGGTTGCAATTATTGAAATCTTTAGGTGAAATCTTTAACAGTTAAAGGACAACTCCATAACATTTTAATATGTCATTAATATCCCTTACAGACGTTGTGTGGACATGATAAAAAGTTCCCCCATTATGTGTTTCCTAAAAATGGAGGTCTGAAAAAAATCATTAACATGGTTAAATACATCTGATGACATCATCAAGATGTATTTCACCGTGTTAATGATTTTTCTTTCAGGCCCTTTTTCCTGAAAGGGTACAAATGGAACCAAATGGACCTGCTAGGGTCCAAACAATACACAACGTGTATTATGTTGTGTTTTGTTTTTATGTTCTCGCACAAATCCGTAAAATATCATTCAGTGCAGTGATGTCGAGCAGCAGTAGTGATGATGACTTTTTGTCCTCTCCCATTTGGAGAAGAGAAAAGGGAAGATAAAAAGAGAATACCTTCTGCAATAGGGAAGGGTAATTTGTAAAATAGATATGAGATATAAGATATACTGTATAAGAAGCAAAGGAACTATCGTGACCACTTCTTCAGAACTGCTTTTGAATTAGAATGATCACTGGACCGATGAGCCTAAACACTCGCACGCAGACTCTTGCGACACACACACACACACACACACACACACACACACACACACACACACACACACACACACACACACACACACACACACACACACACACACACACACACACACACACACACCACAACACACACACACACACACACACAGCCAAATGTATTGGTGAAGTATCGCCGCTGCCTGCTGCATTTGCTATTCACTTCGGGTCAATCAGGATAGTCCACAATGAAAACGTTAAACATAGCCCATAGACTTCACAGATGAGATGATTGTTGTCCTGATGGTAAGATTGGTAGTAGTAGCCTAGGAGGCTGTCACAGCTCTGCTGTCAACCTGTCCCCAACGCCCACAGACAGAGCCAGTCGTGCATAATGTGTTGGTTGAGCTGCGGAATCCGAATAAAATTGAGTCTAGTCCGAAAACGTTTTACATGCATACGGAATTCCGTGGCGGTGTGCAAGGGTGATTGACATGACGTGATTTTTTTTCCCCGTACTCCAGATTTCTTTGCCGGTTTCCATTCGTGAAAACGCATTGGTGAAAATGTGTCGGCAACTCAGACTTTTACTTTATAGTTTTCTATTATCGCTACAAAACATTGGCAACATTAACCACTTAACAGTCTCAGGTTTCAGCCATTTGTATTATTTTCATAGCCGTTTTCAAATAGTATTTTCTATTTTCTGATTGTTTTTTATTTGAAAACTTGTGAAAACCTGGAGCCGTAGCACGTGAGCAGGCATACAGATGTGCTTTAGATGTGTTCGTTTCTTTGTGTGTGCCTTGTGTGCATATGAATGCAGTGTGGAGTATTTGCTTTAGCTCTCCTTTCTATCTTTTCTTTTTTCACCTCTAATTGCTCCCACTCACAATCCCCCAGGAGAGGAAAGAGTCTTACGTCACTCGCCCTCCTCTCTCTCTATCTCACTGCCTTTCGCTCTATCCTTCCGTCCTCCCTCTCTCTCTCTCTCTCTCTCTCTCTCTCTCTCTCTCTCTCTCTCTCTCTCTCTCTCTCTCTCTCTCTTCTCTCTCTCTCTCTCTCTCTCTCTCTCTCTCACTCTCTCTCTCTCTCTCTTTCTCAGGGGCGGATGTAACATTTCCCAATTGGGGGGGGGGGGGGGGGGGGGGGCAGGAGAAAATGGGGGCAGCTTCATCGCCTGTATCGCTTCGCAACATGGGCGATGAAGCCGCACCCATACCATTTTCGGTTACAGGACTTTTATTCGGCAAATATAAGCATCAATAATAACATCAGTTGTTGTTGAAGTTGCAACAGACACGCAGCATGCATAAAGCTAAAGGTCTGACTCAGAGAGTTTTCTGTTTTCAATGATGAAATGGTGTTCGTTTAGTGGTGCCACAGCTGTAGTTAATTAGTAGCAATACTGGTGTTTCAAATCATTGTAATTATAAGCACTTTAATTTGATCTTTGGGTTGTTTTGCATGCCATCGTGTTTGGTGGGGCAGTCAGGGCATTTAGGGGGGCATTGCCCCCCCATGCCCATGCCTAGATCCGCCCCTACTCTCCCCCCCAGCCCCCCCTCGGGTGCAGCTGTCACATGATCTAGTCTAGTGTGAAATTACTATCTTCCCCCAACCGTTCTTTTTGTCTTTTGCAGCCTGAAGGCTTTTATTTTGCCTTTACTCTCTCTGTCTGTCTGCTGTCTGTCTTGCCGCCGTTTCTTTCTTGTTTCATTTTTATTTTATTTTATTTATTTTTATTTTTGTCTCTGTGTTGTTTTTCCTTGGGGGAGAAGTATATATATCAAAGTAGCAACACCACAATTAAGGTAACATTACTTATACATAAAAAACACACATCAATACAATCTTGGTAGGTTTAGAGTAGAGGACAGAGCACAGCAACTTGCAATAGGTCTGGACTTCATCATACTCAAGAGTCCTTTTGGCACGTGTTTGACCACTTCAAAAAGCGAGTGACGCCCACACGTACAATGTGCACCACTGTTCACTCCACTGATCTTGTTCACCCCAGATTCGGCACAAACACGGGGATGAATTCAATCTACAATAGACAGACTTCAACATTCTCAACAGCTCCACAAACCCACGCCGCAGTTTCTATTTATTCCACCTCCTCTTCTGTGTTGGCTGGTAATATGTGTCTCACCCCAATAGTGAGACATGTATTGATGAGCTGACGTGCAAGCTCACATCACGTGTGTCCCTTGTGAGCTTGGAGGTCTGCTGTTTTGAAGCCATTCTCTTTGCACAGTGGAAATTAGTCTTGAGGGAATACACCTTCGAATTCAAGACAGATCCGGCGCCGTGATGGAATGGAGAGGGTCCCTCAGTGACTGGATTTGGGGGAATGGAGAATTGAGAATTGCTTTAATGTTTACACCACAATACAAACCGTGATATATATTTCAAGAGAATGAACGGAACCGTCTTCCCCCTTCCTGGGAGGAAAAACAGCATCTGAAAGTTTTTCTATAAATATACTGTTATTGCTATACGGTACCTTCAGTATACAGGTAACACCGATGATCTCTGGTAGAGTCAGGGGCGTTTTTGCCATTAGGCAGACTAGGCAGTTGCCTAGGGCGCCATGAGGGCAAGGGGGGCGAAGGAGGGGGCGACCACCAGACATGCTTTCAAAGGATCCCAGGCTAATGAGCCTCATATGAATCTATAACTCTATAGAATTGAACATTTAAAACACATATATGTTATCTTGTTTAAAAATACTTCATAATTTTATCTCTTGGGAGGCGCCATTTTTAATCTTGCGTAGGGCTCCCAATTGCTTAGAAACGCCACTGGGTAGATTCTTGTGTGTGTTTCTGTAAGACATGGGCATGTTCCTCTGTACCTTTTTGCAAACTGTAAATGAAGTAATGAATGAATCGATCGATCGATCAATCAACTGATCAATCGACCCCCCCCCCCCAC
This sequence comes from Benthosema pterotum, assembly GCA_039105355.1. NCBI lineage: Eukaryota > Metazoa > Chordata > Actinopteri > Myctophiformes > Myctophidae > Benthosema > Benthosema pterotum. Next base: position 33,388,475 of record CM076965.1, on the reverse strand, counting down.
TCACTAGTATTGAAGTGTAATTTAATTAAACATAATGTTTTCTCTGCCACAACAACAGGAAAAAGCTGGTTCATATTTATATTCTGTCTTTGGACTGCACTGTAGATTTCAGTAACAATATGAGCTGATACGAGCTCATATCGCACCACCGAGTGGCGCGATATGAGCTTGTAGATCTGCTATTTTTCAACAGTAAAAAACACCAAAGCGTGTTCAGTACACAAAAAAAAGCTCATATCGCGCCACCGAGTGGCGCGATATGAGCTTGTAGGTCTGCTATTTTTGAAAAAATTGTGAAAATGTAGAATCTGATCAGGACACAATGGATTAATCCAATATATTATTCTTCTCTCCCTCCGCCAGGTGTAACAACCGCACCCAGTGTGTGGTGGTGGCCGGGTCGGACGTGTTCCCGGACCCCTGCCCAGGGACCTACAAGTACCTGGAGATCCAGTACGAGTGTGTCCCCTACAGTGAGTTTACACAGAGACCCCCCCCCTCCTCCCCCCACCCACCCACCTCCCCTCTGCTCACCCCCCACCCCCCCCCTCCCTCCCTCCCTCTCCATCCTGTCCTAGACCCCCCCCCCCCCACCTACCCATCCCCAGTGGTAAAGAAGCCCCTGCCCTCAACATTGAGCTGCGCATTCACAAGCACTTTAGTGTCACAAACACATTTTATGCACACACACATGTACATATACATCTCTGTCAGCATACACTGAACACACATGTACTGTACACACACACACACCTGCATGCACTTGGACCCAGATCACCACAACGAGACAGTCCGCCAATCTTTGTTTCCTACCACTTTCTATGTTTCTCTCTCTATCTCTCTCTGTCTCTCTGTCTTCACACACACACACACACACACACACTTCTGAAAGGCACACACACACAGCGCTAAACCCTTTTTCTCCAATGACAGTGCGACGCTCCAGTGGCTGAGGGGGATTTTCACGTGTGTGTTTGTGCGTGTATGTACAGTACGTTGAATGTGTGGGGGGTGGGTGCTCCGCACACACGCATGCACGCACACACACACGCACACACACACGCACAGCACAGACACACACACACACACACACACACACACACCACACAACACACACACACACACACACACACACCACACACACACACACAGTAACACATGCTCTGATAACTACTTCACCACACACACTAACGGTGAACCGAGGGGTCAGCCCATATTGGTTGATCACAGCAGTGCAAAAAACACCAACACACACACACACACACTCACATACTGATTGCCCGGGGGTTGTCTGTGTATGTGTGTGTGTGTGTGTGTGTTGTGTGTGTGTGTGTGGTGTGTGTGTGTGTGTGTGTGTGCGTGCGTGCGTGTGTGTGTGTGTGTGTGTGTGTGTGTGTGTGTGTGTGAAGGGGGGCACGACTTGCCTTTATCTGGTGCTGAACACCTTTGCCGTCCCTGTGATTTCCAATAAAAATGAAAATTGGGCACAGTGAGACTGGAAAGCACTGGGGCGGAGTTCGATCGTGTGTGTGCGTGCGTGTGTGTGTGCGTGTGTGTGTGTGTGTGTGTGCGCATGTGCGTGCGTGTGTGTGTTTGTGTGTGTGTGTGTGTCTCACAATGGGAACATTAACGCACAGACAGCGAAAAAGGGGCTTATTTTAGACCACATGACCCACCAAGCCGCATATTTCAATATCCCCATGGTAACGGCTGACTCCTTTTGGGTCTTTCTCACACACACACACACACACCACACACCACACACACACACACACACACACACACACAACACACACACACACACAACACACACACACACACACACACACACACACACACACACACATGCACAGGGCGCACACAGCCGCACCCAATTTTCTATTTCGCCTCCACGCTCTCAAGTCAAGATGCACATGTCTCTCTCTCTCTCTCTCTCTCTCTCTCTCTTCTCTCTCTCTCTCTCTCTCTCTCTCTCTCTCTCTCTCTCTCTCTTCTCTCTCTCTCTCTCTCTCTCTCTCTCTCTCTCTCTCTCCTCTCTCTCTCTCTCTCTCTCTCTCAACAACACAGACATTAAACAGGCCAACATGAGGGGCTCCACAAAGAGAATGAATGCGCGGGCAGGACAAAGGATCACATCGCTGTTGTGGGCAAAAACCTCTCATATTCCGACTTTCTTTTATTTTATTTGCAAATCAACTCCCTGTACTTGATCACACTGCAGGATAAAACAAATAAAAGCATCGAAATTGACAGCTTTCTTTGCACATGCATGAGAGTTTTCCCCCCGGCAGACGATATGGTGTGTGTGTGTGTCCAGCATATGCGTGTGTGTTTCTGTGCGTGCGTGAGTGCATGCCGTGCTGTGACCCTCACTCGTGAAAATCTCCACTCGGACAGTACCCCCACCCCTCCTCCTCCTCCTCCTCCTCCCTCTCATGATGTGCTGTTGTTGCCTCTAAGCATTGACCCTCTTCACTGTGCAGGTGTGTGTGTGTTGTGGGGGCGGGATGGGGTGGGGTGGGGGTGTCTTGGGGTCTCACCCGCCCATCCAACCCATCCTCTTAACCATGCGGGGGGACAACAGGCTCAGTGGGAAGGGTTGGAAGGATGAGTGGGGCTGTTGTTTGACTGATGTTTGGGGTACATGTGGGGGACAATCTCTCTGCTCTTTCCCTCAGGGAGGTCACCGTGCAGCAGAGCTTACAGCAGGCAGAGGGAACAACGTTGGAGCTGCTAACCTCCTCTCTCCCTTCTCTTCCTTCTCTCTCTCTATGTGGCTCTATCTCTCTTGTGTCTGTCTGTCCGTCCGTCCTCATCAGCGTCATCACACGCTCACTCATCCTCTCCTTTTCAGCGCTAAACATCCGGTACTGGCGCGGTGCTGCAGCCGCTGCTGCAGCTGCCTGCTGCTGCTGCTGTCACCTTGCTTAATGCCCTCAAGTGCTCGACTTCCCTCCTGGTGGCGTCCCTGATGCTCTCTGATCTCTATCTCTCATCAGACCATGGCCATATTTCTGACATCCTTTCTTTTCTGTGTCATATCTCTCTCGTCGTTCACTCCTCCCTGCATCGGTACTCTGTCACAGGATCTGACCGATCCCATTCTCTCTATCTGTCGCTCTTTCTCTGTTTCTGTCTCTCTCTTTCTCTTTTCTCTCTCTCTTTCTGCCTCTCTCTCACTCTCTGTCTCTCTATCGCCTGTCTCTTTCCATCTTTCTCCTTGCCTTTGCAGGTACGGTACGGTGCATCATGTACTGTATACCAACATCTCTGATGTCCTGATTCCAGGAAGCCTGACTGACTCTCCCTAGAATACCCCCCTCCTCCCGTCAATATCAGGGTTCTCATGACCTCCGCTTTATCTCTTGGAAGGAGATTGTTGAGGCAAAGCCACGCGGCCACAGACAGATAAGGTGCTTGCTGGGGTCCTTGTCGTCAGGGATTATTCTCTCTCTCTCTTTCCTCTGCCGTGAGAACGTCTTCAATCGTACAGCGCGTCCCTCTCCATCGTCTCCTTCATGGTCTTCTCTGCCTTCTGCCCGATTGGCCGGATTGGCATTTCCGCTATTCCGTTCACACGCAACCAAAAACACACAAATGTGTAGCTCTGAGAGAGCTAAAGAGAGCAAGTTGCCAAGGGGGATGTTGCAAAGTTAGGCACAGAATTGTAAAATAATGTTCTGGTGTGGCAGCTTGTTGACACGGTCACACATTAGGGTATAACCAGTTCGAAACAACCTAAAAACAAATAAACAAACAAACAACCGTTTTTGCAGACGAAAACTAAAGACAAACTAAGCTATCATGACTAAAACTAAGACTAACTATATTGCACCTTTTGTTGACAAATACAATTTTAGGGGGGACTTGTTGACAAATACAATTTTAGGGGGGGACTAGTACAGAAGAGACCGAGTAGAATAGAAGACAGGTCATTTTGGCCTAGATTTTTGTCACCTGCTAAACCCCTTATCCCTCAACTTCTTTGCCCTTTTACTATTGCCTTTTAACTATTTTTAAAAACATTTTTGAATAGTTAAAATGGTCAGTCTACAATCTCACAATGTGTCAATAGATTGTCTCATGAACGTATCCCAAATGTTTTTTTCAAAAAAAGGCGAAGAAGTTAGGAATAAGGGGTTTAGTGCGTGACAAAAATGGAGCCCTTTATGTGTATTTCTGCTGGAGACCGGGTGCAGAGCTGATTTATGTGCCTGCTCCTGGATGCCTGCGCAGGGGGTGTGCATGAAGAAAGTGGCCAATGATTTGTTGGACACCGAAACACTATTAATTAAAAAGTACGCTACCAGAAGGGTTTTTTTTTCTCTCCCTCGTTGACTGTTCCTCTCCACTCCCTCGAGTCGGTGCTGCTATCCATCTGTCATGGATTGGCAATCTTTGACACGCATGGATGTTCCGCTGTGCACTGTGCGTGCGTAAACACTCCACTTCACACCTACTAGCTTTATAAAACTGCCAAGTGTCAATAGCATATGCAAATAAATGGTCCATTGTTGTGTGACCTGCTGGCCGGGTGCAGTAGGTGCATGCAGTGTGTGTAGACGCTGGATTGTTAAAAGCCAATGGGGGAGCTACTTTACCTTCAGTGGGTGGGCTATTGAATTAATGTTACTAGAAGCTCTAGTCTAGTGCTATGCAAAGAAAATGAAAGGATGCGTTCTGCATCACAGTACTTCCCTGGCTAATAAGACAAATATGCCTTAAAATGTTATACTTGCCATGTGTAACTACGGATTACATGGAATGCACAGGTATATAAAATGATGATTTGATTTGATATTAAGTATTGGCGCTAAGTTTTATGTTTTTTTATTATCCTATGCATTCCATGCATTCCATAGGCCTGGACCACACATGGACATATCATCATGAATTTGCAACAGGGCTGTCCCTATTTAGAGAAATATTGTTGAACTAAATAAAATATTGAAGGTGTTTATATTTGTAATTTTAATTATAGAGGGGAAGCATAATGTTTTGGGGCATAATCTTATTGTGTCTTATTAGCCTGGGGTCCTTTTAATAACTCAATAACAGTGCCATAGAGTCATTTATATTAACTGAGACCATGCATTAACAGTGAAGAAAGCTGCTAACATCCTTACCATGGGTAAAATGTGGAGTCTTTTGAGCATTTGAGAATTTTGATGCAAACGTCTGACACACCTAATAGTTACAGGAACACATACTGTAGAGTTACCTGCAGAGTCAGGTGTGGCAGACAGCGTGGAGCAGAGTGAAGTGGGACGGATTTAAATTCATGCGCACCACTAATTGAGACGCCTCACTAGCACCTGACCACACCGCTGTGACATAGGTTTACCATGGCAGGCGACCGCCTTCACAATGCAATCAAACACCCTCCTTTCCCCTAATATCGTTTATTTTGTTTTAGGTTTTTAAAGCAACTTTGTCTACTCTGAAAAGAAAATGTGTTAGGTTAACACGGACATGACACCCACCCAAACTAACCGCTGTCTATCTATTGACATCATAATGCCAGATGTCTGTCGGACTGCAGAGGTATCATCAGGGCACTCACTAGCGGTGGCGTTTAAGGTAGTGGACTGTTGTGCATTCATTTTGCTCCGTTCCACTCCATTCCCCCAGGCCCCATGCGTCATGGTCGGGACACCTGCCCACCCCACCTGCTTCTCATGCGTTCCAGCCAGCAGTTTTTTTTCCTTCTCCTTTCTTTTTTCCCTCCGACTGCACACGGCAGAGACCTCGTTCTCTCCAAGAAGGCAATCAAGAGGATGATTAAATAGCTGCTGACATGCATTTTTTCTCCCCCTCTCTCTCTCCCTATATTTTTGGAAAACGTTGTTGATTGCGTGTGAAGGAAAGAACGGCGAGGCTTTGGAAAATTGGAAGCTGATCCCCCCTCATGATGGGAAAGTCTCGCCTCTTCTGAGGTTCCAAAGAACAGCCAATTATCTCTGTCCTCTGTGGGGACACGGGGAATGCACACATGCACACACTCAGTGGTGGAAGAAGTACTCTGATATTTTATTTAAATAGCAAGTAAAAGGCCTGTGTTCTAAATTTGAGTAAAACTGCAAAAATATTGGCTTCAAAATGTACCTTTAAAGTGCCAATAGTAGAAAGTACAGTATGTAATACTGTCGTGCCGAAAAAAAACATTGAAACCCTTATTTTGCGTCAGGTATCCGGAACCCGGATGCATGATGATGCCATCGTGTTTCTGGTTTCTTAGCCTGGCCTAACCCAAATTGATTTTGGCCTAGGGGGGCAGGGTGCTGTGGGATCCACACGGCAGATCGAAATGATCTGATTTGATCTCACAAACGTGTCGTCATCCCCGGCCCCTCCCGCGTCGTCCACTGCTGTTCTACGTCACATCATTTCGAGCCACGCCCATCCCCGGAAGGTTGACTCCCCCCTCTAGGCCACTGTGTGTAACAAATCAGTCCAGGCTTTCCGTTTTCGCGCAACGCGAAGGAGAATGAAAGCCTGGGTGGGTGTCAAGGCTACTGGTTTCTTGACCATTCTGCCCACCCTCTGTGCAAGCACATCCGGGTCACGAGTCCCAGATGTGCCAGAGCAGTCATTCTTTAATGTGCCCTGGTAGCCTAACGGTTTTAATATGCAGAAAGTCCCATATTTCACAAGTTTTCAAAACAAGAATCTTCTTAACACCACGCAGTCTACATTATTGTTTCTCCGCAAATATTGTGTGTCTGTCAGACTGACACACGCAAACCCAAACCGGGCCGTTTGAATGAAAGCAGACAGCGATGTGTGTTTGTTTGGCCACTAACCATGTTTTTTCTTGTCTCGGAATAAGAGCGAGAGTGAGAGAGAGACACATACTGCATGTGATACAGAAAACACACACACACATGCCTCTCGCGCACGCGGTGGCCTGCTCTACATGTTTGCGCCCCGCCGACAGAGGGAAATAGGACCTGACACACTCCTCGTCGCCGCAGAGCTCCTCGTCCCTAAAATCAAGTCACCGTCGCACCAGTCAACTCGGCCACTTTTAATTACCAGGAGAGAGGCGCGGCCCGCTTTTAGCTCTGCCTCAGCAGAGATTTGTCAAGATTAATTGAATTTGCCGCTGCTAATCGCTCCAGTAATGCCCCATCTCTCATGTCTGGCTGGGCATGTTTGGGCACCGCCGGTGTCATCTGAGGATGACAGGCAGTTTATTTTTTTGTACCCTATATCTGTAGTGTTGAGCTGTTGAAAGGAGCAGATCTACAAGTAGCTCATTGCCAATAAAATGGCTCAAATCGTTGAATAGGCTATATTATTTTCGGAAGCAAATTTTGCAAATCTTTCCTTCTAGGGGATACCGAGACACATGTTTTCAGATGGGAGTCGGAGCAAATATCGATAAATTAGGGGTCCTTGGCATGTGTTGAGCATCACTACTCAGGGACATATTTTTTTCTGAAAAACTGAATCAGTGTGGAACTAGATACAGTGTTGGTCTAGCGTCGGCTAAAATCTCGTGCCAAAACTGGATCTAGTGTCAGAAGAAACTATATAATCTAGCATCAGAAAACTACACGCTAGCATCAGAAACTACACAGATACGCGCAGAGTAAACAAGTATCAGCATGATGCTGGAAACTATAAACTAGCTCTGAAAACTAAAATCTGGTCAGGACAAAATAGGTAATATAGGTGAAGAAAGACAGACGATACGTATTGTTGTTGTGGCAGCTGAGGGGCGGGCGTGCACTCCGGCTTGAATGCGCGCGTGTGCGTGTGTGACGTTGACAGGGTCCCCTGTGTGCGTGGTCTCGCGGGCGCCATGTCACCAGTCATGAAACGCAGCGGACAGGCAGATCCGAATGGAGACACAATGCACACGCACACACACACACCACACACACAGCACACACACACACCACACACACCACACACACACACACACACACACACACACACACACACACGCACACACACGTACACATCAGCTCAGAGGAGGGGGCCGACGGGGAACCACACTGCGGTACATTTTCGCCTGCTGTGTCTGATTGGCTGTGTGTGTGATCGTTGTCCCGCGATACACAACACCCACCCACCAGTCAGATCCTGGTGGAAATAGTACTCACATGTTTTGCTTAAGTAAAAGTATCAATACTGCAATGGAGAAATACTTAGTCTGGAATAGAAAATGCATTTGAGTAACACTTCAAAATGTACTTAAAGGGGAATTCCAACTATTTTCAACTATGTCATTAATATACCTTAATATACCTTATATAATATACCGTATACCTTATATATTATATTGTGTGGATATGATAAAAAAGCATTCCACCGTTCTGTTTCCTAGACATGGAGCTCTGAAAACAATCATATAACATGGTGAAACACAACTTGTGTTGTGTTTCACCATATTAATGATTTTTCTTTTAGGAAAAATTAGAAAATGGGTGGAATTCCTCTTTAAAGTAAAACGGAAAATAGACCTACTCATTATACACAACGTCCCAAATGTCCTCCCAATATTAGCCGATTATTTGCATGAATAGATTACATTGGAAAATGTCATTATGAGTTTTTAATGTATCCATTTTTAACACATTGACTATGAAGAATCACCCATTCCCACAGACCCAACAACAGCAGAGAACTGGGCACATGGGACATTGTCCCTCATAGACTCTGCATTAAGTTGGGAATGTCGTGATCGTCAGTCACACTGTTGACCATTTCCCTACCAGTTGATTTGCTGTACCAGACCAGCAATCATCAATTTAAATAAACTTCAGATCAGAATAACAGTTGTCCATGTTGATCTCTATAGAATTCTAGAGACATACTCTAGTAAGTAGTAGGTGGCAGTAATGCACACAACCTCTGGAAAGTGGCTGCAAAATCCATCACAGAGTATCAAGCATTTCTGGGCCACTGGGTCACAGCTTCTGGCAAAGATGTGTCTGTTGCCAAAAGCCCAGAGGGCTTGAACCATGCCATCCTGTTTATTATCATAAATAAGCCAAATGAGGCGTAATAAGCGTAATGACGTGCCAATTGTTGGATTATGAACAGTGATGGACATACAGGCCGTGCGTGTGCACGATGAGTGTGTGGGGATTCATTATTTATGTCAATTACGCCAATGTGATCGATTCATTTGTTATAACGCCGCTGGGAATGATGAGGTTAAGCAATAAAATGTGTTAATTCCCTGACCACATATATCAATATCGATTGATATTGGTTGATATCGGTATCGTTAGGAGTTGGACAATATTGGGACATCACCAAAAGAAAATCACTACCGGACATCTCTACTTACTTACCCTCCACCACTGGTCCTCTTCAGAAAACCCTAAAAACTGCCCCGCGAGGCCTTGCTACCAGCCACACAGCAGCCATAACAGAGCAAGACAAAATACCTCTGCCCAACTCCCATTTCACACTGCCACAGCCTGCTTTAGCCTGCTGCATTCCATTAAGACATCACACATTCACACGCACGGCATGCACATGCACGCACGCGCACACGCACACGCACACACACACACACACACACACACACACACACACACACACACACACACACCACACACACACACACACACACACACACGCATGCATGCATGCATGCATTCACATACATTCAGGCTACTCACACACACAAACACAGCTGCATCTTGTACTATTTACTGCAACAGAAACCCCTATACACTGCAGATCTTAACATGCACGTACGCACACACACACACGCACACACATGCACACACCACACACACATGCACGAACGCTACACAGAGTCGATGTAAATCTACCCTGCTCAGGAACTCTACCTGCGCCCCACCCCCTCCCCCAGACAGAACACGGCGCTACATCATTATCGATTCCTAATGCTCTCCAAAGGGGTCTCTCCGTGCAGGGCCATGCGGGGCCCATTAGGGCTTGTCCTGAAAGCCCCTCTATTTCATCAGCTGTGATTTATCGTGTTAATAATATGCACATAGCGGCTGTGTAGCCGGAGAACCGGCTCCTTTATAGAAAAAAGCGCCTACTCAGATCGTATAAGGCCGAATTATACATATAAATATATATATATATATACAGTATATATATTATACCCGGGGTGGCGCTTTCGTGACGCACGGCTGAACATAATAGACGGATCTACAAGCTCACCGCGTGCCGCTCTGCCGCGCTTTGTGAGCTTGTGGATCAGGTGCATGACACCTTCATGCAACTATATATAAATCTTGGCAATTTATGGACTCTGTTCGGCTGTTTCTCAGTGGCTGTACGCATTTCACTTTCATGTAGTGTAGTAGCTCTGCCGCTGTTTCACTTTATGAAATTGATTCACCCTCCCCCACCCCAACACACACACATAAATACACACACACACATACATACACACACACATACACACAAACACGCACAAGGCACAACAACACTCGACACAATGTTATGTGGGAACGCCTATTCATTATGAGATATTGCTTCTTCTTTTTTTGGACACAAAGCCCCCGGAAATGATAGTTGACTGCGAGTTTGTCAGGAGAAGGAATAATGGCCTTGTAATGTGACAAGTTTTCAAGGGAGACGAGAGGGAAGAGGGCTTTGATGTAGCTGAGAGAGAGAGAGAGAGAGAGAGAGAGAGAGAGAGAGAGAGAGAGAGAGAGAGAGAGAGGGGGAGAATCCCCATTAATATGTATGGAGACACATTATGTTTGGAGAATGCTGAGTGGGTTGGGATGTGCACCGACAGGCAACCAGGGGACCCCGCTTCCTCGTCTCCTTGTCTCCTCGTCTCCTTGAAAACAAGGAGCCATATGAAGTGTGAGCAGACGAGGACGAGGTAGCGGTCCCACGGAGGGCAGTCTGTGTTGCCATGTCTGCCTTATAAGCCATGTTGGGGTTGTCTCTCTGTAAAGTGGCTTGTGAATACTGGCATTCGTGTTTGGGCGTGTTTTTACATATGTTTAAACAAGTGGTTCTTAACCCACAAAATAGTCATGGCAAGGACTCCCCCATTTTGAAAATACTTATGCCAGGGACACCAATATAAAAAAAATCCTCTAACTCTACAGAGGACAACACACTGTGACTCTGGCATGGCCAGAGAGAGAGAGAGAGAGAGAGTAAAGATGAGGCAGACTCTCCAGCAGCACTCCTACCTTATCTATCTGTGACTGTGTGTGTATGTGCACGTGACACACACACACACACACACCACACACACACACACACACACTCACACACACACACACACACACACACACTCGCATAACAAGCTGCATGCTCGTTTATGTCCTGAGTAATGGATAGGTTGGTAAGAGAGCGGTGAGAAGGGTGAACAGAGCCGGAGGCGGGGGAGGGGTTTGAGTCTTTATATCCTCACAAGGTTCCAGAAGAGAGAGAGAGAGAGACGAGAAAAAGACCAAGGAGTGAAGTGAAGACAACGAGCGACGTGGTCAACCAACGAATGGCCTCCTCACTGTGAGCGTGTCTGGACACTGCTGCTGTCTCTCTGCCTCTCTCTCTGTCCCCTCTCTCCCTCTCTCTCTCTCTCTGTGTATGTGCTGCATGTTTGTCTTCGCTCCATGTCTATTTTTCAGGAGAGCCGAACATCAAGAATCCACTTGGAGATGACTGAAGTCTTCCACTACTCTTCTTCTTCTTCCTCCTGTCTACAGCACCAAAGGACCTCTGTCTCTGTCTCTTCTCTCTCTGTCTCTTCTCTCTCTGTCTCTTCTCTCTCTGTCTCTTCTCTCTCTGTCTCTTCTCTCTCTGTCTGTCTGTCTCTCTCTCTCTCTCTCTCTCTCTCTCTCTCTCTCTCTTGATCTATTCCTCTCTCTCCCTCACTCCATCTTTCTCTGTCTCCGTGCCTTTCTCACCCCTCAATTTCTTCCCCACCCCCACCTCTCTCTTTGTCTCTCTCTCTCTCTCTCTCTCTCTCTCTCTTCTTCTGTGTCTCTCTCTCTATCTCTCTCTCTTTCTCTGTCTCTGTCTCTCTCTCTCTCTGTCTCTCTCTCTCTCTGTCTCTCTCTCTCTCTCTCTCTCTTCAATCATACCATGCCACTACACACACACACACACACACACACACACACACACACACACACACACTCACACACACACACACACACACACACACACACACACACACACACACACACACACACCACACACACACACACACACACACACACACAGAACACACACTCCGCTCCAGCTGCTAACATACAGTAGGAGGTGTGGGTGTGGTGAGAACAGCTCACACAGAAGACATCGCAGTCACGACTCCAACAGCCCCCACCCCCCCCCACACCCCTCCCACACACACCCCCACCTGATGGCTTTTACAGCTGTGTTAGACATACAGTATACTATTCTGCAGCAGAGGAGGAGCTACAACATCCCCACAAACACACACATACGTACCACACTCTACCATACACGTTTCCACGGCACTGATGAGCTGTGCTCTCATGCGGCGCTATGCCACGCTGTGCGCGCGCGTGTGTGTGTGTGTGTGTGTGTGTGTGTGTGTGTGTGTGTGTGTGTGTGCGTGTGTGTGTGTGTGTGTGCGTGACTGCGTGACTGCGCGTGTGTGTGTGTGTGGTGACGAAACAGCGCTCTGGGCTTCCCCCTGGCCTGCCCTGCTCTCTGCCCTGCATGGCTCTATAGCAGCAGGGTGTTGCTGTGTGATATGTATGGATAAGCCGTCATGGAGCTGCTTCTTCAAAAGAAATATTACAATATCCCACCATTTTTTTTCTATTTTTTCTTTCTCCCAGTATGAATTATGGAGTGTAATCCATGGGCGCTAGAGAACCTGGGGAGAGCAACAGACTGAACTTCCTTATGCATGGGCAGAGCCTTGGAGTGTAGACAGTAGATAGGAGTATAGAGTTACGCAAACTCTGTCCACTTCGTGGGGCCAGTCCAAAGGCAGATCTTCTAGGTAGACTTCTAGCTTACCTGCATAGCAACAATTCCTGAACTATTTGGATTAGCATTCAACAATGGCTATGAAAGGGCAAATTGGGAGAACAAATGGGACAACCGGAAGTTACTAAATCTATTGGAGTCTATGGGCTCGCGTAGTATATAAACCACGTGACCAGGCGGTTTTGTGCCCCCTGAGTATCGCAACTCTTCTACTAGATGGCTCTGTCCATGAGTGGTCCAAGACACGTGACATGGGGGAGTTTCCCCGATTGGATGTAGTGTGTGGAAGGAACAACCAGTTCTTCCCCCTCCATCTGGCACAATGCAGGTTGGCCCAGGGCAGTATAGCCTCTTGCGAGTCCATTTGGTTTCATGTTTACACTCTCAAGAGTTAAAATATTCATCATCTGAATTACCCAAAGTCTACACAGTCTACACACTATAGAATGTAGAAGATCTGTATGTTTGACTGTTTTGTTTATGAAATCTAGCCTAATTGTGGACAAAAGCAATCTTTAGTTTTTGGTCCGTGGCTCAAATTCTGAATAAATAGTGGGTCCTGGTGTGAAAAAGGTTGAAAACAACTGCGATAGATGCTCAATCATGGACATTGTTAGCCAGGCCTGATGTGAACATCGGTCTTGGGGTGATACAGAAATCATGATGATGTCCAGCGGTCGTTGCTGCCCCTGAGTTCACCACACAGAGCCTGAGAATTCTGTCTTCTATCTGTCTTCACAAGGCTCTCCTCCGGGAAGACCAGTGACATATATCACACAGTGCACACACACACACACATACACACGGGCACACTAGCGGGGAACCGCCGGGCACATGCCTTTGACACGTCTTACTCTCCCACGAGACACGTGTAATCACACAGTAGTAAGTAACACACACACACCACACACACACACACACACCACACAACACACACACACACACCACACTCGCCTCACACAAATGCCACTTGCTTGTCGGCCAGCCACACCACACACATACACTGAGCCAGAATGTGAAAGCCAGGTCAGAGCTGCTGCTGTAGCTTTTCACTCCAGCCCATGCTTCAGACAGACAGACGTGTGTGTGTGCGTGACGCGCCACACGCCAGGCAGCAACACGAGCAGGTGTGAGGCAGGCACAGCCCCGCTGGTCGTCAGCCGAGCTGTGCCACACCTGCTAGTGTCAGCCCAGGTCTTATTGATCGACGCCCAGCCAGACACACATCTCCTTTCAGCTGGGTTTCTTCTATTTCCTGCACGCTTTCTCTCACATTTTTTGAGCGAGGGCAGTGTTGCCAACTTGGCACATTTGCCGCTATGCCGCTGGCGGAAAATCTAGTGCTTTTTGCTGGTGAGTCGGGGCGAAATTGGTTGGACAGGTGCCAGAGATAAAACCCTCGTTTTTCACCATTTTTCATCCTATGGTCCCAAATGGAACCCTTATTGATCTGTAACTCTTGAGATCGGAAAATTAAACCAAATGGTTTCATTTTACGCTCTCAAGAGTTCAATTATATTTAATTAATTCTGAATTAACTAATTTTCAAGAATCTACACATTTAGAAAATGTAGAAGAATTGCTATTTTGACCAACATTTTGCCAGTTATTTCTTCTAAATTCGTCCGAGAAACTAAACTCAACATCAAATGGTGGTCCTCTGTGGCTAAAATCCAGAATAAATAATAGGCCCTGGTATGAAAATGTTTGAAAACCTACTGCTCTAGCACATTGTAGTGCATTTTGGAAGTCTCTCTCTCTTTCTCTTTCTCCCTCTCTCTCTCTCTCTCTCTCTCTCTCTCTCTGGTCGGGGCATTCCACGCGGTCCTCCCATTTTCTCTGCTGTTTGTTCTCCGCTACCTTTGATGAAGCGAGTGCAGCAGGCGCTCCTCATTGATTGGCTCGGTCGATAGGGTGAGTGTTTTCGCTGGCTTCTGTAGCGGGGCGTCCCGCTTCTGTAAATTGACCGATGTCCGCGGCGGAGGCAGCACTATCTTCACTTTTTACTGGACGGCTTTGATGTAGACACCTTTTGGGAGGCGGATCAACTGTTCTTTGTTCTTTTTTCCCCCATGCCAATTTAGTCGTTGCCAATCGCCCCCCTCCCTCCTCCTCCTTCAGTGTATAGTATAGTGTACAGTCCGTGCCTCTGCCAAGTCCTACTTGTTGGTCTTGAGGATGGTGTGGAGACAACCCCACGTCTCCTCCAAAACACATGGCACCGCCAGCTGCTTCCTCTCACCTGACAGCGAGGCGTTTGCCCAATTCTGCTGTCCGACCTGTAGCAGTCATGTTCCAGTAGAGCACTATAGCCAACCTGTATGTTCCAGTAGAGCTCTAGACAACCTGTATATTCAAATAGAGCTCTACAGCCTGTATGTTCCAATAGAGCTCTACAGCCTGTATGTTCCAATAGAGCTCTATACAGCCTGTATGTTCCAATAGAGCTCTATACAGCCTGTATGTTTCGATAGAGCACGAGACAGACAATGCCAGATTCCCACTTGGCTGATGGTCTGCAGACTTGTGACACCCCCAACCCCAGATAAATAGAGAGTATTAGAGTCCAAAAAAAGTCTGGTGTGTTGATACTGTATATTACTACTGTGTACTGCGGCGATGCGGCTTTCACATACACTGGAAGTGCAATTTCACCACGGCTGTTTCGTGCTTTATGAGTTCGGGTTTTATATTATTTACTATTCTGTGCCTGATCGGATTGCAACTTGGAGAGGGCTGAGTAGGCTCATCATCCCGAATTTCGCAACGCTCAGCGCAGCATCTAAAGTCCGACACTGGCTGGACAGGCTGGATGGACAGTATACACCTCCATGGTGCTGGACAGGAGCTTTACCCCTGAAACGCCTGGCAGCACTGACCTTGGCCTACACACACACACACGCACGCACGCACGCGCACACGCACGCACGCACGCACACACACACACAACACACACACACACACACAACACACACACATCCTTGCCCTCATCCTCTCCTATTCTTTCTCTCTCTCTCCTCTCTCTATGCGTTTACTTCCACAGCTGAAGCGGACAACACAATACAAAGCTATGCTCTCTCTCTCTCCCCTGCCAGGTCCTGCAGACGGGTGGAGAGGACGAGCGAGCGAGAGAGAGAGAGGGAGGGATGTGGTGATAAGATGACAGATACCTGTGGTGGGAGGGGGAAGGGGGCGGGGTCTGAGTGTGTGTGGTTTGGAGGGGGTGGGGTGTGTTTTTTGTGTTTTTCCTCTTCTTCTTTTTCTTCTTTTTTTGGCTAAAATCTGAAACTGGTTTAGAAATGAACTTAAACCGCCCCGGCCCGGGTTAGGTCAGGTCAGGTCAGGTCATTTATCCCTCCTCTCCTCCCCCTTCCTCATTTTTCATTTGATCCATCCTTTCTCTGATTAGCCAATCACAGCGCAGACAGATGACATGCTTTAAAAAAAGAAAAAGAAAAGAAAAGAAGGAAACCACAATGAAGCAAACTAAACAAGAACAAAATACAGAGAAAGGACAGCGTTTTATTTAATCTCAATTTTCTCTTTTTTCCTGCACCTGTTTTTC
>CM076965.1:33336980-33369480 GCA_039105355.1 Benthosema pterotum | reverse complement strand
CCTCCCCTCCTCTCCTGTATTACACCTCCACTGTGACCTTGTGCTCTGTTCCTTCCATATCCAACCTTCCCACTTCAGTGTGTGTTTATAACAGAGGCTCTGGGAGGGTCCAGGGATGGGGGATGGAGAGGGGTTGGGGAGGGGGATAAAGGCACAGTAGTCCAGCATCTCCCCGTCGTATAACGGCCCTCATGCACTCTCTCCCGATGCAGCAATCACCGTGGTGCAGCACCTCAATCAGGGCTTACAAAGGTCTGGGTGCAGGGGTGGAGATGGTGGTGGTGGTGGGTGTGTTGGGGGGTGGATGGTGCTTTGGTGTGGTGTGGTGTGGTGTGGTGTGGTGTGGTGTGGTGTGTGGAACACAAGGGTCTCCCTTCAAGGTCACAGCACAACAAGCGCGTAGTGGAAGACGGGTACTGATTCTTAATGAGCCTGTGAACCATTTAACCACTGAACGAAACCACAGAACCGCCACAAAGAAAATCTGTCATGTTGAAAGTATGGTAATGTCCAAGCTTATACGGCTCACTGCAACGCGCTGTGAACTTTTAGATTTTGGAAGGGGGGGATGAAAAATAAAAGCATGATTACAGGAACATATTATAAGGGTTAGGATCCTTTAGGATTTGAATCATTCCGGTTACTTTAATCATTCCGGTAACAGTTCCAAATGGACCCTGACAGGCCTGCAACTCAAAATCGAACCAAATGGAACCTTACTTTTTTACATTTTTGGTTCCATTTGTGCAAGCTCAGCGTAATGTATGGTCCATGAAATGTCAGAGTTTGTCCAAATCGTATCCCAACCTTACGGTACACGTCCCTACCACTACCACCACACTGCAGACAAACCTTTCACAACAACATGCTGTTGGCTGGATCCATACATCAGTATAGGAGCTGATATGCACAGAGGGAATTCAATTATCAATCAACTGGTTTATGGATCCTAAGACCCCATCACTCACCTGCCAGTGTCAATTTCATTCTGATGGTGTACAAATAATAATAATACACACGTTTAAACCTTAGAGTCTCAAGGTTCAAACAAAAGAAACAAAACGCTCAGGATGTTACAGTCTTGTCTGTCTTCGTGCCTCCAGGCTTTCCATTGTCTCTCTTATTATTGTGATTCTCTTCCTTCTTTTCCCTGCTATGCACCCACGCACTTTGGTTCTCTCATATTGGCTCATGGTTGGAAGCAGAAAGCTGTATGCTGCAAAAGAGTGTTCGTTTAACTCATTACACACACACACACACACACACCACACACACACACACACACACACACACACACACACACACACACACACAACACACACACACACACACACAACATACAGGGTCCAAATCAGGGGCGTATGTAACATTTCCCAATTGGGGGGGCAAGATAAAATGGTATGGGGGCGATGAAGTTGTACCCATACCATTTTCGGTTAAAAGACTTTTATTAGTCAAGTACTGTATAAGCGTCAATAATAACATCAGTTGTTGTTGAAGTTGCAACAGACACGTAGCATGTATAAAGTTAAAGATCTGACTCAGAGAGTTTTCTGTTTTCAAGGATGAAATGCTGTTGGTTTAGTGGTCACACAGCTGTAGTTAGTTAGTAGCAGTAGTAGTAGTGTTTCAAATCATTTTAAATATAAGCACTTTAGTTTGAAATATCTTGGTTTTGTTTTGCATGCCATTGTGTTTGGTGGGGCAGTCAGGGAGGGCATTTAGGGGGGCATTGCCCCCCCCCCCATGCCCATGCCTAGATCCGCCCCTGCTCAGGATGGTACAGTGTGTAATGGCGGCATTAAACTCTATACCTGATCCTCTCCTCCTCTTCTCCTTACGGGTGTTGTTTATCTCTAGCTGCTCTTCCTCCCCCGCTAATAAATACTGAGACCAGAAGACCAACAAGCGCTCCTCCTCCTCATCCTCCTCATCCTCGTTTGGTCTATATGCCTCCCAGTGGTGGAAAAAGTACAAAAGTATTTGTGTCAAAATGTATACTTAAAGTACTCACTGTGCAGAAAGTCTCGTCTAATATAGTGTATTGAAACGGTCAGAAAATGGCCAATCATACATTCAATCATACAGTCCAGTGCTTTGTCAGATTGTAGAAGTGGAGTAGAACTAAAAGTATAAATTTGTTAATACTCAAGTATAAATACCTCACAGTGGTACTTAATTAAGTAGGATACCGGTCATCTCACCGAGAATCCAACTCTTCTCTGCAAAAAAGTCAGGAGAAACAATTTCATTATTAGTAATGTGTGTTATATGTATTATATTAAAGGTAATCAGTGCAGTTTGTCAAACTCAGATATGTAATAGTTCATTTGAAATGGAGAGAATTATTATGTTGAAGTAAATGGTATAGTAATTAAATGATCACAAGGTGGGTAATTATGTCTCCACTAGGAACAATGTTACCCTTTGAAGGAGTATAATGTAATAAATGACAGATATAGCATTCCTCCTCCATCTAGTGTGAACTAATGTGAAACAACGATACCGTTGATAACTCTATTCAGTGCAATATGAAATAAATAAGTAAAACAAAATGCACAAAATCACAGCGAGATGACTGTATACGCTGATAGTATTAATTCACTACTAAAGTAAATTCAGTACTTCAGTACCGTACTTAAATAAATGTACTTACTGTTACTTCACCCCACTGATGCCTCCCCTTCATCCCTCCATCGCTGCCACTACAGTACACCTCATCCTCCTCATCCTCCTCATCCTCATTCTCGCTGTGTTTTGGCTGAATTTCCCTCTGTTGTCCTCTTCCAAACAAATGCTCACTGATTCATGGATCCATCAGCTGATTGATTGATTGATTGATTGATTTATTGATTGATTGGTAGATGGATTATTCAGCTGATTGATTGATTGATTGATTGATTGATTGATTGATTGATTGATTGATTGACCAAGACCAATCGATGGAGTAATCAGATGATTGACAGATCAAATTGATTGACAGATGGATTCATCAGCTGATTGACAGCCTGATTGCAGTGATGATCGCGTCTCCCATGGTGACTGTATCCGTGAACGTCGACGCGCTGCCAAAACCGTACCTCCACCCACACACACACCTATTACCGTCGGGGTATTCTAAGACAACAGCGGCTGCTGCATTGTGTGGACCTGCCGTTCACCCTCTTGTCTTTCTCCCTCTCTCTCTTCCTATATTGCTCTGTCTCTCTCTCTTTCCATCCCTTCTTCTTCTTCTCACCTTTGGGCTGTGCCCTGGCGGCCGACAGTCTAGCAGAGTCCACTCCACAGCATCATTATTTCCTTTATCACATTTGACAGGAGCGAATAGGTGTCCACTCAATTCCTTTTCACCTCCGAGCCCTTTTTGCACTCGTGTCCGGCTGAAAAGGAGGCGATGTGGGAGAGGGTCTGGGGAGGTGTAAGATGAGGACTAATGCTATATATATATAAGGCTATCGGTGGCGACATTCTTAGCATTTCAGCGCGGTTGGGGAACATGCAAGGAGAAGCCATCCTTCACACTTAGCACACGTATATGGCAGCCTGCGTTGGAGGTGCCGCAACTGTACCTCCTTAAAAGTATGTAAGGAGAAGGAGGAGAGACAGAGGGAGAGGAGAAGGAGAGAGAAAGGCAATGTCATGTGACAGTAAGGGTCACAAGACAGTGCACGGAGATGGAAGAGAGAGGGAGAGCGGTCGCTATAGAGACGATGAGACAGGCAGCAGCGCCTCATTAGGAATGACCCACCACACACGCACGTGCGGGCGCCCGTGCGTGTGCGTGCACGCACACACACCCGTAAGCTCAGGCTCAGGCACGTGACGGTGGCAGGGCAGACATCCTATTCAGTGGCATGGAGATAGGAGCAGAGACTGTACATTGAGAAGTCATTGCATTGTTAAAGCTAAAGAGCTGTGGCAGAGGCAGGTGGCTATGAATATAAATTCTGTGTCTGTCTCTCCCTCTCTCTCTCTCTCTCTCTCTCTGTCTCTCTCTCCCTCTCTCTCTCTCTCTCTCTCATCATGGACATACTGTATAGAAGTGAGTGCGAGCAGCTCTTTCCCTCCACATATAGGAGGGCAAATAGATTGATACTGTCGATAGATGTACAGTGTGCTGACAGACTATAGGTCGGTATGGTATATGGCACGGAAAGGCAGTTACGTGAATAGCACATTTCAGCCAACAAGGCAATTCAGAGCCAATGTGTTTCTCCCAAGAACGTAGAGCAAAGGGAAACAGTAATAAAGTAGATATATTGAAAGCTACTGTAGATATACTGTACCAGTGGTGGCTGAGGCGGCGGCTGAGGGGTTGAGTCACCAGATGGTAACTGCAAGGTTGCTGGTTCGAACCTCTTCTCCCTCAGAGTTACTGTCGAAGTGTCCGTGAGCAAGAAGAGACACTGAACCCCTTATTTATCCTGACTAGGACCTTACCCGTTGTGAATATATGAACACCAAATGATCTACAGTGTGTTAATGTGATTTAGCCTAATATCAATACCAATGTAAGTAAGTATTTTGATGAAGTACTGCTGTAGTTGTGGATACTTGATCATGGGAAAAGGGGAAGCAGTCATAGCAAAGCCAGGTACACTTTAATGCAACATATTTTTGTAGCATTCAAGTAGGTGTTTGTGTGAACATCATGAAACCACTGGTTTAGAAAGTCGAGGGTGGTGAGTCTTAGTAACACACACACACAACACACACACACACACACACACACACACACAACACACACACACACACAGTGTCGCACGATCCCCACACAAAACACACAACAACTTGTCATGCCCCCCCCCCCCCCCCCCCCCCCCCCCACCCCCCCCCCCCCCTCCCCCCCCCCCCCCCCCCCCCCCCACCCCCCCACCACACGCACGCGACCAAAATGACTAATAATCTACATTTGTAGTCGTGTAGACTTGGGTAATTCATGCTTTACACTGTCAAAGAGTTATCTGGTTAAGCAAATTTCATCATGTAGCCTGGGGACCTCCTGGAATCCTCTCAGGGACCACGCGGATCACTGGTTGAGAACCACTGTTTTAAGGCATTATGCACGTCTCTACTATTCAGCGATTCGTTGTAGTCGTTGCGCTCGGTTCACGCGTCTCACGTTCCCCCGACGTCCGGTGACAGAGCTCTTTCCCCGGCAACAGAGCAGAGAGAGAGACGGGGGATGAGTGGACTTTCCCCCGGCGACAGAGCTCTTTCCCCCGGCCACAGAGCAGAGAGAGGGAGACGGGGGAATGAGTGGACTTTCCCCCGGCGACAGAGCTCTTTCCCCCGGCCACAGAGCAGAGAGAGAGGACGGGGGAATGAGTGGACTTTCCCCCGGCGACAGAGCTCTTTCCCCCGGCCACAGAGCAGAGAGAGAGACGGGGAATGAGTGGACTTTCCCCCGGTGACAGAGCTCTTTCCCCACGGCGCGAGGCAGATAATAATCGAGGATGTTTTTTCCTGGTTGAGCAGCAGAGCAGGCAATGCAAGGCGTTGAGCGAGGGTGAGCGATTCGTTGTAGTCGTTGCGCTCGCGTCTCACTCGGGGGTCGGTGTGACGTGTGTGATAGGGGGCGGGTCGCTTCCCGCATATAAAGCTAATGGGATGCACAAATAAATTCATTATAAATCAACGGGTGTGTTAATTTGGCAAAAGGGCTCCGTCAGTTCTCTCATGACATTATGGTGAACGGCTGTGTGAAAACTTACAGCGATGGCTGGAGCCATCGCGGAGAATATTTGTGTTTCAGACATTCATTGGACAGACATCTCCCTGTTTTTAGTATGATGACTAGGACCTTACCCGTTGTGAATATATGAACACCAATGATATACAGTGTAAAGTGAATTAATTGATCATAACAGTGTAGGTAGTGAATTAATAGATTATAGCAATGATCATGTGAATTTCTGCTTGCTTTAATGTAATTGTGACTGTGAGTATACTTGATCATGGGGGGATGGGAATACAATTAAGGCAAAGTAAGGGGGGTCAGGAACGTGTTGATGAATGTGATTTCACTTTTGTTGCATTAAAGTAGCTGTTTCTGTGGACAGTCATCATAAAGCCACTGGCAAAGGGGGACGTAATAACTGTGTGTGTGTGTGTGTGTGTGTGTGTGTGTGTGTGTGTGTGTGTGTGTGTGTGTGTGTGTGTGTGTGTGTGTGTGTGTGTGGTGTGTGGAGGGGGGGGTTCTATCTAGCGATGCAGTACGCGTCGCGCGCACACACACGCACACGCACAGCTAAAGTAACACATATCTCGTGAATACAGCGGTCGGTGAGCTAGTACAAAAGCTGCTGCACGGACCGAGCGCGCAGCGCAAGAGTCGGCTGTTGTTAGCTTGTAGATCAGCTTGTTTTAGCGAAAACTGCCGCTGTACGATAGAAGAATAAATGTAGTCGCAAACGCAATACCCATTCACTGTAGACTGAGCGGGGAGTTGTTAGCTTGCAGATCTGCTTGTTTTTAAAAGGCGACGGTGACAATAATATCTCCCAGTTCGAGCGCATGTTCAGTTCGGACAGTTCCCATGAAGCCTGGATCAGTATATACAGTAAAGTGGTGTCTGTCGCTCCCTTCACACTGCCTCCGTCCTGCTGCTCCAACATCGCGTCGAGTTAAGTGTATCAAAAGCATATTCTGTGTCGATAAAACGGGTGAATTAACGTTCCAGCCCGCAGCCTGTGCCGGCAAATGGACAGTATGCCGTGCCATCCGTTAAATCGAAAACTATAAATACATACAGAGATGCAACGACACGTCCCAAAGTTTAGAAAGCTGTTGCAGGTTGGCTAACAAACCTGGAGGAAATGAGTAATGACGGTGGCCCGTGTGCACTGCGGCATGCCACAGTATAGCCAGCGAAATTGTATGGGTCACCATTTGTTCCAGTGCTGGTGTAGCAGTGGAAATATGACAGTGGGGTAACAGCGATAGTGGTGGGCTGTGATTTTGTGTAACGTTAGGGGGCCCGTCGGACTTTCCCATATAAACTTAATGGGGAAATTTACACGCACAAATAAATTCATTATTAATCAAGGACGTGTTAATTTGAAATAAGGGCTTCGTCAGTCTCTTCCTAATGTTATGTTCAATCAGTGTGTGAAAACTGAAAATGATTGCTGTAGTCAGTGACGACTTATGCCTGTTTCAGACAGACAGACAGACAGACAGACAGAGTGCTTAATTATAGTTAGATGTGCTGATGTGCACCTTGTGCCTTGCACGGTTTCCCCTGCCATTGATGTGTGAATGGGTGAATGTGAGGCACAATCTACGTAAATCGCCTTGGATAAAGGCACTATATAATTGCAGCATTTACCTTTTATATAAAACAATAGGCAGAGACAGGCAGACAGACAGTCAATACCTGATATACTGGTGCAGTACATCTCTAATCTTAATCCATTAAACCTGAGATATGTTTTTGTTGTATATTCATCTGCTGTTGAGAAATAGATGTACAAGCTTGTAGCTACTGATTTAGAGGTCATTTGAATAGAATCGGCCTCGCGCAAGTCATTTGTTGCTCCATTGCCTCCACCTCAGTCAGTCAGCCAGCCTGCAGTCACCTGCCTGTCATCCATCTGTGTGTGTGCGTGTGTGTGTGTGTGGCGCTCAACCTGCACGTGCGTGGTGTTGTGCGTGTGTGTGTTGGCCTCTGTAGCCCCCGTGCCGTGTACTCCCCCGTGGTGTGTACCGGCCAACTGTTCCCGCCTGGCTGTCACTCAGCAAACAGATAGAGAGTTATAGGACTTAATGTTACTCTAACAGCTACTAGCTCTATACAGCTGTATTGGTCAGCAGTTTGCTCTCACTGAAGGGTATTGTCTGCAGGGTTGTGCGTTTTGAGCCCATAGTGTTGACAATGTGACACCTGGCCCTTTCCACTGTGTGTGGACAGCGTCTGTTGTTACTGTGTGTGTGTGTGTGTGTGTGTGTGTGTGTGTGTGTGTGTGTGTGTGTGTGTGTGTGTGTGTGTGTGTGTGTGTGTGTGTGTGTGTGTGTGTGAGAGAGTTTGCGTGCCCTTACAATATAGGGCTTCAGTTTTGTCACCGGCTAAACCCTTTATTTATTTATTAATTTCCAAAGAGTTAAAGTATAATTATTTTCCTGAATTTAAGCCTTTTCTACAAAAAATGAGGTATATCCCATCACTTTTCCATAAAAAACATAAACGTAATTAGAACAGGCTTTGCGGGCTGAAATTCAGGGAGTGGCTTATGTGACAAGCATACCAGTCATAATATATAGAAAATGTAAGACAATGAAAATGTCACCTAGTATAGCTTGAAATGGCCAGTCCACAAGCTCACTGTCAGTATACAGTAGGTCGACTAGTTGAACCGCTCAAAAATGTTTTCCAAAATTAGTAAAAAAGGGAAAGGAAGTTATGGGTAAGGGGTGTAGCAGGCAACGGGAAATGGAGCCTGTATTGTGTGTGTGCTGTAGCCATGTTTTTAGCTTGTTTCCAGTCGTATATGCATGTCAATATCGCGTGTGTTTATGTGTGTGCGTGTGCATATATAAAATTGGTATATTGTGCATTTCCTCCATGTCTGACCCCTTGCTGTTTACAAGGAAGTGGACACACACAATGGAAAGCTCACATCCCCGTTCCTATCCCTCTAGCTCTCTCCCTCTCTCTCTCTGTCTCTCTCTCTGTCTCTCTCTCTCTCTCTCTGTCTCTCTCTCCCTCTCTCACTCTCCCCCCCCCTCTCTCTCTCTCTCCGTCTCTCTCTCTCCCTCTCTCTCTCTGTTCCGTGACTCCCTCACGCCTCGGCAGATTAACTCACTCCTAATTCTCATTTCACAGGAAATAACCTATTTATTCTTTTCTCTTTCTCCGTTTTCTCTTCTACTGTGCTTCGTTTGCACATGACGCACAACAACACATGCTCACAGCCTCTCCTTCATGCCCCCCAACCCACCCACCTACCTACCCTTTTTTCTCTTATTTCGTCCCCCATCTCTCTGTGAACTCTCTGAACCTCACACACACCACGCACACCACACACACACACACACACACACACACACACACACACACACACACACACACACACACAAGCACGCACTCACTCAATTCCCTATTATACACACCCAACAGGCTGATATGAGTGTGTCGCTGCTCAACATATGTCCACAGGAAGGAACACAAACATACACACACGCACGCACCCAACACTATAGCACACTCACACACACACACACACGCACACACACACACCACACACACACACACACACACACACACACAACACACACACCCAGAGAGACCATTAACATGGACAAGGGGTTCCGTGCCATACTCCACTCTGCCCCCTGCAGACTGTGTGCCGTACCTGCCAGTAACAGGTGTGGGATTCAATTAGAACAGCAGGTTCTCAGCGGTAGGGAGGACAGGCAGGCAGGGAGACAGGTAGACATGCAGGCAGGCAGGTAGACAGGCAGGCAGACAGGTAGACAGGCAGGCAGGCAGATAGGTAGACAGGCAGGCAGGCAGGCAGACAGGTAGACATGCAGCCAGGCAGGCAGGCAGGCAGGCAGGCAGGCAGGCAGGCAGGCAGGCAGGCAGGCAGGCAGGCAGATAGGCAGGCAAACAGACAGGCAGGCAGGCAGACAGGCAGACAGCTATACAGACAGGCGGATAGGCAGGCAGACAGGCATGCAGACTGGCAGGCTGACAGGCCTTGACTGTAGGCTATAGGCACAGGTTTGGGCCAGCAGCCGCCTCACATATAACACAAAAAGATAAAATTACTGAACGAACACAATTAACACACGGAGGCCATTTTAGAGAAGGTTTCCTCGTGGAGATTGAAGTGCTGGTCTTTAAGGGAAAACTATCCCTAATGTTTACCATTACAGCGGCAGTTGTTATATAGAGGACCCCAGAATGCTAAGAAGAACGGAATAAAAATGAAAAAGGAAAAAGAAAAGCCTAAATTTAGCCCTGAAGCTGCTAGCGTTCACTTTTAATTGCGTCACCAGTCAATCATAAATGGCCGCTCCGTACTAATGGGAGATATTTACTGTCGTTTCCTGGAAAACTTTCGCTGCCTTTCATCATCTCCCGCTGCAGTCCTGGCGTTGACAGCTAACAGCTGACCTGTGGCTGGGAAAGGGATTACGGAGATAAATAAACAGTCAATTATTAGAGCAGCATTTCCCCCGTAAGCGCGCGGTAATTGGCATGGTAGTGCATGATAGCTACAGGCTGGGTTTTAATCCCTGATAAGGTAAGTTTCATTAGCCGTCTGGCTAGCCACAGTAGCAGGCTAAAGATGCGTGTTGTCTTTTCTGGGCGGGCGAGTTCACTGGTCCCATCTTGTCCACAAAGATCTCCTTCCTCACCCAAACCGGGATTAATTCAGTTTAAGAATCTCACACGATCCCAGAAGACTCTTTCACTGGCTAACCTGTGACTGCCAGACTAGGGATAATGGTTAATAACACATATTAATGTGACAATGCCTTACACCTAACAACTCATTCATACTATGGGGTCATTACCAACTATCAAGGACCACCAGTGGGTTTCAGCTACCCACAGTTAAATGATGGAGAGTTAAAAAACAAATGGAACGATAGAGGTTTCACTCTCTCAATAGTTTAATTAATAAGAGCTGCATTATAGCCTACTTATTTAATTCACAAGAAGCCTGCACAATATAGAGAATGTAAAATATTTTTTTCTTATCTATGGTACCACATCAATAGGCCTCGAGTGAGACACATGCAGTGACACACACACACAAACGGTACATTCTGAACGAGGCATTGCATCTATAAGCAGAGAGACAGAGATAATCTATAGTGTTGTTGCTTACCCTTGCTCAATGCGTTACAGAAAAATACTATTTTTCTTTCACTTAACAGAGAGAGTCAGATTGACTTCTATGAAAGTCCCGCTGTGATCGGCCACTAGTTGCCATTAGTCACCCCGGAATGGATGCCCATTTAATCGTCTTTTAGGGTCCATTTCTTAGGAGCCCATTTGGTAAAATTTGTACACACTCAGAGTTACAGACACTTCAAGGGTCAATTTTCATTCCTAACTATCATTTAGCCCCAGGGGACACTGGAGCTGCCTTAAGGACCACTATAACCTCCAGGTCTCTCCTCAATCCTTACTATGCTGTGACTGAAAAGGACTCAGAACTGGTGATTTAATAACAAAAATAAACAAACACAACGTCAGCCAGGGTTCTAACTTTGTATCAACTGTTCGTATCCAAACAATCTAATAATGTCTTCTCTTAGAGTGACTGCCTGCTTCCCTCTTCACCAGAGCAGAAAGTAAAACAAAACACAATCCCATTAATAATCCTTGCTGGCGCCCTCAGCCAGCCAACCCAGTTAAAGACACAATCCCCACTGTAGCTAAAGGAATATTCCACCTGTAAATATAATAATATATACCATAGGGCTACACCCCTGGGGGGACTCTACCTTTCGGGACCACTGGACTACATGTCAGGGTCTATGGCAGCTGAACTGGCGCACAAAATTATATGCACAACATTGTGGGGGTTAGAATTCCCTGAAATGTAATTCATTCTAGATTCTTATTCAAGCAAAGCTCTGAGAACAACATTGTTCAGTGTTTTGGCTCGGCAAAGCTAAATCTCATCAAATGGTGGTCCATGTGGCTCAAGTGCCAACAAAAAATAATAATAATGGGCCTCCCTTGATATCGGAAAAAAAAAAGCTTGAAAACCACTGACAGAGCCCATTGCTAGATGTGTGAGGTCCAGCTGGCCCAGTGGACACCACCACCACCACCACCACCACCACCCACCACCACCACCACCACCACCATCGTCCTCTCAATCAATAATAAATCAGGGTAAACTAGAAGGATGGAGGTGGAGGAGAAGAGAAAGTTGGTAAACAGCATTAAGGAGGCAGAGCTAGAGCTGGGAGTTACAGGTCAGAGTTAATGAAGCCCCATAGGCTGCTAGGGTGTGTGAAGCGTGGCTGAAATGTGCGTGTGTGTGTGTGTGTGTGTGTGTGTGTGTGTGTGTGTGTGTGTGTGTGTGTGTGTGTGTGTGTGTGTGTGTGTGTGTGTGTGTGTGTGTGTGTGTGTGTGCGCGCGCGCGCACGTATGTGCGCATGTTTGCGTGTCTGCACATCCGTGCTCTCTAAGTGTGTGGAATGTATGTGTACCATACATGTATGCACTCTGCATGCGTGTGCATGTTTAGTGTTACACTAATATCCCACGTGAGGCCATTGAGAAGCCCCTCTGACAGCCAGAGCCCCCTCCTCCCCATCCTCATTATAATAAACAGAGTCCAGCAGACAGTCCAGTCCATCATGAGACCAGTATAGGAGGGTCCACTGACTGTAGACAAGGGCCTGACGGCAGCCAGCCTGCATGATGCTCTGCATCTCTGTGCTGCACTGCAGTGTTACGGTAATGATGAGAGTCCAATAGGGTGAAGAACGATACCAATTTGGGGCCGAGAGAGAAAGAGAGAGAGAGACTGCAAGGTTGGGTGCAATAATAACGAACGGCGTCATCTTCTATTTAGGGGGTTGGAGGCAGGCAGGGGACAGGCGTAGGAGAGTCTAATCGTAATGCCGGATCTCCAGGACTATTTTAGTTCCCGCCAGGGGCGGATGTAACATGTCCCATTTTGGGGGGGCAAGAGAACATGTTAGAGGGGCAAGAGAAAATGGTATGGGGGTGGCTTCATGAAGCCGCACCCATACCATTTTCGGTTACAGTACTTTTATTAGTCCTGTAACCAATTGTTGTTGCAACAGACACGCAGCATGCATAAAGCTAAAGGTCTGACTCAGAGAGTTTTCTGTTTTCAATGATGAAATGCTGATGGTTTAGTGGTGCCAAAATTGTATAGTTAGTAGCAGCAGTAGTAGTGTTTCAAATCATTTTATATATAAGCACTTTAATTTGAAATATGTTGGGTTGTTTTGCATGGCATTGTGTTTGGGGGGGGGGGGGGGGGGGGGGGGGGGGGTGGGGGGAGTGGGCGGACTGGGTATTTAGGGGGGCATTGCCCCCCCCCAGGCCCATGCCCTAGATCCGCCCCTGGTTCCGTCGGTGGTGGAGATTCTGCAGCGTTGCTCTAACTCTGTCTCTTCCTCTCTGCCTGGTGCCTATTCTGGGCAGACGAGCCAAATGACACTGGTGCTCTGGTGCCACCGCCTCAGGCCTGCGCCCAATCATTGTGATAATGACTGACTGATAGACCGTTTTAGCTTCAGCAGATGAGCCGTATGGAGGCCACGCGCTTTTCACGGAAACACTAAACTTCTAACCTACAAACCTACCGCCAAGCCGCTGATATAGCAGTGATACTTTATTAGTAATAGTATCAATACTGCAATGTAGATATAGGCCTAGATTTTTGTCACCGCTAAACCCCTTATCCCTTAACTTCTTTGCCTTTTTAAACTATTTAAAAAAACATTTTTCAGTTGTTAAAATGGCCAGTCTACAAGCTGACAGCGTCTCAATGGATTGGCATGTTGAACTATTCCAAAAAGTTTTTCAAAATAGTTAAAAAGGCATAAGGGGTTTGGGATAAGGGGTTTAGCATGTGACGAAAATGGAGCCCATACTCTGTATTCTATAATCTGTTAAAAGATTAAAAGACGTATCCATTATGTACTTTAGTAAAAGTACGAAAGTATTGGTCCAGGCACTTGCCACATGTATAGTCTCTGGCATGACAGTGTGTCACATGTTTGAATCCCGCTCATGACGACCGTTGCTGCTTGTCTCTCCCCTTCTCTCTGTCCCTCTTTCCTGTCTATCTTCACTTGCATCTATCAATAAAGGCAAAAAGCAACTAAAAACAAGAATGTTTAAAGAAAAGCACCAACACTAAAAGGACTCACTGTGTAGAATATCTCATTTCACATGTTCAAAATGCATAAAAAACACATTTTTAAAATAGCCAATCTATAGCAGCTCACAAAGTAACATGTCATGTAGTGTTGGGAGCTTTTGCCAAAGTGGATAATTTACATTTTGGTAACAATACAAATATGACAACTACTGTAGCAAAGTTTACAATAATTGAGTAAAAATATACAATCTTTTTCTTAACCCTTTGTGTACTGAACGCTTTTTGGTGTTCTAACTGTTATGTTTTACCTATTGAAAAATAGCAGATCTACAAGCTCATAGCACGCCACCGAGTGGCTTGTATCTCTGAGCTTGTATCTCTGCTATTTTTGAAAAATCGTGAAAACGTGGTGCAAATCTTTGAATACATGTTATTTCCGAAGGAAACATTTTTAACTCAAATCTTTGCTTCAGGATCTGGGGATCCCTAGAACATGTTTTCAGATGGAGGTCCGCAGCCAAATATAGATAATTCTGGTGGTCCTTGCCATGAAATATGTTAAGCATCACTGACACAGGAACATGGATTTTTCAGAGAAACTAGAATCTGTTAGAATCTAGCATCAGAAACTAGAAACTAGAAACTACAATCAGGTGTCAAATAGAATATATTCTTAGATTTGCAGCATCATTTTCACAATTTTTCAAAAAGAAAATATCAGATTTACGAGCTCATATGAGCTTGTAGATCTGATATTTTTCAATAGCTAAAGTGTAACATAATGCTTTGAACACCTAAATCAGTACAGTACATGAAGGAATCACATTTTGTACTTTACTACAGTACAGGAGTACATGTACGTACCCTACACTGCTGGTTCCTGTAGTAGAGAATAGAACAGGCTTGCATTGCGTCCATGTTGGCTTGTCCTTTATTTTACCTTGAGGCAGAGCTAGCGTTCCGTTCCTGCCTTTGTTTATGGGTCACCTACATGCCGGCAGAGACTGCACCGCTTTCTGCATGCCGTTTATTCCTCTATTTACACTACCTTTGTACTTTTCTGGCCGTGTCCCACTTTATTATTATTACTATTATTATTTTAGACCACTCGGTAGTGCACCGCTCCCGGTAATGCGTTATGCCTTTATATTCCCTTTTCTCCTAAAATGTCTGCACACAACAAACAAACAGGAGCTCAGTGTCTTTGCAGAGCACCACGGAGCCCCCAAGCCAAATCGGTAAAAGATGTAATTGGATTTGGATGTGAAGCGAGCGCTGGCATGGAACTATGTGGTATAGAAATTGAATCTCCTGCTGCCCAGAAGTGGAGGATTTAATAATTTCTCCGAAGCGTAAACTTTGGCTATTTTCGTTGTCCACATTCGCATGTGCAAAAACCAAACGCCTCCAGCGCCCGCGGCCAGGCCGCTCTGATGCAACTGTAGCAGCGTTCTCCCTGAGCAGAGCTTGCTTTGTTTTGCACAACATACACATTACCTAGCCTGGTTTGACTAGTTAGACTCTCAGAGAGAAAAAAGTAGCCCAGGTGTTATTTTATAGAAAACAAAACAAACAAAACTCTGTATTGGCTGTTTCCCCTAACCCTCCATGAGCTTAGAATG
This sequence comes from Benthosema pterotum, assembly GCA_039105355.1. Classification (NCBI taxonomy): domain Eukaryota; kingdom Metazoa; phylum Chordata; class Actinopteri; order Myctophiformes; family Myctophidae; genus Benthosema; species Benthosema pterotum. The sequence continues at coordinate 33,354,026 of CM076965.1, read as the reverse complement.
GGGCTGTGGGGTGTTGTTGAAACTCACCTATTTCCATTGCTATAAAATGAATTTTTTTTGCTTCTCCACCATGCCAATAGTGTATTGACACACACTTTCACTTTTGGCCCAGCCATGGTTCAGCCTTTAACCATGTGCCAACCCCTGCCTCCCATCCCATGAGACGGCTGAACCATTGCTGAAACCCAAAAGTGAAAGTGAAGGTGTGAGTAACAACACACTATTGATATGGTGGAGGGACAATATATATATAAAAAATGCATTTTGGAGCAATGGAAACAGGTGCATTTGAACAACACTCCGTAGCCCCATTTTAAGCTTATCTTGGGGTGGGGGATTTTCTTTCACAAAATAAAAACTGGACCACATTTTTGTAAATAAATCGAGTTTTAATAATAAAGGTAAGAAAGCCAAGCCTTATGGTGGTGGAATTCTCCTTTAAGCCATTACTCAGAAAGCTGTGGACAGTCATACAGTCCACAGCTCTATGGTTGGATTTACTTGCGCACCTTTTTCTCACCATAAATAGTATATAGTGCCATAGTTCTCTGCAGAGCAACAATAGGCAACAAAGTATACATCAAGGCCTTTACAATAGCTCTCACCTCCTGTACTCTGAGGTCTATACACACAGTATATGCAGCACTGACTGGAATGATCCATCACTCTAGCGTCTCTGCCCGTGTGTGTGTGTGTGTGTGTGTGTGTGTGTGTGTGTGTGTGTGTGTGTGTGTGTGTGTGTGTGTGTGTGTGTGTGTGTGTGTGTGTGTGTGTGTGCGTGCGTGCGTGCACTTGTGTGCCTGTGTATACAATGTGACCATGCAACCACAAAGACACACACGTGTGGCCCTGTTGAATTGGGACAGCGTGTGTGTGCACGCGCATGTGTGTGTGTGTGTGTGCAGGGCCGTGGTTATCTTTGTGGCACGTGTGTGTGTGTGTGTGTGTGTGTGTGTGTGTGGTTTGCGTGGGGGGGTGTCCATGTGTCATCTGTGTCTAAATACCCCCGCGGTGTCCAATTAGTTCAGAGGTGCGTTCAATCATAAGGTGACCAGCAGGTGTGTTGCTCCCTTCCCCGCCCCCGAGCCAGAGAGACACATAAATAAGCTGGCAAGAGAAAAGATGGGGGGGACTCCTCCAGTCTGTAGTGTCTCCACCTCTCTCTCTCTCTCTTTTCTCTCCTCCCTCTCTCTCTCTTTTTCCCTCTCTCTCTCTCTTCCTCTCTCTCTCTCTCTCTCTCTCTCTCTCTCTCTCTCTCTCTCTCTCTCTCCCTCCCCCCCCCCCCCCCTCTCTCTCTCTCTCCCCCCTCTCTCTCTCTCTCCCGCCCTGTCCCAGGCTCCCCTGTGATGTCAGAGTGTGTGAGGAGGATGCCAGCAGCTCTCTCTCCACAGATCAGCTGACAGGCCTGTGGTCCCAGGGCACCCTCTCTGTCTGGCCGGGACACAGTGCGTCAGCCAGCCAATTTACACCAGTCCCCACGGATGACCTCTAACGCAGCGCTCATGTTTTCCGAATGTGTGTGTGTGTGTGTGCGCGTGTTAGCTTGTGCGTGTTTGTCTTGTGTACGCGTGCCAGGGTTTGTGTGTCTGTTCACTTGGAGTATGGATTTTCTGTGTGTGTGTGTGTCTGTGTGCGCGTGCACATGTGTGATTGCGTGTGCAAGGCTGTGTGGGTGAATGTGTGCGTGTGACCCGTGTGGCCGTGGCATTGTGTTTGTGGAATACGGAATGTTTGTGTTTGCGTGTGACGGGGCACGTGCACACGCGTGTGCTGCGCACGTGCACACACGTGTAGTACAGTATGTATGTATTTGTGCAGTATAAATGGATTGCCGCAGCGAGAGAGAAAAAGAGAGAGACAGAGGAGAGAGAAAGAAGGGGCAGGCAGGTCCTCCGGCATAACGTTTTCTGCTGTAATGCAATTTATGCTCTTGACTGAGAGCCAAATTTCTGTCCTAATAAAACAAGCCCCACAATTACTGTTTTACCACCCCGGTACCAGCAAAGTAGTGGATACATAGGGCTTTGGAGGAGCTAGGGGAAAAAAGCATAGAAAAAGAAAATGCACAATGAAATAAAAAGTAGGCCAGGATAAATTAGATTAGAGGTGCGCAACGCGTCGACGCGGCGGCAGCCAGAAAATCTCCCACTTATCACGAAAGCAGCCGCTCTTATATCTGACCACAGTGCTGACGTTCTACAAATGAGCTTTTATGTGTTCCTTCATTTAAAATCTGATAATGTACCTCACCTCCCTCCCCCTCTCCCCCCTCTCCTCCTCCCTGCATCTTAACTTTATTTATTCTTTTACTTTGATCAACTCCCATCTCACTCCCCTCCGTCTCCTTATCCATCAGAATCTTTCTGGTCCTATATATCCTCTGCCTTTTTTCCGTTCCTCCTCCTCCTCCTGTCCCACCAATGTTAACGCCTTCTCCTCCCTCCTCTCCTCCGCTCTACCATCTCCACAATGTCATTTAGAAGGCAACAAAAAGAGAGAAGATGTTAAGTTTTGTTGAAGGCTTTCTTTAAACCAGGGGTTTTCAACCAGTGGTCCGGGGGGACCACCAGTGGTCCCTGGGAGGATTCCAGGTGGTCCCCAGCTAAATGATGGACAGTTGGTATACCCTAATGGACCCTTAAAGATCTGGCATATAGTCATATAGGCCATATAGGCCAGAGTTACAGATAGATCTGTAAGTCTTGAGAGCGTAAAATGATGCCAAATGGACCCTTACGGGTACATTTGTTATCATTTTACGCTCTCAAGAGTTAGATTATATTTAAACATCTGAATTACTTAATTCTCAAGAATGTACACATTCTGAACACAGAAAATGTAGAGGAATTGTTATTTCGGCCAACATTTTGCCAGTGTAAATTGTGGACCAAAAACTTGAAAATCCTTACTTTTTGGGGTCAGAGAGAGACTGAACTCAGCATCAAATGGTGGTCCTCCGTGGCTAAAATGCAAAAATAAAAAAAAAAAATAGTGGGCCCTGGTATATGAAACAGGTTGAAAGCCCCTGTGTTTAAACGAGGCTGTGTGCCCCTGTCCCCTCCTGTCCCCTCCTGTCTCCAGTCTTCGTGTGTCCGGGGACTCTGCTGCGTGTGCAGGCTGCCAGCTCCCTGCAGGAGGCGGAGCACCAGTCGGGGGCGTGGTGCAAGGACCCGCTGCAGTCGGGGGACCGCCTGTACGTCATGCCGTGGACCCCCTACCGCACCGACATGCTGTACGAGTACGCCTCCTGGGAGGACTTCAAGCAGAACCGCGCCACCACCACCTACAAGTGAGTCACCCCACCGCTGTTATTCATTTATTTATTGGTCATGTTGATTAACACTTACTTTGCCAGCATTTGTTTTATTTTGGAGGTAGTTAGTGCCAGCGATTTTAATGTAAAAGACATATTTCATATTTTGGTCCATGGTTCTGGTCGGACAAGTTAGATTGGTGCACACAGGATCTTACTTCCGGTCCGTCTCTTATTTGGGTCTGGTTTCCCAAATCCTTCTAATGGGTCTTTTTCAGTCATTTCACAAAAATAATAAAATACATTTTGAAGAAATTGCAATAAGTAGAAGTAGCCTGTTTCTACAAGGTCACAACACACCTTGTAGATTTGCTAATTCACCAGTTTGCATCCCAGATCAAACTCTATAGTCCTCTTATTGAGGACTATAGAGGTATGCTTATTATAGGAGCCCCGTCTCGTAGGCCCCAGATAACACACACAAGGCGAGATGGAGGGGTTGCTAACGTTTGCCCACGCAGATCACACTTTGTGAGTGTGTGTGTCCTGCGCGTGTGTGTGTGCGCGTGCGTTCACCTTTGTTCTGTCACGTTCTTCAATGAGCAGCCAGCTTCAGACTAGAAAGCGAGTGGAGACTATCGCAGTAACAGTAAAACAAGTTGACAGGTGAAGAAAAGTCAGGGCAAAAAAGGGAGAAGATAAACAATGGCGTGATGTGGAGGCACTGAGGTCTGAGTTAAATAAATACTGCCTTTACATCACAAAACTACAACTCCCAGGAGATTTAAAGAGCAGTCCTGTTCAGCCCTGTTAGTTTAACATTGTCATCACAACCCAGGTTTCTCCTATTTCTGCCTAAGTATCAAAAACAAAGCGAGGGACTTTGCAGTCAAACGGAAGCATTTTATTTTCAGTTTCATCTTGAAACGCTGGCTCTGTTATTACTGAACCAATCAGGGCGTCGCATCCATTCAGGTGATGGGACGGCAGCTATGGGGTAAGGTTTCCCCCTGTTACCAGAAAGCACATCTAAAAGGTCCGTCTTTGTCTCTCTCTTCACAGGTTGCCAAACCGCGTGGACGGCACAGGCTTTGTGGTGTACGACGGCGCCGTGTTCTACAACAAGGAGCGCACGCGCAACATCGTCAAGTACGACCTGCGCACACGCATCAAGAGCGGCGAGGCCATCATCACCAACGCCAACTACCATGACACGTCGCCCTACCGCTGGGGAGGGAAGTCTGACATCGACCTGGCTGTCGACGAGAACGGCCTCTGGGTCATCTATGCCACAGAGTCCAACAACGGACGTCTGGTGGTCAGCCAGGTACAGTAGGAACAGTAGAACCAGGTCTAAGGTCTAAACTGAATGGGATTAGGTCTAAACTGACTCTGAGATGTATTGTAAACAAAATGCAAATAGGTCTAAACTGAATGTGATTTGGTCTAAATTGAATCTGAAATCTAAACTGAATGTGATTAGGTCTAAATTGAATCTGAGATCTAAACTGAAATCAATTAGGTCTAAACTGAATCTGAGATGTAAACTGAATGCGAATAGGTCTAAACTGAATGTGATTAGGTCTAAACTGAATGTCATTCCTTCCACAATTTTTAAACTGCTTAAATACCAGTCATACAGATTAGAGCACGGAAGCTCTTTCTCTGATTGAGTGATAGCTAAAGTGAAATCTCCTTCCCACTTCGGTGTCTTTCTTGTCTTTACAGTTACAGTGCAGATATATCCTAATATAAATCAAAATGATCAAAGCATGTATAGCTTGCTTATTAGCAGAAATGGAAATACAATGATAAGAGATTCAGCTATTTTAAAATATACTATATTTCCATGAACAGAAATGACAAACGGATTACTCTGGGGATGTAGTTCCCGGACTCTATATATAAATACTGTATATATTATTCAGAGATTGTGGACTAGTTGTCTGGCTACGCAAGACTAGGTCTAAAACAAACATATAATTATATGGTCTATAGGACTATGAATATTTACTATTCTAAAACGGATCATGGGACATGTGCATTAGGTTTAAACACTGCTAGTCTGAATAGAGGACATGCATGAAGGTCATACATGAAGAACTTAATTCATTGTTCTCATTGTATTAAAATCGCACTGTCTGGGGAAAGATATCCAGAGATACAGAGACTGAGTACACAGTCCAAAGTCCTCTTATAATTTAACTCTGAGTGCAATTGAGGACACATTTGTTTCCGTTTAACACTTAGGATGAGGATCACATTTGCAAAATACACCTTTTTTTAGAGAAAGGTAAAGATTAGCTTTGTACTGTAAACGTGGCTGGAGTTGCACAGTTCCTTTGTAGTTCAAATAGTGTTTTCAACACATTTCGGAAACATATCTAATTCATTCAGTGCTGAAGAGGCATAATATAACTTCTGTTGACATTTCAGGAGTTCATATTTCGTTCCTGAGACTACACCAAAGCTGTTCTGAACAAAGGAGCCTGCTGTTAGGGGATATGCTGAAATTGTGCTGTTATTGGATTTTATTTTTATTTTTTTACCCCTTTCTCTTTATTGTTTCTCTGTTTATGACTCAGCTAGGTAATTGTTAAAGACAGCATGTGTGATTAGAGCTGCAAATTCAAAGTCACATCACCTTCCACACCGCTTACGGGGTCTTCACCCGCCGTGAAACTCTATAGCAGGCATTCACTTGGCAGAAATCCTTGACGAGCTGAAACCGTAATCCACCACGCCTTTTTATAGCTCTGTTGTTCTTCTGCAGGCAATAATTCTAATAACAGGCAGCAAGTTTCCCAGATAAGTAAGAGTTTAAATCGATGCTCTGGTTTAGCTAGCCAGCCCTGACTGTGTTTTCTGACCTTATAACAGGTATATATATATATACCGGTGTGTCCTACAAAAGTTGTTGTTTTTTTGTAGGACACAAAGTTTGTTTGTTTATTTTTCAGTTTTGTTTTTAAAGCATTCCGGGCATACATGAAACAATAAATTATTTATACCAATGGCCATACAGGGAAAAAAACAGAAAGGTACCTCATAATTAAATAAATATATACAGTATATATGCCTTAACATTATCTTTGTGGAAGGATGGTACCGTGAAATGTATAAGAATGAGTTAAAGATAGAAACTGGAAAAAGTTAAAGTGTTTCTCGTCAAAAGGAAAACATGAACGCCCTGAGGAAATTAATAAATAATTGATGAGCCTGAGTGAATAACACCGGTACCATTTTCCACACAGCTGTCTCCTGTAAAACGGATAATATACTGCATGTTTATTTAACCACATAAAGCACCGTTCACTTAGTCGTACCACCACTACTGAAAATACACCTCACAACGCCACAGGCAAGTTGGGAGGTTGTAAATCTGCTAAGTTATTTTTTGTATTTCCTGGTAGATTTTTGACAATTTGACAATTTTGACAATTTGTGGCGTGGTTCTCAAAGGACCCCCAAATGGTCCATTTGAATGTTATGCCTTGGGACCTCCAGAACAGAAAAATTGTGTTCAAATGTTTTCATAAGTGGTCAAAATGACCTAATGCTCCATTAACTACTTTGGTTGGGGACCCTTTTAGGTCAGTGTTTTTTTTTTTTTGGTCCGGGGACCACAAGTGGTCCTTGAGAGTAAAAATGAAACCAAATGGACCCTTGTGGGTCCATTTGGTTTCATCTTTACACTCTCAAGAGTTAAAATAGTCATCCTCTGAATTAGCCCAAGGTGATTAGTTTAATGGTAGTTTAATATTGATTAATGTTCTTTTTGATCTGTATGTTTGGCCTGTTTTGTTTCCCAAATCCATATTGTGGACAAAGGCAAAAGAAATTTAGCTTTGGATCTGTGGGGCTAAAATGTCATCATGTTCGTGGCTCAAATTCTGAATAAATAGTGTTTCCCTGGTATCAAAAAGGTAGAAACCCCCTGCCTTACGGTATGTCCTCCGCTACATCCACAGGTCAACCCGTACACGCTGCGCTTCGAGGGGACGTGGGAGACCAGCTTCGACAAGCGTCTGGCGTCCAACGCCTTCATGGCGTGCGGCGTGCTGTACGCCGTGCGTTCCGTCTACCAGGACGACGACAGCGAGGCGGGTGGAGACCTGGTGCTCTACGCCTACAACACCAACCGTGCGCGCGAGGAGCCGGTCCACATCGCCTTCCCCAACCCCTACCAGTACGTCTCCTCCGTCGACTACAACCCCAGGGACAACCAGCTGTACGTGTGGAACAACTACAACGTGCTGCGCTACCCGCTGGAGTTTGGACCCCCGGACCCCACCACCGGTAAGCAGTGTTGTAGTGGTACTTTTAGAAGTGGGGGGGACGCCTCTTAAAGGGGAATTCCACCCATTTTTATTTTCACCATGCTAATGATTTTTTTTTCAGACCTCCGTTTCTAGGAAACACAGAATGTGGGGACTTTTTTACCATGACCACACAACATCTCTAAGGTGTATTAATGACATAACGTAAAATATTGAAAATGAGTGAAATTCCCCTTTAAGACACGTGCACGCACACTTGCATTTGCGTGCACCTGCACAGCACACACAGACACGCTATTAAAACAAGTATAGCATATTGAGAAAGATTTGTTTACTATGCCTAATTGAATCCATAAAAATAAATGACAAGACAAAAAAACATAGGCCTACTTTTGCCCCAAAAATATTTTAGAAATATTTTATTTTAGATTACACGCCTGCCGGTAACTATGTATTAGTGTTGGGCCCACGGACCCCACCACCGGTAACTATGTTTTAGTGTTGGACCCCAGACCCCACCACCGGTAACTATGTTTTAGTGTTGGGCCCATGGACCCCACCACCGGTAACTATGTTTTAGTGTTGGACCCCAGACCCCACCACCGGTAACTATGTTTTAGTGTTGGACCCCTGGACCCCACCACCGGTAACTATGTTTTAGTGTTGGACCCCTGGACCCCACCACCGGTAACTATGTTTTAGTGTTGGACCCCAGACCCCACCACCGGTAACTATGTTTTAGTGTTGGGCCCCAGACCCCACCACCGGTAACTATGTTTTAGTGTTGGGCCCCAGACCCCACCACCGGTAACTATGTTTTAGTGTTGGGCCCCAGACCCCACCACCGGTAACTATGTTTTAGTGTTGGGCCCCAGACCCCACCACCGGTAACTATGTTTTAGTGTTGGACCCCAGACCCCACCACCGGTATATACAGGCGACCTTCACGCAACGCTTGGAAGTTTGTTTATAATTCGCCTCTCAGCTCTGTCACTTTAATGCTACTGTATGTGTGTATGTATTATTTCTACCATATAATGTGTCCAGATGCGGTATATATTATATATTCTAACATGATGATTGAGTTTAAACCAAGTAATACACTGTCTGGATGCCAGAATGGGATTAAAAACGGATTATTCCTGACTGTAATCAAGCCACCTGTTATTGTGAAGGACGATTCAGAAGGATAAAACCAGGTCAGCTTAATTTCTATTGGCTTTTATTGATGTGATAATGGATACGTCATCACACAGCATGTTTTCGTTTAAAGTAATTAAAAATCTATTTTTATGGAGTTTTTAATTAAAAATGTGCAAAAGTGAGAATTTTCCATTGCATTGATGGGTATGGCCATATAATGACCATAGATGTGATCTAAAAGTGTGAAAAACGTAATTCACCGGAGCTTTAACATTCATAGTTGCACATTTCTTTAGTTTGGGGTTGTTTCTGAAGTGTAGTTGCTTATTTGGGCTTGCTTTCATGATTCTTTAGCTTAGGTAATAGGGCTGAAGTCCTTGTGTTTGTTTTCATAGACCTTGTCGCTTGTTTCACTCACAGAATCTGGTAACAGCACAAGCTGTCTGGATCTGACATAAGCGGCGGGTTAAGACTCAACTCATGGCTTCTGTGTGCGGTTAGGTTTATTGTAAGGTTAAGTTTGTTGTATATGGTGTCAGACTATTATGTGTCAGAATGTTAAAAGGTTAGCTCTTATTCTTAAATAAAACTGCTTTAAGCTACTAAATATCAGCTTAGTATGGAAATGCTCAGAATATTTCCAGCTTGTCGGATATATTAAGAAAAAGAAGGCTGGTGTTAAACTATATCTAAGCTAATTTAGGTCAAATAGCATAGACTTACAATGGAGATCATGTCCCAGAGGAGGGGTGTGGCTTAGGGGTGAGAATTAACACAGAGGATTTTACACTGTAGGATTAATTCCAGTGAACTACACAATTCAGCTTTAGCTATGAGAGGGTGGAAGGATGGGAAAAGTACTATTTTAAACTTTATCTGTCGAAAAATAGCACATTCTAATTGCTCATGGGCTCCAGCAGCCCAAATACATGTAGTATAATTTTGGATGGTCCTCAGTGTTGGGTCTAACGACATTAGATGTACGAGTGTTATGTAAGGAGACTACATATTGTGGTAACTTCTAACATAATGCTTTACAGTTTCCCATTCCATAACAGCCTTATAGATTATATACAAGCATTAACCAAAGTATATTATGCGATAAAGAGGTCATTGATTGGCCAACATGGGGCAAGGGTTCAGAATAAGACAATCAGAGACAGTCTGACACACTAGGGCGGGTCTCACTCTTACGGGTGGCTCTAGCAGAGCCAACTACAGTAGTAGAAGAGTTGCGACATTGAGGGGGCAGAAAAAATGTACTCAAGCGAGCCCATAGACTCCAATGCATTCTGTAACTTACGGTTGTCCCTTTGTTGTCCCCATTCTCAGTAGAAGTCTATGTAGAAGAGGACTGGCCCCATGAAGTGAACAGAGTTTGTGTAACTCTGTCTATACTCTAGTACTCTAGTAAACACAGACATACTGACACACAAACCCTTGTTGTACAACTTGCACAATGAAAACGCTGCAAACAACCAACAGTCCACTGCCATTGCATGCGGGCGACAGCGCGACAGGAATCACATGATGCTTTTGTAATGTCAGTCTGCAAAAGTAGTGTAGTTGATTTACTTGAAAATTTGCGGACAAAATTGTATAGTACCGTATTGTTACTTTTTTCATAGTGCACAGTAGCATTTGTTTTAGAAGGCAAGTTGGGGCTAAAATAAAGAAGCCTGTCAAAATGTCTGAACATATGTTTTATTGTTTCACTTCATTTGACATTTCATAACATTAGGAGGGAGTTGTCAATTTAGTAAAGTAACTTTTTCAGAAAAGTGATAACTATAAGCACTTTTTAAGTAAGTAACTTCCCCAGCACTGGTGGACCTTGACATAAAAAAGTTTGAACACCACAGATTTTTTTTTCCCACTGTCAAGGATTTTGAAGATGTTTAGTAGAATCTGGTCTAAGGTCTCAGTGGGTTAAATGTTTTGCTCTGCTGAGGTGATGATGATTGAGCTGCCGACCTTCTGATTATCACCAGACCGCCTGTTTGTTTACCCTCCTACACTGGCCCTGGACCCCCAATATGATGATTTTCAGCATAGAAATTGATAAGTGTGGTGATTTTGTTAAGCACTGACATAACCCAGGTTTTGTTAAAGGAGTACTACACCCCAAAGAATGATTGTATTCAATAGCACCCCAGTACACCTTGGATGGATTCATGGAGATTTGATTTTATTTTTTAAAATCCTGAGCCAATAAATGTGATGGCCGTGGGGTTTATCTGGTGTGCATGAACCTGAAGTCATTGAATTGGCTGAGGAATGGAGACCATAACAACGAAATCTCCATGTTTCAAGGCTTCACATGCAGGGAGTTCAGTTCTTAAGTCATTTTTAATGGTGAACTACTCTGCTATTAAAGGCATACAGTATGCTGTGCGTTATGCGGTGGGTACTTTACTAACTAGACCCGGATTACTACATTTTTCTTTAATCAGAAAAAGTACACATAATGCACACGTCTGCATGTTTCATGTACTGGGTCACTGAGCCAACGTGTTCAACTCATTCTTAATGCACACTAAACATTTGAATTAATTATAGTGACAGACAAGCTGCTGCAGCGTCTTCTGGCTGTGTAATCCACTCCTCTCTCTGCTGCAACAGAAACATGTTGAAGAACGGAGCAGCTTTCTCTGTGCAGTCGGGGAAAAAAAAGCCTTTCAGACGGACCTAAATTAATTAGCTGTTATCTGGCTAATTGGCTTACATCTCCCTAAATATAATTACCTAACATCTTAAACTGTAACCTAAAAACAAAAATCATTTATTCAGGCTTACTGTACAGTGAGAGAAGTGTTTTGTTCTTCATCTCTTCACATTGGGCTGTGATATTCGTGCATTATCTTGAACAGTGACTACACTTTCCAGATGGCGTACCGTTACCGTTCGTGCTGAGGTGCAAACGCGTGCTTCGTGATGGCGACAAAATTGACAACATTGGCTGTCGTCTCTGTCTCTGTCTCTGGGTGGAAACTCGGTCCAAAACACTGTCATGCTCGTGGCCTCTGTCCCTGCCGTGTGCTCCCCTTCATTGTCAGTTTTGCCCTGTTGTGACTTTGCGCTGCTCCTAATTTCCCCCTCGGCCAACCTCCTCTCCTCTCTCCACGGGAACTAGAAGAGTCCAATTGCCCTGAGTGCCGTCACCTCACCTGTGAGAACAGCTGAGTCTGGTTGGGTGACGAGACCCTGCCACTATTTAAGACTGTCTGTGACTGCAGTGTTCACTGTGCGGGGTCTTATTTGCTGTGACAGGTTCTCTTTTGTACAGCAGAGTTTCCATTGTGAATGTGTTACTGGGTGTTTTTAAAGTAAGTTGCATGTTAAAGCACGGTCCTGTCAGTCCACATTGCAATCTTGCCTCCTGCGTTTGATGTGAGTTTTGAGTTCCTGCATATGGTTCCAACACCTGCCCGTCCGTTCCCGACAGATGCTGTAGAATGATCAAGCTTGGACGTTCATTTATCAAAATACACATAAGAGGTTTCTGCCTGAGAGCGATGCTATAGACTAGAGCTTGGTGTTGTGGTTCTCTGATGCATGCACAGTTGTGCACATAATACCAGCGTCAGGCTGAGCTGTCATTGACGTAGCAGTTTGAGCTGCTCAACTGTCTCCAATCTACTCTTGTGGGGACACTGACACCGACGGAGATTCAGAGAAAGAGACGGAACGAGATACAGATTCTTGGACGGACAGGACACTTCGGCGCCAGACTGGGACTTCCCAAATGTCCCGGTAAACTGCTACAGAGTCTGGGATCCATCACAATACCCAGGTTTTTCTTTATGATAATCTCCATTATGAACGGCGCATCACCATAACTCTCTGCAGTCAGTCACATTGAAGAGGTTCCTCTCTCAGGTATTGTTGTTGTACCGTTACGCGGGTCTATTGTGTGCCAATTTCCATGGCAGGCCGAACCCGAGCCTAACTCCAGTGACAGGCGAAGAGGCTAAGCGCGAGTGAATGCGCCGCGCTGACATGTTGACAATCCCGTCGATATGAGCGACAGAGAGGTTCTGGGTGTACATCTGAGCCGTGGCAGCGCGCGCTGCCTCTGTGAAGCAGGGATTAGGGCCCTGAGAGAACACAGAGAGGCCTGTGGAGCCGGCAGGGAGCTGCCGCGCCGTTTGATCAGCCGGGATTTTGTTAGGGCTTGGATGTTGTTGCGGCGCTTTCATCGGAAGGGCCGCGTTTCGTTTGGTTGTTAACGCAGGTTTTCTGTGACTTCTCCGATACATTTGATCAATTATTTACTTCCCCTCCTGTCTTGTGATGATGCTCCTGTTCCTCTTGTCGTACACTGTGCCGCGGCACGCCGCTCCCCTCGGGGGGCAGAGGGGCCGTTATCAACACGCAGAGGCTTTGAGAGGCTCAGAAAGTATTTGTCACCCCAATTATTGTCAGGTTGACTTTTGAACTCAGGCTTTTGAAAGACGTCTCATGCCTGCTTGCACGCCGTTCTCCTTCAGGCTCTTGATCTCTGTTTTTTTTTTTTTAAGGCTTGTCCTGTCTGGCATCTTGAGTCCATTCTTCACTAAATCCCTTCTATCCTCTTAGGACTCTCCACAAAAATGTATTTCGGCGGCCTCGAGAGCCTAATTTTACGCTTGGTTGTGTGCTGAAAATAGACGATCTGCAAGCTCATAGTGCATTTACTGGGTCTTTTCTCTGTTACTGGAAAGGGCATACTTGTTATACTGGTGAAAGGGCAGGGGCTGAAGCCCCCTTTGATGTGTATGTGTGCAATCAGTTTATAGTGTTTACATACTAACTGTGAACTGTGGTCGCAATCGGCTTTGTTTTTATTTTGGTTTGGTCAGTGAAAGAAAGGCAGTCAACCAACATTATTTTAGTCTGGTAAGTTAGTGAAATGAAAAGTGTAATTTTGCATGATTTGTTTGGATCAGTTTGTTAGGATCAGTTATTGAATTTTAGCCTAGGAGCCCTATAAGGCAAAATTACCTCAAATTCATTTTGCTTTAAATAGCATGTGACATGTCCAAGCATTAATTTTGCACAAAAACACAGTTTTTGGTCTATCATCATAAATATGATGAGGTTAGCACATTTGAGCACATTTGTGCAAGTGGGTATTGCTGTTTTTAGTTGTTTTTTGTGCAAATCCAATGTTTGGAATGGATTAAGAGCATAATGAAAATTACATTGACATGTCACCTGATACTTAGAGCAGAACGAGTTTTAGGTATTTTTGCCTCATTTTGCCTTCCCATGTTATTGATATGGATTTGGGGCACTCATTACTTTACCCTGTATTTTGTCAAGGATTTTAGCTCCTAGGCTAAAATCCTTCAGTATGTCCTAAATATGTCAATACAGCGTTTTTATCCACAGGCTCACGAATCACAATCCACCTAAAACAGTGCACTGAGAGAGACCATAGTTTTGGTAGACAAAATTAACACACAGGCCTCCATACTGCACTCTTCTGTCTCTCTCTAACTCTCTGTCTGTCTCTCTCCCTGCTGCTGTCTCCCCTCTCCCTGTAGGCCCCCTGACCACCACCCAGGTGACCACCACCACCCCTGCCAGGCCGTTCACCTCCAGCACCAGTCCGTCCACGCCGCGCCCCGTGACGCCCACCTCGCGCCCCATCGGCTCCATCAACAAGGGGCCAGACCTGCGGCCCATCACCGCCACGGTGCCCGTGACCCGCCGGCCCCCCGTGCAGGGCGCCCCCCTCAACCCGCTGGACCCCCAGGTGTGCGAGTCCAGGGTGGCGCGAGGGGTCCAGTGGCCGTCCACGCAGCGGGGAGAGACCGTGGACCGCCCCTGTCCCAAAGGATCTCTGGGTAAGGAAGGACAGAGTGTTAAAGGTATCATAGGCAACTTTGGTGTTTGTAAACAGATTGTAAACAGATTTTAAACTAACTCCTCCTCACCTCCACTCTATTGGCTCATTATGAATCTGCTGGAGAACTGCTGTGCTGTGATTGGCTAAAACGGCACCTCACGCCCCACAACCCCCTCCCCCCACACACTAGCACCGCCTTTTTATGTTGACAATAAAGACTAAAGTTCTGACTCTGCAGGGCGAAGCAGGTCTGATGTAAATACATGTAGATTTTTGGCTAAAAGATTGGCTATAATACCTTGAGTGGTCTGTGTGGGTGCTTTGGTTTTCCATTCTGTGAAAAGAAAACAAACAAAAATCCACCTAGCCAAAAATCAAACCGTGGCATTGGGATGTGTGCAGTGTACTAAACACCTATTAAAGTTTGTTTTTGTGCATTGACAATAATTGTGTGTGTGTGTGTGTGTGTGTGTGTGTGTGTGTGTGTGTGTGTGTGTGTGTGTGTGTGTGTGTGTGTGTGTGTGTGTGTGTGTGTGTGTGTGTGTGTGTGTGTGTTTTCTGTGTGATTTTTTACGCTGTTGTCTTCTTCGTCTCTCTCTCTCTCTCTCTCTCTCTCTCTCTCTCTCTCTCTCTCTCTCTCTCTCTGCGTTACTCTCACCGGCAGGCGAGAGTCCCCCAGGACTCCCCGGATGAAAGGTGGTGTGTGTGTGTGTGTGTGTGTGTGTGTGTGTGTGTGTGTGTGTGTGTGTGTGTGTGTGTGTGTGTGTGTGTGTGTGTGTGTGTGTGTGTGTGTGTGTGTGTGTGTGTGTGTGTGTGTGTGTGTGTGTGTGTGTGTGTGAATGAAAGATCCATCCATCTCTCACTGGCAAACATGGAATAATGATATGAAATAAAAGGCTCCACATCTCCTTCACGCTAGCTTCTATAACTCTAAAAACACATACAGCCATCAAACAATCTCTCTCTCTCTCTCTCTCTCTCTCTCTCTCTCTCTCTCTCTCTCTCTCTCTCTCTCTCTTTCTCCCAGAAATAAATTATAAAAAGCCAACCCCTGACCTGTGCATTCAGCATAGCCTCTCCTACTGTGTTCACGCTGGCACATGTAAAAGATGCAAAGCTACACATGCGTATTTATAGCTCTGTCTCTTTGTAAGTTGAAACCAGCTCAACTGTACAGTATATACAGTATAGCTGTTGTTGTTGTGCCACGACAAACGATGGATGTATGTTTGTGTCTTTGCGTGAAATCAACCAGCGTACATAAAATTAGCATCAAGCTTAATTGCTGCATCTTGGCAAAGCTTTTTAAAAATCAAACTGTGTTCAACAGAGATGGCGCTTTGAAGGAACTCCACACTGCACCGTGCTCTGCATGGGCTTCCTCCACCGCTGTCATCTACACTCTTTTGTCCGCTTTCCCTTTCATTTTTTTGTGTTTTTTGCACTCCATCTCTCTCTCTCTCTCTCTCTCTCTCTCTCTCTCTCTCTCTCTCTCTCTCTCTCTCTCTCTCACACTCACACTCACACACACACACACACACACACACACACACACACACACACACACACACACACACACACACACACACACACACACACACACTGCACACACTATCTGGCATCTCTCTGCCTCTGTCCTCTTGTTGTGAGTTGACAGGAGGTGTGTTCAGTGCTGGAAAGTAGTATAGCTAAGGACATTTACTCCATTTACCATTTTGAGGTATTTGTACTCTATTTTTCCCAACTTCTATTACTTTTACTTCTACTTTGAGCGAAAATATGTTCCTTTTGCTACACTGCATTTATTTCTGGTTGCTAGATTATTATTATCACCAAACATGCATGAACCAATTCCACTTGAAAACAGACGATCTCACAGTGAGCAGATCTGCTACTGACAAATTATCATATACATTTGAAAACTGCATCTAAACAAGAGTGTAGGCCTGTATTTCTGTTTATACTGTATATATATATACTAGTCTGTATATATACATTGTTTATTAGTTTTTCATAGAAGCATTAGAAAAAAGAGTGCAGTAGGAGAATGAGTATACAATAGCTTCTCTTCATACTCCCATGCAGCATAAAGTAGATAAAATAGGCCTGTACTTTCTACTGCATTTCAGCACATTGTGAAACACTGTCATAGTTTTACTCAAGTACATTTTAAATTCCTGAGCTATTACTTGTAATTTCTACAATGCATTATACAAGCTAAGTCCGAGTACTACCCACTGCCAGGAGGTGTGTGCGCACATGCGTGTGTGTGTGCGTGTGTGCCTGTGTGTGTGCCTGTGTGTGTGTGTGTGTGTGTGTGTGTGTGTGTGTGTGTGTGTGTGTGTGTGTGTGTGTGTGTGTGTGTGTGTGTGTGTGTGTGGTGTGTGTGGGTTGCTGGAGTGCTGTCTGTGTGGAGGAACAGTAGTGTGATCGCCTGCATGGTGTCCTCTGTCTGAACCCTCTTAACTAAACACAACAAAACCCTCTCTGGGAACGGAGGGGGGGGGGGGGGGGGGGTCCACCCGCGAGGTGCTTTC